>JAKWIX010000327.1:5674848-6874848 GCA_027704785.1 Solanum chmielewskii
TCTACCTCACTCGATGTATTATACACTAAACTATACTAATTTACCATGGTTATTGTCACGACCCAAGAATCACGAGTCGTGATGGCACCTACGTTCCCCACTAATAGGTAAGCCAACGAACATATTTTAACAAACTTAACTAACTAATAAGTGAAAAGGCAATAAATTGTCAATTCTCCAACACTGAGTTCCTTATAGGTACGAATGCGGAAAACTGAAAAAAATGTACCCAAGAATTGGTGTCATAAGTACAAGAGCTTCTTGAATACGATGCAAGTCTGAAACTAAAATGACAAATCTAACTTAAGGGATATCCTGTCTGAATACTGAATAACAGAATACGTAAAGATAGAGGGAGGTGTGGGCCACGAAACAGCCAAGCAGCTCACCACAACTCCAAGAACTTCAAGCCGGACTCAATTTGCTCCACGAGATGTGCTCCTACTCGGAATCGAATCTGCACCACAAGAGTGCAACAAGCGTAGTATGAGTACGAAACCACGTACCCAGTATGTCTCATTGACCGACAACGAAGAAGTAGTGAGGGAGTTTATAAAAAAAAATAAATTCGTAAATTATATAGTGTATTATATAATATATATATATATATATATATATATATATATATAATATAATATTACACTCACTAGTAGGTTTCATCAATAAAGGTAATCAAACATCAAGTATTTTCCAAACACCAAACAAAACACATAATCATCAAAATAAATGATGTGATGAAATGCAATACAATATAACACCATATAATGAATTGTCTCAGAATAGCCAGTACACACTCAACCGTATATACATGATACTCCTCGGAAATACATCGAGAGTTCATGACCCATGGGGGACTCGCGAGGTCCATATACCAACACGGACGATCTCCACGTGTCTGTGCGGACGATCTCAACGCACCATCATATATCAAACAATTTCCGCACGAACGTTCTCCACGTGCCCAAATTACAATCTTAACATCTTACCATCCCCAGCACGGACGATCTCCACGTACCCATCTTATACTCAATCTCATGTCAACGCATGTATACAATATTATTTTAAAAATAAGGGGATGATGATGCATCTCACTCAATCAATATCGACATAATACACAATCACCTCAATTATCACAACTACACGGGTGTAATAAATAAAACACAATCACACAGAAATTTCAAGTCAATAATGTATCAGCTAATGCACATATGCTTTGGCAAATTTCAAATTACAATCCACATTCTATAGTAGTAATTTTCCGTTTTATAACACCGGTACTCGTACCAATGCCCGTCACACCATTGATACGAGACCACCATCTTTCCCCCTTACCCCTTTGTCTATTTTCATTTTTAATCTTTAATAAGGAAAACCTCCTTCAACAAGTCTAAAAAGTCTTAACGTACCTTAGATGCCGAACTTGTGCCACGAATCTTTTAAGATTTTTCCTTTCCTTTTCGCAAGGTTTCGGAACGTTCCCAATCTACCAATTATGCAATATTCGTAAGTAAGCAATTTTTTTGTAAACATTCAAATTATTATATGTCTATCATAGACACTAAAACTCGCTCATATTTCCAACCAAACTCCAAATCTTGCTATATAGTGGTATGCCAAATTTTTCATTCTTGCTAAATTTCAAGCCAAGAACTTAACTCTAACCTCTTCAAATGGACTAAATTCAAAGTTAGATCATATAAAATAACACCTAATAATTAATTACATATCTCAATATATCAAACTTAAATTTTTTATTTGATAAAAAAAAAATCTTAAAATATCAACATGAAGTGCACTGTCAACACGACCTTGTTTCTTTTTTTTTCTTCAATCTGTTATGTACTGCATCTATTTTAATTGAAAACATGCCAAATGCCAATCATTGGCATTATTGCCTAATGATTGGCTTATAAGGTTGTCCCCCATATTGATAATATTCCCTCCATAAGAAATAAATTTTAAATCCTTGACAGATGTACTTGAACCTCACGTTAATAATATAATAACGATAACAATCAATCTACCCTTAGTCAACTTTGCAATTCTATTCGACAGAAAATTGTAAAAAAAATAATAATCTTGATAGAGTTCTTTTTCCTTACCTGAACGACGGTTCTTCTCGGACGCCTAGGTATTGACTATATGGAGGAGCAGTTATCACTATTTCTGCTTCCTTCAAATTTATGATATATTAATTTTAACTCCTCTAACTTATTTTAATACATGGGCTGAATATTAAAGGCAGTGCATGAGTTATGGACTTAGCCCACTAACTATTAACTTATTATTTATTTAATAAAAGTTTTATCAATTGGATACTCATAGTTATCGAATAGTTTTAAAATACCCCTTTAAATTTTCAAAAGGAGTCAAACTAGTCCTAGTTCTCAAAACGACCTAGCAGGTCGTTACGTCACCTACCACTTAAACAAACGTTCGTCCTCGAACGGGAAAAGAAAAGAGCTAACCTGAACGCTCAAAAAGATGAGGATATTTACTCTTCATGTCTGACTCTGTCTCCCATGTAGCCTCCTCCACTTGACGATGCTTCCACTGAACCTTTACTGAAGCAATCTCCTTGGACCTTAGCTTCCGAATTTGCCTATCCAAGATGGTGATCGGCTCTTCCTCAAAAGTCAAATTCTGATCAAGTAACACTGAATCCCATTGAATCACATGATCACCACCCTGATGATACTTCTTAAGCATTGAAATATGAAATACATGATGAACACCTGACAAACTAGGTGGCAAAGCCAAGTGATACGCCACCTCACCAATACGCTTAACAATCTCGAAAGGACCAATATACCTTGGGCTCAACTTGCCCTTCTTTCCAAACCTCATCACACCCTTCATGGGTGAAACCTTCAATAAAACCCTCTCTCCAACCATAAACTCTAAATCACGAATCTTTCGATCCGCATAACTCTTTTGCCTACTCTATGCCATGAGAAGTCTATCTTGGATCAACTTGACCTTGTCCGAGGACTCCCTCAACAAATCTGTACCCCATGGTCTAACCTCAAATGCATCAAACCAGCCAATTGGAGATCGACATCTCCTGCCATACAGAGCCTCAAATGGTGCCATCTCAATGCTCGAGTGATAACTATTATTGTAAGAAAACTCCGCTAGAGGCAAGAACTGGTCCCACTGACCACCAAAGTCAATCACACATGCCCGCAACATATCCTCGAGAACCTGAATAGTCTGCTCAGATTGACCATCATTCTGAGGGTGAAAGGCTGTACTAAGATCCACCCGAGTGCCCAACTCTTTCTGCATAGACCGCCAGAAATGAGAGGTGAATTGGGTGCCACGATCTGAAATAATAGATATAGGAACCCCATGCAAACGAACTATCTCTTGAATATAGATCTTGGCTAACTTCTCTGAGTTATAGGTAGTCTGAACTGGTACAAAGTGTGCAGACTTAGTCAGTCGATCCACGATGACCCATATAGCATCAAACTTACCCAAGGTACGTGGCAACCCTACCACAAAGTCCATAGCAATGCGCTCCCAATTCCACTCAGGTATGGGCATCCTCTGAGTCATACCTCCAAGCTTTTGGTGTTCATACTTCACTTGCTGACAATTCAAACATCGAGATACAAAATCTACTATGTCCCTCTTCATACGACACCACCAATAGTGTTGCTTCAAGTCACGATACATCTTAGTAGCCCCCAGATGAATAGAGTACCTCGAACTATGAGCCTCCTCCATGATCAATCTAGTCAAATCACCTGTACGAGGAACACATATACGACCTTTAATCCTCAAAACTCCCTCACTATCAAGAATTGCAGCCTTGGCTTCTCCTTTTAAAACCTTGTCCCTAATCTTACATAAATCACCATCATCAAACTATTGAGCCCGAATCTGCTCCAACAAGGATGACCTAGCCTCCATATAAGCCAACACCTTACCAGATTCTGAAATATAAAGTCTCACAAAGCTATTGGCCAGGGATTGGACATCCCTAGCTAAAGGACGCTCGCCAACCTGTAACATGGCTAGACTACCCATACTTACCGCCTTCCGACTCAAGGCATCTGCTACAACATTTGCCTTGCCTGGGTGATAAAAAATAGTCATATCGTAGTCTTTGAGCAACTCCAACCATCGTCTCTGCCTCAAATTTAGATCCCTCTGATTGAATATATACTGGAGACTACGATGATCCGTGAACACCTCACAATGCACACCATAAAGATAATGCCTCCAAATCTTTAATGAAAACACAACAGCCGCCAACTCTAAATCATGAATAGGGTAGTTCTTTTCATGAACCTTTAACTGCCTCGAAGCATAAGCTATCCCCCTTCCCTTCTGCATCAACACACAACCAAGACCGACCCGAGAAGCATCACAATATACAACAAATCCCTCTCCCTCCACGGGTAGGGTCAAAATCGGAGCAGTGGTCAATAAAGTCTTGAGCTTTTGGAAACTAACCTCACATTCATCAGACCACTAAAAAGTCACCTCCTTCTGTGTCAATCTAGTTAATGGAGATGCAATGGATGAAAAACCCTCAACAAACCGTCGATAATAACCTGCAAGGCCCAAGAAACTCCGAATCTCAGTAACTGAAGTAGGTCTGACCCAATCTCTAACCGTCTCAATCTTCTTAGGATCCACCATGATACCCTCCTTGGACACTACATGTCCCAAGAATGCTACCGAACTAAGACAAAACTCATACTTTGAAAACTTTGCATAAAGTTTCTTCTCCTTTAGAATCCCAAGAACAATCCTCAAATGATGCTCGTGTTCCTCCTTAGTGCGTGAGTATATCAATATATCATCTATGAAGACAATAACAAAGGAATCTAAATACGGTCTGAACACTCCATTCATCAAGTCCATAAAAGTTGTTGAGGGCATTAGTCAACCCAAAAGACATCACCAAAAACTCGTAATGACCATAACGTGTTCGAAAAGCCGTCTTAGGGATATCCTCTGCCCTAACCTTCAGCTGATGATAACCAGATCTCAAGTCAATTTTGGAGAAAACTGAAGCACCCTGTAACTGATCAAATAAATCATCAATACGAGGTATCGGATACTTATTTCTGATGGTTACCTTGTTCAACTGCCGATAGTCAATACACATACGCATAGATCCATCTTTCTTCTTTACAAATAACACTGGAGCACCCCAAGGAGATACACTTGGTCTAATAAAACCTTTGCTCAACAAATCCTGCAACTGGTCCTTCAGCTCTTTCAATTCAGTCGGTGCCATACGATAAGAAGGAATGGAAATAGGCCGAGTGCCTGGCTCCACATCAATACAAAAATCAATATCACGATCTGGTGGAAGACCTAGCAAATCGGTCGGGAATACCTCTGAAAATTCACTCACCACTGGAATAGACTCAAGCATAGGAGTCTCAATACTAGTATCTCGAATATGGGCCAAGTAAGCCAAACATCCTCTCTGTACCAACTGACGAGCCTTAAGGAATGATATCACACCCTTAGAAGGATGACTAAGAGTACCTCTCCATTCTACTATAGGAATTCCAGGCATAGCTAAAGTGATGGTCTTGGCATGACAATTTAAAATTGCGTGGTAAGAAGATAACCAATCCATACCAAGAATCACATCAAAATCTATCATATCTAAGACCTTTAAATCTGCATGAGTGTCACACCCCATCAAAGTAACAGTACATAAACGATACACCCGATCTACAACTACAGAATCCCCGACAGGAGTAGAAACACATATTGGCAAATCAAGAGACTCACACAATATATCCAGACTAGGAGAAAAATATGTGGACACATAAGAATAAGTAGAGCCTGGATCAAATAATACAGTAGCTGGTCAATGACAAACTGGAATAATACCTGTGATAACAGCATCTGAGGCTTCAGCCTCTGGCCTACCTGGAAAAGCATAACAGTGAGAACGACCTCCATCAGATTGTGAACCTCCACGACTACCACCTCGACCAGAAGGAGAGTCACCTCTACCTGAATGAGAACCACCTCTACCATTCGGTGCACCACCCCTAGCTAGAGGTTGTGCAGCCCTGGAAGTCGAAGCCTGAGAACTCTGATGTAAGACACCACGTCTGGTCCTAGGGCAGTCTCTCACAAAGTGTCCCATATCACCACACTCAAAGCAGCCCCTACGAGACGCAGGCTGATGAGAGGAACCTGAATGACCAGAATGCCCTCCACTAACTACAGGTCTTGAAGATGAACCCTGCAAAGTATGCACTGAGCCAGCCTCAGAAGCTGGTATAGCAGCATGAATGGGTCTGCTGGACTGAGGGTGATAACCTCTACCTAAGTAACCCCGACTCCTAGGCGGAGCACTACCATAATCACCTGAATAACGAGTCATCTTGCCCTCTCGCTGCTCAAATCCCTCACGCCGATTCATCTCCAACTCCTTAGCAACATCTACCACTTTCTGGAATGGAACACCAGAAGCAGCAACCTGAGAAACTCCTAGACGGATCGGAATAATCAACCCCTTAACAAACCTCCTCACTCTTTCAGCCTCTGTGGGAAGTATCATCGAAGCATGCCTAGCCAAGGCATGAAATTTACCCTCATACTCTTCAACTGACATACCATTTTTCTGCAAACCCTCAAACTCGGCCCTCTTGCGCTCCCTCTTACTGCGTGGAACAAATTTGGATAGAAATACCTGAGTAAACTGAGTCCAGGATAGTGGATGGGATCCAGCTGGCCTACTACTAATATAATCCCTCCACCACTGCTTAGCAGAGCCAGTCATCTGAAACACTGTGTAGTCAACTCCATGAGACTCCACTAATCCAAGATTATGCAACCTCTCATGACAACTAACTATAAACTCATATGCATCCTCCGCTAAGTCACCAGTATAAGTAGGAGGATTCATTAGTCTGAACCTCCCAAACATCTTTTGCTCCTCAATAGTCATAGAAGGCCTGTTCACCAAATGTGATGTCATATCTGGAAACTCCATGCTATCCAAACAAGGAGCTACAGTGGCAGCTGGCTGAGTCCTGGGAGTCTGAGAATCTGGAGCAACTATCGGATCTGGAGTTTGACCTCTAACACGGGTCTGTGAGCCATCAGAAGTGACAGGCAAAGCTCCTGCCTGAGCCATCCCCTCTAGGATTCCTAACATACGAGCCAAGGTATCTTGAAGCACTGGGGGGACAATAGTACTGGTTGGAGCCTGAGCTGGCCCATCCCCCTCGACACGATCTTGCACATCCCCATGAATAACCTCTGCATCAGGAGGTACGGTCCTATCCCGACCCTGGGTAGCTACTGGTACTTGAACATGCACAGGTGCTGCAACACGGCCCCTACCCCGACCTCTAGCTCATCTCCTACCTCTACCTCGGACAGTGTTCCCAGAAGCAGGCGCACGAATAGGATCCTGACCACCACTTGCCGATGTACGATTCCTCGCCATCTGAGAGAGAATGAGATATCAAGATTAGAATTTCTACAAGGTCAAGTGTGCACGATAATGAATAAAAGAACAGAATATTTCCTAAATGTCCTATAGCCTCTCGAAGATAGGTATGGACGTCTTCATACCGATCCGCAAGACTCTACTAGACATTGCTCTTGTACTCTTGAGACCGATGAACCTAGCGCTTTGATACCAAATTTGTCACGACCCAAGAATCACGAGTCGTGATGGCACCTACGTTCCCCACTAATAGGTAAGCCAACGAAAATATTTTAACAAACTTAACTAACTAATAAGTGAAAAGGCAATAAATTGTCAATTCTCCGACACTAAGTTCCTTATAAGTACGAATGCAGAAAAAACTGAAAAAAAAATGTTACCCAAGAATTGGTGTCATAAGTACAAGAGCTTCTAGAATACGATGCAAGTCTGAAACTAAAATGACAAATCTAACTTAAGGGATATCCTGTCTGAATATTGAATAACAGAATACGTAAAGATAGAGGGAGGTGTGGGCCACGGAACAGCCAAGCAGCTCACCACAACTCCAAGAACTTCAAGCCGGACTCAATTTGCTCCACGAGATGTGCTCCTACTCGGAATCGTATCTGCACCACAAAGAGTTTAACAAGCGTAGTATGAGTACGAAATCACGTGTACCAAGTATGTCTCATTGACCGACAACGAAGAAGTAGTGACGGGAGTTTATACAAAAAAAAATAAATTCGTAAATTATATAAGTATATATGTATATATATATTACACTCACTATTTAGGTTTCATCAATAAAGGTAATCAAACATCAAGTATTTTCCAAACACCAAACAAAACACATAGTCATCAAAATAAATGATGTGATGAAATGCAATGCAATATAACACCATATAATGAATTGTCTCAGAATAGCCAGTACACACTCAACCGTATATACATGATACTCCTCGGAAATACATCGAGAGTTCATGACCCATGGGGGACTCGCGAGGTCCATATACCAATACGGACGATCTCCACGTGTCTGTGCGGACGATCTCAACGCACCATCATATATCAAACAATTTCCGCACGGACGGTCTCCACGTGCCCAAATTACAATCTTAACATCTTACCATCCCCAGCACGGACGATCTCCACGTGCCCATCTTATACTCAATCTCATGTCAACGCATGTATACAATATTATTTCAATAATAAGGGGATGATGATGCATCTTACTCAATCAATATCGACATAATACACAATCACCTCAATTATCACAACTACACGGGTGTAATAAATAAAACACAATCACACAGAAATTTCAAGTCAATAATGTATCAGCTAATGCACATATGCTTTGGCAAATTTCAAATTACAATCCACATTCTATAGTAGTAACTTTCCGTTTTATAACCCGGTACTCGTACCAATGCCCGTCACACCATTGATACGATACCACCATCTTTCCCCCTTACCCCTTTGTCTATTTTCATTTTTAATCTTTAATTAGGAAAACCTCCTTCAACAAGTCTAAAAAGTCTTAACATACCTTAGATGCCGAACTTGTGCCACGAATCTTTTAAGATTTTTCCTTTCCTTTTCGCAAGGTTTCGGAACGTTCCCAATCTACCAATTATGCAATATTCGTAAGTAAGTAATTTTTTGTAAACATTCAAATTATTATATGTCGATCATAGACCCTAAAACTCGCTCATATTTCCAACCAAACTCCAAATCTTGCTATATAGTGGTATGCCAAATTTTTCATTCTTGCTAAATTTCAAGCCAAGAACTTAACTCTAACCTCTTCAAATGGACTAAAATTCAAAGTTAGATCATATAAAATAACACCTAATAATTAATTACCTATCTCAATATATCAAACTTAAATTTTTATTTGATAAAAAAAAACATCTTAAAATATCAACAGTGAAGTGCACTGTCAACACGACCTTTGTTCCTTTTTTTTTTCTTCAATCTGTTATGTACTGCATCTAATTCTAATTGAAAACATGCCAAATGCCAATCATTGGCATTATTGCCTAATGATTGGCTTATAAGGTTGTCCCCCATTATTGATAAATATTCCCTCCATAAGAAATAAATTTTAAATCCTTGGCAGATTTATTTGAACCTCACATTAATAATATAATAACGATAACAATCAATCTACCCCTATTCAACTTTGCAATTCTATTCGACAGAAAATTGTTTAAAAGAAAAAAATCTTGATAGAGTTCTTTTTTCTTACCTGAACGACGGTTCTTCTCGGACGCCTAGGTATTGACTATATGGAGGAGCAGTTATCACTATTTATGCTTCCTTCAAATTTATGATATATTAATTTTAACTCCTCTAACTTATTTTAATACATGGGCTGAATATTAAAGGCAGTGCATGAGTTATGGACTTAGCCCACTAACTATTAACTTATTATTTATTTAATAAAAGTTTCATCAATTGGATATTCATAGTTATCGAATAGTTTTAAAGTACCCCTTTAAATTTTTAAAAGGAGTCAAACTAGTCCTAGTTTTCAAAATGACCTAGCGGGTCGTTACAATTATGTTATCATACGTTAAATTAAGAATGTGTATTGATTATTTATGATTTGTGATAAAAGTTGTATATGAAAATATATCATATATTTATTGAATTAACATAAAAATGTCACGTATGTCCATTGAACCAATCGATATAAATTATTATTATTATTATTATTGTTGTTGTTTTGTTTGAATATATTTAATTTAAACATTATACTTAAAAAAACATTATTACTTGTGTGAAATATTACCTAAACATCTAGCATTTATTATCACTAGTACTTATAGTGATTACATTATATATAGGTCTTGAGTTTAGTTGGTATTTTGTTTCACATATAAGAACGATATATAATTAATGAGATTGTGTTCAATACGAAAGAAAAATATTTTTTTATAATTGATCAATTTTTATGGAAGGTAATTTCTCAAGTTCTATAAGTGATATTTAATATTTTCTCTGTTAAAAAGGAATGTTTTTTTTAGTTTGTTTAAAAAAGAATGATTCATTTCTTTTTTTGACAACATTTAACTTTAACTTTCCACATGCCATGTTTAAGACCAGAAGACTAAAGGACATTTTGGTACATTTGACATAACTTTAATTTAGAAACACAAATTAAAAAATCTTCTTTCTTTTCTTAAACTCTGTTCCAAGTCAAACTAGGTCATTCTTTTTTAAACAGATGTAGTATATTGATTATGTTCACCTCATTATCCAACAAAATTTATTTTTACGTTTATAGTATTTATCTGTTATAAAATATTATAGTGTAATGTCCATTGCACCAAGAAGTTACTCACTCATTATGTCTACTATTTTCCTCATCATTATGTCTACTATTTTCCTCATTATGAAGATGGTCATAACCTCCATAACCTTCACCTTTATAATCATTATTCTTGTAACATTTCACTTTCATAACCTCCCAATTATATTTATGTTAATGTCATGTTAATGACTAACCTTTCGTATGTCTCTATGTTACACTATAAATAGAGGGATAAGGATTCATATTGTACACACTTGAAGATTTGATGAATAATTTGAAGAATAAGAAATGCTCTCATCTTTTATCTCCCTATTTTTATTGCTTTATCTTTTATATTTCTTGTCTTATTTTGCTTTAATTTATAACACGTTATTACCACGATTGTTTTACTTGTTGAGTTATTAACATATTATTTGTACTAACAAAGCTTGTTTTGTAGTTATTCTAAAATGGTTAGTAAATTATATTAATCTTTATAACAATGTTGAGAGGGACTATTAAAATGTTTGAATTTTTTTTTAACTTGGGACTTTTATATGATTCTAACATGTTGTTTTATTTAATTGATTTTGTTCGTTTTTCTTATATATCAAGTATAGTTTAGATTATATTTATGATTTTTGATAATTATTTTTTTGGTAATTCATTTGATTTATTAAGATATTGGTTGAGGGTAAGACGGTGAATTTAGGTTTCACCGCACCAAGTGGGTAAGACATCGAGTTAAAGTCGTGGTGCACCATGATAATAAGAAGTTGGGTTCAAGTCCCATTGATTTATGACCAAAGGTGTCTTTATATGGGTAAGACATTGGGTTAAAGTCCTAATACATTATGAGAAAATACGATGATGACTGACATAATTTTTTATACTTTTGGCTGAAAGTCATGAAATTTACCCAATTAATTTGCTCCATTCTCTTATGCGAATGTGGTAGCAGTATATTAGTATGTCTGAAAAATGACAAGTGATTTAATGTATAAATATGAGTATGGTAAAATTTTAATGATCATCATTGTGGTAATTAAAAGGAAGAACATTATGGGTTCTTAAGATGTTCCTTCAAATGTGAAGGCAATTTTGTCCATTAAAATTGTATAAAAGGTTATTGGACACATTGTACTTAAGATGGTCCTTCAATGTGAAGGTAATTGTTAAAGGTAATCTTTATCCATCAAAGTGGGATGAGAAGTTGCGCACATTGTTGGTGGTGTAACCTAATTTAAAAAGTTTTGTAAATCCTCCATCAAAATAAATAAATACAAAGTGGTAGTACATTTGGTACATTTTACCTCTTAAAGTGATGTTGAGGTGAGTTACATAATGTCAAAACATGACAATGAGTTTCTGATAAAAACTTATAAAACATGTACAAATGGTTATGGTTCATTTCTTGAAGTAAATGTGACT
Organism: Solanum chmielewskii; assembly: GCA_027704785.1. Classification (NCBI taxonomy): domain Eukaryota; kingdom Viridiplantae; phylum Streptophyta; class Magnoliopsida; order Solanales; family Solanaceae; genus Solanum; species Solanum chmielewskii. Next base: position 5,687,001 of record JAKWIX010000327.1, read on the forward strand.
TGTGTTCGTATGGATAAGAACATGTTCATGTATTGTTGGATGAATGTCACATCTCACCTCTACGGGAGATTTGAGAGATTGAAAGAACTTTTTTAAACATAAATAGTCATTTTGGTCATATATATATATTTTGTGTACTACACAAATATTGTGATATATTTTAAAATGAACTATTGAGGACAAAAGAAAGAATAAAGTTTTTCTGTTAAGGTTGTGACCATGATCAAAATAAATGTTGTTGTGTGGCAACACAAATTTGTCATTGGTTATCAAGAAATAAGTCTTGAATGTAATAATATTAATCATGACAAGAATAAAAATTTTCTCCTTGAAGGAGATGGTCACCATAAGAATGACATTGTTAAAATTCTGGTAGTACACAAAATAAATTGATAGTTCCTTAAGGGCTAATTGTTACTGTTTGGAGGAATGAAATTCTTCATAATATTGGGGTTGTAATAAGTCTCAAAAGAAACTTTTTATGTTTCAGAAGAATGAAAAAAAATATTATATTGAAACTATAAATTATGGAAAGATTTAATATCTTCAAATTCTAAAATCAAAGTGGATGATATATATTTACGTATAAGATTATCCAAAAAAAATTCGTTGTTTGTTGTATACAAATACGGACATGGTGATGGAATAATATGCAAAAGTAAACTAGAAGTTTACTTAACCAAAAATCAGTTGGCATAATCGTTTGACCATTCCGATTCAAATGTGATGCAAAAGAAATTAAAAATTCACGTGGTTATATGTTGATGAAATAAACAATTCTTCAAGAATTCTCTTTTGTAGCTTGTTCTCTTGATAAAATGATCATTGTACCAGCTAAGGTTGAGATCATATTCCCTAAAATTATTTGTAACATATAAAAAGGTGAATATGGACCCGTTCACCTGCCATGTAGACCGTTTGCTATTATGATTTAATAGATGCATCTATGGTATGATCACATGTCCATTTGTATCAACTTAAAAATTGATTTTGTAAGGTTATTTGCTCAAATCACTAAATTAAGAGCATAATTCCAAACTATAAAGTCACGTTGATAATGCTGGTTGGTTTATCAAAAAAATTAAGCCTCCAATTATAGCTAGACCCATTGATTATGAGAACAAATCTCTCAAATAAAATTTGTATGAGATGAGTTTATTTAACATGTATGTATCAAGCCAACAAGGTTCTCCCAACACAATTGGTTAAGGGTCAGGAACCAAATAATTTCCATCTAAAAATTGATGTGCGTACATATGATTTTATTGCTCCACGCACCAAGATGGATCCCCAAATGAGGTTGAGTGTGAATGTTAGGTTTCGTAACATTAGGGGGAGATATGTGTAGCAGCTGAAGATTATGTGTAGGGTGAATTATTTAGATCCTCGTTAAAAAATGTGAACTTGAAGTTCAAAAGATAATTCATTTTCAACATGTTGCAAGTAATTTGCCAGATGTATATGCTGACCTAATATTTTAATTAAGATGCAAATGCTCCAATAAATAGTCCTTGAAGGACAGAGTCTATGGTACGCCTGAAGTGTGATAGACCAATCGATTCAAAATGTAAAACTCCTTGATAAAGGAGAGGAACAAATTATCAAAATGGTCATTGCTAATGAGGCAAGTTCTTTGAAGAACACTATGACATAACATTTCATAATACCTTGACAAAAGTTCAGTTACCTGAAAATGATGAAAAAATCAAGAGATCTCGATAAGTTATGCCGTATTGGAATCAATATCAAAATGACCGTCGACGGTATATTTGATATGATGTAGCACTCAGTGCTATAAATGGTTATGAGAATCTTAAATTTGAATATGTCATATAGTGTGGACAGATAAATGATTGACACTATTCAAGTACATATTTTGTTTCACTTAGAAAAGTGATATTTTTTGAACATACAGTTCATAGATCAAAATATATGTCAGTGAGGGTACAAATGATTCATTGGGAGAAAGTATAACCGTAAGATATAAAGTACGGTTCGTGCCTAGGGGCATAAAGAATTTTCGCATAAGTCTTGACATTATTAAATGGAGAAATGTTCTCCAATGGTGAATGCAACGAGACTTGTTTCAGTCTGGTAATAGATGAAATACTTGAATATGCATAATGAATGATTATTACATCTAACTAGACGATGAAGATTATAAGAAAATCCCTGAAGGATTAAAAAGTCTTAAAGCTATTCCATTTAGTACTCAATGATTTTGAGATTTATTAACACAAAGAAATGATCTTTTTAAACTCATGAAAATGATTTAAAAGGTTATGTATTAGTGCAATTGGTGCACTTACAGATTGTTGGTTATACAAATGCTAGAAGATGTGTGACTTTCTTTGAGAAGAAAAGACGAGCTTCAATGAAATTGATCAATCTCTCATGAGTCAGAAATAATTTGATTATGTATATGTAATATATTTATTTGATCTACATAAAGCTCAATCGCAAATAATCTATTTGCTTACATATGGAGGCAGAACAATATATTGACATTCAACAAACATTTGTAACCACTTCTTCAAATCATATTGATCAATGAAGTAAGTCAAGGGTGTTTGGTTGGAATCAAATCTATCATATTCAGAAAATATGTAATTTAACTTTGACAAAGGATATTCCAGCCACCATATATGAAAATAATATATAGCTCTCTTGAATGGAGGATACAATCAAAAGAGATTAGACACAACATATTTCAACAAAAGTCTTTTTCGCACATGATCTTCAACAAAATGGTGAGATAGACGTTCAAAGGATCGTTCAAGTGATAATCTTATAAACTTATTCACTAAGGATTACCAACATCAATATTTGAGAAGTTGTGATATAAGATTGAAATGCATCGTCTCCAAGATATTAAGTCATGTTTTTATCAGGGGGGATAATATGCGTTGTACTATTTTCCTTAACCATGATTTTGTCCCGAATGAGTTTTTCTGGTAAGGTTTTTAACGAGGCAACATTCAAGCGTATTAAAAGATATGTGTACTATTTTTCCTTCACTAGGATTTTTTCCCACAGTGTTTTTTCCTAATAAGGTTTTAAGAGGCATATTATCTATGGACATCCAAGGGGAGTTTTATAAATATTATAGTGTGGATGTCCACTACACCAAGAAGTTACTCACCCATTATCTTCACTATTTTCCTCATTATGAAGATTATCGTAACCTCCATAACCTTCACCTTTATAACCATTATTCTTGTAACATTTCACTTTCATAACCTCCCAATTATATTTATATTAATGTCATGTTTATGATTAAATTTTTGTATGCCTCTATGTTACACTATAAATAGAGACATAAGGGTTCATATTGTATACACTTGAAGAATTGATGAGTACTTTGAAGAATAAGAAATGCTCTCATCTTTTGTCTCCCTATTTCTATTGCTTTATCTTTTATATTTCTTATCTTATATTGCTGTAGTTTTACAACATTATCGAAATTATATACAAAATTATTAATAATTCCTGATAGGAACTCCTTTCATCAGGAATTAATGAAAAAAGTTGTGTTACAAAAATGATTTTCCTAGACCATTTTAAGTGAATCAGTTTATTAGAAAACGCATGGTAAAAATTAAACAGCTTTCCACTATAGAATATAGCTAATAGCCACTCCAGACATTTTTTCTTCCGGTTCAATTAAAATATCTATAAGACTAACAACTGGACATTTTCATTGAAAAATTGCAATGTAAAAAAAAAATCTACTTATTTCAATAATCCCTCATTTTGGGGTAAGACTCAACGTCATTCTTGAGTTTTCATATGGAGCACTAATAGTCCCTTTTGTTTCAATATTGGTGCACTCCCCCCTCCTAAAATTTTGGCCATCTTTTAATATTAATTTTGTTCATAATTTTATAATTTTATGTAAGGAATGTCTTGACGTCTTTTTATATATTTAGTAGAAATAATAATTACTCTATGTGAGAAAAGGTGAGAAGAAGAACACATTGTTCTGTTCAGTATAAATATTACCGCAACTAAACTAAGAACAATTAAACATATGACATTGCAAGAAAAGAAAATTTTGTACTGTGAAATCATCGTGATAAACCTCTCGACATTACCTGTGATACGATTTCTAATAAACAAAACAAGGTGTTTTTCTTCTCACAATCTCTCATGTGGAGTTATTATTTCTAGTAAATATAAAAATAACGATTAAACATTACATACATAAATTATGAATAAAATAAATGTTAAAATATAGGCAAAATTGTGAAGGAGGACCAAAAATGCATCAATATTATAAACATGAGGAACTATTAATGCTTCATTTGAAATTCAAGGATGACTTTGACTCTTAACCCAAAATGAGGGACTATTTTGGGCCTTTTATAAAAAAAAATTCATGAAAACATTGTTTCCTTCCCACCAAATACACCCTAGACCTAGGTACGCACATATGTAAAGTAATTTCCGAAAGGGAAAAGAATCTGATATGCCCCTCAACTCTGTCATTTTGAGCTGATATACCCCTCGTTATAAAAGTGGCTCATATATGCCCTTACCGTTATACAAACGGCTCACATATACCCCTGCCGTTATAAAATGACTCACATATACCCTTCATTTAACGGAAGTTAAAAAATTAGTTTTAAATTTATAATTATCATTTATAATTTTTTTAAAAAGATTATTTAGGGTATATATGATTCTTCTATCAAAGTTTAAGGTATATTTTAATTTTTTTCATACATAAATTATTTTTTGGCTTCTTTTATAATTATTTAAGTTTCTTATTCTTATTCTTATTTTTTTCTTTCATTCCTTAGTTTAAAGAAAAAAAATTAAACTATTTTTTTGTGTGTACTAAATTTAATTTCGTATGCGAAGAAAAAATTTGGTCATCTACAATAAGTTTTACACGAATGTTAGTGAAACATAAATAAATTTTATTATCAAAATAATAATTATAAATTAGTAGAATAAAAAAAAAGTCAAAAAAATATGTTTGACGAGGATTAAATTACTCATATGGGATTATATTTTTTAGAAAAAAATAATAAAAATTTAAATCAAAATTATTTTTTTTTCATTTCCGTCAGAGAAAAAGGGTATATGTGAGCCATTTGTTTATAAGTAGGGGTATATATGAGCCATTTTCATAACAAGGGGTATATCAACTCTAAATGACAAAGTTGAGGGGTATATCAAACCTTTTTCCCTTTCTGAAATTACACTCACTATCTTATGAAATCTTCAAGTATCTTTGATTTAATTGGATAACAATATAATAAGATTTGGAAACTTAAAAAATCTTCAAATAAAAAGTTGACACACTAGAAGGGAAATGTATTGGGAAGTTGAAGGAAACATCAATTATGATTTTCCTTGTTCATAATAAGATCTTCTTTTCTTCAATGTAAGATCTTATTTGTAGGTATTTGATGTAACATATGAAGTATGAAAAGTCAATTCCATGCAATTATAATTACCACCAATATTCTTGTCAATTTCAATGTAGATTCCATCACTTTCAATTGATCCTATCTTTTACTTCCTTTTTTTTAATAAATAAATAAAATTTACCACTAGTCAGTAGACTTAGCGATCTTTTGTTAATAGTAAAATAAAAAACTAAATTTAATGGTAAGAATATATATAATTGAGGAAAAATTAATTAACTACACAATTTATTTTATCATATTTTTTTATAAAATATTTACAAAATCTTGATTTTCCTCACTATCTCTCCTATTATCAGATGCATTATTCTTACGTGATGTATCGATATACAATGTATTTGCGACGTGATATATCGAGACGCGTGTGTCTAATATCAACAAATATATTGTATCGAGACATAATATATCGGAATGTTGAGCGATTTATCAGAACAGATGTGTCTTGTATCAATAAAAATAATGTAATGCGATGTATGAAATGTTGAGTGATGTATACAAAATTCTTAACTGTAAGAGATTTTATAATTTGAAAAAGAATACAATAAAATGTAGCTTTTAACACTATGATTTTTTGTGTAATTTTTACAAAAATTAAAGGGATACTAAGTCTTATCTTATCATTCCAAATAAAATAACAAATATTTTGCTAATTAATAACCATGTGGAAAATAGCAGTTAGAGAGTACTAGGTACCTATTATCATAGACTTTCTTCTTAAAATTTTCCTTCTGAATATTTCAATTCCATGTGCATGCATGTTCTAGATTTATTTTCACAGTACCATTACATAACATCATCTAAAGATTCTTTTTAGGAAAACCAAAAAAAATTATGAGTAAATATTAAATTACAATCATGTTTAAATACATTATTAAAAATAAAATAATTGTGCTATAAAATATAATTTTTTCTACTTATTTCATCAAATTAAGTTACTATAGAGCATGTAGAAAAATAGATTCTCACTAAATTAATAAGAAATTATTTATGAGATTGGAATAGCCCTAAACATTTTAGTGGGAAAATAATAATTTTTAAATGGTGATTTAATATCCATTTGTAGTGGACTCAAAATTAGCTAGCGTTGTGGAATTTAGATTATCTGAATTAAATATTTTCAACACGTAATATAGATATAATCTTACTAATGAAATAAAAAAATTAATATGAATTAACGTTATACCGTCTTAAAAACTTTAAAAATTGAATAGATAAAATTTAAATTCTAAATCAACATAGATGGAAACCAATAAATTCATTATATGTTAATGAGCTTGTAGTTCTCCTTGCTTTAAATAATTTTATAATTTCACTCTTCGAATTGTGTCAATCTACCATTAGGAAAAAGATTTGCCAAAAAAAAAAAAAAAAAAAACAAGTGAATCCAAATGAGATCCTAACTATTTGAATATGGTCTCTTGTTTTTACAAGTCGAGAGTCTTTTGATAAAAACAAGCTAGTCAAGCATCAATTAAGGCAGTGGATTGAGAATTTAAATTTAACAAGTTTAATATTTAAAATTTTAATTTTTAATAAGATCGTACGTACATTTAAAAGTATGTGTTCCAAATCAGATTATTTTGTTAAATTTTTGTGGTTCCTTCATATTTTTATAACTATGTATTTGTGTCGAAAATAAATAAATTCAGTTAATTTTATCGTATTTGTGTTTGGTATTGGTGTGTGTATTTATATATATACACACCCCATGTGATCATATGGAATATTGGTCCTGAAAATTAATGATACACAAATAAGACAGAAAAAATGTGAGACATATTAAAAGACTTAAAACTTTATTATATAAAAGTATGAATGCTGTGAATGTCAAATATTACTATTAAGGCGCGTAATGAATTAAATTGATGCAAGTAGAGGCGGATGCGGGATTAATATTGGATAAACATACATTCATAAAACAATTTTAAATTCCTTTCGTCGTCATTACACTAAAAATAAAAAATAAAAACTTCTCAACTATATTATTGAGATTCTAACAATTAATAAATTGGGCTATAACTTTAGTTCGAATTAGTCTACCATAACTTTAAGTTAATTCAATTGAGTGAGTCAAAAAAATCAAAGTTTATAAATCAACATAATATATAGACAAACATTTTAATTTAGTTTTACCTCATAACTATCTCTTCAATTTTAAGAATGCACATTTAGATATCTCAACTCGTCCTAACAATGTCTTGTGGACACCAGACACTACAATTCATATAAACATATATCGAAGAAGTTTAGATAGCCGTTTTTATAGGTTAGTATGTTAACTGACACAAATGAGACGAGTTGAGGTGTCTAGATATACATCTTAGAGTGTATTCGTTTGAAACCAAGTTAAAATATCTATAATCTATACATTATATCTTAATAAATCGATGAATTATTAAATCACTCAAACTTAAACAAATTAGAGAAAATATATTTTCATGAATTGATTTAACGACGTATACCACACCTTTATTTTAGAAAAGAAAATTAAGTTGTACTATAGTAAATTTTTTTTAAAAAAGGTTTATTATATTTTAATTAAGGACAACTTCCAAAATTTTGAATGGATTTTGTGGCCACTCTCCAAAAAGAGAATTATTTGTCAAATAGCCAAAAATGGTAAAAATCTTGCAAAATCAAACAATAATGTACCATGAGATATACTTGGGCCCCTTAGATTCTTTTGGTTCCTTCATTATCCACAACTCCAACTTGGATTTTGGACATTTTTAAAAAGGGGAAAATTGTATATAATAGCAAACTAATAACCTAAATTAAATGGAATAGCTAGGGTTTGATTTAATTGTGCTCAATAGCAAACATTAGCTAAAATTTGCCAGCGTCTCGCTCCCAAAAATCTCGCTCGCCACTCTCCATTCTCGCTTGCCTCTCTCCCTTTATACACAAAAGTGTATAATTCTGTTTCTATTTTGTATAAAGCGAGAGAAAATTGTATATACACATGCAAAAATGTATATCTTCGTGTTATACACTTAATTATACAATTTACAAACATTTAACTTCAAATATTGCAGATAAAAAGGCCAACGAATTATACAATTGCGAATTATACAATTGCAGTAAAATATAATTTTCTCTAGCTTTATACAACAGAAGTGTATATATTGTGTTTCTGTTTTTGTATAAAGCGAGAAAAACATATATCTTCTTGCTATACACTTATAATTATGCAATATACATACATTTTAATTCGATTCAACTGTATGCAAAGCAAATTATACAATTGCAGCAAAATAGGCCAGCGAATTATACAATTGTATATGTATAGCGAATTATACAGTTTTATGTTTGCTATGGAGCACAATTATGAAAACTTTGCTATAGCATACAAATATGAATTTTTTGTTTGCTATATATGAAAGTTACCCTTTAAAAAATTAAGGTCCTATTACCCTCCTGAACTTATTTTATTAATAATTTTTTACCCCTTTTCGACCTACATGGCACTATCTTGTGGGCCCAACGATGGTTGGCTTTTTTTTTCAAACTAGTGCCACGTAGGCTAAAAAGGGGTAGAAAATTACTTATAAAATAAGTTCAGGGGGGTAATAGGACCTTAGTATAGTATAAGTGTGTCTCTGGGATTTCGGACATAGGTTGAGGGAGTACTTGTGCATTATCCCAAAATGAAACGATCACATAAATTCAACACAATACATAAAATATATGAAGATGGTAAGTTTGTATTTCATTAATATTTATTATAAAAAAAATAAATTCACACATTAACTGATCCTTAAATAAAGAATTGAGTTTAATATATAAGTGTTTTATATAGAATAATTTAAAATTTTAAACGTGATGATCATGAAATAGAACACCCCTAATCGACTCAATAATAGATTCATGAGTTCCGCAAAATCTAGTGAAGTTTAGGTGTAAAATTATATATATATGTATTTAAAAATAATTAATATTTATAGATTTATACATAATTATTTCAGACTCTACAAAGTCTAAATTTTGAATTTTTTAATGGCACGTTTCCCACATATTATTGAGCTTATATTATCATTATCGTCACTCCAAAAACTTACTAATGAATCTTAAAATTTAATTATTTTGACAAACATTATCATGATGTACTAGTCATATAGGGTGTGTTTGGTATGGAGGAAAATATTTTTCATGGAAAATGTTTTTCTAGAAAATGTTTTCCTAGAAAACAAGTAGATTTTGGACTTATTTTTCATGTTTGGTTGGTGAGTAGAAATATTTTCCGAAAATGATTTTTAGTGTTTGATTTATGAATAAAAAATGTTTTTGAGAGACATCTTTTATTTTTACTAGGGTAAAAAATAATTTATGAAATTGAAAATATTTTTTAAAATCAAAATTATTATTTTTTTGTGGTGATGGTGGGGGGTGGAAGTGGGGGTAGTGGGTGAGGGCGGGGGGAGTGGGAGTGGGGAGGAGTGAAAAAATAAAAATTTGAAGTTGATAGTATTTTTAAAAAATAAAATTATTTTTTTTGGGGGTTGGGGGTGGGTGGGGGTTGGTAGGGGGGCTGGCCGAGGGAGGAGGGAGTTAGGAGTTTAAAAATAAAAATTTAAAGTTGAAAATATTTTTAAATAGCAAAATTAATTTTTTTGGGGAGGGGGGCTGACCGGTGGGAGGTGAGGTCAGAGATCGAGTGAAAAAATAAAATTTTGAAATTGAAAATATATTTTTTAAAATTGATGTTTTTTTCAAAAAAAATGTAATTTAAAATTGAAGGAGAGTTTTGGAAAATATTTTTTTCTTAATTTTTAAAGGGAAATCATTTTCCTTAATTTTGAAGAAAATGAATTGATTTAAAAAACATTTTTCAATATTTTTATCCCAACCAAACATGGAAAACTTAGAAAACATTTTTCAAAAAATATTTTCCTTCGTACCAAATACACTCACAGTGCAAAATAGTCAACATGTAATATAACTTTAATATTACTCCTAATATTTATTCTATTAGTATAGCTGTCTAATTTTTTTTAAAAAAAGGTGACCTAATTATGCATAAATTAGTAGTATAGAAATAGAAAAGTCCTTGCTAATTATGCTATGTCTAGCTCTAATTAATTTAATTTATAGCCCTTTCTCCAATATAGGCTATGTTAGGAACATCTATAATCACTTTTTGTCTTGCTAATTACTGTACAAATCCCTGTTGATAGTAATAAAAAAGATGACAAAGTCATTAATATTAAGACAAAAAATTTATATATTCAAGGATACACGATTGCAATTATGAGGCTAATTAATCAATAATCATCATGCTATATTACAAATTAAATTTAGCCAAAATAATTATGTCCACATCTATTTTTAAGTCTTTTTTATCTCCATGTGCACGCGTGCTTAGATTAAGATCATACTTCCTCCGTTCGAATTGTTTGTCATGCTACGCTTATCGAAAGTCAATTTGACTAATTTTTAAAGATAAATTAGATCATATTAATTCGATATTTTAAACAAAAAAAATTAGATATTCTAAAATTATATGAAATATACTGTAAATTACAATTCTTTACATATTAATATGATAAAAAAAGTACATCTTAAAATGTTTGTCAAATTTTTTATAGTTTGACTCTAAAAATAGAAATCATGACAAACAATACCGGACGAATGAAGTAATTATCTTGAATTACAGATTTCAATTATTTGTTTTATCAAGGTAATCTCATTATTAAGATTGACATTGATGTCAAGTAATTATTGAAGGGATTAGATAAAAGTTTTATACATTGACGATGTATATATATAATTATAACATTAACATATTTAGAATAGTTTCACAAGTGTGGTCTGGAAATCAAAGGATAGAATGTATGTAAGTTTTACTCTATCTTTACAAAATAGAGAGTCAATGTTTTCAATAGGCCCTCGACTTAAAATAAAGCACATTCAGACAGTTTGGAAAAAGAGATACAAAATTAAGAACACAATAACAACAACGAAATAATATGAAATGAAGAGCAGTATCATATATAGAGGAATGAAAAATATGAAAATAACTGAAGCACAAAAAACGTATGTGGTGCCAGAAAAATAAGAAATTAAACTACGATAATAGTTACCACTAGTAATTAGAAGGAAGGTCCAAGTACGACAATCAAATCTATCCCACGAAAAATGAAAAAAACGTTCACGTATCAACTAATTTTCTGACCTAATATGCAACTTTCTAACTCTCATATCTACATATAATCTCCATAATAAGTGTTATTGAGCAACATGATAAAAAGACATAGTCAAGTGTTAAAAGATATTGATTATATTACTAATACTTGCGTAATATAATTTATGTGCATAACTAATATATGCGTAATTCTAATAAGCTATCAAACGATCATGAAAAATGTACTATGTGCCTAACATAATTCTAATTATCAACCATCAAACGATCCCTAAAATATATCTTATGTGTCTGACTAATATCTGCACAATTCTAATCACATATCAAACAATTCCTAAAATATATCTAATTTGTGCCTAACTAATATTTGCATAATTCTAATTCTAATCGACTATTAAATAATCCCTTGAATGTATATATTAAATGATTCCATGAATGTATATTGCCACAATTTTTCCTCCTAGTTAAAATCTTGGTTCCTACTCAATTACTCTATTCTTGTTTTCTTGTGGTGGGGTATAATTCTCTTACTAAGTTGTACAAATGTAATACTTTCTTGGGACAAAAAGAAGTTCTATGAAACATGTTGTAGTGTATTTGAAACTTAGGCAACCTAGAAGGCAAATTCACACTTAGTAATGTAAAGAAAAAGAAAATTGTAGTCAGCCATGTGAAATATAAACTAGGTGGGGCTAATCTAAGCCAAAAAAAAAAAAGGAGACAATGTGATATTTGGGTCCAATAAAATTGACTCCACATCAAAAGTCATTGGGTGAGTGGATGTGCTCACCATGCTAAAATACAACTATAGTTTAATCTCAAACAAGTCGGGTCAATCACAAGAACAATATATGATATAGATTTATTCAAATTAGATGTATTTGAATTGAACCTTATATATGTATTAAAAAGAAGAGTAAATTTTGTATATAGCATTATATGTAGTATTATTATCAAGTTATGGCATTAGAATTTCAATTTTATTTTATAGCATTTAATATCTTACTCTATAGCATTTTATTAGTAATTATATTGTTAACTATAATTTATTAAAAAGAGTTGTTATTAAAAATTAAGTAGATAAAGTGATAATGAGTAATTAATTTTAATGATTAAAAATTTATGACAATATAAATTAAGTGGTTTTTCTCAGTCATAATTATTGCATTTATTCAATGTTGCACGCCTGAGAATTTGAAGAGTTTAACTTTTTATTGAGTTAAATTAAAGGTAGATAAATTATTAGCATTATTTTTGTTTCTTTATTAATTGCTACATTTAATGCAGGTAACACGTTTTTTAATATGAATAGTTGCACTTTTTAGGGAGTTTAATTAAAGTTAAATATATGAATAACAAATTTTTAGGGATATTAAACATTTTCAAATTATCATTATTGCCTTAAATATCTCTAGTTTGTTAAAATAATATTATTTTTTTGAATTAATTCCTTTAAAAATTCAACCAGATAATAACAAATATTTTCTGATTTTCAGAATACTTTCGAATTGTCAGTTTCAAACATATTTGGATCAACGTTACAAGTAGTCTTCTTTTCAAAATTTCACGATTATTTTCAGATTGCTTTCAACGTATAAGTCATTTTTTCTAAAAATTCAAGAATATTTTCATAGCTGCATATTTCACTTTTTTTTAGTAACCTGATAAATTTTGGCATACAATATATGTTTCTATTTAAATTATAATATATGTTTTTATATTAATTTTGTATTGAAAATATATTGTGTTTGTTTAATTTGAGTATTGTATAGGACAATGAATAATATATTAACTGTGTATGAAGTGTGTATGAATTATATGAACTGATTATAAATTTGTGTAATGTTGAAGTCTGAATTTTTTTTAATAGTGTATGAAGATTATACAAAACATGTATCATTTGTGTATCAAAGTCCATTTATTTTTTTCAAAATTACAGTATGTTTCTAATTAAATTAGAATACATGTTTTGTATTAATTTTGTACAGCTGGTATACCAAAACTTGAAATATGGAAGGGATTTACTGATGTGAAATTCAAAAGGACAAAAATGACTTACAGTAGATGCCGTCAAGTTGGACACAATAAAAAGACATGTTCAAATTATCCTGTGCAAAAACAATGATTTCGTAATGTTACATTTGTTATTATATTGTTTTGAATGTTAGAAACACGTTTTGTTTTATTGAGTGTAGTTGTTATCATTGACATTTATGAAGTTTGGTTTCGTAAAAAGTTGTCATATATATATCATTTGTTTTTGTTACATATGTCAAAGTTCAATATGTCATTCATAATTCATACAATGTTTATACATTATAAATATACATTGAACTATACTATCATTCATAAAATGTTCATATAGCATTCATACAATGTTCATACAATATTCATACAATGTTCATATATGTACCATTTGTTTCGGTTACATATATCCAAGTTCAATATGGGATTCATAATTCATACAATGTTTATACATTATATATATACATAGAACTTTACTGATATTCATAAAATGTTCATATGGTATTCATACAATGTTCATATATATACCATTTATTTCTGTTACATATATCAAAGTTCAATATGACATTTATAATTTATACAATCTTTATACATTTTTCATACGATGTTCATATATTTTTGCATATTGCAATCAAATTTATACAAAAATCATACACATTTAATAAAGTGCAAATATTCATTTAAGCATACTACCATTAAATACAATAGTTAATATATTATGATATATATAGTTAAATATATTTTATACAACATGCAGATATGAGTGTTACAAGATCTCTACTGCTGAATTTTCGTGACAAGTCAACATCATCTCTTGGTTTCACACACCAAGAAGAGAAGAAGAAGAAGAAGAAGAAGAAGAAGAAATTGATAGAACTATGTGATTCTTCACTCACTTCGTCTTGTTCTTCATTAACAACCGGTTCTCTAATCATGTCCGGGACAGAATTTTATATTTTCCTCCTCTTGTAATATTTTTTTCTGATTGCTTGCACCGTTGATACTACTTTCCTTTTAGAAGGACTAGACCTTACTAGTTCATTATTCGACTTCTTCTCTAATTCCATCGCAACTGTATAGCCTGAGATTTGCGATTGAATTTGAGTTATACATAGATCAAAAGATGGTATTTCAAACCATGAAGTTACCGGTATAGTTTGTACCTCTTGTGAATCTCCTTAGGCTATTTGGGCTATTTGGTTTATACATTGTACTCAACAACCCAGATCCTAAAAATTATAAACAAATAAATATTAAAAAATTTGACATACATAAATATAAAACTTGAAGAAACCTCATTATCTATACAACGTAAATTTCTCCTAAAATCAAGCAACAACATATACAAATTAAATATTTGACAAAAGAATCAGAGAAAAAATAAAAACTTTAAGAAATAAACCTGTTTGATGATCTATATAACACGATTTTTCCGAAAATCATGCAATATTGCAAATTAGATGATCGAAAAATTAAAAAAAAACCTAATTTTGTGAAAAATTGATAGAGATGTAGTTGAATAAGGATTTTAAACTTAATCTGATTTTGGAAAATAAGTTTAAAGCTTGAAAGAGTTTCTATCTTTAATTAATTAATAGAGAGAGAAACATGTGTTGCCTTTAATTGATTAATAGAGAGAGAAACGTGAAAAAAGACGTACAAAATTAATATGGTAGAAAGAGAATCATGTAAATAGGAAAGAGGTTGAGTATTTTGGGGAAGATAAAAGAGTATTGGTTGATATGGGGTGGGTAGTTATTAGGTAACCATATAATATGAAATTAATTAAATCAAATCCCTAATTTTTAGATTTTGTTTTTTAAAAGGTAACTATATAATATGAAGTTTAATTAATATTTAATAAATAAGAATTTATTATTTATATTAAAAACTTTAAAATGTAATCATTAATAATTTAAAAGGTTTTGTTGATAAAAGGTAAATGAATAAATGAAACTGATTATTTAAACATAATAATTATTAGTTAAATAATAAAATAATTTTTTTATTAATATATTATTAGTTGATATGCTATAACTTGATAATAATATGCCATAAATAATTTATTTTTAAATATATATTTTTTAATTAATATATTATTAATTGATGTGCTATAAGATTATAATAATATGCTATTAGTAATTTTTAAATTTTGATATTTATCCTCTTAAATGTGTATGGATGTTAATTTTTCTAAAAAGAATTTACTAAATAAATATAAGTTTTGGACCTTCATAGTCAAAATATATCTTAACTGAAATTCATAGAATGTGAATTTTAAATTCATGTTAATCTTCATTGTTCATGTGTCTATATGATTGTGCTCAGATTGTCGGTCTCAAATAAAATGAACTCGAAAGACAACTATTAAACAACTTTAACATAACCAATTTATACTGAATCCTCTTTTGATTAATTTTAAAAGAATATATATAACCAAGTTATGAATGATATATTTGTCTTTGATATAATTTTGGCTAGTTATAGGGTTTCACCAAGAGGAATATTGATCTCATTTGACATGCTTCCGTGAAACTTCTTTCACTACAAAACAAACTTGTTAATTAAAATACTAACACATCGATGAATTCAGAATTTAAAATTTATATAACTTAGAAGTTGAATGTGTGAATTTCAAACTAGAAATCCAAAATTTGAACACTTCTCATCCAAAAACTAAAAATAATATAGTATATTTTAAGTATTTTTAGCGAAACTTCTGACTAGGTCACTAAACACCAAATTTTCCATTGGGTACCCTAACATTTCAAGACATGTGTTAAATATTCTTTGCCTAGAAATTAAGGAAAATGAAAGATTTTCTTTATGTTAAGAATTTTTACAAACAAGTTTTTACCACTGTAAAAGCCTGATATTAAAACAGATGAAGAGTGGAATCTGTTGCACAGACAGGTTTGTGAATTCATTAGACAATGGATCAACGATAATATGTTGAACCATATTTCTGAGGAAACACATGCTCGAACCCTATGGGAGCATCTTGAAAGTTTGTATGCTCAGAAGACTGTCAACAAAAAAATGTTCTTAATAAAGCAGATGTTTATTTTAAAGTATCATGATGGTTTTCGGATGACAGACCATCTGAATAATTTTAAGGGGATCATGAACCAATTATCTGCTATAAACATCAAATTTGATGAAGAAATTCAAGGCCTGCTTCTACTTGGTTTCCTACCAGACTCTTGGGAAACATTTAGAACGTCATTTTCAAATTCTGCTCCGGATGGTATGATCTCTATGAATTCCGCCAAGAGTAGTGTCTTGAACGAATAGATGAGAAGAAAATCTCTAGGTTCTTCTTCGTCGGATGTGCTGATAACTGGCCCCGGGGGAGAAACAAAACTCTCGGTTCTCAGAATAGAGAACAAAATAGGAGCAAATCTAGAGACAAACTTGAGGATATTGAGTTCTATCATTGTGGCATGAAAGGTCACACAAAGATGTTCCGCAGGAAGTTGAAGAGGCAGAACAAAAACAAAGAGGAAACTAAAGAAGATAGCAATGGAAATTGCCTAGCCGCTGTCACCAACGAAGATCTTGTTACCGTTCTTGATGTAAACATGATAAATATTGCTTGTGATGAGTCAAGCTGGGTTGTGCACACTGGCTCTGCATCTCATGTGACATCAAGGAAGGATTTTTTATCTTTCTATACTCCTAGTGATTTTGGAACCTTGAGTATGGGTAATGAGACAGTTTCGAGGGTGGTAGGTATTGGTACAATTTGTTTGGAAACTAGTGTTGGAACTAAACTAGTTTTGAAAAATGTGAAACATGCTCTTGATGTTCTTCTGCACCTGATTTCTGTTGGTGTTTTAGATGATGAAGGATATGTTAGTACCAACAGTAATGAAAAATGGAAGCTCATTAAGGGTTCCTTGGTTGTGTCTCGTGGTGATGAACGTCATGGTCTATACTGGACTACGACCTCAGCTTATGTTGATATGGTGAATGCAGTTGAGAGCGATAACTCTTCAAAGTTATGGAACAAGAGACTTAGTCACATCAGCGAGAAATGACTTGATGTTCTAGCCAAGAAGAATTTTTTGTCAAATTTCAAAAGTTCTAAATAGAAAAGTCTAAGCACTGCTTGGCTGGTAAACAAAATAGAGTTTCCTTTAAGTCCTACCCTCCTTCGAGAAATATAGATTTTCTTGAGTTGATGCACTCTGATTTATGTGGTCTAATGAAGACAAAGACATTGGGTAGTGCACTCTACTTTGTCACTTTCATTGATGATTGCTCGAGAAAACTTTGGGTCTATGTCTTGAAGACTAAAGACCAAGTGTTAGATGTCTTCAAGAAGTTTCAGGCTTCAGTTGAAAGAGAAACTGGAAAGAAACTTAAAAGTATTCATACTGATAATGGTGGTGAATATTGTGGACCATTTCATGAATACTGCAAGCATCAAGATATTAGACACCAGAAGACTCCTCCCAAGACTCCTCAACTTAATGGTTTGGTGAGAGGATGAACATAACCTTGATGGAAAGATTTAGATGTTTACTTTCTGAAGAAAAGTTGCCGAACTCATTTTGGGGTGAGGCTTTATTGACCGTTATACATGTTATTAATCTATCTCCTGTTGTTTCTTTGCAAAGTGATGTACCAAATAGTGTTTTGTACGAAAAGGATGTTTCCTATGACCATTTGAGAGTATTAGGTTGCAAAGCTTTTGTACATGTGCGGAAAGATGAGAGGTCAAAGTTAGATGCCAAGACAAACAGTTCATCTTCATTGGATATGACCTTGATGAATTCGGTTACAAGCTATATAATCCAATTGAAAAGAAACTTGTGAGAAGTTGTGATATTATTTTCATGGAGAATCAAACAATTGAATATATTGACAAAGCGGAGAAACTAGAATTTTCAAGTTTTGATGGTATAATTCATCATGATGAAGTTCCTCACACAAGTTTACATGATATTGTTGGGCTTGATAATCATGGGGACGCCCCTAATCATGTATCGAATCAACAGGTTGATGTTGATAATAACAATGATATTGTTACTGATGATCCTGTTGCTCATGAAGTTGTGGACGAATCAAATATTTAACTGTGGAGGTCCACAAGAGAGCGGTTTCCTTCCTCCCACACCAAAAGAGTATGTGTTACTCATTGACAAGGGAGAACCTGAATGATATAAGGAGGCCATGAAAGATAAGCACAAGGATAAATGGATTGAAGCCATGCAAGATGAGATGAAGTCTTTGCATGAGAACCACACTTATGACTTAGTAAAATTGCCCAAGGGCATGAGAGCTTTGAAAAACAAGTAGGTGTTCAAAGTTAAAGTTGAAGAACACAACTTGAAGCTCAGGTACAAAGCTAGATTGGTTGTTAAGAGATTTGGTCAAAGAAAAGGTATTGACTTTGACCAAATATTTTCTCCTGTTGTGAAAATGTCCTCGATTCACACAGTTCTTGGTTTTGGCTGCTAGTCTTAATTAGAGATTGATCAAATGGATGTGAAAATGACTTTCCTTCACGATGACCTAGAAGAAGAGATTTATATTGAACAACCTGAGGGCTTCAAAGTAGATGGTAAAGAAAATTTTGTGTGCAAACTCAGAAAGAGTCTATATGGCCTAAAGCAAACTCCTAGACAGTGGTACAAGAAGTTTGAATCTTTTATGGGGGAGAAAGGCTATCAGAAGACTTCTTCAAATTATTGCATATTTGTACAAAAATTTTCTGACAATGATTTTATCATCCTCTTGCTGTATTTGGATGATATGTTGATTGTGTGCAGAATACTTCCAAGATTGACGAGCTGAAAAAAGAGTTATTTAAGTCTTTTTTTGTGAAAGACTTGGGTCATGCCAAACAAATTTTGGGCCTGAGAATTACTCGTATCAGAGATGAAAGGATGGTTTATTTTTCCCAGAAAAAGTAGATTGAACGTGTACTTGAGCGCTTCAATACAAACAATGCTAATCCTGTTAGCACACCTCTTGATGGTCATATGAAGTTGAGCAAGAAAATGTGTCCTACAGCTAGGGAGGAAAAAGATAACATGGTCAAAGTTCCATATTCCTCTGTCGTTCGAAGTCTAATGTATGCAATGGTGTTAACTGAAAATCAATTCGGCTTATTAATAGGTGTTTCCCCGCCCCCCCTCCACTATGAAACTATCCGTTAACGAATAACATAAATTAAAGAGACATGAATTTTATTTTTTCATGGTATTATAACTCTTGAATTTACCTATTTAAGTTCCTTTAAAAAGTAGTTTATCCCTCCCCCCCTCGAAAAAAAAGTCAACGCACTTCAACAACAGATAGAGAAAAATAATGACATCATTGATAGTATTGATTTATCATGGCGAAGAATGTGATAGTAACATTATTTTGTTTATTTAATGGAAACATTGGTTATTATAGTAAATATTGATTTCGATTGATTCAAATGTGTTACAACCCATCTAAATGTCGATACTTTCATCAATTCCTTTGAATTTCATTTAGATTAATAACAATTCAAAACCAATATTGAAACGCAAGACTATGGGATTACACGTCACATTGAATTGAAAAATATTTATTTCAATGGATTTAATTAAGTAATATC
Organism: Solanum chmielewskii; assembly: GCA_027704785.1. Lineage (NCBI taxonomy): Eukaryota > Viridiplantae > Streptophyta > Magnoliopsida > Solanales > Solanaceae > Solanum > Solanum chmielewskii. The sequence goes on from JAKWIX010000327.1 coordinate 5,707,195, forward strand.
TGTTATCCAAATATCGATACTTCTTTTGATTTCCTTGAGTTTCATTATAATATTGAGAAAACTTCAATACCAATGTTGTCACAATCGAAATCTCCGTTATTGAACCCACACTACAACTCAGTGGGAGAACCACTACTAGCAACCAACCAAAGCAATAAATCTAAAAACCAAGGCATTTAAGTTACTGAAGCAAGTAAAATAACTTATTAAGACAAGGTTACATTACTAAATAAAGATCTAATAACTAACTAACAATGCGGAAGATAAACCTACAATATGAAAGTTAATGTGCCAAACTAGAAACGAGAACAAAATCTAACAAGAATATCTAGTTAACTATCTAACTAACCAAAAACAAGATCTAGGTTCAAAAATGATGGACATAGATTAAAGAGAATTTCATGGCAGCCCGAACGATGTGGCTCACCCTTGAACTCGAAGCGATCACCGGTCTCCTAAGTGAAGTCTGTCAATAGTCGCGTGAAAATGTCATGTACTCAACTAAAATAAGATCAAGTGCAGAATCACTACACAACCACCATGTACTGATAGGATGAAGCGGCTATCCCACTAGTGTAACATAAATAAATAATTACAACATAACGACTATCCCACTAGTGTAACATAAATAAATAATTACAACATTATAATATATGCATATATATCAACATATTCAATACTATCATAAGAATCAACATCACAATTCACATGCTTCATCACATAGTTGACCCTCTCACAGAACTCAAAGTCAAACTGCTAGCATGACGGAATGTGGCAATCTGATTCTATTTTTATGCCGAAACGTGACAACCCATCCAGTTAGCATGCCAGAACGTGATAATCCGATCCTAGTTAGTGTACCGGAACGTGGCAATTGATCCAATCACACATCACAATAACATATAAAGATCACACATTCAAGTCAGGATTTCATGGTATCGATATTCATATACCTCATTCAATATCTATGATCAATATTGCAACATGCATACATATACAAGTATTACAATGAAGCAAAGCAAGTGTACATCACACAATCATAGAATCACAACCATTACCTACTTCGAAATAAGCTTGAACTACACAACTTGATCCTTCCCTTTCTGGATTTGTTTTGCTTTTTCATGGTCTACAAACAAGAATTTAAATACGGGAATCAATAAAAAAACACTAAATTCCTTGAATACTAACAAACTATGAACTAGTTCATGAAAGTAAGAGGGCGGGATGAATTAAAAATAATTCTCTAGTCGATTTCCTTGCTGGTCCTGTCGACTCACCTACAGGTTAGTAACACAAGATATAGAAGATTAAAGAACGAAAAGAAAAAAAATGACACGAGAATTTTATACTGGTTTGGAACACCGGTGTGGCGCCTACATCCAGTACCCTTGGGTTTCAAGTGTTTCCTTAAGAGCAGCTGGAACTTTTGGGATTACAAAAGATTAAAAGAAAGTTCGTTGTCTAATGTGCAAATCAAATATTCTAATTGACACAACCTCTACGTGTATAACCTATACTCAAATCTTTTTTTGTCTTTTCTTTTTGAGTTGTATACTCTCAAGAATATAGTGCTTTTTATGAAATATAAAAGAATACAATTTTATAAGTTCAAGTGAATTTCTTGAGTACAAGTGTGGCCGAGAGAGGTTTATATAGCTTTGATCTTTTGTGGAACCTCCAGGGTATTTCAATCAAGGATAATTTGTGCTATCCTTGATTCGATTCCAATTGATTTGCTGAGCCAATCAAGAATGATCTCTTTCTTGACTTATGGCTAATCTTGAATCCTTCCTTGTGTATTGATGTTTTTTTCTTGATTTGTGGCTGATTTTGTTCCCTTGATCTTGTCCTTGATTTATGCTTAATATACACATAGGCTGATTGTCTTGAATTCTTCATTATTTGCTGATTTTGTTTCCCTGTATATATCCCTTGATATATGCAGGCTTATCTTGATTGATTAAGCAAGTATATTTCCTTTCCTTTCTTATGTGTTGTATATTTCTTTTTCTTTTTTATGTTTTGTGTGCTGGATCTTTCCTTATTCGTTCGATGTTTGACTGGTTCTCCTCTTTCTTTTCATGCGATGGTAAGTCAGTTAAATATTATTGAAACTGCTTTGATATTAAAGGATCTAACAATCTTTCCCTTTTTGATAATGACAACCGACTTAATAAGAGACAAGGAAAATTCCTTGATATGTTGTGGTATGTTGAGGCTCCCTCTGTCTATATGGAGCTTTTTCTATGTTCTCCTTATTTATGTTCTCTTCCCCTTTGGCATAATAAAAAGGAAAGAGTAAGAGACAAAACACAAACTAGAATATGCATAAAGCTGGTAGCGATCTTACTTTGTTTGGGAGTATCAACCCTTTCTTGTATAGAATCTTTCTTATTCCACTTTTCACCTACCTCCACATACCCCATACTAGAGAAGGTTCAAAACTTAATAGGTTTTATTTATTTTCATGGGTTTGAACATGGAGAGGTCCATCAATCTGTCCACCAGAATTTGTGAGATGAGTAGCCGATATGGTAAGCTGGCAGATGAGTGTGATTCCTTAGCACTCTCCCACGTGTATTCATTCATCCAGGCAGCCCAATTTATTTGATATTTCTTAAGTAGACAACAAAGGACAAACACGTCCCTGTTAAAGATGTTGCTCAGAGAACCTTTCCTGGGCAAGAGTGTAGTAGCAATGATATGCGCTAAGATGTAATACTCAAAACAAAGAGAGAAGGGACAAAAATCAGACAAGTTTGTGTCGGATTCATCCACAACTTACCTAGCACCTTCAAGGGTCACTTCAAAATTATCCGGCCAAGAACCGTTCATGTTCGGAATTACACCAAAACACTTACTGCCAATGACATCTTGAAACAAAAAATCATTAACAATAATACGAGTACCCAACACAAGAGTTTACAACACATTACTGTCACTTGACATGCGAAGATTTGCATAAAATAAACGAACAACTTCTTCAAAAAGTTTGATTCCACACAAACTAAAGAGCAAGGAGAGCTTTTGAGCCTTAAGGAACGAGCTTACGGACAATCAAAATAGCGCAACTGATTTATATTGATCACCCTTCAAGGAAAAATGGGTCAAGACTTAAAGTTGTCATACCTGAGTTTTTGCTCCATGCCCCAAAAGCGATGCAAGTCCATGAGAGAGAGAGAGAGAGAGAGAGAGAGAGAGAGAGTTCTAGAAGAGAGGGTTTTGGATTTCTTCAGATTCTTCTTTTTTGAGCAGGGGATATTCTCTTTGATTAAGAATGGTTAGCAATAGAATCATCAAACGAGTCTGAGGACAAAGGAAGAAAGTCTGGAGAGTTTGTAGAAAGACGGTCGGAATTTTTTAGAGATGCTATTGAACGAGTTTTGGGCATAGTGAGAATGAGGAGAGGAGACGAGAAAGAGAAGTATAAGAAGGGAATAGAGAAGGGAGAGGAAGGGTTTAGATATAGGAGAAAAGTCCAAAGAGGAACAATGGAATGAAAATATTTTATGGAAAGAGGAAAAGGTAGAAAATAATGATGGAGACACTGAACAAGGAAAGAATAATTAGTCACAGTTTAAAAATAAATGTACTAAAAATAACAATAAGAGACATTAATTAAAGGCAATTAATTACGACAAAAATACAGTAATACCCAGGCGGTTTTGAAGTACAAAGAGCCTTTCTTCTAGAAAAGGTTCTGTGAAAATATCAGCGCGTAGATTTTCTGAATTAACAAATTCCAACGCAAAATAACCATTTTCAACATGATATCTAATAAAATGATGTTTAATATCAATATGCTTAGCACTGGAATGATGCACATTACATTTTGACAGAATAATAACACTAACATTATCGCAAAAAACAGGAACAACTTCAAAAGACAAATCATAATCAAGTAATTGATGTATCATCCATAATAATTGGGTTCCACAACTACCCACTGCTAGATATTCAGACTCTGTGCTAGATAGAGCAACGAAAGTCTGTTACTTACTGTGCCAAGAAATTAGGATTGTCCCAAAATTTGACATGTTCCACTTGTGCTTTTTAGATCATTCTTGTCATCTACAAATCAACATCTGAATAGCCAATTAGATCAAAATGGGAAGAGTGAGGATACCATAGGCCCAATTCAATGGTGCCAATTAGATAACAAATGATATGTTTGACTGTAGTGAGATGCGATTCTTTTGGAGCAGCTTGAAAGTGTTCACATTTGCTCACACTAAACATGATATCTGCTCGACTTTCAGTAAGATATAGTAGAGATCTAATTATTCCTCAATACAGTTTTTCATCCACTCCTTTTCATGGTGCATTATTTCGAGGCATTTAGACGGACTAATGGGAGTCCTAAAAGCTTTTCCTCTTTCTAGTCCAAACTTCTTTATTAGCTCTTTGGTATACTTGATTTGACTAATGAAGGTTTCATTAGTTGACTGTTTGATGTGTAACCCAAGGAAGAATGTGAGTTCTCCCATTAAGCTCATTTCAAATTTCACTTTCTTAAGGTTTGCAAATTCTCACACAAAGAAGGATTAGAACTACCAAAGATAATATCATTAACATAAATTTGAACAATGAGAATATATAAACTAGATCCTTGAGTGAAAATAGTTGTATAAATTCTCCCTTTGAAAATTATTTTGAAGTAAAAAGGTACTTAGTCTCTCATACCAAGCTTTGGAGCCTGTTTGAGGCCATAAAGTGCTTCGAAAGCTTGTAAACGAAATCAGGGTAAGAAGGATCTTCAAAATCGGGGGGTTGTTACATAAAAACTTCTTCTTTTATAAATCCATTTAAAAATGTGCTTTTCACGTCCATTTGAAAAAGTTTAAAGCACTTAAAAGAAGCATAGACAAGTAAAATGCGAATCGATTCTAGGCTTTGTACATGAGCAAATGTTTCATCGTACTCAATACCTTCCTGTTGATAGTAACCTTGATCAACAAGTCTTGATTTGTTTCGGATAACTTTTCCATTTTCGTCCATCTTATTTCAAAACACCCATTGGTTTCGATTATTGAACAATTTGTTGGTCTCTCTACAAGAGTCCATACTTGATTTCTTTAAAATTGATCAAGTTCTTCTTTCATTGCTTGTACCCATAATTCATTCTCCATGGCTTCATTTATTCGCTTGGGTTCCTTTTTAGATATTAGAGAAACTAATGCTTGCTTTCTCAGAGAAGATCTCGTTTGGATTCTGTCATCAGGTTTCCCGAGAATAAAATTTTGGGATAACTGGCATTAGTAGTCCATTCTCTTAAAATATTGGTTTTGTCAGCTGGAGTGGTCGACTCCACCACTGCGATAGTTGACTTTTCAGCATTGGTTTCACAATTTATAGCTTCGGTATTTTCAGTTGTTTTGAGAGAAGTTATTTCATCATCACTGACTTTGACTTCCCGCACTTTTGGGTTAGTATCATCAAATATCACATGTACATATTCTTCATTACTTAAGGTTCTTTGATTAAAGACACGAAAATATCTACTAATAGGAGCATAACCTAAAAATATACCTTCATCACTTCTTGGATAAAACTTACCAAGATTATTCTTACCGTTACTGTGGATGAAACACTTGCATCCAAATGGATGAAGGTAACTTATATTTGATTTCTTGACTCTCTATAATTCATAGGGATTCTTCTTTAGGATTGGTCTGATTAGACATTTGTTAAGAATATGACAAGCATTACGTACAACTTCTGCCAAAAACTGATTAGGTAAGCTTCTATCGAGAAGCATTGTTCTTGTTATATCTTGTAGTGATCGGTTTTTTTGTTTAACTACTCCATTTTGTTGAGGAGATCTGGGTTAAGAGAATTTCTGAGTAAATCCATTTTAAGCGCAGAATTCTTCAAAAGCGTTGTTCTCAAATTCTCCACCATGATCGCTATAGGTAGTTGTAATATAGTATCATGCCTCTCTTTGAACTCTTCTACAAAAAGCTTCAAATTTAGCAAAATATTCATTTTTGTGAGTTTAAAATATTGCCCATGTAAACCTTGAAGAATTGTCAACAATTACGAAAGCGTATCTTTTACCTCAAATGCTGGCAGTTTGAGTTGGACCAATGAAGATGTTGTAAGGGTTTAGAGGTACTTACAATATTTTTTTCCTTTATTGTTCTCAAATTTTCCACCATGATCGCTATGGATAGTCGTACTATAGTATAATGCCTCTCTTTGAACTCTTCTACAAAAATCTTAAAAGTTAGCAAAATCTTCATTTTTGTGAGTTAGAAATATTACCAATGTAAATCTTGAAAAATCGTCAACAATTACGAAAGCGTATATTTTACCTGAAATGCTAGCAGTTTGAGTTGGACCAAATAGGTCTATATGAAGATGTTGTAAGGGTTTAGAGGTACTTACAATTTTTTTTCCTTTAAAGGATGAACGAGTTTGCTTACCCATTTGGCATGCGTCGCAAATGTGATCTTTTTCAAACTATAGTTTTGGCAGTCCAATAACTAGCTCGACTCTAGAAAATTTTTCAAGAGCATGCATACTTGTGTGTCCAAGCTTTCGATGTCATAGATACAGATCTCTTGCGACTGCAGTAAGACAGGTGAGAAATGAAAAATCAACATTATTTAAAATATATATATTATTTACTTGGTCTCCGATAAAAATTAGTCTTTTTCGAGGATGTTTAATGATGCTGATAGTTGTATTGGAAGTGAGTTGAAATCCAGCATCACACAGTTAACTAATGCTGAGAAGATTGTATTTAAGTACCTCAACTAGATATACTTTGCCTAGATTACATGATGAGCTGAGTATAATAGTTTCAACTCCAGTAACTTCTCCTTTGGAATTATCTCCAAATCTAACACATCCCTCCATCTATTCTTTTTATTGTTTTGAAAATTTCTTTCTTCCCACACATGTGTCTAGAGCATCCACTATCAAGTACCCACATTCCCTTTTTAAGGTTTTCTTAGATTTCTCCTGCAAAATAATAAGATTAGTTTCTTTTAGGTACCCAATTATTTTTAGGTCCTTAATGATTAGAAACTTTTTGTCTCTAAATCCATTTCTCAGTAGAATATTTTCTACAATTAAAAGATTTATGACCAATGTAAACACAAGTGTAACAAGTTATTTTAAGCAGAAGAATTAAAAGATTCAGAGTTGGAGGTGGATCTATTTGATCTGATTGAACTGTGATTTTGAGAATTTCTCCTATAAATCATTTATTTGTTAGATCGAACAGAGCTATGTGAGGAGACTTTCTAATGTTGTTTAACTGCATCTTCACTTCCTCTAGTTCTTCTGTCAGTAAGTCGACTTCAATACTTACTTCGAAAAGAATCTGCCAGTATTTTTCTCTTGAGCAATTTTGTTATATTCGTCAATGACTTTCTATAGTTCATTAGTAACCATGTCTAAAGAAGTTTGTAAGTTATTTTAGTTAAGACAGTTAACATATCTTACCTCACTTGTTTCACCTAGTGCCATGAAGCATGGATTTGTCATTTTATCATGATCATCATCAAATGTTTCTCCTTGTTCCCATGCTTTGAGTCTTTTTGGATCATAATTTCTTCGATTGTTTCTTCTCCTCTGTTTGGGATAATTTTTTTTTATGTTTCCTAGTTCTCCAGAGTAATAGCAGCGATCGTAATTTTTTTGAAGTCATTGTTCTGAAAATTTTGTTGAGGTCTCTATCTCCTTTGTCTAAGCATTTCTCTTACTCCATGATTGATGAGTGTCATTAGATCATCTTGATTTTCATTTTCTTCCTCTGAAGTGTCAGATATCTCAGTAGTGAATGCCACTATTTTCTTTTTGTCATCCTTATTGTACCAATTTATATTATGTTGTTCATAGGCCATCAAGTTTCCTCGAAGTTTATCGTATGTCATTTTATGTAAATCACCATCTTTAAGTCTGACCGCTTTAGTTTCCAAGGCCTTGGGAAGACTCCTTACAAGTTTACTGACTTGTAATGCATTAGAATACACCATTCCAAGAGTATTGAGTTCGCAAACAATTTTGTTGAATCTTGAAAACATAGATTCAATGTTTTCATCTTCTTCCATCTTGAAAAAACTCATAATTATTTACCACTGAACTGATTCGAGCCTCCTTCACTTTAGTGTTTCCTTCATATGTCACTTCTAGTTTATCTTACATTTCCTTGGCAGTTTTACATTAGATATCTTGTCGTAGTTTGCTCCACTCACGGTCCAACATAGCAAATTTATAACTCTAGCATTAGTTTGAATTACCTCTTGTTGTTCTTTAGTGATGTCAAATGATTTGTGATCAAATGGTTTTCAGTGTCATCCTTATTAGTCAATCTTGGAATAAGCTTTGGGCCTTTTTTGATTACTAACATGCTTGATGATCAGTTGTGGAAACAAAGATTCTGAATATATTTTTCTAATGAGAATAGTGTTGTCAGTTGAAGTAGGGAGATCTGTGTGAAGAGTGTCCATCTTGAAGCAAAACTCCAAGAATCTGATAGTGTATCATCTTGGATTTGTGCTCACGTGTGGTTAAAAACTCAAAAAGTGAGACTTGCTTTGATACCAATTGAAAGTAGAGGGACGGGTGAATTAAAAATAATTCTCCAATCGTCTTCCTTGCTGGTCCAATCGACCCACCTGTAGGTTAGTAACACAAGATATAAAAAAGTAAACAACGGAAGTAAAAAGGACACGAGAATTTTATATTGGTTCTGAACACCGGTGTGGCGTCTACGTCTAGTCCCCTTGGGTTTCAAGGGTTCCTTAAGAGCAACTGGAACTTTTGGGATTACAGAAGATTAAAAGTAAGTTCCCCGTCTAATGTGCAAATAAGATATTCTAATGGACACAACCTCTACCAATATAATCTAAATTCAAATCTTTCTTTTTCTTTTCTATTTCAGTTTTATACTCTCAAGAATATAGTGCTTTTTATGAAAGATAATAGAAGACAGTTGTATAAGTTCAAGTGAAGTGCATGAATAAAAGTATGAGCAAGAGAGATTTATATAGCTTTGCTCTTTTGTGGAAACCTAAGGCTATTTGAATCAAGGATCGTTTGTGCTATCCTTGATTCGATTGCGATTGATTTGTTGAGCCAATCAAGAATGATCTCTTTCTTGACTTATGACTGATCTTGAATCCATCCTTGTGTATTGATATTTTTCTTGATTTGTGGCTGACTGTGTTTTCTTGATCTTTTCCTTGATTTATGCATAATGTACTCATTGATTGATTGTCTTGAATTATTCATTGTTTGTTGATCTTGTTTCCCTGTATATATCCCTTGATATATGCAGACTTGTCTTGATTGATTAAGCAAGTATATTTCCTTTCTTTTTTTATGTGTTGTATATTTATTTTCAATTCTTATGTGTTGTGTGCTGGTTCTTTCCTTGGTCGTCTTTCGTTAGTTGTTTGGTGTTTGACTGGTTCTCCTCTTTCTTTTCCTACGATGATAAGTCAATTAAATCTTAATTAAAACTATTTCAATATCAAAGGAGTTAACAATTCAAACTCATGACCCCAACTAATAAATTTAGGGTTAATTCCACCATAGGATTCTTGAAGAAATCATTCTCCATCAATATTGATCCTTTCTAAAGTGTTCTACAAATATAAAAACGAATTCAGGGAGTGAAAAACATACTTTTAGCTTCAAGAATGATGAAAAATGAGATGGAATAGCCGAGGGGTAGTCTCTTAGCTCAAAAAGTCAAAAAGTACGAAATAAGATTGTCTAAAGGTTTTATTACGATTTAAAACCTCCCATCCCGTTATAGCGGGACCCAGCGGTGTTGCCGCAGCGGTACAATGTGAACCAGTGAGCTCCGCCTAAGAAAATCCCAAAATCCTTTAATTTAATCTCTGGCTCGCCCGCTACAGCAGCACCCATCCCGCTGTAGCGGTTTCACTGCAGAGCAAGAATCCCGTTGCAGTGGCACTAAGAGAGGTAGTGAGCTTAGAATAGATTTTCAACTTCTCCCTTTCACAATATACTCTTAGCCCACTACGCTCAGAAGGTGTCTTTAACTCCACAGTCAATTTCGATGATCTACTTATCCAAGTTCGATGTTGTTAAGTCGTACAAATTTCTTAACGAGTTATCTACCTATTCATGTAATCAAATCCAAATTTAATCCTCCCGATTGCTACCAGATCTTCCTATCACTTGATGACTCCAATTTCCTCCAAATTTGGATAAAGTTGTCGAAATCTTAATATACGAAAAAAATTTCAACCTCGATTTTGTCCATTCGCATTTCTATAATGACGAAGCCTGCTCATTATAAATATTAATGTAAAATAATATGAAGTTACGAGTATACATATTGGAGAGGGTGCTTACTAATAATTATACTAATAGAAGTTCTATTTTATAGTTAAAATAGATTATTTAAGGGTATGAATTATACAACAAAAATAGTTATGCATACATTATACATCTTGTAAAATAAATAGAACTTATAATTATGTGGTAAGTTGAGTTAACTAAATGAATTAAATTAGCTCTATTTGTATACATAGTATTTCGCTCAAAGAATATTTATGAATTTAGTACAATTTTATATTTTCATTGTCGATTATACATACAAGAAACTATTTTGAAGTCATTTATTTAAAGGTTTATACATTTATGTATATTGTAGCTACATTATGTAAACATCGACCTGTATTCATTTTATAATCATCAATTTCATATTACCTACCAAAATATTTCTATTTGTTTAAATCGAGATTGATATACATTGATCGATGTATATACATGGGTAGAAGTGAAGTTGTTGGTGAAGACTAAAAAATCAAGATAATTATATCAATTTTTTTACAAAAAAAAAATTATGTGAACCTTTATCACCTATAGTATTTATACCAAAAAATCAAAATCTAGAATCAAAACTATTATCCAGAAGAGTTGAAAATCTTCAATTTCACAAGTCACAAAATTTTATAATGATCTGGGCAAGAAAACACTGAAGAGTATATATGAAAGAGATTTTTTTGAGAAAACAATGGATAAATATACAATTATATCTTTGCATAATTAAATAATAAGGAGCAGGAAAGAAAATTAAGAAAAAAAACGAAATTATTGAGATTGTTATAAACAATTTGTATTATAGTGATTGTCTAATTATGTGGAGTCTTTGTAGGATATGGTTACGAATCCTACTTGGGGACCAAATAAGGTTTTTCTATAAATAAAGGATTTTCCTTCATTGTAAATAAGATTTGTGAAAGATCTATGAATCCTGAATATACTTCAAGAGAAATAAGAAGTCTTTCTCTTCTCCCTACTTTCTTCTTCTTCTAAATTTATATAGTTTCATAACACGTTATCAGCACGATTATTCTAATCTTAAAGAATAATGAAGAAGACGGGAAAAGTACAAAACAGATCTTGCATAAGTTATGCAATAAGGTTCTTATATCTTCAAGGTATGATTTATCTTTATATTATAATTATTTATGTAACAGATCTGGAGGTACCATCTAAGTAAGTATTTAAAGAAACTTGTCGACTTTCTATACATTTAATTTAAACCAATTGAAGAGAGAAATTCTTAGTTTATTTTAATAATTAAATAAGCACAATTTAGTAAAATGTATGTTTTCAACCTTTATATGAGGTATGTGATCTATTAAGCTATATTTATTAACTACTAATGTTGATTATTAGAATTCAATAATCTCAGATTTTGGGATTATGTTTAGATCATTCAGATTGAGCAGGCTTCTGTTCTCAAGAATCGTGTTAATATTGCAAGTGGGACACCAAACAGGTATGTGTAGTATTTTCCTTGATTAACATTTATTGTTAATTTTGATAATCTACAAATTAATTGACAAAATAAAAATATGGGATAATCGCATATAAATTCAAAAAGAAAAAAAGAGACGGTGGCAGTGAAAATATTTTTTATGTGAGGATATGTACATGTCTAATTTTAATTTGAAAATTATTATTATTATTATCATTATTATTATTATTGTTATTATTATTATTATATATGAGCAATTAATTCAAAAAGATTATTGGAATTGATGTGGCATAGTATCATTAGAGACTCGGGTGAGAAATTGATAATAAGATGATGAATCAATTTTCATCGCATCAAAAGCATAAGACGCTGGATTCATGTTCAATTGCACCAAGAGGGTAAAACATCATGAGTCTTGATGCTCTGTGATGAAAGATGTTGGGTTCAAGTCCCTCATTGAATTATGGCATAAGACGTTGGGTTTAAGTCTCAATGCACCATATTGATTATATAATGACTAATGCAAATAATGAGTTTTTGATAATCATGAAATATATCTCGTTGAAGCAGATCTATTCCCCGAAGTGACAGTAGCAGTGCATAAATGTCTAAAAAAATATAATTGATTAAATGATGCACGTGAATATGGAATGAGGTACTAAGTAATCAAAACTTGATGTACTTATATGATTGTGTTCTATTCATGAAGAATGAGAACTTTTGATAAATGTTAAAAATATAGATTCATTCTCTAAAGAGAATGAGGTGTAAGCCACCATGCTAGGCATGAGAAAGATTGCGACCTTGGGTTAACGATGTGGTATCATCAAGAATGTCTCTAAGAAGACATGTATTATAGAAACGTTTCATGCTTTATCTTCATGCTTGTATTGGACAAGAATTAGTTTAATTGAGGCACATTCTATGATAAATAAGAAATTTTCTAATTTCAATACTTTCTTAGTTTGGCATGATTGTCTGAGACATCATTATTATATAATGTTAAGACGAATTATGGAAAATTAAAATGGACATCCGTTGAAGAACCTAAAAATTCTTTTAAATAGTGAGTTTTCTTGTAATGATTATTAGCAAGGCAAGTTAATTGTGAGACCATCATAAACGAAAGTTGAGATTGAATTCTCTGTGTTCTAGGAACATATACAAATATTTGTGGACCTAGTCATCCACTTAGTGGATTGTTTAGACATTTAATGATCCTAATAAATGTTTCTTCTATATGGTCTGATGTGTGCCTATTATTATCTCGCAACTTGATGTGTGCAAAAATGTTGGCACAAATAATATGTTACATCCACAATTATCTTCAAATTAGTTCATTCAATGATGGAATCACGACTCACCTAAAGGGTGAAGTAATTGAGAAGAAATAAATCTGAAAATTACTTTGGATTAATAAAATTAAAATTTGCTCATATAATCGGAAATCAGAAATTTACTAAAGCAAAAGGCACATGACGTAGTAAACTTGGAGTTTATGAGTACTAATAATTTTATTAGTTAGCATGAATAATTTGGTCATCCCAAAGTTGTGCATACTGAGTAATGGACATACATTGAAAAACTAGAAGATTCTTCAAGAATTCTTTATGTTGTTTGTTCTCGTGATAAAGTTGATTGGATCAACTAAAGTTTGACCTAAATCTCTAAATTCTGAAAAGTATAAAAGGTGAATATGGGATCGTTCACCTATCATGTGATATGATAAAAAGATGCAGCTATAAGATAATCACATGTGTTTTTGTTGTCAACGTGTAGTTTGACATTCACAAAATTGTTTGTGCAAAAATAATTGAGTTAAGAACAAAATTTCGGAATATTTAATCAAGACAATTTATCTTGATAATATGGATAAATACTCAAGATGATGTAACACTAAATGTCTCAAATAGTAAAATCATTGCTTATGAAAATAAAGTTTCATATGTTGATATGAAATATGATATTACATACAAACATAATTGTATGAATCAAACCAATAAGTTATGATCAATTTTTCTGTTAATTGATTTATGGTTAGGGACCAAATAATTTTCATGTGATAATTTTGATGTGCAATATATGATTAATGAATATTCAATGATGCACAAAGATAGATTATCCAATAGACTGAGATATATGTTAGTTTGTCTAACATAAGGGGGAGACTAGAAGCAACACAAGAGTTGTAAATACATCTATTGAATGTCCCTTAAGGATAAAGTCTATGACATGCATGAAACATGATAGACTAATCAATTCTAAATAAAATAATTCTTGAAAAAAGGGGGAGGATCAAAGAATCAAAATGATCGTAATAAGGAGACAATGTGCTCTGGAGAGCCTACGACATAACACTTTATGAAACCTCATGAGAGGGGTAGCTACCTAAAAATAATGAAGTGATGAGATCTCAATAAGTTTGGTCATATTGTGAATCGATACAAAATGGTATGACGTTGACGATATCTTTGATATAATAGCGCACAATATTGTAAAAGATTATGAAGATATCGATTCTACATCTATTAAAGCATGCTTGTGTAGAAATACTTATCAAGTGAAAAGTGGAATGACGCATGTTGGTAAGCGTAAAATTTATTTGACTTGCAATCTAAGCACTAGAAGATGTCATACATATAATATTGAATATTGTTACTTGACAAAATTGATATGAAATATCCAATGGGTTCAAAATCTAAAGCATATACAAGTTTTTGGAAAACTTATTTATCATCCTCATAAGGATTAAATAGATTCAAAATGCATAGAGCATATACAAGTATTATTGTTCAAGTTGAAGACTAGAATTGAAACTCTTGGCAATAGATTATTTGCTTAAAGAAGTTGAAGTAAGAAACTTGCAGAAATCTTTGACCCTGAAGGGAAGATTTATAAAAGCATATAGAAGAAAACATATTTCGTCAAGGTTTTTCTACACTCATAAGCTCCCAAGAATGATGATATCAACATGCAAGAGGTATTTTCAAGTAATATTATTTTTGATTTATTCACCAAGTCTCTGCCAACTACAACTTTCAAGAATATGGTGCACAAGCTTAGAAAACGAAGATTCTAGTCTCTGAATTGATGTTCTCATAAGGGGGAGTTAATACGCGATGCACACTTTTTCCCTCACAAGGTTTTGTCTCACTGAGTTTTTCTTGTAAGGTTTTTAATGAGGCATCCATAATGTGTATTATTAGATATGTTTACTCTTTTTCCTTCACTAGATTTTTTTCATTGGATTTTATCTAGTAAGGTTTTAACGATGCACATAATCTAACGACATTCAAGGGGGAGTGTTATAAACAATTTGTATTATAGTGAATGTTTAATTATGTGGAGTCCTTGTAAGATATGGTTATGAATCCTATTTGGGGACCAAGTAAGGTTTTCCTATAAATAAAAGATTTTCCTTCATTGTAAATAAGATTTGTGAAAGATCTATGAATCCTCAATATACTTCAAGAGAGATAAGGAGCTTCTCCCTACTTTTTTTCTTCTTCTAAATTTATATAGTTCATAACATAGATACTTTAAAAGAAAAAAAAAGGGACAAGAAAAAAAAAGAACCCTACTTACTGTTAACAAAAAATAAGGAAAGATTTAAAAAAAAAGAACAATAAAGCAATAAAATAAGAAACGGGTCGGGAAAGTCAATTTTTTTAAAAAAAATTTCAAAAAATGTGGCGTTTTGATGTCAAGTATAAATTAAAGAATATTTTTTTGCCATTAAATGAAAAGTAGGTTATTTATTGTCAATCTAGTCTATAAGTCGTCTGTGCCATTTTTCCCTTATTAGTTTCCTTGTTTATATGTGTTTTTTTAAAAAAAAAATTGTATATCACCTTTAAAAATGAATTCGATAGAATAATTACTCTTTCTTTTTATTATTTAAAGTTGAAATATATAAGACTTAAGTCATCGACAACCTCTTAAAGTTGTCCTCATAATTCATTTAGACACCTTAACTAGGACTTGTACCTATTGAACACCTAAATTGTTCAAAACATGTATCTATTAAACACAAAATGATGATATGACAAAACATGTATTTTGCACTTTCTTGAAGCGCCTGAAAAGGTTAAAAATAGCATTTTTTAAATTACTTTTACTACTTTTTTTCTTCTTTTATTGACACTTGGCACTATAATTAACTTAAAAATATTTTTTTTCTTTTATTTACACTTTTTTCAAAAAAGAAGAGCTCCCCACCCTTTCTACTCATCTTTTTCAAAATTTAGTTTGCAAATTTTTTCTCCATTTATCTCCACCGTTGTTTATCTTCCAAACCTGAAGATAAATGAAGATCAACTATGAAGAAATCATACTATTCATATTTGAAAGAAACACTTCTTTTTTGTATGGTTTGTTGGAAATCTCATAAAAATAATGAAACAAATATGAAGAAGAAAGAAGAAAAATGATTTCTCGTATAAAAAAAGTTAGCCGATATTTTTATCACAATTTTGGAACAAGTAGTTTTACTCAAATTCAAATATGCCCATTAAATTTATCAAAAATGATATTCCAAAATGTGAAACAATTAATTTTGAGCTATCAATTTTTTTTTGTAAATGAATAACCGCCGGTAAATTTTTCTTTCTTCTTCACTCTTAGTATGAATTTTTTTTTTTAAAAAAAAGATAATCTTCAAGTTATTTGATAAGAAATTAGATTTTGTGATTTTAGAAAGAATTTGTTTTGAGAAGAAGATGAAGATGAAAGGGGGTTGAGATGGGGGAGGGGGTAGCATTAGAATAGGTTGACATTTTCATTACTTTGTTTTAAAAAGATTAGATATAAAATGTTTTTGAAATAGTTTTAAATAAAATTTTATTAATTTATAATTTTGCGGGCCCAGTGCCGCATGTCATTTTTTAATTAGCTATTTTTTCATGTCAGCGCTAGTGTATCACACACTCTTTATATTTTTTGCTGATTATCAAAAAATGCCTAATAGAAATAATTTTGAATAGGTAAAAGGAATAAAAAGTTGCTAGTCTTAGTTAGGTGTCTAAGTGAATTATGTGGACAAGTTTAAGGGGTTGTCGATGTCTTAAGCCAACATATACAATTAGATTAATGGAAGGTTCGATTAACATATCATCTTTGAATTTTACTGAGGTGATTGCATCCCAACAATTATCATTGCCATCATTTCTCCTCCACTGTTCAATTTTTCCACTAATGATGATGGAAAATAACTAAGTGAAGATCTGTCGAGGGTTGTTGTTCTGTCATCTTTTTAAAAATATCTTGATCCTCATTCTGTAAGGTAAAATTTTCTAACTACTAACCAAATTTTAAAATATATAAAGATTTACATCCAAATAATGAATCCACTATGTGATAATTCCTTCTTACTACTTTAAGAATCCTGCATTTAGAGTCTACTCGAAAATTAAATGTGTGGTATGCGTTTGAAGTTTATATTATATTAAATCATATATATTATATCATCATCAAGCACATACTAACATAGAAAGTAAGACAAGCAAAATGCATCACGGACTACCATATGATGATTACCTGAAAGAGCAGATTTAATGAATGTTTATGATTTGGCTTTTCGAGCTTGATTATTTGGTAGGTTTACAAGAAATTCAAGTAAACATTGACATGTTGTAACAAGAATTATGAGATATGATTGGAACAAAAAATTGTGGTTTCTTCTATAAAAAAATAATCGATGTACTTGAAGGCTTTTACGGATGACAATGGGGCGGGGCTAGATAGGTATAAGTCTATGTGAGGCAGGGCGGGTTTAGCCTTATGCGGGGTGGGGCGGCGCATGTTGAAATAGTTTTTTCAGAAAATAAGTAGGGTGGGTGAAAATTAATTCTCTCACTTTTCTAATTTGATCGTTCTACTCTATCTACTTTCGTCTCTTTAATTGTTGTTTGTTCTCGAATTTCATTCTTTCTCTAAGTTTATAAAAAAATCTACGATTTTATAACCAAATTTTCTAATGGTATTTAATACATAATATTAAATTGAACTATATATTTGTAAACAAATTTGAATTTAATTAAGAAACAAAGCCACCTAAAGGTGTAGAAAGTAAAAACTATTGGCCTGTTTTAACATAACAAATGAGAAATAATAAAATTAGATCTTCATTGTTTAAAATGTTTAATTTGTCTATTGCTTTAGAAAATTAATAAAGAAAATAAAAATAAATAAATATAAAATAAGTGGAGCGGGGTGGGGAGGGTCTTTGTGGGAAAGGCGGTGTCAGTTAAGAATTGAAAACATATTAAGCAGGGCGGGGTAGGTTGAAATTGTGCAGGTTAAGCTTCTACCCGCCCCGCACTTGACCCAACCCGCCCCATTACCATCCTTAAGACTTTTGTGATGCAGATCGGAATACTTTATCAGTTAGAGATAAAAAAAGCAAGCTATAATTTCTAACTCTACCATGGAGGCTGAACTAATTGTTTTAGCTTCAATTAGTAAGAAAATGAATTGGTTAAGAGATTTATTGTTTCAAATACCTTATTTTGAAAAACCATTTCCTTCTATTTTATTTCATTGTGATAGAACTTCTACGATTGGTAGAGTTCAACATCATTAGTACAATGGTAAATTCAGATCTATTAGGAGGAAACACAATAATGTAAGATCGTATTTGGAAAATGGTATCATTAATGTTGTTATATCAAATCTTGTGATAATCTTGCAGATCCTCTTACTAAGGTCTTAGCGAGAGAAAAGGTTTGGAGTACATCCAGGGGGATGGATTGAAGACTATAAATACTTGAGTCTTATATGAGGAAACCTAATATGAGGACTAGAGATCCTATAACCTGGTTCGAAAGGAAAAACTAATGATACGATGACTTGTTGTGAAAAAATGTCCTATATTTTTATTCCTTCCCTATGATGTGAGTGCATTGTTTTCTGTAATTTGTGAAGGTTGAATTGATAAAATTCTTAATAAATATCTATAGACAGTATGAGTGGATTGTTAATTTTATTGGAGCACTCTCGACAAATTTCACTTATGTGATGTGTGAAAGTAGGTCGATTTCTATGAGAATGTGGTTTATTCTCAAAAGCACTCATGAAATCGGGATACCACACAACCATAACATGCTGACTTTTAAGATTATTTCAACACCTTGATTATTATGTGTGAGCAATGTATTTTATTTCCTTAAAATAGTCATAGTTCAAGTTTGAGACTACTACGACTCTGGAGTAAAAGTTACTATTTCACTAAGTGGATGTTCAATGTAGAGCACACCTTCATGATGCATAATAATCTTCCTTCAGTTGATAGAATCTCTTAATTAATATGAAAATGAGTGGAGGTTATTGGTTCAACATTTTAATATTATATCATATTCTACCTAGGAATTACCATATTAAAAATTTCTATTATTCTATTGGTTGGAGCATCTACTAGATCATTGCTTGCCATGGATTAACATTTGTCACTTAGTGGATAGTTAGTTAGAAAAGACACTATTGTATTAGCTTTTGTGATGAACGTTGAAAAGTTGGTCGTTGTTTAAATGCATGTTAGAGGCATTGGTTACCTCTCTCATTATTCCATTCTTTATTTCTCTATTATTTTTTGTAATCTGTGTAATTTTTAAGGTTGTTATTTTCAATATTTACGACATTATTATCTTTATATTAATTTCTAGGAAAACTTCTTCTACTATAAATAATGATGATATTTTGGTTTGGGACACATAACATAACAAGAAAAATATAGAGTGAAAGAGTTAGTAAAAAAAAAAAGTTCTTATTAGTTGTAGGGAAATGTTCTTTTTGTGGAGCTTTAGATTCAACTCTTGTCCAGAGTTGTTGACTTATATAATGTGATAGACTGTCGTATCCTGGAGGGGACAAGTCAAGAAGGACTATTGTTGGACTACTGAAAACATATGTTGCAGTGGACTTGAATCTCCTTAAAGAGAGAGAGATATCCGCGTCTCAACTTGAAGAAATTTATTTTTTCATATTTATTTTCAATTTTAATCTTGTATTTTTGTTATAGTGTAATTTTTCACTATCACTAATTTTGGAATTTATTAGCCTCACAAAGTTTAGACAACCCCAAACTCTTAGATATTGAAACTTGGCTTGTAATCTTTCAACTATTCAAGGGGTGTCAATTTTGACTTTTAATGAGGCAAACAATTCAACATATAAAAAGAAGTTAAAGAGCTTTACCTCAAAATTTAAAGAGATAATGCACAAGTACCCCCTCAACCTATGCCCGAACTCTCAGAGACACACTTATACTATACTAAGGTCCTATTACCCCCCTGAACTTATTTTATAAGTAATTTTCTATTCCTTTTTAGCCGACGTGGCACTAGTTTGAAAAAAAAAGTCAACCTTCGTTGGGCCCACAAGATAGTGCCATGTATGTCGAAAAGGGGTAATAAATTATTAATAAAATAAGTTCAGGAGGGTAATAGGACCTTAGTATAGTATAAGTGTGTCTCTGAGATTTCGGGCATAGGTTGAGGGGGTATTTGGACATTATCCCAAATTTAAAAGTGCATGTGACTCAATAAACATGACATTTGTCAATTCAACTAAAGTTCTATTTTTTTTTTCCGTTACACCATTAGAGGAAGGAAAATAAAAAAGAGTAGTTTCATGAATCATGAATTATTCGCAATGATCTAACAAAAAAATTAAGCTCATTCGAATCATATTCAAGACCTCTATCACTTTATTTTTCATTAAGTAAACATATGTATACTTAGAAAAAATCATCAATGAAAGTGATAAAATATCTATTACCTCCACGAGTTAAAATTTCGCCAAGGTCACAAATACAGTATGAACTAATTTTAACAAATCAGTTTTTCTTTCAACTTGAAAACGAAACATTTTAGTGATTTTTGGCTTTACTGGAGCCTCACACTTTCCATAATTCCTTTTACCATTGGGATTAATACAAAACTACTCATGATTCCAACATGACTTTCATTAATATGACACAAACGAGCATGCCAAAAATTGATAGAAGAAAACATATAAACAGAAGTAGAAACTTTATTCATTTTAAAATTCAGTGTATACATTCCATCACAAGCATACCCCTTTACCACAAAAATATCATTCTTCACAATTACATATTGATCAGATTCAGGAATCTGCTTAAATCTTGCTTATTAAGAAGAAAACTAGACATCAATTTTTTTCTCATGGAAGTTACATCTTTTAAAGTTAATTAATACCCTTCGAGAAGTAAAAAATAATTCGACATCTCCCCTTTCAAGCAGTTGAGTAATGTAAGAATCACCAAGCATGATGGTTTTAGACTCCTCAAAGTAAATTTTTTAAACCAAACTTTGTCATAACGGACATGACAGTTTGCATCAGAATCAGCCCACCATCAATCAACATTCTCTATCATATTTATGTCAGTAATCACCGCCACAAAAGATTATATGAAAACGTTTGCCTAAGGGTTAGGACCACATTTTTAGAATATGCAAAATCGAGCAATATGCTCACTCTTGCCATAAACATAGCATAATCCTTTGTCTTGAACTTGTAAATTATGTGCTTGATTATTTTCACCATATTCTTTCTTGAATATTTTTTTTTCTTAGGCTTCAAAGAAGTATTTCTGTGGGATTCAGGAGTAGCATTATTTGAAGCAGTTAAATTTATCTTCGTTGTAATGTTATTCTCTTATGTATATGAAAGTGCATCTTGTCCTCTTATCTCTTCTTCCATACGTATTTTCATTATCAAGGTTTCAAGAGAGGTTTCCTTTTGTTTGTGGTGCATAGGTTTTTGAAATTCTTTTTAAGAAGGTGGAAGTTTATCTACTATGCCACAAACAATGGGGTTATTTCCAATTTTTACCTCCTAGGACCTAAGCTCACCAACAATCATTATAAAGTGTTGAGCTTGGTCTACCACTGATTTATTGTCCACCATTTGAAAACGAAAAAATCTACTTGCCGAATATTTTTTCACTTCAGCCTCTTTGGTATCAATATTCTCTGCAATGTTTTCCAAATTTTCTTTGCACTAGAGTAAGTTCTATCATAATAATCATTACAGTTCTATCATAATAATCATTACAATTATTAAATAAACAATCAAGAATAATACCAACACTTATAGGAATCACCATCATACTTTTCCACTTTCTCTAGATGAGAAATAGTTTCATCATCACTCATAGAGATGATGTGTACTTTATTCGGATATCTCTCTTTCTTTAAGGAGATTCAAGTCCACTGTAACAAACGTTCTTTCACCGATCCAATAGAAGTCCTCCTTAACTTGTCCCCTCCAAGATACAACAACCTAATCACGAAAGTGTAACTCAAAAAACTCTAGACAAGAGTTGAGTCCAAAGCTCCACAAAAATAACACTTTCCTTTAACTAATAAGAAACTCTATTTTTTTTTTACTAACTTTTTCCTCTCTATATTTTTCTTCTATATTAAAACAAATGAAGACCACCACTTATTATACTAAAAAAAGTCTTCCTAGCAATAAATATGAAGATAATAATTTGCTAAATAGTGAAGATAAATGGTCGTAGGAGTTACATAGGTTACAAGAGAAATTAAATGAAAGGTGTAAATAAGTCTTGATATGGTTTTTGGTGACAGATTGACCAAGAGTTGGTCAAATCCTCTTTAAAATGTAATTAAGTAAATTTGGGACTAAATTAACATTTTAAAAACTTTTTAATCTTTTATAAAATACAAAAAAGCACTTCATTTTTTTAACTTTATAAATAATTCTATCCAATCCATTTTTTTAAAAAAAATAAATAAAAATAGGATTTTCTCTTCTTCTTCTCACAATGTTCTCTCTTCTCTTTTAGAAAATCTAAAAATCCGACGATCAAAACAAATATTCTCCCCCATTATCTTATCTTCCTTCTCATCTCCGGTCGTGACTATCTCCTCTTTATGAACTGAAAATTGTATTCGATTTAAAATGGGTAAGTCATTTTTTTTGAGAGATTTTACAATTTTGGAACAATACTATGCTTTTTTCTTGGGTTAATAAAGAATAAATCGTTCTATAGATGTGAAAAATGAATAATAATGTAATGGTACCTATTATTTATTGTTTTAGAAAGAAAATTAACAAACCCAAAAAGTCAAAGCTTTGAGAAAATGTATATTTAAGGTTAACATTAAGTGAAAATTTATTTTTTGTTGTTTTTGTTGTTGTTTTCATATGATTTAAGAAATATAGTTTTGTTCACTTGTCTAATAAATATGAAGTGTAGGAGATTGGAAAAATCTATTTCTCAATCACTATCTATAATTAGTGAAAGAAAAAAACAACGACTACTGCTCTGTATCACACTCAAACCCAAAAGGCAAGGAAAACAAGAAGTAGAAGGAGAAGGACCTGGAGATGGAGAAGGAGAAATTGAAAAAGAAAGCGAAAGAGAAAGAGAAAGAGAAAACAGTCAAAGTCGTCAATTGTGATGTGTAGCAACAATATTCACCATTGATTAGATTGATGGTTATGTATACCATTGTGAATTACTTTTTTGTTGATAAGTTGTATAAAACAATTGGTGAAATGTTTATTTTTGTTGATAATATTAATGAATTTTTTTAAACAAATGTCAATTATGATGGAAAAGAAGAAATGTGGTGTATGTGACAACATATATAACTTATGTTGTAAAAAAAACCCACAGAATTATCACAGGTGCCCCAACAGAAAGGATATGTGTGACAACATATATAATCTATGTTGTAAAAAACACCACAGAATTATCTACATGTGCCCCAACAGAAAGGATATATGTGACAACATATGTCACAGAAAAAAGAAATGTGGCAACATATGTCACTTAAAGAAGATATGTGACAACATATGTCAGAGGAAGGAGATATGTGGTAACATATGTCACAGAAAGGAGATAATGTGCCAACATTTCATTATTACAATGTGGTGTCTATGGCAACATATATAACCTTTGTTGTAAAAAAAAAACCAATAGAATTATCTGCATGTACCCCAACAGAAAGGATATATGTGGCAACAAATGTCACATTATGAACTGTCAAAAAAAAATTTAAAAAGTAAATAAAAATGTCTAAAACAATCGCCCTTCATTTTCCCTCTCTCCTCTCCTTTATAAAAGGTTGTTTCATTTCATATTTCAAATTTAATTTATTTTTACTAATTTTCTTTTTCTTTTCTCTCTTTCCTCTCTCTCGTTATTTCTTTACAGTTCAAATTGTTGCTATGTTTTCTACAATATCAGTGGTAATATGTTGCGATTTTCTTCTTCAACAAAGTGTCGTTGCCCTCATCATTTCAAGTTTATCGTTGATATCTTTTAAGATAAAATTTAATAGTTATTGGCATTAAATCAGGACTTTTGAAGTGGTTTTTTCACTTATTTGTTTGTAAGATGTTGGGTTGTTATTCCTTTTAAAATATTATCCGATTAAAAATAATACATTTTAGGATGTACATGTTGCCACATATGACATGTCTGTTGCAATTTTTCCAACAAAACGTGTATGTTATCACATATGTCATTTCAAGGTTGACTTAATCGATAAATTGAACGATTTAGGAATGAAAAAAATGTCAAATTGGATCAAATTTCAATACTTTGGACCATAATTAAACAATAAAAATATGTTATAATACTCGAAACAACAATTTACGTGGGTGTTATATAACCATCATATGAAGTTACTTGATCATTGTATGATGAATTAGTGATATGATTGTCTTTGTGAAAATAATTGATAAAATTGATGAAAGTTATTGTGTTAGACCATATTTTTATGCTTAGACATGTTGTATGACTATATATTAGTGTTACATGTTGAATTAGGTGACAACTTAATTGAATTAACCCAAAAGACCATTTTATGATATACATATGTTGTCACATATAACATGTCTGTTGCAATTTTTCCAACAAGACGTGCATATGTTGCCACATATGCCATTTCAAAAAAAGGTTAATCGATAAATTGAACGATTTAGGAATGAAAAATGTCAAATCGGATCAAATTTTAGTACTTAGCACCATAGCTAAGCAATAAAAATATGTTATGACAATTGGAACAACGATTTACAAGGGTGTTATATAACTATCATATGAAGTTACTTACTCATTGTATGATGAACGAGTGATATGATAATCATTGTGAAATAATTGATATAATTGAGGAAGGTTGTTATATTAGACTATAATTTCGTACTTAGGCATGTTGTAAGACTATATATTAGTGTTACATGTTGAATTAGGTGACAATTTAATTTAATTAACCCTTATGATATACATAAGTTGTCACATGTGACATTTCTGTTGCAATTTTTCCAACAGAATGTGCATATGTTGTTACATATGTCATTTCAATGATGGATTAATTAATAAATTGAGCAATTAAGAATGGACAAATGTCGAATTGAACCAAATTTTATTGTTTTGAACCATCATTATGCAATAAAAATATATTATAACACTTAAAACAATGATTTATAAGGGTGTTATATAACTACCATATGTACTTACTTGATCATTGTATGATGAACTAGTGGTATGATAGTCTTTGTAAAAATAATTGATAGAATTGATGAAGGTTGTTGTATTAGACCATAATTTTGTACTTAAACATGTTATAGGACTATATATTTGTGTTACATGCTGAATTAGGTATTAAATTAAATTAACCCCCAAAAGATCATTTTATGATATACACATGTTGACAAATATGACATTTCTGTTGCAATTTTCCCAACAAAATATACATATATATGCTGCCACATATGTCACTGCAAGGATGACTTAATCGATAAATTGAGCGATTTTGGAATGGAAAAATGTCAAATTGGATAAAATTTTAGTACTTTGAACCATAATTAAGCAATAAATATATGATATAACACTTGAAACAATGATTTACAAGGATATTATAACTATCATGTCAGTTGCGACAAGTAAGTCATTTGTTGCCACATGTCTAGCTCATATTGCAACTTGTGTAAGTGATATGTTGCAACATATGTCTATTCTGTTGCTATTGAAATAATCTTTTTGTTGCTACATATGACTATAATTTGTTTGAATAGCCAATTGTTGCAACATATAGCAATTTGTTTGAAACGCGAATGCAGATTATTGAAAAAATTCCAGGTGCCCAGATGATGATAAATGATTTCAAAGAACTATTAATTTTACATATCAAAACAATGGTGTGTGGCCCTAATCACTTATGAAGTAATTTCAATTGATAGCAAATGAAATCTGATCCATTGATTAAATCAGTCAAATATGATTCAAGAAGAAAAAAAGAAGAAAGCTCAAGGACTAACAACCAAGACCAATACTGTACGAAAAGAAGAAGAATAAGATAAAGAGAACAGGAAGAAAGACAATCAAGCAAACAACAACAACAAGAAGAAAAATACTACGAGAGCAGAAATTAGGTTATTTATTTCCCCTTTTGGTACAATTTACTGGTGGCTTTCCAGAATTTTAATTCCCAACAAAATTAGTTAAATTAGATTTTAGTCAATTTATCTTTTTACCCTTCATTTAATTCAATAAACAAAAATGACAACTTATAAACTTGAGAACAACTCCACAATTTGTTAATCATTTATCACATAATTGTCACCTACACCCAATACTTAAGACTTAACCGCTCATTTGAAACCTTACTGTCACTTTTTTTTTTGAAAGTCTCAAGTTACGAAATATAATGGAGGAATAATGATGAAATTAAAGCCATTACACGTTCCGCCAAAAACCACTAAGTGGTCAATAGAAATCCCAACGTTCACCACATTGAATCACTAATAAGATTGGCAATTAAGCCAAATATGCACCTAGGCCACTATGCCTAACTTCTGGCATGAGTTAATCAAAATAAGGGAAACCATTTTAACATAATTAAAAAAATATTAAAATGCTCACACAATCTCACATAACCAACACCAAACATAGAAAATGAAAATTGGTAAAAAAATTATTAAAATGCTCACACAATCTCACAGAACCAACACCAAACATAAAAAATGAAAATTGGCCTACAAGTTAGAAAGACAAAATGAGTTGGTAGAAGAGAGGGGGAGGTGGAGACAATGGTTTTCCCAACTATATTTAGGCCAGATACAAGTTAAATATTTTTAAGAATAAACTAAAAATGTACCATTTAAAATATGGTGGAAACTGGCCATGTTATTAATTTTTGACGCACCACATTTAGATAAATTTGGCCAAACATGCTTAAAAATTAATAACCAAACAAAAAAGGTCTCAAAATTTAGTCTATCAATATAAAAGATAATAGCAATAACATATCCATCGTCACATAAAAGGAGACACAACATCCTTCAAAAGTAACAAGTTGTCTAAGTTTTAAAATCCCTGATAAAATAAAATAACAACACGAAACAAATTCATCATAATTTTTAATCAGAGCAACCCAATAGTGCTTTGATTTTTAAAACCGTATAGCTCAAAAGGTTATGAATATAAGCCATTTCCTCCTCATGTTGGTCTTGGGAGATTGAATTATTTGCAAAATTCAACTTCTGAAAAGCCACTGTCAAAACTGATCCATTTTTTGCATTTTCATTATTGTCGGTGAGGCGGCCATCAGGACTTATGATGATACCCGAAGGCAAAATAAAAACTTCTTCCGCATTACCTCCACTGAGAAATGACTTGTATGCTGTTGAATCTATTAGTCCATAGATTAAAAAAGCTCCCATTTTATCGATGCCTGACTCTTGAAGAAGTACCATGTTGTTCTCCCTTGTCATATTAAGCTGCATATGCATATAAATAGTTTAAGAAAAAACAGTGTAAGCACTAAAAAAATAATTCTTGTCATTGTTGTTGTCGTATGTATTTTAATACTCTCTCCGTTTCAAAAAAGATGACCTAGTTTGATTTGGAACGGAGTTTAAAAAAAGAAAAAAAAGACTTTTTAATTTTGTGGTTCGAAATAAAAGTTATGTCAAATGTCCTTTAATCTTATAGTATTAAACATGTTACTTGAAAAATTAAAATTAAAATGCTGCTAAAAACAAATAGAGATCATTTTTTTTGAAACAAACTAAAACTAAAAAGGAAATAAGGTTTCTTTTTTAAACGGGGTAGTAATAAGTTTGTCTACCACTCAAAAAGGAAATTAGACCAAAAAAAATGCCTTTTGAGTAAGTAATCAAAAATAAAGTGGAAAAAAGTAAGTTCGAAATTTTGGTATTTTTACATGTGAAAACAAGATGAATCCAAATCTTAAGTATTGGTTTTTTTAATTCTTCAGCTAAGGTAAAATATCATTATTTGATAATATAAGAAGAAAATAGCAAATCATATACAAAGAAATAAAATATGAAAAATACCTCAATGAATGTAATACAATTTTTTGTAGAAGTTCCCGTAGACAGTCGATCCATTTCAGCGGTATAATTTCCCCCAGAAAAAGCATCCCACTAGAAATAAGAAATCAAAATCAAATGATTTAAAAAAATCATGATTTGATTGTCAAATATTAATGCATGATCAGAGTATAAAAGACCATATTATAATAAAATAAAATTAACTATGCATAGTTAATTCTAACAACATAATCTGAGAGCCTAATATTGATAGATAAGTAGAATTTATGACTTCATCTTGATGGTTTTAAAAAAATATTAACACTAGACCTATTGTACTTTTAATATTATGAGTTACGATTCTCATATTTATTGAAAATTTTTGTGAATTTCACATGAAAATCAACACAAGGATTGAAAAAAGTTGATAATACAAGGGTACTTTGAAGGGTTATTTGATTAAAAAATAAGTTATATAAGTTGTTTAATTTATTGCATTAAAAATAAATATATACAGTGCAAAGATACATATAATAAGATCTTTGTTTAACGACAATATTTCGCTATGATATCTAACTTTCTTTGGAGTTGATGTCAATATCATATTATATTAATATGTTCTTTATAACCACCAAAAATATAAATGAACAAACTACAATATAATAAATAGGTTTGACACATATAATATGTTCTTTATAACCACCAAAAATATAAATGAACAAACTACAATATAATAAATAGGTTTGACACATACCTGATATCTTGTGTTGATATCGTTGAGAAGATCAAAAATAGTTTCAAATGAAAGAGGAACCCACAGGGAAGTAGCAGCAGTAGCAATGAAGCCTTTCGATTGGGTAGTTTCTTTATTTTTTCTTATCGAAACTCTATCTTCGTCATTCAAAAGTAATGAAGTTGAAAAATCTAATTTATCTGTCATGCTTAGGATTTCACAAAACCTCTTCACCATTCTTTGAGATATGTTCATCGCATTTTTCAAGCCTTCTGAAATATCATTAAAAAAGTAAAAATTAATATTGGCTTATCAAATTAGGGTGTGTTTGGTGTGACAAGGCAATTTTTTAGAAAATAATATGTTTTGAAGAAACATATGAAAAAATTTAATGAAAATTGATCCTTGATAATAATATTAGCAAATCAAATAGTGTTTTGATGATATGTTCAGGTGTTAAAAAAAATGTGAAAAGTGATCAGTTTTCCTGCTTCTTTGTTGGAAAATATTTTTATGGAAAATAATTTATTTTTTATCAAAAACACACTATCCAAACACATGCCTAAAGAAAAACAAAACTTTACGGATATATTTTGAGTTAAAATTGTGATAATTGCAAAGAAAAATGTCTTTTACCCGAAGATAAAAGAGGTGATCAATTTTCAGACCTTTTAGACAAAAATATTTTCTCTAGTTAAACATTGAAAAATAACTTTTTTTTAAAAAAAAATAAGAAAATCATACCAAGCACACTTTTAAAGCAAAAAAAAAAAAAAGAACTTTTGAAAGGAAGGAGACGTTTCAAATAAACAAAAAAAAATTAATAAAAAGCATTGATTTAAACCACATCAAGATTTTCATTTTTCTAATCAAAGCTGCCTTGAGATGATTCATTTTACATTGACTCTTATCTTATTTTATAGAATATTTTTGAAAAGTCATAAATAGTAAAGAATGAGATATAAAACAGAACCTCTTTTGAAACATGTTGTAGACATTTCATTATTATATCTCTCAGACGTCCTTTCAAGTGTAGCAATCCATCTTTCAGCTCCATATATATGACGTCGACATAACAAGTGTCTAAAGAGATGATTCACCTCATGACATTTTTCATCTATTTGAACATGTTCAATCCATGCAACCTACAAGACAAAAACTAATCAAGAAAGCATAATAATAACTTGATCATTGGATATACATAGAAATAAGGTTGTTATCATCATACGTGTAAACTTCTACCTATGTAAAAACTTCTTGGAAAATAAGCTAAATGTAAATAGTGATATTTATCATCGGTTTGAGTTATCTAAACAACCTCTTATAAAAATGCAAGATAAATATGTGTGCCCTTGTGGTCCGACCCTTTCATAGAACCCCCGCATAGTAAGTTTTTAGTGCACCAACTACCTTTTTATATAAATAGTGATTTGTTGAGAGAGAGAACGTAATTCTTACCACACTTCTGCCATCGCCTATTTCTTGAATTAAACAACCAGAAGGAAACTTCCAAGCATAAGAAGGTGCACAAGTTTGAATCTCTTTGAATAAATCATAAGAAACATCCACCATTATCCATGTTGTTGGTTGAAGTTGTTTACAACAACGTATGAAGACAAACTCTCTAGCTTCAACTAGAGGAGATAAAATATGCATCTTTTCATACATCTGTTTTCAAGAATCAGAAAAAAATTAGATCATTTTTGTGAAATAATTTTAATATCTATTTAATTTTTAGGAATTCTTTTTTAAAGTTGAATTAAAATTTTACCAATTGTATAGAGACTTCTGTATTCCCAGAATCAAGAACATCAACAATCTTAGCTTTTGTGACTATAGTAGGAAACATGTTCATCCATTTGATCTGCATGTACAGAATCACGATTAATGATTATAAAAAAATATTAATTACGCCTAAAAAAATTTCAAAAAGCTATCCAAAAGTTGATAGCACACAAACTATATACACTCTATAAAGCACATGAGAGATACTTATATATAGTCGATTAGCCTAAGCCCAAAGAAAACAATATAACTTAGCTTGTAAATTGAATTGTTATAATATAAAAAAATTTAAGTGAATTACCGGATTACGAAAATTGTTGATCAAATCAATTCCAGTCATTGGCACAACTCCAAAATACCTTGATGATTCAATTCGAGCAGTTGATGATTTATAAGGTCGATTTGAATTTGGAAATGTTGTATCATAACCCTCACGATGAATAGTCCACCCTTCATCGACTGATGATTTTATCCAAAGTGGTTTATCCACATGCACAAGTCCAAGCAATTCATTGATAGCAGGAACAACTATCTCAAAAATAATTGATTTCTCCCCATTACTATCATCATGATGAAACCCATAATTTTCTTGTTCTAATTTTGATATTATTGGGATATTGTTCATGCGTACTCGAGCATTGTAAATGTCATTATTATTTCCCGAAGAAGTATGTTCAATGGACGAGCCACATATAGTTTGCTTCAACAAAGATTCATCAGCCAGAGATTCAAGAGTAGAATTTGAATCCATCAGAAAAGACTTCCCATCATAACTTGAGATGATATTTGATATTCTTTTACGCTGCAAAATAAAAATAATAATTGCTAAGTAAAATTACATACTATATTTATATTAAACATGATTTTGTGAGTGTAAATATATAATGTATATAAATATATGTTGCATCAATTTCCTTCTTTCTTCTCTTCAATTATTCCAACGACTTCTTCTACTACTAGAGTCAATCGACTTAGAAAAGAAAATATAAATTCACACTTTTAATAGGTATCAGAGCAAGGTCTCACAACTTATTTACTAACAATAAGTAAAAATCTCTATGATGGGAGAGTATTGATAGTCGTCATGCTTGAAGACAATCCTATTCCTCTTAGAAGGAAGATGAAAAGATAGTATATGATTGTCAAAAATCAACTGAGCTAGTAAGTTAAGAAAAATATATTTATGATTATTCAAACAAACTTCAAGGCAGAGAAATTAGTGTCGAAATAATAAAGACAAGTTAGAAAATGAGAATGATAACATGGTCAATGTATGGTTTATGAAAATCAGCGAATCTAGTGAGCTCAGATCTAAAACTTGTAATAATTAAGTTTAATTAAAAGAATTATTAGATCATGATATATTTGACCTAAATCGAGTCTTAAATGATTTTTAAAGCTATTCAAAGAGAAATGAAGAGTAGGAAATATAATTAGTTTAACTATACGGAACAAAGTAGACCTTATTTTGATCCATGTATCTGAGATACATGTATCTAGATGCACCGATACATGTATCTGAAATTTATCTAAGTAATGTATAGACAATTCTTTTTGAGCGAAAACAATTAATTAAAAAAAATAAATTAAAGAGATTGAATAAAAGGCTTACCTCCTCTCTCAACTTTTGAATGTTTATCTTCATTTTTTCTACATTTCTTGCTCTCTCTTCTTCTCCAATGGATGGACCATCACTTTGTGAGCCCATATTATTTTTAATTGCCTCTTTCATTGCAATAATCTCTAAACGCAATGTTTCATTTTCGTTTCGAAGAGTCTTGTTGTCTGATCTCTCATCTTTTGTCTGAGGAAATATAATTAATTTAAGATGTTAAGTATAGTCGTAAATAAGAAAAAATATAGTTTGTTCGTAATTATTCAAATAACAAGAAAATAAGGTAAGATTTTATTTTTTTTGGTTATCGTAAGAAAATTGGGTTATGGTCCATTTTAAGTTTTGGAACTTTTTAGAGAATTCATCTATTTTAAATAATTTAACATGATTCTAATTCAACAAGAAGAAAATAAATAATTGATTTAAGAAGCTATATTGAAATTGAAACGTAAAATAGTCAATAATAGAAATAATTGTATACAGAGGAAAATTAAAAAGATGAGGAAGTAATTAAATGTACTGATTAATATTATAGAAAGAATTTATTCTATTTAATTACACATCCGAAAAATTTAACCAAGTTTAAAAATATACTTTGGGGCCCAACCCTAGAGATTCACTGGCCTTGACTTCGATCTGACCCTACTTTTAACAAGTCCATTTTTGTCCTCTAGAATTTTGCATGATATAATGGAAAAAGATGTATTAGTTCATCATTGTGTGCAAATAACAATAATAATCCATCAATTAAGTATAATTAACTTAATAGTAAAAGGACTAATCAATTACCTTTGATTGAGTCCTTTTATTTTGAAACCAACCCTTGACCTGATCAGGGTCAAGCCCTACTTCGAAAGCCAGTTGATTTCGTTGGTCCTCGTCTGGAAATCGACATATCTCGTAAAATCTACATTTCAAAATTCACAAAAAGATTTATTGTTATTGACCATTAAAAATATGGTGAATCGATACGTATATCTCTATCATTAACTAGGCTCTGAAGTTCGAATTGCTGGAATAAAAGTCGTCCTTGGTAGATAATATTTTACAACCAAAACGAGACTTGATTCCCAATGTGAATTTAGTCATAAAGATAGTATTAGATACTCATCTTGAAACTAAATATTGATCATTAATCATTTATCTTTAATCAGAGACCTCATGTTTGTGTTTTGAGACTTTGTGTTGTTATCTTTGATCTGAAGCATTTTATTGATGTAAATCTAAATTAGTTGAATCCTAAATAGAACTTTCCAATGCAGATTAGTTGGGCCGAATTAGTGGATCCCTAAATTAAAGACTTTTCAATGAAAGTTGAGCCCCAAAAATGTATCAAATAACACGAGAAAGTGAATGAGTTTTTGGGTTAAAAAACCAAAAAGGAATTAAAATTAAAGAAAAGCACCGCCTTATGCTAAATGTAATAATAAATTATAAAGAACAACCCAATGCACCTATAAAAGATTTATATACACGGTAGATCAATCATATCGTTAATGAATTTTGATTTTTCACTCACATTTCTTAGGAAAATAACACCATATCTAGACAAACAAAATCAAAAAAATAATAATTCAACATACATGGAGGTTCAATTTTTTTTTTTTTGAATAAAATTAATCTTACGCTTCAAGTCTCTGAGTGGCCTCCACAGAGTGCCTCTGACCCTGTCCTTTCCTTTTTGATGCATTTCGGCGTGTTGACGATTCTCCAACATGTTTTTCCCCCGAATCTGCCATTTTTATTGCTAATTTTCTGTTCAATAATACAAAATAACAAAAAAAGAACACAAAAAACAAAGTCTTAATATCTTTGGTTTATTTTTACCCAATCAATTTATTTATGAAGCAACTAGAATAGAACAAAGAGAAAATAGATATATAAGAGAGATTTTTACACACCTTTCGATTGAAAAAAACATGTCATAAGTTGATAGTAAGTGATCTATTTATATAGTCGAAAATTAACTAACTTGCCATGTTAAAGACACAGAGAATCTAGTATTGCAATATAGTAAGAGGGGGTATAATAGAGAATATAAAATGTGAACACAAAATAATATTTACGATCTATCCATTTTCCTTTTAAAAAAATAAAAATTGGTATGTAGTATTATGGTATGCTATTTAAATATTATCCATAAATGGACAAATAATTATAACCTCCCTCAAGGAACAAAGATTTACACTCCAAATTAAGTAAAGCTAAGGCATTTAGATTTTTTTTTGGTAACTGAAAAGCACATTCTCTCACCTCTATTTCTAGTCAAAATTAAAAGCAAGTGACTTGCAACTGGATCCGCACAAATCATAGTCAATACTCAATAAAAATAAATCAAAGATATAAAGCCAACCTAAACTAAAGTATTATGGATTAAATTTTAGTCTAAAGTCCTAAAAATGGAAAAAAGGAGAGTAATAATGATCATACAAGCCTAATAATTCATCCTACATCCGTCCTAATGATCATGAAACTCATTTTATATAGAAACTAACTAACCTAATTAAAAAAGGGATGACCATAACCTACATTAAGCTAGCGTTTGACCATATATATTCAAATATTTTTGGCAAATATTATTTGGATGAAAATTTAGGTGAAATTTTATCATGTGTTTGGCCATAGAATTTGAGAAACATATTTCATTTTTTTAAGAAATATGATTTATACCCATAAGTTTTTAAAACTATCAAACTAACCATAAATTTGTATTACATAGCACAATAGAAATCTCACGTAACAAGATTTATGACTTCCGCTACAAATCAACAAGAATCATTACAGTAAATATTCGTATAGTGAAAAGGTCTTAATACAAATCATAATAATGAAAATACAACTAATATAAATTCGGGAAAAAAAAAGAGAAGAAAACAAAAGGAAATAAATATTGCAATCACTGAAGAACCTATGCTTTCTCATCTGAAAGAGTTCAACCTATTCTTTAATATAATCTTCCCACATTTTATGAACAATCTCTTCTCGATGAGCTTGCATTTTCGAATGAGACGATCGACAAGATGAAGCGATGTTGTTACCCTGAGCCAGTAGTTCGTCACTTTCATCAACAACCATATCATCACTTTCATATTCATTGAATATTCCATCACTACTTTGGTGTTCACGTAAAAAATTATGCAATATAGCGCAAGCAATTACTATTTTCACTTGCATGTCACATTCATAGTTGTTCATGCCTTGTCTTAGTATTCTGAATCTACTTTTCCACGCACTAAAAGTTCTTTCAATTACATTGCACAGAGAAGCATGTCTATAGTTAAATAGCTCTTTTCCATTCTTAGGCTCTCTTTCACTTCCTCGGTAGTCCTGCAAATGATAGCACATTCCAATGAATGGAGCTAAAAATCCTCTTGTATTCTGTAGACCAGCATCAGCAACGTAATATTTATCTACCAAAATAAAATAAATGCAATTCATGTTTTATTTAGTAGCTAGTTCATTAAGACTAACTGTAACAAAGGAATGTATGAAATCAAAAGAATGCATGTAGAAGGGAGCTAATTGAATTGGTTGGTGTCAATAAATATATTATTTTTGTAAAATAAAAAGTTAAGGGTAAAAATTGAATTTCTAAAACTTTCCAAATAATGAAATTTGGCCCAAATATTAGTTTTTTCTAATATTTGGGAATTTGAAAAATTTGCCAAAAAAATTTGCCAAATAATAAAACAATGTATGAACAAATAAAATTTGTCAAGTTTTCTCCAAGTTTTACTTGCAAAATTTATGGCCAAACGGGCCACACTGAAATCTATAATCATGAGCTTTTCCATTCTGAAGAGCCTTGAAATGTTTCCATGCTATAGAAATTAGAATATATATGTCAACACGGGACTAACGATATCCATGACATTGTTATGAATTTTTTTTTAAAAAAAAAGGGATAAAAAATTGACCCTCAAAATTCCGTCAATGAAATGGAAAACTAACTTCATCATTATGTTCCCCTCAACGCGAATATCACATGCCTCAAAGTTAGACGAAGAAGAAACTCAATTTAGACATAAAATGGTCCAACATTAAACTTTAAGGAAAAAATAAGGATAAATTACCTATATACACATCTTTATTTTTCATAATTTCTATTATTTTCTATTATTTAAAAATATTTCTAAAATTTTTCTTTTTCCTTTCAAATCTATTGTTCCAGATACATAAAATTATACACGTTTTTCTTTATATTTTTACTCCTTATGTCACTCGCTCAGCCTCTTCCTATTTTTACTCACTCTATCTCTTCCTATTTTCACTCCCTCAATCTTTACTTCCTTCATTTTTTAATTTTCAGATTTAATTCTCTCTATTTTTAGTAATATCTCTCCACATTTTTTTTAAAACAACTCAAGTTTTCGCTTTATAATTTTTTTCAAAGAATTACCGGATTTTTCTCCATTTTCACCTTCACAATATGCATAAGGGAAAGGTAAAACATATGATGTATTCATATTGTTTCTTGCAAAAAAATCAGTTTGCTGATGAAACTACATTATAAAATGAAAAGAAGTAGTCTCTACCAAATGTATCATTTGTTCATGTATCAAGTGTTGCTATGTATCTTCTACGGTTATTCAAATTTAGAAAAATATGTTTTCGTACACAATATCAAATTATATTCGTGATACATTTGTGAGCGAAGAAATCGAGAAAGGACACATGCTCGAGCTTTAAAATCTATTGTTTTACAAATTTTCAAAATTCCTCATTTTTGCGCATTAAATTAATGTATCAGCGCATCAGATTAATATATTTCACACATCAAATTGATGTATCATGTATAAAATGTAATGTATCTTACTTAACGATTAATGTATCAACGCTTATTTTAGTTATGATACGTAAATTCAAATTTATAATAAATGTATCTGATACATAACAATTACCAAACAGTAATGTATCGATCTGAAACAATTACTATAATGTATTTTTAAAAAAAATTAAAGTGTTGTATTTCTCAAATAAAATAACAGACATAAATAATAATGTATCAAACACTATTTTTTAGTTATGATATGTAAATTCAAATTTATACTAGATGTATCTTATACATAACAATTACCAAACAATAATCTATCGATCTCAAACTTAAAATCTTATGGGCAACACTTACTTATTTAATGTATCTAGTAAAAATATAATATTTATCAATTCAATCGAAAAGATCTTCATGATCTCAAACAAAAGAACATACATAAATAATAATATATCATGCACTAATTTTTTATTTATGATATGTAAATTTGAATTTATACTAAATGTATCTGTAACATAACAATTGTCAAATAATAATGTATTGATCTCAAACCTAAAATTTTATGGGCAACGCTTTCTTATTTAGTGTACCTAGTAGAAATACAACACTTGTCAATTTAAATTGAACGGATCTTCATGATGTATCTTCTAGAAAATTTTGATAATTTTTAATCAAAATTGAAAGAATCTTCAATGAACTTGGAGAAAAATTTTGAAATTCAAAATTTTCGTCAATTTTGAATCAAAATGGAAAAGATCTTCAATGACTGGAGAAGAATATAGAATCTCAAAATTTTTGATAATCTTGAATCAAAATCGAAAAGATATTCGATGAACTTGAAGATTTACAAAAGAAATCGTTTGTCCAACAACAATTCCATACAATCCTTCATAACTCATCCCGCTTTTCAAAATTTTGATATATTTTTTTATGAAATAGAAAGAATGATGAACAAGAAGGAGAAATTTATTTTTTTGATTTTTTTGGGTTGTTACAATATAAGATTTTGAATTCTAGATAATAATTTTGAATGAAATAATGTAATTTGTGAAATCTTAATTTAATTTTCATTTTTTCCCCTTAATTAGTAGAACAAATAGATATTGTGAGATTTTAAATTGATTTTACAGCTTTTTTTCCTTAATAAGTGCAACAGATTGATACATAATGTATCAACAATAATGTATCTGAATCCTTAATTATGTATCTGAAATGTCTAAAAAAATATGGGATTTATGTAATTATAAAAATAATAGGGATAGAACGTAATTTAAATTTTACACTATGATATTTATGTAAGTTATACAAAAAATAAACCAAGAAATTTTAGCTTGAAATGGAATCAAATCGCAAAAATAAGTTAAATATACGCGATCGAAAGTGATCAAGGAAAACGGTGTAGAGTTGAGAAAACCTATAAAGACCAAGCTCTAACCCAATTTTGACACGATGAGAGAGATAGAACACTAGCGATGACTGCAAAAACGGCAAACACTACAAAAAATAGCCTAAATAATGGGGGTTTGTTTTACACATTGTGAACCCCTGCAGTTTATTGTACCAGAGGTTTTACCAACCCCCAGAATTAGGTCTGCCACAATTAAGTTGTGTAGGTTTTCACTAATCCCTGTAAAGCAGTGGAGTTATTTTGTGACAGTTTAAACTTTCGTAAATTGATTCTCAGAATATCATTTATATTTCATGGGTCACAACCTTTAATAGTAATAACACAATAGCAGGGGTGAAAACCCCCACAATTCATGAAAATATTAATTATCTTTTTTTTTTGTTATCAATAGAATAGTGCTCTAGCTCATTATGCATAAAGCTAATTAAGCCAATAATTGTTCAAACAACCATAAAATTAATGATACTGCTGTCAACAATCCAAAAAGGTACAGTATAAAAAGCAATATCCAACAATTTACCGTATTTAAAAGTAATATCCTCATATTTTTCCAATTCATTTGTGTTACACAGATTTCTAACAACTTTTCAAAAACGTTAAGAATTGGACATCTAGTAAGCTAAACTTCATCACTATGAGAAGTTTATTCATCAGAAGAAAAAGAAAAAAAAACTAATACAGGTTAAAAGACAAATTGCTAAAAAATAGTTGTTCATACATCCTCATAGCTAGGCTGGCTGTGGAAGTGTCAAAAGAACAATCGTTAATGCACTCCCTCTTGATGGCACACATAACATAATCTTTGGAATCCTCATCAAACCTTCTAAGGAAAACAACAGAGAGTTCATAGTAGAGCTGCAAGTGAAGATTCAAAAGTGGCTATTCATGATGTTGATTCTTCCACAAAATTGAATAATTCTGTCACAATTGTTTCAGCGGAGGAGAAGCTAGCTTCAGTTAATGTCAAAATTGATAGATCAACAAAACTACTTAATGAATCTCAAAGACAATGAAATATAACGTTCTCAAGCAGTTAAACGTTCTCTTTTTGGGCTGAAACGCGGAGCACAATAATAGCTTCCAACATAACAAGCTCGACTCGATGAGGAACCTGCGAATCAAAATCACAAAACCTCCAAAAGCTAAAGACAATGCACCTACAAATAATTAAGTCGAACAAATTTGAGGAGCAGTAGGGACACACCTTCAACTAGAAACACAATAGGCTTGAAGTTGTTTGATATTCAACTCTGAAGTGTAGCAATCTTCTTTTTCTTTTAAAATAATTAACCTAAATAGTCGCTCAACCAACCATTTAAAACTGAAATTCGATCATAAGTTTGTAAGATCTTTCCATCCATAGTGTTAGACACCCAACCATATAAGTTAATCATTTCGAGCTTCTTCTATTTCAAACGATTTAAAATAACTAGTTTTACAATTTTTTTTAAAAAAAAAAATCCAAAATTTGTAAATTATTTTGAATAACTTACAAATTAGTTTGTCACTTGTACATAATTAGTTTGTTTTATAAATATTCAAAAATCATATAAAAAAGATTTTAATTTTTAGTAAGTATTTTATTAAATTAAATTAGTTTAGCTTAAATGATACTTATATTTCTTCGTGTTATTAGTTTATAACTAAGGTAATTATTTTATGTCGTTAAGATTAAGATGTTCTTTAGTTAATTTATGCAAAATCGCCTTGTTCAGATTGTGACCTAGTAAACAGTTAATTTAAATTTGGGTACGATCGAAATTCATTTGGGTTTCTTTTGACTATATTTCCTTGGCCTTTGATGCAATCCATTGCTATCCATTTAAGTTTGATGATTTCATTTTTTAGCCCATTCGAATTCTTCACACATTCCAATCCAACCCAATTCCCTTTCTCATAAAAATCCAGAAGCCCGAATTCCCATCCCCAATTCGACCCAGCCCAATATCACCCTAACCAAATCTAACTCTCTTTAATTCTTTTATTTCCAGGCCATGCCACACTCTTTTTCCCAAAAGTTTCACATATAGCAAACAAAAAATTCATATTTGTATAATATAGCAAACTTTGCATAATTGCGCTCCATAGCAAACATAAAAACTGTATAATTCGCTATACATATACAAGTGTATAATTCGCTGGCCTAAATTTTATAATTCGCTGGCCTATTTCGCTGCAATTGTATAATTTACTTTGCATATAGTTGAATCAAATTAAAATGTATGTATATTGCATAATTATAAGTTTATAGCAAAAAGATATATGTTTTTCTCGCTTTATACAAAAACAGAAACACAATATATACACTTCTGTTGTATAAAGCTAGAGAAAATTGTATTTCACTGCAATTGTATAATTCGCAATTGTACAATTCGTTGGCCTTTTTCTCTGCAATTTTTGAAGTAAAATGTTTGTAAATTGTATAATTAAGTGTATAACACGAAGATATACATTTTTGCATGTGTATATACAATTTTCTCTCGCTTTATACAAAACAGAAACAGAATTATACACTTCTGTGTATAAAGCGAGAGAGGCGAGCGAGAATGGAGAGTGGCGAGCGAGATTCCTGGGAGAGAGACGCTGACAAATTTTAGATAATGTTTGCTATGGAGCACAATTAAATCAAACCATAACTATTCTATTACATTTAGGTTATTAGTTTGCTATTTTATACAATTTTTCCATTTCTTTTCACAATTTAATCCCAGCCCAAATTCCCAACAAATGACCCGGCCCACGTCTGTTTCTTTTTCCCAAAGAAGAATAAAAAGACGACATCAACGTTAAAATGAAGTGCCGAAAATGCGCGTGACCAAACGAAAGCGAGATCGCCCAGCAACCGCGAAGTCCAGTGGCGATTCGGCCCACTCTCGCGTCGTTCTTTCTCATTTCCCCTTTTCCTGTTTAGTACAAGGTTTCCAGGAAGAGCAGCAAAAGCCTGAACCAGCCGCGTCTACTCGTCCTCGTGACTATGAGATGACGCCACGTCGAGCTCCAAGAATTCTAGCCGTTCGTGTCCATATCAACTTTGCAAATTTTGGTCAAAAATCGGGTATTCTCGAAAAACCCAACAGTCTCTTGTCCATGAGGGTTTCAAATATTGAAATGGGATTTGGATTCCCCCCCCCCCCCCCCCCAAGTTTTTGGAACCATAAAAATCCCCCCTATATATTTGCTTCAGCGTTCAAAAAAATAAAGGGAGAAGAAAAAAAAAGTTGGGAAAATTTAGGAGACAATTTCTAACGGGAGAAATTGGTAATAGACTTTTGGTTTGAGAATTTTAGTCGCAAAGTTTTACAGTATAAAATATATTAATATTACATCAAGCGAGCATTCACAAAATTTGATCGAGATTCAAGATTTTGCTTGGGTTCCTTTATTGCTACCCTTGGTTATTTTCGTGTGGTGAAGTCGTCGCTCTCTCTCGTCGGTCTCAATTTTCACTGCCTACAGAAAGGTAATGTTTCTTCGCCCTAATATTATTTTCGTTTCTTCTCTCGTGGGAGTGATATCCTGATGTTTGAAGTTTTTTTTTTTAATTTTCATGATTGTTTGTTGTTAGTTACTGCTAAATTGGTGCTATTTTAATATAATATGTGTATTCATAGTCATTTTTATGGCGTAGCATCGAGCTAAGACCTTGAAGGTTTTGTGGCCTGCTAGCATGAAGTTTCGAGTTGTCGTTTTCTTTCTTGGGGTTTGCTGTGTGATTCAATGTTTGGAGCGAGTCAGTTTAGGGGTCGTTATATAGCATGTTGTATCTTGGCTGTCCATCTATGTTTCCGTTTTGCCTTTCTTTCTCGAGCTCTACCGCTTAATGTCAGAAGGCTTGCGTGGTTCTGCCAAAACCATGTTTAAGTATTAGGTGTGTTATGTTTAGGTTGTTCCTTACTATTTGTCTATCCTTAAGTCCTCAGATCAATTAAAATGGCTAGTACATATTATAAAATAGCATTCCTTTCTCGTAGTTTGGTTCTAGTTTTTTTTAGTGTCCTTGCGATCTAGCTGCATAGTATGACTTGTTCAAATCGCGTCTTGTATGTGAATTTTTTGCAGTAAAAAATGTTCAAACTGATGAGCTGAAGTCTGCGCGCTGTGTTTCTTAATATCATTAGTACATTTGGTAGAAAATTGTGTAATGCCTGACGAGAAGGAAGTTTGTAAGCATTATAGCTTGTTGCGTCTTTCTTTGCTTTCTTTATTGAGTTGAAACAATGTTTGGATTGGATTTTTGTTCGTCCTCTATTGGTTCCTCTATCAAAAATTTTCTCTGTTTAGGTATCCCTGTTGACACCCAATTTTGATCCTCACCGATAAAGATTAAGCATTGATCTTTTTCAATTTTTTAATAATTCCAAATAATTAGTTTTATAATTTTTTTTTAAAATAGCGTGCAAGTTATTTTAAATAAGTTTTGACACTTTTTATACACTTTTAGCTAATGTATATGTTTTACTTAATTACATATATAATTATTATATTTTATCAATATTCCAAAATCGACTAAAAAATATTTTTTGTTTTATATAAATATTTGGTTAATTATTTTAGCTTATGTTTTAAAACTTTACTTTATATTTGAATTAATTATTTTATTTTGTTAACATTGATAAGCTCATTAATTAATTTATAAGGATTTGTCTTATATAGTTTTCAATTTAATCACCTAGTTAAATCAATTTGGCCATAAATTTTCCAAATAATATTTGGGGAAAATTTGGCAAATAATGTTTGTCCATACAATTTGCCATTATTTGGCAAATATTTTTGGCAAATATCCCAAATTTCCAAATACTAGTTTTTTCTAGTATTTGGGCCAAATCTCATTATTTGGAATATTTTAAAAATTAAAATTTTACCCCAATCTTTTATCTTTTACAAAAACACCCTCTCTAGTAATTGCTTGCGTTGTATTACATCATTTTTTACGTGAACACCAAAATATTGATGAAATATGTAGTGAATACTAAATAATGATATGATTGTTGATGAAAATTATTAAAAATTGGCTTTAGGTAACAAAGTCATGTACTTTGTCTACTTCACGATGTATGGAATAATTCTTGTTGCACTCACTCCAAATTACCACATTGCTTTAGTGTCATGGACATTATTTGTTATTGTTGTAACGAACATTCATTGACTTGTAATACAAACTTTTAGTTAATTTTGATAGTTTTTAAAACTTGTGTGTATAAATCATATTTTTCTAAAAAGGTGAAATATATTTTCCAAATTTTATGGCCAAACACATGGTGAAATTTCACCCAAATTTTCACTCAAATAATATTTGCTAAGAATATTTGAAAATCTATGGCCAAACGCTAGCTAAATTTAACCAATTCATTCCATTCCTTTTGGGAATAGACCAAATTTGGGCCCCTTTTCCCCAACTTTTCAGCAACTCATCCCCTGCAACCCAACAACTAATCCCAAGGAAACCCAATACACATGACAAATACTATTACCGATCCAGTCCATCCATTTTGACCCAAAAGAACCCAATTCCGTCCAGCGTTGTTCCTCCAAAGCTTCAACAACAACAAACCGATCCGCCCGACCCGACCTCTGTACTTGTCCTTCTTCCCAGCAGACACAAAGAACCAGAAAACCCAGAAGAATCGCGATCCCAACCCAAAGCCAACTCCAGCAAATCCAGCTGTGTCGTCCTCTCCCATCCCTCTCTCCTTATTCTTCTATTACTAGTGATATATTCAAATCATCCAGGTGTCTCCATCTCCGCGTTTCAAGCGTCCTTGCTTCGAAAGCAAGTGCTCAGATCTTTTTTCCTTTGGAAATGGTACAAACTCCAGTTGGTTGAGCCTTATCTCTTAGAGAATTCAAAATTTGTTTTTTGAATTTTCATCCATTCTCCCTCTCGATTTCACCCTATTTTTTTCTCCTATATAAACATCCTTATTCTTCAAGGTTGAGGGGTGGAAAAAAGTTGGGAAACATTAGGTTAGCTTTAGAGAGAAACACATAGAAAAATTAAGATTACAGAGCATTAAATAGGCAAAATATAGGGCGATAGTGCTGGTATTGTTGAAGTGTTTGAATCATTCATCCACCGTCCAAATTTTTTGTTGACATTTCTTAGTGGAAAATTCTCTGAACGAATTTTATACTTAAGAAGTTTTAGATAGTTCTTTTCACTTAATTCAAAGAAGCTAGAAAGTTTCTTGTTCAAAGGTTAGCAAAGTTCTTGGTTGGCTG
Source organism: Solanum chmielewskii (assembly GCA_027704785.1). NCBI lineage: Eukaryota > Viridiplantae > Streptophyta > Magnoliopsida > Solanales > Solanaceae > Solanum > Solanum chmielewskii. The sequence goes on from JAKWIX010000327.1 coordinate 5,751,807, forward strand.
TTCGAGCTACGAAGTGGTAGGTGGAAAGGTCGTCGCTGCCTGCTTGTTCAGTCCTAGTCGCTGCCCGGAAGAAGGTGATATTTCCCCCTTTTCTATTTTTTATTAAATGTATTATTCTTAGTTAAGATGCTTTGTATATCATTTTGTTTTCGATCTCACACCTGTATAATTTTCTGCAAAATGATTGAACATGGTTTTGATAGCTGTTTATAATCACAAGTTGACTCATTTGAGGTTCTGTACGCATAGAAGGTGTGTATCTCGACTTGTGTTTAAATCTTCGCTTTTTTATCATTGTTTGATCTTAAATCGGTTTTTTGCTCCCTATATCTTAAATATAGTATGGTTATGGCTTAGATTTTGGTTCAAATGGTAGTATACCTCTAATAATTTCTGTTATGTTTTTTTATAATTTGTTTAAGCTTCAATTTATCTATTGGTTTGCTCTATTTTCGTCTATCTTTATATCATAGTCCCTATTCGATTTGCGACTCTTTCTGAAACACGATTTTGAGTATCGATTCATTAAGTGAGTGTATTTTGGCTTAGCCTCGTATTTACTTGAATTTTTGGGCAAAGGACACCAATTGGGTATTTAAATCTTAGGATCACTGCGTTAACTTGGGTATTCGATCTATTTTATGTCTAGCAACGTGTTCTTATGTATTTATATTTGGCTTGCTTCAATTGTTTACAGATAAAGGAATTTTTCTAGTATGCCTTTTCTTGTCATTGTATAATGCACTAAGTGATATGACTTGTTTACATTGTAGGAGTTAGTTTCTTTTGTTGAAGTTGTTAAATCATTAGATCATTTTTATTATTTTCTTGGATTAACTTGCCATGGTTTAGCTTACATTACATTTGTTTAAAGTTAGGTATATTATCCTTAAAATTAGAGAGAACATGGTTGATTTGGTTTGACAAAGTGACTATTCAATACTAGTTATAATTAGTTTGTTCTCTTTATAACGTAAATGTAAATCTTGTTTAGAACTTTCTTTAAAGCCAATCAGACTTGGAGAAAAGGTCCCAACACTTCTTGTTATTTCCTCTATTGATTTTAGTTTTTGTTGAAAGAATAACGCCCGAATTAGTATTATATATTTTTCACTAGTTATCCTCTATTTGCATTATGTGGATGTATGTTCCACTTCCCTTCCGCGTATGCTAAAAATTGCTATAGTCATGTCTTGTTGCATTTTTGCTAAAGATGTTATGCTTGTGATTTAGTGGAAGTGTCAATGCTAATATTCTCTCTTTATTTGTGTGTGAAACTTCATTTCGAGTTTGATTGTATTGAATCGCGTTTTGTTCTTTGTGATTCAGAAAGGATTTTATATGTTTTGTTCAGCCTATTTTGTTACTCTCTTTATTCAAGCATCATTTTCTGTTTGGTTTGCAAGTTCTACCTCATTTTATGGATGAGAGTAAAGTCTTAGAAGGTGGCTAAAATTAGTGGCGAAATGAATGATTGGAATGTTATTACCGGACTCCACTAGTTTGCCATATCCCTTCTTCAATTTCGTTTTACTGGTCCGTTAAGTCACGAGATGTCTATTCTATCATGTGCATAAGCACTTTACTGGAACCTCTAAAAATTATACATTTACTATCATTAGAAATTTTCTTTAGCCTACCTAGTGCATACATGTCGACTCTTGTTTATTTAATCTTCTTTATAGAATAGTGTTTGTTACAAACCTTTGAGAATTGAGTTAAGATTAGTTTGATCATTGTGAGACTGAGCTTGCCAATTTGTTGTTTGTGATGGGTTTCACTAGTTAAAAATATTGTGTCAATCTTATTCAATAGTGTGTACTCAAGAATGTCAGCTAAGATGCTTAATCTTTTTTTGAATATTTACATTATTCTTAGCTTTTCCTAGAACAATTTCTAAAAGGGATAAAGATAGAGTTTAAAAAAAACATTGGCCTTGAATATAAAATTGATGCTCGCTCCTTTTCCTAGTCCTTGGTTATAAGGATAAAATTAGTTTATCCTTTCATTACATGCTTTGACTTCATTATATGGACATTTACTAATTTTATTCTTGTTGTCTTGCATGTGAAATCCACTTGAGTTCGTCATGAACCCTTATCTCCTTCGCTTGCATTTCGAGAGGGACATAAAGGCTCAAAATGCCTTTCGAGTCAAGCGACTCACAAAAATTGACGTACAGGTCCCTAAGTCAGAAGAATTCAAAACATGCCGAAAAGTTGAAGATTTTGGGCCTAGAAGCCCAAATTTATATTCTAAGTCTTGTATTTTGTTCTTCTAGGCCTAAGCCTTTGTCTTGTTTTATTTAGGGCAACTTTCACATATAGCAAATAAAAAATTCATATTTGTATGCTATAGCAAAGTTTGCATAATTGCGCTCCATAGTGAACATATAAACTGTATAATTCGCTATACATATACAGTTGAAGCAAATTGTATAAACGAAGTGTATAAAATAAGAAAGAGAAAGACACTTGGCCAGAGAATTGTATAAAAATGAAGTGTATAAAACGAATTGTATTATTATAAGTTTATAGAACGATTATATACAATTTGAATTTGTATAAAATGAGAAAGAGAGAAAAACGAAAGAGACTTGACAAGAAATATACAATTGAATTGAATTTTATAAAAAGTGAAAGAGAGAAATTAGATACAATTTGAAAATTATATAAAACGCGAAAGAGAGAAAGGCAAAAGAAACTGTCCGGGAAGTATTTTTATTGTATAATTATAAGTGTATAGGACGAAAATATATGTACTTTTATGTGTGTATACAATTTTCTCAGGCTTTATACAAACATAAACACAACTTATACATGTCGCTTCTGTTTGTACAAGTGAGAAAGGTGAGGGTGGCGAGCGAGATTTGGGAGAGTGGCGAGTGAGATCTGGAAGAGGGGAGAGAGGGGAACAAAAATATATGTATTTATATAATTTTCTCTGCTTTATACAATTAGAAACAATTTTTATGCACTCGTGTTTGAATAAAAAGTGAGGAAGCGAGCGAGAGATTGGAGGAGAGTGGTGAGCGAGATATTTGGGAGAGAGGCGCCTGACAATTTTTTACAAACGTTTGCTATGGAGAACAATTAAATCAAACCCTAGCTACTCCATTTATTTTAGGTTATTAGTTTGCTATTATATACAATTATCCCTTTTATTTATTTATCATTTATTGTTAAAATTTTAGAACATGTGAAGAAATGGGCTTAAGGCTCGAAACAAAAAAAAAATGAAATGGGTCCATATACCGATCCAGGCGGACAGAAACTGGATTTGGACCCAACTCTCTCTCTCTCTCTCTCTCTCTCTCTCTCTTATAGAGCAAATTGTTGGTGTGACATTTTAATATTAATAAAAATACATATCATATGTCACATTATATATCATGTTATGTCTATTGATAGACATTACATTTGTGCCTCTTACTCTCATCAATTATGAAAAAAAATGGTCATTAGTTTATAGTAACTTATGTAACCACCAACTCTTCATTTCATCCATTATTCTATATTTATGTCTTGTAACTTATGTAACATTTAAGCCATTCACTTGACAAATTTACTACCCACTATCTCCTATCCATTGCAAGAAAGAATTTATCACCTATAAATAGTGTAGTCTTCATTTGTGTTGAGATAGGAGAAGAAACAAGAGAAGTACAAGAAAATATATAGTGAAAAAGATGAGTGGTTTATATTGAGGTTAGTGTAGTTAAAGAGAGAGTTGAGACATAAAAAATATTCTAAGTCTTCAACTATATTCACTATACAAAAGAGAGTATTATATGTTGAAGGAATGTGTTCTTTTGTGGAGCTTTGGACTCTTCAACTAATCCGGAGTTGCTTGAGTTATACACTGTTGTTGGGTTGTTGTATCCTGGAAGAGACAAGTCAAGAGTATTACTGCTGGATCGGTGTATATTATGCCGCAGTGGGCTTGAATCACTTTAAAGAGAGCGAGATATCTGTGCCTCAGCCTAAGGATTTATTTCTTCATTTTATTTTCAATTATAATCTTGCAATATTATTATATTGTATGTTTTTTCACTAGCAATTTTAAGGAGATTCATGTTTTGTTACAGTTTGAAAAAAATGCGGATATCAAGATAGGAATCTCAACATCATTTCGCTCAAACGTCGCTCTCTTCTAGAGATGGAAGAGAAGAGGTGTACGGTAAAATATTTTTCTACTTGCTCAAAAGTGGAGAAAAAGGTAAAGAAAAAAAAAGTTTTTACCTAGTATTTTCATGAATAAAGTGAATCTACTTTTCATGGAAAAAAATGATGTTTGAATTCTTGAAATAGTCGGGGTATATGAAATGAGAAAAAAATCATTGTTAAATTGTGAATTTTGCATCTTTGACAAATGCTCTAAAAGAGTGTTACAAGAGCATATATATTTATTGTGGAATAAATCAGATGTTATTTTTTGGCTATAATGTGAAGATTTTTAGCTCTAACATGAGAGTCTTAAATAAATTTATTAAAACTATTTTCAGTTTTCCTTTAACATAAAATTTTATGGTGAGATAAATTTCATTCTTGAGATGAAAAAAATATACATATACCATAAAACATGTGATGAAGTTTTCCTCATCAAGTATCATAATATGGAAATAATTATGAAATGCAATTTTGTTGGTTGTGTTAGTCTTGAAACTCCTTTTGATTCAATTGTGTAAGAAAGTTGTGACAAATAAAAGCAAATGGAGTTTGCTAGTCTAATAGAAATATGAGCTATGTGATTAACAACTTGACTTGATGTTGTGTTTGCAGTACAAGTACTTTGAAGGTACAAACAAACTGGATGAGAAAAAATTAAGCGTTATTTGGTGGGATGAAAAAGCAAATATTTTTTGCTATCTCTATTATAAAGGTTGAAGTAAAAAAAAAATAATTAAACTTCAACAAGTGAAAAAGTGAGTTGAAGCACTTTATTTTGAGAAAATATTTTTACTAATTTTGATTAAGTGTGAAAACACCAATATAGTGGTTGAATACCAAATTGTTATTATAACGGTAACTTTAGACTCTTGAGGGAAAAAAATACAATATTGTGAAATCATATTGATCGTTGGTATACCATCAATGTTAATTGTGTTAAAACTTGCGATAATCTTGCAAATTCATGAACTAAGGCCTTAGCAAAATAAAGAGTCTGAAGCACATCGAGGGGATGAAAATTGAAGCTCATAAATTCTGAGTCATATATGAGGAAACCCAACCTGAGGACTAGAGATCCTATAACCAAGTTCAATGGGAAGAACGAATCATATGATGACTTGTTGTGAAATGCACTACTGTTAATTTTATTCAATCACTATGATGTGAGTGCATTATCCTATAATTATTTGTGGAGGTTGAGTCTTTAAACTCTTAACGAACGTCTGTATCTCGTATGAGTGGGGTGTCAAATTATAGGAGCACCCTTGACATATTTCACCTATGTGAGTGTGAAAGTAGGTCACTTTCTATGAGAATGGGCTTGTTCTAAAAAACACTCAAGAAACCGGGATAGCAAAAGGTCGTAACGTGCTGGCTATTATAGCTTATGTCAACACTTTGATTATTGTGTGTAAGCAGTAATTCTTTATTTCCCTTATGTAGTCATAGTTCAAGTCTGAGACCACTACTGACTCTGGAGTAAAGGTTATTGTTTTACGAAGTGAAGGTTCAATGCAGAGCACACCTTCATTATGCATAATAGTCTACCTTCAACTAACTTGTGGAAAAACTCTTTTATCTTAATATTAAAATGAGTGGGGGATTGTTGGTGGGACATTTTAATATTAATAAAAATATATATTATATGTCACATTATATATCATGTTATATCTATTGATAGACATTACATTTGTGCCTCTTACTCTCATCAATTATGGAAAAAAATGGTCATTAGTTTATAGTAACTTATGTAACCACCAACTCTTCATTTCATCCAGTATTCTATATTTATGTCTTGTAACTTATGTAACATTTGAGCCATTTATTTGGCAAATTTACTACCCAATATATACTATTCATTACCTATAAATAGTGTAGTCTTCGTTTGTGTTGAGATAGGAGAAGAAACAAGAGAAGTACAAGAAAATATATAGTGAAAAAGATGATTGATTTATATTGAGGTTAGTGTAGTTAAAGAGAGAGTTGAGACATAGAAAATATTCTAAGTCTTCAACTATATTCACTATACAAAAGATAGTATTATATGTTGAAGGAAGGTGTTCTTTTGTGAAGCTTTGGACTCTTCAACTAATCCAGAGTTGCTTGAGTTATACACTGTTGTTGGGCTGTTGTATCCTGGAAGAGACAAGTCAAGAGTATTACTGCTGGATCGGTGTAGATTATGCCGCAGTGGGCTTGAATCTCCTTAAAGAGAGCGAGATATCCGTGCCTCAGCCTAAAGATTTATTTCTTCATTATATTTTCAATTATAATCTTACAATTTTATTATATTGTAAGTTTTTCTTCAACACAAATTTTAGGGTTAAAGAATCAAAATCATCGCAAGACGCTATTAGGTTCAAACATATCAACTAAAATCGATCGCCTTCTAATAAGACTTATAAATGATATTAAATAATATTTGCAGGTATACTTCACTTACATAATAAGTTGATTTTCTTCACTTTCTTTTGAAAAAGGATGTCATTTAAATTTGAATCTAGTTAAGCGTTTTAGACAAACAAGTTAGTTACCGGAAAACCGTATTAATGGATATTTTAGGTGCCTTAAATACCTTCCTAAAATATTAATAAGAACCCCAAACCCCCTTAAAGTTTTCAATCGATTTCTAGTTTTAAGTCTTTTGGAAACAAAAGTTTTCTTAATTTTTTTTAAAATTAAGTGGTGACTCTAAACAAGTCTCAAAACTTACAAAAATTATTTTCCGAACTAACACAATCCCCATCTTTAATTGTTCGATATATAGTCTTGCTATTTTTCATCGCCTAGGATAAATTGGTTCGTAGTTGTCCCTATCAGCCTGTCTTTAGTATGATATTAATGTCTTTATTTTTTGTAACTAGTCGTTTGGCCATAGCATACTTTGACCATAGCATAGAGCATCTTATTAATGGTTATGCAGATTCAAGACTGTATCCTCTCCACATTTGAGTCATTATTGACTGTTGGTTTAGGTTTACTTCATACATAATGTGTATAAAAGCGTATATGTATAAATGTACAGTTTCATGACTGATTTGTTATTTAGCATTCCAATTTGAATCATTTGGTTCCACTGCAATGAAATTCATTTTTTTTAAAAATCTTGCCTCTTTATTCCCCTTTAGGTAATTACTGATTTGTTTTCTTTCTTTTGTCGTCAAATCTCTACCTGAGTTGTGGTGGAATCCCCTCTCTCTTGCATCCTCGATATGGGCCCTAAAGACTCAAGTTATTTTATCAAGTCAGTCTGCCATAGCCGTCGAGCAAGTTACAAAATCGACGAATAGATCGCGAAGTTGAAGAGATTGGACAATTAAGGCAATTTTTTTAAATGTTGTATTTTGTTTTTTTTGGCCTACGTCCTTTTTTGTTTTATTACTTTGTTAGTATTTTAGGACAGGTGAAATATTGGGTCTAAGGCCAAAAGTGAAATGGGTCCGAATACCTGTCCAAGCGTATAGAAACCGGACTTGGACCCAACCCGACTCTCTCTCTATATCCCTCTCGCTGTCACTTTTATTTATCGCCATTTACTTTTTAATTAATTGTCGCTAGTTTAGAGTCAAAGAATCCAAATCCCCGCGAAGTGTTATTTTGTTTTAAACGATTCAACTAAATTGAACATGCCTAAGTGGATTTAAATAATAATGTTGTGAGATTAATAATCCAGTTAGATGATAGATTAATACTTCACTTTTTTTTGACAAATTCTAATAATCTCTCAACTCAAATCAAGTTAAATATATTTATTTTGTCCAAACAAGTTAGTTGTCGGAAAATTGTATTAACAGATATTTTGGGTGCCTTAAACACCTTCTTAAAATATAAATAAGAATCCCTAAACCTCTTTTATGTTTTCAAATCGATTTTCTGTTTAAGTCTTTTGAAAACTAAGCTTTCTTGATTTTTCTTTAAAACTCAAGTGGTGACTCTAAACAAGTCTAAAAATCAAAAAATATTTTTCCAAAATAAAACAGAATGACAACTCTACTAGCGATTTAGAAGAATTCTAACGTTAAAACTAACATGTTTGGTTGTGTATAAATTAACTGTTTACTTGTTTTACTTATCGCACTTTAAACTGTTGCATTTCATGGTATATCATAACTTCGTCAAATGACATTTGTTTTTGTTTATCACTTAAAGGACAATTATGCGGGTTCACAGTCGTTCGTTAACCAAATTCTTTCTTGGGGATCTCTGATGAATGTAGTTGTCTATTTGATAGCTAACGGTCGTTAACTGTCCCAACCTAAGTAGTCCGCTTGGGTCACCCTTTCCACTATAAATAAAACCCACTCCTAGTCAAACTAAGATAGAGCGAAACCAAATCCCGAAAGTAGCGCATTAGCCTAAGAGGACCCAACACTCAAGGAGTATTGGGCCCATTAGAAAGACCACCTTGATTCGAAAGAGCCCACGACTCGATCGGACGATCATACATCTATGCTATTTGAAGGATGTTTGTCTCTTTGATAGATTGGTCTGTCTTGGGGGGGGGGGGGGGGGGGCGACAACTAACTAGTTATATGTTTTTGTAGATATTAAGTCAATTCCTAAGTTTCAAAATGGTCATCGATACACCCGATATTCTTCGTGTGTGGTGGAACAACCTCAAAGACTTTCAAATGAGAGAAATCTCGATTCACTTGTTCCACTTACCTTCGATAATGGACTTTAAGGTTTGACCCACGTTTATCGAGGTAATTACACGATTGTCAGACTACAAAAGGACTATTTTCCAATTTGGGGATGTCGAAATAACACCAACAATAGAGGAAATAAAAGACTATTTAGATTCCATTGGAACATGTTGCAAGAGGAAAAAACATCCAGATCATCACATCTTGCTACATGATAGGCCGACTAGTCTAAAATTGAAGGACATGTTACTGTTAGTGAACGCGGATTGGTTGGATACTCAAAGTGTACCATTAATGAGATTCTTTGAAAGGTGGGGACATGATAGTTATTTTAGAAAATTTCTGAACGAGTTCCACAATCATAGTACTTGGAGACAGACTCAGACGATCGCATTCTCCGCATGTCTCTTAGGAACGATGATATTCCCCAAGATGAAGAAAATGAGATCGATACCCGGATCGTGATGGTTGTAGATGCCATCTTCAGAGGGATTAATAAAGAAGAAGAAGCAAAGAAACACTACAGATTGGCCCCAATATTGGATGACATCTATCGCTCTTTGAGTTTGTGTAAGAATGAATTTTCATTTTTCGAGGGGTGCAACATTTTTCTTCAATGGTGGATGACTGAACATCTGTGGAAAAAAGACGGCACCCAGCAACAGGAGTTGTCCAAGCCAACCCAGATGAGTCTTCTCGACAACTACGAGTTTAATCTAAGCATCACAAGTCCCATTTCACACCATGAGGAATGCATGGGTTAAAGTATTCTATGACCTTAGAGATGGAGACATACAGTGGATGTTCCAAAAATTTTATGTCAAAGAAGATAGAGGCTCGTGGGGTCAAACTTCCTTTTGTTGTCCTTCTTGGCATCAGAGGAATGCGACCATACAATCCAAATAGGGTCATACCTATCCAATGGGATACTAGTTCTTTCACCGTTGATTACAACAGGTGTGTTAAGATACCTTTCGCCAAAACCATCCTCTAAGAATGGGCTTGGAGGGTCAACATGAAAAAAAGTATTGCTGAAAACATGTATTAATCCGAGCATGTTGATGAATACAAAACATGGTTGCAGGATGATTTGCGTGGTGTGGTGAACCCAACACCATGCGTGGGTCGAGAAATTGAAGACGTCCAAATGAGGCTCCAGATCCAAACCTATCATTTTCAGAAGGAATGGGACCGAAGGGAATAGGAATTTCGACGAAGAGAGCAAGAGTACCAATCAAGAGAATTTGAAAGCCAGAGGGCCTTAGCTGTGATGTCACAAGAGTTAACCGATGCGAGAACCTGTTTGATGTGTCTAGATACAACCCTGGATGAGCAGATCAGTACTCTCCGGGCTGTGCCTCCATCTTCCAAAAAGCCGTGTTTACAGAACCATATGTGGTAACAAACAAGTACATTATTTGCGAAGAGATAGAAAAAGCAAGAGGAGGTGCAGGACCTTCAACTTTCTAATTCCCCTGCATGGGATGGTTTTCTATTTGTATTCGTAATGTATTCCCCTTCCCGCAAAATGTATCCCCATTTTGATTAAAGCCTTGTTATGAATTCTATGATTATTTGTAAAGCTTATTTTAGGGGGTGCAACAATTTTTTTTTAAAATGACGCAATATATCCTTCAGATCGCTAGGTCTTCCATTGGCACAAAAGGGCCACATGCATGATTAGGAAACGATATATGTGTTTTTAACTATTTATGTGATATGTTGCTTTGTATGAGGACATCGCAAACCCAATCCCTGTTAGAAATTTCCAGAAATATACAATAGTCACTATTACAAAGTGCGACCGAAATTTCCGAGTCTTAAGTTTCTCAACTAAAAAAAATAAAATCCGATCCCCTAAATCCTAAAACACTACACTATCATCTCAAGTTAAGTACACAACTATGGGAAAAGGTAAGAGTGTTAAGATAGAATCCACTGGAGAAGAATTGCAGAGGAAAATGGAACAAATCACGTGGGAAATTCAAGAGGTTAGAGAAGGACTCATGGTAAGAATTTCCATGGCAGTTTAGAAAGCCGTACCTACGATGTTGGATGAGGATTTAGCGTCTAAAATGAAGAAAAAGAAAGACATCGAGATAGAAAGGGAGGAACTGGGGAAGAAATTAGATATGCTTCGACAGAAGATTTAGGAAAGGGAAGCAAGAGAAACACAGATAAATTTAGCAACCACAGATGCGCTAACCAGAAATGCAGCACTTGACGAGGAATTGACGGCTGAGATTGAAAAATTCATAGCCATGAAGGAAAAAATGACTGAAGTGCGTAGGAAAAACAAATCTTTCCAGAAGGAGATTGTCGCCAAACTTCAAAAGTGCATGGTAAATACTCTATTTGCGAGCAAGAGGCTAGTAGTGGTCCCGATGACACCCACCTTGGAGCAACTGAGGAAGATGTCGATGAAGAAATCGTCTACATGCCTCCATTCCTGGGCCGTCTAAGAGAAGGAGACAAGTGGATCACCCTCTCGATTTACGAGCCGACACATAGTGTGGGAGCGAAGGTTTTGTCGTGCGCTATTTTGTACGAGAATATTAAATGGAAACCTCATGAGGGAATAGTTTCAATCTTTGGCATGAAAACTTTTCAAAGGTGTATGCCATCCACCTGAACCAGCGAGGGCACACTAGAGAAGAATGTATGCAGCTTGAGGAAAGAATCTGCCACTAGATCGATGTTTGGAACATCCCGCACATGTGGGGTGATAATACCGTTCTTACATATAACCTGTCGGAGCCAATTGAGCACACCCGATTTATTTTTCTATATATCACGGCGTTTAGAAAGTCAATGCTGCAAATCTACAGTGATTTGGTTCAGAATGGGGTCTTAGCCTCTATCCACGAGGATGATAGAGGTCTTGATCCCATTGGGGTAAAAATTTGGAAACCTTGTGCTTATCATAATGCTACAGATCATAACCTCTCAAGGTGCCTCAGTTTTCGCTACGACGTATAAACCCTTGTCAACCTAACAAAGATTTGAGAGTTTGTTCATCGTGACTGATGTAGTAAGGAGAAGAAGAATGTATGATTTTGAGCCATCGTGTATCTTTTAAAACTGTTGTTATTTTTCATTTTCCATGTAGCTGTATGAGAATGAATGAAAACCAGTATTTCTTTTGTACTCGAACTATGAAGGTCCTGAATTCTCATTGTGAGATTCGTAGGCATCCTTTCAAGGCCCGACCCCTATCTTTCAAAATTTTCATTCTCCCCTATTCATGCTACAATGAAATATGAGGCTCAGATCAATGAACGTTGGAAGAGATGCGACAATGAAGACCCTAGCTCAACGTGATTTTACCTTTTTGATATATTTCCAAATTGAAACAGGCAAACTCTTGCTTGTTCAAATAATAAATTTCACATTTACTCGTGGGTTAACATGTCCTCAAATGAAACAACTTATGGGTGTTTATTTGTTTTTGTGTGATCTATTACATTACGTATGCCAAACTCAAAGTAACATATTTGCCTTTGAGTTGTTTTCCTCCCCAAGTACTTAGAAACTAGTATGTGTCAATTAAACTGGCTGATCATCCCTACTGCACTTGATCTAAAGGGCCTAGATTCCTTTCCCGGCCAAAGTTCAGATAAAGGAAAATCAGTCATGGGGGACAACAACGAAGAAATCAGCCTTACTGACATTGTGGTGGCTCAACCCACCATAGAAGATCAGAATAAACTGATTATGCAGTCAATGCAGCAAATCACTGAGATGATAGTGGAAATGCAAAGGAGACATGATCTACCTCCGCCGGATTTTACCGACAATTCTTTGACTGATGGAAGGCCTGCGCTATACTTTCCCTCTTCATACATAGAACAGGCTCAGAACGCACCATCTGCTCCTGCACAAAATCCCTTAGTCATCGATTTTTACACAAAATGCTCTGTATGACTCAGCCTTCTACCAGACGCCACCACCTCCTGAAAAACCCAATCCTCAAATACAACCTCCCCCTCAAAATGCTAGTCACGAAACTGCTCCACCTCCAGAAAACCAAAATACATTCCATCCCTAAACATCCCTTCATCACCAAAATCAACACACTAACCCCCAAACATTCCTGCAAAATTACCAAGCTACTCAAAATGCCCCAAGTCCCTCCGTAGCTCCACCTCTACCCAGGAAAACAACATTCCAAATTCATATTTAAAATGAGCAGGACGTGAATTGTTTTGAGCTTGACCATCATGAGGAGAAAGAAAGAGACTGGAGGTCGAAAGAAGAGGCTGCAAAGGTAAACACAAAGGAGGCGATCTGAAAAGCAATGAAGGAACTTCAGTGCATTCCCGACGTTGCCGGTTTGAACTACGAGGACTTATGAATTCATCTGAATCTGGACCTCCCAGAAGGGTTCAAGATTCCCAAATTTGACACTTTTGGAGGAACAGGGAATCCCTTAGCATATCTAAGGGCCTACTGTGACAAACTCGTACGTGTTGGTAGAGATAAATCTGTACTAATGCAACTTTTTAGCTGAAGTTTGACCAGGGAAACTTTGGAATGGTTTACATCTCATTAGACCAAACAGCGGCCCAGCTGAAATGCCTTGGCTAAGGATTTCATAGAAAGATTTGCCTACAATGTAGAGATCGTCCCTGATCGTTACTCAGAAAATATGAAACAAAAGTCCAATAAAAGCTACAAAGAGTTTTAGTACAGATGGCAAAAAAAGGAAGCCAGAGTTCGGCCTCGCATGTCTGAAAAGGAAATTGTTAAAGTATTTGTGCAGGTTCAAGAAATCGAATACTATGACAGAATCATGCTGCTCGTTGGAGCAAAATTTTCCGAGATAGTCAAGGTAGGTTAGAATATCAATGATGGTTTAAAACTGGAAGATTGGATGTGTTGCTGCTTCACCCGGATCCTCAGGTTTTTTAAAAAAGAAAAGAAAAGATGTGTCAGTTGCTTCTTGTAAGGGGAACAAGACCCCGAGAAGATCATCATCGTACCAAGGTTGTTATCGACTTTCACAAAGTCCATATCAGGCTTGTTATACGCAAGATGATTATTTAAATTCTTCTCCTCTAAGCTACCAAAATTCTCCTCCCCCAAATTATCAAAATAATCCCCCTTCCGTTCACCAAACTCCACCCCCATCTACCAAAATCCTCCATCAACTTACCAAACTCCATCTCCTTATTACCAAAGCGCTGGCCTTAACTGCGCCAACGTATAATCAAACTATCGGGAACCTCCCCTAGTATAGCAAGCTCCAGTATACCAAAATAATCCAAAGAATTACCAAGATTCAGTATACAAAAATAACCCCACAAATTACCAAGCTCCATTACAAATTTACCAGACAAATCCCTATCCCGGATATCATGTTCCCCATCCTAATGTCCAAAATTATCATCAAATGCCTCATTCTCAAGGTAAATATGACCCCCCTAACCCAAGATTTGATAAAAGGCTCGCCAGAACTTTCACAGTGCTTGCCGAGAGCCGTACAAAGTTGTAAGAGCGATTAACTACGGCAGGTTATGTCCATCCAGTGGGACCCAAGGCAGTGGATACCATCTCTAGGTTTTATAGACCTGACAAAAGTGTGAATACCATTCCAATAGAGTTGGACATGATACTGAGGATTGTATCAACCTCAAGCACAAAATCCAGGATCTAATGGACCAGAACATGGTCTCCCTCCAGACAGCCGCACCCAACGTCAACAGTTATCCTTTGCCAAATCATGGGAGTCAATATCAATATGATAGAGACATATGATGATTGGTGCGTGACAAAGGCGATAGTCTCAGTTGTTCACGACGAGCTGGAAAGAGCCATGGCTTCGCTGGGCATCAAGGAGAAGAATGAGTTCGTGATTCTGACACCCGCAAAGGTTGTTGCTTTGGTGCCAATAGAAACTCCTACTAGGCTAAAGTTTGTGATCAAAATTGCTTTATCTCAGGGTAGGACTAGATCTAGCATATGTTGTACTCTGAAAGAGTTGGCTCATTAAGCGAAGGCAAAGCTGAAGAATTTTGGAGAACGATATAGCCGAAGGACTATTCGATTGTTAAGCATCTGGAGAAAACTCCTGGCTCAGATTTATATGTGGGCCATATTAATGAGTTTGCAGCTACATACGCAGGATCAAATTCTGTGATGAAGAGTTTCCCTTCAAAGGGAGGATGCACAACAAAGCCTTGCATTTCACTGTCATATGTTGAGAAAAGGCTATAAACCGTGTCTTGATAAATGATGGATCTGATCTCAATATTTGTCATCTGTCGACTCTGAGGTAGTTAAAGTTTAATTTGGGAAAGCTTGATCAAAACCAATTAACTATGAGAGCCTTTGATGGGGTACAAATAGACACACTTAGGGCGGTGAACTTGGTCATTCAGATGGGCCCTCCAGAATTCAGCGCAAAGTTTCAGGTCCTAGACATGGACACTAGTTATAACCTTCTTCTGGGAAGACCATTCATCCACATGGTTGGGGCTTCACCTTCTACCCTTCTCCAGTTGATGAAATTTGTCTTGAAGGAGCAAGAACTGGTTATTAACTGTGAAGAAAGCCATTCCGGTGGGCATGCGCTAATCATAGATGAAGTCTCTCAAGGCACTGATCTCTACACGGTGGAGCTGGTTAATGCCACTGGTTGATTTGGCTCTGCAACCTCCTATGCCATATGTGTATAAGATGATTGCCATAGTGATGCTATAGAACACATTCGAGTCGGGTTTTAGATTGGGAAGGAATTGCCAAAGAGTTGTCAAGCCTATTCAGATTCCCGCGAAAGGAACAAAGTATGGTTTGGGGTATGTCCCCACAAATGATGAGATGAAGATGAAGAAGGACGGTGATCAAGCATTGGCTAAGCCAATTCCTCATGTATACCAATCATTTCTCATCCGGTAGTACACCTCGTGATAACCCGGGGGAAAGAATCTGTGACCTTTTTGAAGAGATTAACGCTGTCATAGAGGACGAGGTCGAGCTAGCTGGTTTCTGTGGTGCTGAGCCTTGAGAGCTGCTGCAGAACTTGACTTCCACACCAATCTTTATTCCCCAATCATCTTGGTACAAGGATATTGATTATGTATGTATTGAAAATTAGTGGTAGTCTTGAAGAGGCCCGACACCCACCATTTTTCTTGTTCTTTAATTGCATAAAGTTTTTAAATTCCTCATGTGATGTTTAAAAACTCAACATGGCCTTTTTTCATGGCAAAAATTTGCATTGTTTTCCAATTTGAATGAAAGCCTCTTTTATTGAAAACTTATCCATTTTATTATTTGCTTATTTTACTTTCCTAACTTTGTTTGTTTATGATTTCAGTTATTTTAATTTAAAATCATCTAATGTCATGAAATCTCACGAGTTGAACAAACAAAATGAGGCATATTATAACGAGGTGAAGAGTATGAAAAAGAAAATTAGATACCAGAATATGTTGCTGAGGAATTTTGGAATTTAAAAATCAACCTAACCTAGATTTAAAAGAAATTGAAACTGCGAATCTAGGTGACCAAGCCTGTGTCAAAGAGATCAAAATCAACGTCCACTTGAATGCAACTCAAAGAAAGGATATGATTTATTTTTTTACTGAAGACATTGATGTTTCATCTGGGAAGTCAGCGACATGCTAGGGTAGAGTACCAATGTGGTGTCTCACAAGTTAATGATTAATCCGGAATTGAGTCCACTGAAACAAAAGGATCGGAAGTTCAAGCTTGAGTTAAGTTTAAAGATTAAAGAAGAGATCACCACAGAGATAGAGTCTCTATAAGTAGAGGTGACGCAATACCTGACTTGCTTGGCCAATGTTTTTCCAACCGCCAAAAAAGATGTGAAGATCAAAATTTGTGTTGACTACAGGGATGTCCACAATGCCAGCCCAAAGGATAATTTTACATTGCTGAACATTCACATTCTGATTGATAATTGTGCTAAGCATGAAATGGAGTCATTTCTGATTGTTACGCAGGTAATCATCAAATCCTAATGGACGGAGCAGATGCAAAATGACAACTTTTATTACGCCTTGGGGTGTGTATCATTAATGGGTGATGCCATTAGATCTAAAAAATGTTGGTGCTACTTATATGAGGGCTATGACGACCATATTTCATGACATGATTCATAAGAAGATCGAGGTGTATGTAGATGATGTCATAATCAAGTCATGCGAGAGTTCATACAACTTGAAGCATTTAAAGAAGTTCTTTGATCGTCTGCATCGTTATAACTTGAAATTAAATCCCTCTAAATGTGCTTTTGGAGTGCCAACTAGAAAATTGTTGGGATTAATAGTCAGCAGAAGCGGTATTGAGCTCGACCTTTCTAAGATCAGACAATTCAAGAGTTACCTCCTCCGAAGATTAAGAAGGAAGTGATGAGTTTCTTAGGGAGGTTGAACTACATCAGTCAATTCATAGCTCAATCAACTGTGGTATGTGAGTCTATATTAAAGATGTTGAAGAAAGATGCTTTGAAAAAGTGGACTGAAGAATGTCAGACTGCTTTAGATGCTATGAAGAACTACTTGTCCAATCCGCGGGTGTTGGTGCCTCCGCGAGAAGGAAGCCCATTGCTGCTATATTTCTCTGACTTAGATAATGCATTTGGATGTGTACTTGGTCAACATGACGAGACAAGGAAGGAAGAGCTAGCTATTTATTGCATAAGCAAGAAGTTCACTCCATATGAGTCCCATTGCACTCTTCTAGAAGGAACATGTTGTGCGTTGACTTGGATTGCCCAGAAATTGAGGCATTATCTGTCTTCTTATACTACATATGTCATTTCCAGAATGGACCCCCTAAAGTATATATTCCAGAAGGCGATGCCGACCAGAAAATTCGCTAAATGGCAAATTCTTTTGAGACAATTTGATATAGTGTATGTGACCCAGAAGGCGATAAAAGCACAGGCCTTGGACGATCATCTTGCGGAAATACTATCAATGAAGAGTATGAGCCGCTCAAAACTTATTTCTCCGACGAAGAGGTATCATTTGTAGGTGAAGATATTTCTGAAGCATACCTTAGTTAGAGAGTATTTTTTGATGGAGCCGCAAATCACCAACGAAGAGGTGTTGGAGTTGTTTTACTATTAGAATCTGGTCAACATTATCCTGTGGCAGCCAAACTCCTCATTAATTGGACGAACAATATGGTTGAATATGAAGCTTGTATCCTCGGTTTGAAAATGGCCATTTACATGAAATCCACGAGTTTTTGGTTATTGGAGATTCAGATTTGTTGATTTATTAAGTTCAAGGAGAATGGGCCGTGAAAAACCAAAAGATAACACCATACGTGCAATATATACAGAAGTTGTGCAAGAGATTTCGTAAGATCGAGTTCAGACATACTCCTAGAACACAAAATGAGTTAACTGATGCTTTGGCCACCATCGCTTCTATGATTAAACATCAAGATACTGATTATATTGACCCTCTAGATATAGAGCTGAAATAACATCCAGTCCATTGTTCATATGTTGAAACAGAATCAGATGGTTTGCTATGGTATTTTAATATCAAGAAATATTTAGAGTCCGAAACTTACCGTGAGAATGCGACACTTCACCAAAAAAAGTAGATATGCCATTTGACCCTCAACTTCTTTCTTAGTGGGGAAATCCTTTATAGGAGGACTTCAGATTTAGGTCTTCTCAGATGTATCGATGCTACTAAAGCTGCGAAGCTTATTGAACAAATACACACGGGAGTTTGCGTTATGCACATGAATGGTCTTACTTTGGCGAGGAAGATCCTTTGAGTCGACTATTTTTGGATGACTATGAACCATGATTGCTGCAAGTTTGTGGAAAATGTCATAAATGTCAAGTGCATGGTGATTTGATCTGAGGGTCGCTTCACGAACTAAATGTTATGAGTTCACCTTGGACCTTCGTAGCTTGAGGCATGGATGTCATTGGTCCAATAGATTCATCCGCCTCTAATGGACACAGATTCATTTTGGTTGCCATTGACTATTTCACCAAGTTGGTGGAAGCAACTTCTTACAATTCGGTAACCAAGAAATTGTACCTAATTTTGTTTGCAACAATCTGATATGCAAGTTTTGGAGTACCAGAATCCATCATTACTAATAATGGTGCAAATCTCAACATTCACTTGATGAGAGATATATGTGAATAGTTTAAGTTTACTCATCAAAACTCAACTGCCTATCCTCCTCAGATGAATGGAGCTGTAGAGGCCGCCAATAAGAACTTCAAGAAGATTTTGAGGAAAATGATTGACAATCACTGAGGTTGGCATGCGATGATACCATATGCTTTGTTGGGTTATTGAACGACTGTCAGAAAGTCGATTGGAGTTACTCTATACTTGCTAGTATATAGAATAGAAGCAGTCATACTCGCTGAAGTCGAGATACCGTCTTTGAGAATCATCCAAGAAGCTGAGTTGAGTAATGCTGAATGGGTCAGCAAGAGGATCGATTAGTTAACCTTGATTGATGAGAAGAGAATGGTCGTTGTTTTTCATGGTCAACTATATCTACAGAGGATTATTCGTGCCTTTCACAAGAGAGTAAGAGCCAGAAATTTTTACATCTATCATTTAGTCCTTAACTACATCTTTCCTCATCAGGATGAGTACAAAGGAAAATTTGTGCCGAATTTGGCAAGGACCTTACATGGTTCGCAAGGTATTATCTAGAGGTGCTTTAATCTTGTCAGAGATGGATAACATTGCATGATCGAAACCGATCAACTCAGATGCTATCAAGAGATATTATGTGTGAAGCTTCAATTTGCAATTCTGTCATTTACTTGTAATAGTTCTATTTGCTTGTATTTGCTTTGTTTAAAATTTTATTCCTTTTGTAATGAACAACGTCTGACCTGAATTCTCAAGAATGAGATACGTAGGCGGCCTATGTCGGCCACGGTTGTTTAAAATTTGTTATTGAAGATAATCTTTGAGGGGGAACTATGTTTGACCTGATTCCTGCCTCAACGAGATACGTAGGTGCCACAAGAGTTTGGTCATATCTCTCGTAAGATTTCTATTTTTTGTTACAATGGAAACCGGGACTCAAAAATTCTCGATGAAAAGGTAATTTTCCTCAACAAGTCGAGACTGAAGTTACTCTGAAGTTTGCCACTGGGACATAATTTTTGACCAACTAGTAAAGATAAGACAAAATAGTTAACTGGGACAAAATTTTTGAGGATGGACTCAATATTTCAACATGAGTTTACCAATGGTGTAAAATGACTTTGAATACTCCTCAGTGAATAATCAAATAGACCTCCAAGCATAAGACTCAGAGAAGTTCGCTAAGCCTGACGTGACGTGGTACTTGACAACGACCTCTTTTTAAAATACTACTTTTCGAAAATTTATTTTTCTTAAAATTTTCCCTTTATGCTTCATTTATTTTGGCATAAAATATTTTGTCTTATCTATCAAGAGTCGGAGATCAGAAAATCAACCGGAGATAGAAAGACAAGGAGCAGAGAACTGAAAAAATCGACACATATCAGTTCACTTTAAAAACTAACGATTTTTTTGTGGACGCAAGTTTATAGGTTTACTCTGAAATCAGTAAATTTCTTCAATCGATGAATATGGAGAAGTTAATGGGGGGGGGGGGAGGGGAAAGAGCTCCCCAGAATAACAATTTTTTGGTGGATGCAGGAAATATTTTATGTTGCCTCTACCAAAGACTTGGGAACATGAACAACATTGTTTCATCCAATTCCCAACAACATGAAGTGTATAATGAACATACAACTATGTTCAAATAGCGTCATCTGCATCATGTTATCAAACATGATAGTATTACTACCTGAAGGTTCATTTCACCTGTATTATCATTTTAGATGATACTCTACTTGGAGGATCATTTTACTGTATTGTCAATTACGATGATATCATTATCCAAAAGGCGCCCAGAAGATCACTTTGTTGCTCTATTGAAAGCACTGTCTTCATTTAGTACCAAGGATGGCATCAAGAGGAAAAAATCAAGCATCGTGAGTCAATATTCACGCATCACAGAAAAATCATGCATCGTGAGTCAATATTCATGCACCGCGAGTCAATATTCATGCAATTCAGAGAATCATGCATCGTGGGAAGATATTCATGCCTCGCAAAAGTGTCATGCACCGCAAGAAGATATTCATGAGTCAAGGAAAATTATGCATCGCAGGTTAATATTTGTGCATTGCAGAAAATCATGCATTGCGAGTCAATATTTATGCATCGCAAAAAATCATGCATCGCGAGTTAATATTCATGCATTGCGAAAAATCATGTATCACGAATCAATATTCATACATAAAAAAATCATGCATCATGAGTTAATATTCATGCATCACGGAGAATGATGCATCGTGGGAAGATATTCATGCCTCGCTGAAAATGTCATGCATCACAAGAAGATAAACATGCATCACCAAAGATCATGCATCGCGAAAGATTATACATCGCATAAAAATCATGCATTGCAAGAGAAAGTTCATGCATCGCGGAAAAATCATGCACTCCGGAGAGGAAATCATGCATTGCAAGAGAAAATGCATGCATCGCGGAAAAGTCATGCATTGCAAGAGAAGAAATTCATGCATCGCGAAAATTTCATGGATCACGAAGGAAGGGAAAAAGAATTCATGTATCCCATTAACATCAACTGTATCTTTTATTTGGCAAGAGTAAACACCAAGTGAATCATTAAAGACGACATCAAGAGAAATATGAGCACACTGCATCAACTTCTATTTATTTAGACATCAAAAGAAGAGTACATGGAAGATTACGTGGAAAACATATAATATAAGCTTTATTTACTTTACGTTAAACCCGATTGAGTTGACGTCAAATGCTGAAGGAGAACAATCAAGTGTTGACATGGTAAAAGACATTGTCTCCCATTTGAATTGCATTTTCATGCTGATGAGTTTTATTTTAGTCTTTGTCGAGAGCATCTGAAAAGATGAATTCTCCAAAAGCAAACCATAGGTGCGGACAACATTAAAAAGGATGCAGCACAATGTGGAACTTTTTCCTTAGTAGCGAACTGGGATATAGTCCAAAGAGGAGTGTCAAACTCTTAGGGCCGACAAGAGGAGCGACTTCCACCACAATCAAACTACTCCCCTATCAGAAGGTATGTGAGTTTTCTTTAGATTTATTGTTTTGATTCTCACATCCAAAATTTTGGTTTGCTGTAAGTAATTTTCAAATCTGAGTGACAATACACTAAGAGCTATGAAATTTATGTCCTTATAAGTTCTTAATTATGGGTGTGAAGTGCACCACATTCATGGCTAAAAGGTTACAAGCCTCTTTTCCATGCTTGATCTATTTGTCATTTGTCCAGAACCAAAGGTTATCTAGCATAATAGATTTCCTTTTCAATCAATCGAGTCGAATTACAATTCGATCCCTAGAGTTTAAGGATATGTAAGCGGACTCAATGTTGAAAAATCAGCTGTATTCTAACACTCACTATTAAATCTTATTCCCGAGCATTTTGGTCCCTTCATAACTCGGTATTGAGGTGACTTATGAATTCTTCCAAAATCGTGCGTCAAATCGAGCGTATAGAACTACAATTGGCCTGAATTCTCATATAGCCTGAGATATGTTGGAAACCTGTTTCGGGGTTCGTCCATAATCCCTGATTTTGTACCAAATTCATTTTCGGAAAAGATGAAGAGGTGGTCGGTCAAAATTGGATTAGTCAATTTCATTTTACACGAATTTCTTGCATCAATCCAAGAAAAACGAGGAACAGTTGTTGACACCCAATTTCGGACCTCCACCATATAAATTAATCATTTCGAGCTTCTTCTATTTAAACGATTTAAAATAATTAGTTTTATAAAATTTTAAGAAAAAAATCCAAAATATGGAAGTTGTTTTAAATAAGCTTGTAACTTTTAATAATTTTAAGTTATATATATGTTTGTATATAATTTTGTCCATAATTAGTTATTTTATAAATATTCAAAAATTATCTCAAAAAGATTTTAATATTTAGTAAGTATTTTATTATATAAAATTAGTTTAGCTTAAATTATGCTTATATTTCTTCGAGTTATTAGTTTATAACTAAGTTAATTATGTTATGTTGTTATGATTAAGATGCTCTTTAATTAATTTATTTAAAATCATCTTGTTCAAATTGTGACCAAGTAAACAGTTAATTTAAATTTGGGTACGAATGAAATACATTTGGGTTTCGTTTGACTATATTTCCTTTGTCATGGATGCAATACATTGCTACCCATTTGAATTCTTCACACATTCTAGCCCATTTGAATTCTTCACACATTCTAGCCCAACCCAATTCCCTCTCCCATAAAAATCTAGAAGCCCAAATTCCCATCCCCAATTCGACCCAACCCGATATCACCCTAATCAAATCTAACTCACTTATAGTTCCTTTATTTCCAGGCCTTGCAACACTCTTTTTCCCAATCACTTTTCACAATTTAGAGTCCGTTTGGCTCAGCTTAAAAGCTAGTCAAACTGACTTAAAAGCTGGTTTTTGACTTATTTAACTGTTTGGCAATAATCAAAATAGCTTATTTTAAGTTAAAAAAAACTTATTTTAAGCCAAAAGTTAAAAGCTGGGGTAGGGGTGCTTTTTTTTTTAGCTTATAAGCTGTTTTAAGTTGACCATATTGTTATGTTTTTTCCCTTAATATTTTTATACAATCTCCAAATTACCCGACCCTAACATCTCTTTCTTCTATTTTTTCCTTTTCACGTTTGGCATAACAACTTCAGCACTTTTATCCAAACGCATAACTGCTTATTTTAAAAATAAGTTTCAGCACTTTCAAAAATACTTTTTTAAAGCTGCTTTTATTAAGCCCATCCAAACGCCCAGGATCCCAGCCCGATCCCCAACAAATGATGCGACCCACGTCTGTTTTTTCTTCTTAAACAAGAACAAAAAGACGACATCAGCGTCAAAACACAGTGCTGAAAATGTCCGTGACCAGAAGAAACTGAGATAGCCCAAGCAACCGCAAAGTCCAGTGGCGATTCGACCCACCACGTCTCATAGTCTCTCCTTCCCCTTTTCCCGTTTTGTACAAGGTTTCTAGGAAGAGCATCAAAAGCTTGAACCAGCCGCGTGTGCTCGTCCTCATGAATACGAGATGACGCCACGTAAAGCTCTAAGAATCTGAGCCATTTGCGTCTATTTTAACTTGGCTAATTTTGGTAAAAAAATCTGGTATTCTCGAAAAACCCAGTTGTCTCTTGTCCTTGAGGGTTTTGAATTTTGAAATGAGATTTGGATTTTCAATTTTACCCTCATCCGCCCATCCCCCCCCCCCCCCCCCCCCAAGATTTTTAACCCTAAATCCCCCTATATATATCCGCTTCAACGTTAAAAAAATGGGAGAAGAAAAAAAAGTTGGGAAAATTTAGGAGACAATTTCTAATAGGAGAAATTGGTAAGAGACTTGGTTTGAAAATTTTAGTCTCAAAGTTTTAGAGTGAAAAATATATTAATATTACATCAACCGGGCCTTTACAAAATTGGATTGACGTTCAAGATTTCACTTGGGTTCCTTTGTTGCTACCCTTGGCTATTTTTGTGTGGTGAAATCGTCACTCTCTCTCGTCGGTCTCCATTTTTGTTGGCAAGGAAAGGTAATGTTTCTTTGCCCTAATATTCTTTTTGTTTCTTCTCTCGTGGGAGTGATATCCTGATGTCTGAAGGTTTCTTTTATTTTTATGATTGTTTTTTGTTAGTTACTGCTAACATGGTTCTATTTTAATAGGGATAATCCATAAGTATCCCCAACCTATGTCCGAAATCTGAGAGACACTTATACTATAGTAAGCTCCTATTACCTCCCTGGACTTCTTTTATTAATAATTTTTTATCCCTTTTTGGCCTACGTGGCACTATTTTATAGGTCCAAAGCTGGTATTTTTTTTCAAATTAGTGTCACGTAGGCCCAAAAGGGGTAGAAAATTACTTATAAAATAAGTTAGAGGGAGGGGGGTGGGGTAATAGGACATTAGTATAGTATAAGCGTGTATGTTGAATTTCTGGCATAGGTTGAGGGGTTACTTGTGCATTTTCCCATTTTAATATAACATACGTATTCAAAGTCATTTTTATGGCGTAGCATCGAGCTAAGACCTTGAAGGTTTGGTGGCTTGCTAGCATTAAGTTTTGAGTTGTCATTCTCTTTCTTGGGGTTTGCTGTGTGATTCAATTTTTGGAGCGAGTCGGTCTATGGGTCGTTATATAGCATGTTGTATCTTGGTTGTCCATCCCTGTTTCTGTTTTGTGTTTCTTTCTCGAGCTCTACCGCTTAATATCAGTAGGCTTGTGTGGTTCTGGCCAAACCATGTTTAAGTATTATGTGTGTTATGTTTAGGTTATTCCTTGCTATTTGTCTATCCTTAAGTCCTCAGATTAATTGAAATGGATAGTACATATGATAAAATAACATTCCTTTCTCGTAGTTTGGTTCTAGTTTTGTTTAGTGTCCTTGCGGTCTTTCTGCATAGTATGACTGGTTCGAATCGCGTCTTTTATGTGGATTTTTTTCAGTAAAAATTGTCCAAATTCATGGGCTGAAGTCTGCCGGCTGTGTCGCTTAATATCATTTGTACGTTTGGTAGAAAGTTGTGTAATGCGTGACGAGAATGAAGCTTATAAGCATTATAGCTTGTTGCGTCTTTCTTTGCTTTCTTTATTGAGTTGAAACGGTGTTTGGATTGGATTTTTGTTCATCCTCTATTGGTTCCTCCATTTAAATCCGTTTCTCTGTTTGGGTATCCCCATTTTTAATTGTTTGATATATAGTCTAGCTATTTTCAGTCACCTAGGATAAATTGGTTCGAAGTTGTCCCTAGCAGCTTGTCTTTAGCATGATATTAATGTCCTTATTTTTCCTAAATAGTCGTTTGGCCATAGCATGCTTTGACCATAGCATAGAGCATCTTATTTACTGGTTATGCATCTTGTATCCTCTCCACATTTTTGAGTGATTATTAACTGCTGGTTTAGGTTTACTTATTACATAATGTGTCTAAAAGCGTATATGTATTACTGTACAGTTTCATGGCTAATTTGTTATTTAGCATTCCAATTTGAATCATTTGGTTTCCAATGCAATGAAATTCCTTTTTTAAAATTTTTTTTGCCTCTTTATTCCCATTTAGTTAGTTACTGTTTTGTTTTCTTTCTTTTGCTGTGAAATCTCTCCCTGTGTCTGTGGTGGAATCTCCTCTCTCTTGCATTCTCGAGATGATCCATAAAGGCTCAAGTTATTTTATCAAGTCAGTCTGCTATAGCCGTAGAGTAAGCTTCAAAATCAACGAATAAATTGCGAAGTTGAAGAGATTGGGCAATGAAGGCAAAAAATGTTGTATTTTGTTTTTTGGGCCTAAGCCCATGGTTTTTTTGGATTACTACTTTGTTAGAATATCAGGACTGGTGAAAAATTGGATCGAAGGCCCAAAGTAAAATGGGTCTGAATATCGGTCCAGCCGTACAGAAATCGGACTTGGACCTAACCTATATCTCTCTCTCTCTCTCTCTTATTTATCACTCATTTACTTGTTAACTAATTGTCGTTAGTTTAGGGTCATAGAATCCAACTCCCCGCAAAGCGTTATTTTGTTTTGAACGGTTCAACTAAATTGAGCATGACTAATGGATTTAAATAATAATTTTGTGAGATTAATAATCCACTTAGATGATAGATTAATACTTCACTTTTTTTGAAAAATTCTAATAATCTCTCAACTCAAATCAAGTTAAATTTATTTATTTTAGCCAAACAAGTTAGTTATCGAAAAATGGTATTAATGGATATTTAGGTGTCTTAAACACCATCCTAAAATATAAATATGAATCTCCGAACCCCTTTTAAGTTTTCAAATTCATTTTCTGATTAAGTCTTTTGAGAAATAAGTTTTCTTGATTTTTCTTTAAAAATCAAGTGGCGACTCCAAACAAGTCGAAAAATTAAAAAATATTTCCGAAATAAAACACATGGGTAAAAGAGTCGAGGAATAATGGACATGATTCATCAATTCATTTATAACTTTCTTGGAAAACACACTAAGATTTACCCTCTTCGACATCATCATCACTAAAATGCACATCAGAACATGTGGCAAACTTGTTCCAAAATCAAGTAGCAAACAATTCACCAGTCACAAAATTAATTGCAGACCACTGGTAAAATGTATGAATCTTTGGTGAACAACTCGTAGCATTATTATATGACACACCATAGTAAATTTTGAACCTTCCAACAATGCGTCTACCATATATATCGTTAAAAAAGCATTATCAATAGTTTCCTCATCTCTAGAAGATAATGCACCTGACCTTTCTCAAAATAGGATCCATCCCCATTATTATAGAAGGGAAAGAAGATCTACATGTTGTGAAGAGTCCGAAAAAATTCCTATCAAACGCAAATACATAATAGAGGATCAATTTGGTGAATTTTCCTTTAGCAGTTGAAGACAATGGTGATGTCATCATTATTATATCTTACCATCCAGTTGATTCTTAGTGCATGAATGATTCAAAATTATAAATACAAAGCACTCAGGCTGGCAGAGAAACAGAACACATATAACACTTGATAGAAGTAGTTGTACTGCCTATATAATAGGGATAATGCACAATTATCCTCTCAATCTATACCCAAAATATCAAAGACACACTTATACTATACTAAAGTCCTATTACCCCCTCAACTTATTTTATTAATATTTTCTACCCTTTTTCAGCCTATGTGGCACTATCTTGTGGGTCCAACGCTGGTTGACTTTTTTTCAAACTAGTGACACGTAGGCCAAAAAGAGGTCAAAATTACTTATAAAATAAGTTTAGGGGGGGGTAATAGAACCTTAATATAGTAGAAAAGTGTCTCTGGGATTACGGGCATGTTTGAGGGGATATTTGTGCATTTTTCCTGTATAATACAAACTATAGAATTCATCAAGATTTTAGTTTTAAGGGGTTTGAACCGGCCTTTTCCAATACGTCACTTCGTTCTTAATTATCTTGACGCAAAAGAAAGCCTAATTACTAGCATGCTGACGATCACTAATGGCTGATCACTTACATGAATCATGAGTTTTCTACTGAAATACTAACACAAATAAATATTTTAATCGTTTTGTACCAAATGTTTAACAAAATTGACACTAAGAAGAGGAAAAGCTATGGACGGACTTGGGACATGATTAAGGGTTATAATATAGTTTCAAAATTAGGAATTGGTGACTCAAGTTTTAAGTATTGAGTAGGGGTGACAAATTTTAAATTAAGAATTAAGGGGTTGAATTGTTCATCCCTAAGTTTCATTATTTTACACTTTAGTCCATATTATTTGAAAACCTTAATATTAAGAAATTGAGGGAAAAAAAAAGCTACTAACGACTCACTTTTCCCCTTTTTTTCTCTTACTTATTCTTCCATTGTTGGGAACATTTGTTGTTGGTTTTCTTCTTTATTTATTTGTTGCTACTCTTCTTTTTCTCCATCTTCATTCTTTTTCTTTTTGTTCATCACCATCTTATTCTAGTTGTTCATCATTTTTTTCTTCTTCAGTTGATATTCACATTATCCTGCTGCTTGAAACAATTTTCATTCATATATCATTGACCATTACATCATAGGTGATTTTGATACGTAAACAAATGATTTTTACTCTAATTTTATATTTTGGTAGTTTGAGTGTTTCTTCAAAAATTTACAGTCGCTTACCCATCAGGTAAGTAATATGTTGCAACAAATAGAGTACTTATTGGATACATATTACCGTACCATGTCAAGAAAGGACTGAACCAGAAGCTTGTCCCAATAAATAAGTCATTTACGACAACCGATGAGTCATATGCTGCACGAGATGACTCATCTGTTGCAACAAAGGGCATACCCGTTGGATACATATTACAGTATCAGGCAAGCTAGCGAAAGAACCAAAAACTTGAGTCATTTATTGCAACATATGAGTTATCTGCTGCACCAGACAACTCATTTGTTGCAACAAATGACTTACCCATTGAATACATGATACAATACCAAGCCAAACTAGGATGAAACCAGAAATTTATCCAAATAAGTAAGTCACATATTTCAATAGATGACGCATTGTATTATATATTGAGTATCTTGTTTAAGTTTTATATAATTATATATCTTATTAAGTTGTTGTTTTTTGTATAGGTATAATATTATGACCTCAAACATTGCTGAATCCGTGAATGCAATGTTTGAAGTTGAAAGAAAAATTCCTATAGTCAGTTTATACGATGAAATAAAAATGAGATTTGCAAAATTATTTCATGAGAGATTAACCGAATGTTTTCAATCATGGTTCCGATTTATTAGTTAATAACAGAAAATTTTCAATTATTTAGTTGAGATTAACCGAAATGTTTCAACTTATAAATTAAATAACCCGACCCGACTCGGATCCGTGCGACCCATTATATTTAAATCTTTCCCTGTTTTATTTGAATTTCCCACCATTTGGAAATGTCTTTCCGAAAGGTTGCAACTTTCAGGGACAACCAGGACAGTTTGAAAGGTTGCAAACTTTCATTAATGGTTGTGAGGGTTCTTAAAGGGTTGCAACCTTTCCAAATATGTTCTTATTGACTATAAATAACATTCATTCCTCAGAATATTTCCCTACAAATTTTCTTGATTTCATCTTGTCCTTTTCCAGAAAAATTTCTTCGTGTACTTTACTGTTGTTGAGTGGTTTGCTGACACCAGAGTTTTTGGTATCTACACGCTGACGATTGAGATCATTTTATCCTGGGAGGATATATTCCAAATCAAAACTTAGATACTAAAGGAAATAATTTCCTTAATGGGACACTGTGAATTCAATGGACTTGATGTTTTTCCTGTTTAATTTTTTTTCCAGATATCGGTATGTTACAGATTTTAGTTTTTCTTAATTAATTTTTATTCATATTTCTTACTAATTCAGTAAACTTTTATTACTCTGTGTTTCTGCAAAGTTATGTCAAAATTAGTAATTCTTTTTTTTCAAACACATGTTAATAACAATCTTAATGAAATTAATAAAAGATATATTAATATGTGTTTTGGTGGAGACAAAAATCTTCGTGATTTTATAATTCTTGAAGTTATTGCTTACTAACACTATATCGATTTTTGTTTATCAGAAATGGCAAACAAAGGTGTTATAGTGGCTATTGTTGCACCAACCGGAACTGTTGTACCACAAGCAGAGAAACCGGGTAAATTCATTGGTATGAATTTTAAAGTATGACAACAACGGGTATTTTTCTGGCTTACTATTCTTGGTCTGAAGAAATTTACCAGTGAAGAAACTCTAGTGCCTGCTGGTGATAATCCAGACAGAGAAAAATTCATGATTATTGAAGCATGGAAAGAGGCAGACTTCCTATGAAAAGACTACATTTTGAGCGCTTTAGAGGATGACATATATAATGTCTATAGTGCAATAACAACTGCAAAAGAGTTGTGGGATGCACCTGAGAAGAAATATAAGATAGAAGATGCATGCTTGAAAAAGTTTGTGGTCGCAAAGTTTTTAGAATATAAAATGGTAGATAGTAAACCGGTTGATTCACAAGTGCAAGACATGATCTGATTGCTAAAGATATGGTTGTAAATGAATTTTTTCAAGTGGTTGCAATGATCGATAAGTTGCCTTCTTCATGGAACGACTTTAAGAATTATCTAAAGCACAAGCGTAAAGAAATGAAATTCAAAGATCTTGTGATTCGGCTCAAGATTGAGGAATATAACAAAAACGCCGAAAAGAAGTCTCGTATGAGTTCAACAATTATTGGAGTTAATATTATTGAAGAAGCTCCTACCAAAGAAAAAAAGAGAAAGAAGTCAACGGGTAGAAGTCAGAACAGGCCAAGAAGAAATTCAAAGGCAACTGTTACAATTGTGGTAAGGATGATCATAGGTCCTGACTATCGTGCTCCAAGAAAGGACTAAGACAAAGGCAAAGGCAAAAGTCAAGCAAACATCGTGGAAGAGATGAAAGATGCAGATGACTTATCTGCAATGATCTTGGAGTGTAACTTAGTTACGAATCCCAAGAAGTGGTTTCTCGACTAATGTGACACTCGACATAATTGCTCTAAGAAAGAATCCTTTGCAACGTACACTCCTGCTGAGTACGATGAAGATTTGTTCATGGGAAACACAACAACAACAAGCATTGCTGAAACTGGGAAAGTAATGTTGAAAATTACATCTGGCAAGGTGTTGACTTTGAACAGTGTTCTTCTTGTCCGTACTATTAGGAAGAATTTAGTTTCTGCTGCACTACTAGTTAAGAACGGGTTTAAGTGTTTCCTAGTTAGTGATAATGCTGTAATAAGTAAGAATGCGATACTCATATGAAATGACTACCTCAATGAGGGCCTTTTTGAACTTAATGTAATGGTTGTTCACAGTATTAATAAGAATTCTAATTATGTTTACTTATTGGAGTCAAATGATTTATGGAATGCCCGTTTAGGACATGTAAGTAACAAAACCTTGCAAAATATTGTTACTTTAGAAGTATTGCCTGATTTTAAATGCGACAAATGGAAATGCAAAATTTGTGTACAAAGTAAGTGCATTGAACATCCTTATAATTTTGTTGAAAGAAATTCAAAACCTTTAGACTTAATTCAAACAGATATATGTGATATGAAGTCTACACCATCTTGTGGTGGGAAAAGTATTTTATAAGTTTTATTGACGATTGTACTCGATTTTGTTGTGTATATTTGCTTAATAGTAAGGATGAAGTAATTGATGCATTTAAGAAATACATGAATGAAGTAGAAAAACCAATTGAATCTAAAGATAAAAATGATTCGAAGTGATAGGAGTGGAGAATATGAATATCCTATTGTAGAGATTTTGTTTGGAATATAGTATTTTTCTTCAAACTATTGTACCCTATACACTATAGTCAACTGGTTGGACAGAAGAAAGAACAGAACATTAAAGGAAATGACTAAATGCGTTAATGATTAAATATGATTCATTGTGAAATCTTTGGGGGAACCCATCCTTACGGCTAATAAGATACTCAATAGGGTACCTCGTAACAAAACACAATCAATTCCATATGAATTCTAGAAAAGTAGGAAACTAGTTTGAAATATTTCAAAGAGTGGGGGTGTTTAGCTAACGTAGAGGTTCCTTTACCCAAAAGAGTGAAAATTGGACGCAAAACTGTAGATTGTGTATTTATTGGATATTCTGTGAACAGTAAGGCTTGTATGTTTTTTGTTTACAAATGTGATAATCCTGAGATTCATGTTAGTACGATAATTGAGTCAAATAACGCATTGTTCTTTGAATATATTTATCTGTATAACACTGAATGTGAGTCAAAAAGTGAAAGACCTAAACTACCACGAGAAGAATCAATGGAAAATACACTACCTAGTGAGATCCTAGACGTAGAACTCGCCAACAGAAAGCCACATCTTTCACACCAGATTTTGTGGCACTGTTGCTTGAAAATGAGCCTCAAATATTTAAAGCAGCTATGTCTTCATCTGAGTCAACTTATTGGAAAGAAGTAGTCAATAGTGAAATCGAATCAACTTTAAGTAATCATACTTGGGAATTGACTGATCTTCTTCTAGGAAATAAGCATTTAGGATCAAAGTGGATCTTTAAAAGGAAAATGAAAGCTGATGGAACTATTGACAAATATAAGGCTAGACTTGTAGTCAAAGGATATAGACAAAAAAAGGTTTGGATTATTTTGAGACATACTCTCCAGTACAAAGATAACATCAATTAGGATGTTAATAGCACTAGCGGCAGTGTATGATCTTAAATTCCACCAAATGGATATAAAGACAACCTTCTTTTAAAAGGAGAGTTGGAGCAAGAAATTTACATCGAACAACCTGAAGGGTTTGTAGTTCCTGGTAAAGAAGAGAAAGTGTGGGGACTTGTGAAGTCGATTTATCGGAACAATCAAGCACCCAAACAATGACATGCTAAATTTGTCCAAAAAATGTTGACAAATGAATTCAAGATTAATGAATGTGATAAGTGTGTTTACATTGAAAACATTCTGAATCAAAAAGTCATTTTTTGTCTGTATGTTGATGACATGTTAATAATGATTAAAGATATTGACGATATAAATGCTACTAAGCGCATAATGTCCAGCAAAATTTGATATGAAGGACTTAGGAGTTGCTAATTTGATCTTAGGGATTAGGATTCCCAAAACTCCTTATGGACTAGCATTATCTCAATCTAATTATATTGAAAGAGTATTCGATAAGTTCAAATACTTGAATATCAATGTTGTCAAAACTCCAATTGATTTAATCTTTACATTTCAAAAGAATGAAGGTGAAAGTGACTCTCGATTGGGATATTCCATAGTGTTGGGAAGTTTGATGTATATTATGAATTGTACGCGACCAAATATAACATGTACTATTAGCAAACTGAGCTGGTTCACTAGTAATCTGAATCAAACTCACTGGATGACAATGAAACGTGTGTTAGGGTGTCTAGAGCCTTAAATTTTTTTATTAAGGTTAAAAGGTCCTAAAATGACTTATAATATGGTTTAGAGGCAGTGTACTAAGTTTTAAGTGACTTGGAAGTCGAATGACATGAAATGACCGAAATGTTCGACGACTAACCACCTATGTTTCTCATGTGTCCATGTGTGTTTAGTGTGATATGAGATTATGAAGACTTAAAATGATTTATAATGATTTTTAAAGATATTATATGTAGTTTTGAGAAGTTTGGAGGTAAAACGACCAAGAACGTTCAAGGTGTTCGAAAGATAGCCCTTAAGACGCTCAACGTGTGTCTTGAGGGGGCCTATCCTGTTTGGACGAGTTGCGAGTATTGGTTTTAGGTGAAAGTCATGTGGAAGTCCTAAAACTTGTTAAGGGTTGTGTTTACTTTGGAAACGTCCGGGTAAAACTTTTAAAGGGACCCACAAAATGCCCCACAAGAAGGACCCAAGGCTGGTCAAGACACCGCCTTGGCAGTGTCAATCGACGGACCAAACGACGGCCAATTGCTCAACCAACGGCCCGTAGGTGAAGTATAGTCGATTTGTACTTATATTGGGAATGTATCAACCCAAAAATTGTCCAAGGACCAATCGAAGGAAACCAAAGGACGTCCAGTAGACTGACTTACGGCCAGTCGATTGGTCCGTCGATGGTGGCCTCTAGCTGCAACATTGCGTCTGTTTTATTTAAGGGGTGAATTATAAATTAACTCCACGCCCTAACCTGAATCTAATATGTTTATTTAGATACTTTTGGGTGTATATAAGTCATCTAACACGTGAATAACCCATTCAAAATCCTCTCCCACGAATTGAACTTTTCCCTTCAAAAATATTCTCTCTAGAAACCACCATTGTTTGTGAAGATCAAGAATAGACTGGATCTTTGATTTCCATGGATGAATAATCATGTTTTATAGGTATTCATGTAGATAATGTTATGGTGATCCTTCATCTCTAAATAACCTTTCACTTGGAGAGTTCTTCTTAACGTTTTCAAAGAAGATTTTATGATCAATCTTTCAATCTAGCCATGGATTCCTTATCAAAACACCTTCAATTATTAAATCATGATAAATTGATGTTAATGTAATTTTTTGAACATAATTTTTCTCCAATTTCATGATGTACCCATGTCCCTTCCAGAAATCGATTTAGTCCTTGCATGGGCTTTGGGATCTTGACTTGTTATCGATTGAATTGTGATTCTCTTATGTTGAATCGCTTATATCTACTGTTATTTAAGTTAATTGATTATGAATTGATGATGAACGATCCATGAGGATCAATGTATGAAGATTTGAGTATGAATAGCCTATGTTTCTAAGTGTTACAATAAATTTCGATTATAGCAATTGTGTATGATTTCAATTATGCAAAGCATCATTGTAGATACTGCTTTTAGTTGGTATTATGTAGGAATTGTGGGTGTAAAACCTTGATGATCAAATTAAAGAAAGGCTTACATGAATTGATCTAGATTCTTTTAGCCTATGAATTGATATTGCTATGTAGGTGATGTGATCTATGTTCTAAGATTAATAAAGTATCAATAATAGTTGATTTTCTATCTCGTAAGTTAATTCCTAGCATGTAATTTATTGTTAAATTATGATTGATGATTAATACTTTGAGAAAATTAGTAAGATGGCCTATTATCTCTACTCTACATTGAATTGATAGTTTAATGCCTAAGATAGTATCTTAATCTTGTAGAGATGTATGCATGATTTATATATGATTAAGTGTACATTTAGCTACTGCCTTAGATTGCTATTATTGATGAAATATGATCTATAATATATGCAAGTGAAATTGGTTGATGGTCTATGTCCTTCTACCCTCTAGTATGTTAATGTATTGTACTAGTTGTAACATTACTTGTATTAGCTTATGCTTAACTTCATGTATGATTATGGTACCTTAAGATACTTACCCATACTTGATTTATTGATAAAATATTATTAATGGTCAATGTGACCAAAGGCTAAAGGATTGGTAAGAATTCCTCTACTCTTCTACTTCTCTATTTCTTTATAGTAATGTTGATGAAACATTGTATGTCATTGTGTATATGGTCCACTTATGGTAGTGGTGTTTACTTTATTGTAAATATATATGTATTGAACATGGCCTTGAATGAAAATTGATGATTATATGAATGAGTGGTTATGATGATTACTTTGTGTGTAACTTGTGCCTAGTCTTCTACTTGAGTTGTGAATCTAGGTTATGTTACTATTGTGATGAGCATGTAAAGGGTTAGGTAATATCATGTGTAGGTGCTTCCATTAACTAATTGTTAAGGATTGATGAACCCTACCCATGTAACCCTATGTAAATGTATGAATAGCTAATGTTAAGGAGACTTAAAGTATATTATGAAGATTCTCTTGTCGCCTATGCTAAGTTGTGTTGTGTGGTCTATACTTGAAAGTGTAATGTGGTCTAAGAGGGTGGCTACCTCAATAATGTTTTGATAGCCATTATATGATCGAGTTGATCAATTTACACACACACACACACATTATGCATGCTTACAATGTAGTGAATGTTCATAGAATCTAATGAAAGGTTGTTCTCATATTCACTAGTGTCTACTACTATGCATGTAAAGTGTATGTATGTGAAGTATGTTATGTATTCCTTACTAGGATGACTTGATAGGTGTACTAGTATGGGAAAGGGTATGGAAATTTGCCTATGCATTGCACATGTGGACCTTGATAGGTAGTTTTGGTTTATATATGTAAGAATGTGTATGTATGAACATGTGTGACTTAATATGTTATGTGAAAGGTTTGATCACACACACACACACACACATACACACACACACACATATATATATATATATATGTATGTATGTATACACACACACACACATGTATGAAGATCTAGTCAAGAGAGAGGTCTTGAATGGTGTATTCATGTAGATGCTGTTTTACATATGCTATGTTCATGAGAAAGGATTCTTTACATGATTTAGGTTGATGAACTTTCATCTATGACCTATGAGTTAAGCATATTAGGGGATGACTTTCCTAAACCTATGTTTTATAAAGTAAAAATATAATAAAGGTTTTCAATAAAGGGAAGTTAGCTTAGCACCGAGTGAACTTGAATATGAGTGTGTGTCCCTTCCTATGGTAGGAAGGTAGGTCACCATAAACCTCATAGGGTGTATAGCATCATGACCAAAAAGGGTGTTAGATCGATGTTTCAATAAGTGAATAACTACAATGCCTAATCTTGGCATAAAGAGGGTTTTCACATGTACCCCCAAGTTCCATAACTATTTTGCCACCATAGGATACTAGCTAGTGGATCCACCTAAAAATCTATGTCATGTTTGGTTCTACTTTGGCCGGTAGACAACCCTTTTTAGGTGTGGGGTTTTATGACACCAGATTTCATGTTTAGCATCACATGGTCTATGTTGGTTAAGGCTATAGTTTTCCTTAAGTAAAATGGACAATGGAAATAAATGACTAGGAACCTAACTATAATGAGTTAATGGAGGTTACTTAGGATAGGTGGAAGTCATGAACCCATCAAGACATTGCACAAGTAACTCCTTAGGAAGTTCTAGGAAGGTGTTGTAATGCATATCACTATGTATGTGTCCTTATGCATGACATCGTAATATTTCTTTACTTGTTATGACGATGTGCATGATATGAGTCTTTATGCATGATGTTGATCTTGTTGACTATATGATGAAGGTCTTGCATGACATAAATGAAGTGGTCTCCTCTTACTATGTTGATATATGACTTGGATGTAAAGGCTTGTGGTCTCATGATAGGTTTACTAAGTATGTGTGAGGTTATGGGGCCTTACATGTAATTGCACTACTAGAATTAGATTGGGGGCATGAGTTAGGTCTTATTAGGTTCTATGTGAAGTAAAATAAGTATGTGCATAATGACTAGGAGTTCACTGTATTGTCCTTATAGTCTTGACTTAACTAAGTCTATGTTGTACTATACTTTTATGATGGTATGTGTTGTCTTGTGTAGATGATATGTATGTTTTCTTGTGTCCTTAAGGTGATGCGTTGCACAAAGTATCATTAAAGGGTTACTTAGGAAGTTAATGAACAAAAGAGAAGGTGGTTCATTGTTAAGGAGAAAATGGCTTACTGTAATGTGCCTTAAGAATGCAATAAATTCATATGTGATCTTATGTGATGTTTGGCCTTGGAATATGTTTATATGAAGTATGTGAATGATACAAATGCTATGGTATGAAGGTTTTATAAGGATTTACTCAAAAAGGCATGAAGTATGATTTCAAGAAAATGTCCCTTTCAAATGCATGTTTTTGCATGGTTGTCATACTTAGTGCATTGTTGTACTAATCTCATTCTTCTCTACTTTTTATACAAAGTGTAGGTTATTGATGCTTAAAGGGTGTCTATATGATTGAGGAGCTTTATAGGTGATTCCCAAGCTCAAGGAAAGGAATCCTTAAGTCCAAGGATGTCCTAATTTGTACTTACTGAAAAGTCTATTAAATATTTTATAGTTTTTTATTATGTCTTAAGGATCGTGTCCCTAATGTATTCTAAGGTTGTTGAGTCTAAGATGACAAAGATACTTAGGTTCTAAATATGTATTACGACTTTTATATATATATATATATATATATATATATATATATATTTAAGAAGTAAAGTTTCTAGCATATGATGTGCTATGAAAAGTTAAATTTTCTGCTATATTACTATGTCAATTCGATGAATGATAACTATGTGCTTGTACAAGACGTCCGAGAGGTCAATTACGCAATGTTGCTTCTAGGGGGTGCTCCCTGGATGTGATATCTTTACATTATAACAAATATCCTGCTGTGATTGAAGGATATAGTGATGCTAATTGGATCACCGGGTCAAATGAAGTAAAATCTATAAGTGCTTATGTGTTTACACTTGGTGGAGGAGAAGTCTCTTGCAAATCATCCATTTTACCCGGTGTCCTAGAGGATATTCTATTTTGGCCTAAACCTGTGGGACCTATTTGCATACATTGCGATAGTCAAGCATCAATAGGTAGGGCAGGGAGCGTCGTGTAAAACGATAAGTCTCTTCATATACAATAGAGACATAATACCGTAAGACAAATCCTCTCTAGTGGAATCATCACAATTGATTATCTGAAGTCTAGTGAGAATATGTCAAGTCCACTAATGAAAGGCCTAGTGAGAGAGGCAGTTAAAAGATCATGCAAGGGAATGGGTTTACGGCTTAGTACAAGTCTGCATGGCGGTAACTCTATCTAGTAGACTGGAGATCCCAAGAGCTAGATTCAATGAGAAAAACAAAGTTGTGACTGACGGTTCAATATTGTCAATCAACTCAACCCATTCTCATTATGAAGACAATGTTCGGGAACATGGCTAAGACTTTAAGACTTCTAAATGAGTTAATAAAACTTAAAGTTTGAAAGGATTTGCTAAGAGTTTGGAAGGTTTGACCAAATAGTGTATCTACAGGATGAAACGATTAGAAATCACCTATGTGAGTGTGAAGTGTAAGACGCTTCAAAGAGAATCTTATGTAAAAATCCTATTCTCTATACACTCATGAAATTAAGAGGTGTTCATAGATGAAAATCGTATGAACTATAAATAGTAAAGGGTTAATTGTGTGACATATAATTGTCTATATATACACTAAATCTCGACGGTTCAAAGATATCACATATATCGATTGACCTATATTCGACATGTGTTCACTAGGAAAAGTCCATGGGGAAACCTACTTATGCAGATGCAATTAATTCTTGCCTATAAAGTACACACTTGTCTGTGCATTCCTATGTTATAACCATTCCCCATCAATGTGGGGGATTGTTGGGTATGTTGCAAGAATTGATGAGAAATAAAGGAAAAGAGAGAAACCTAAAAAGTTGGGAACTTGAAAAGTCCTCTCATGCTCAAGTGAAAAGGCATTTGTCTCTCATCGGTGGTGAAAAGAGATTAAAAAAGAATTTAAATACAGAAACTATCCTATTAATTGTTAAAAGGTATGGAAAGAGGGACCCCTCCCTCCGCCGTTGTCGTCACTCGCTCGGCTCTGGCTTTTGAAAATGATCGATCAAGAGATTATTTTTTTGGACAAAGTTTATTTTATTTATTTATTTAATTAATTAAATCAAATGGCCAAACTGGTTTCAATTATTTAGTTGATAACATAAATATATTCAATTATTTAGTTGAGATTAACCGAAATGTTTCAATATTTTAGTTGAATAACCCGACCTGACTCGGATCTGCGCGACCCATTTTATTAAATCTTTTTAAGTTTTATTTGAATTTCTCACCGTTTGGAAACGTAGCAACTCATACCTTAGACCAAAATTGAGAATTTTTCAGAAGTTGCAGGTGCCAACGACTGTGCCAACTACGGACCGTCAGTCGACTTATGGTCTATCAGTCGACTCTGTCAATGGGCCAACTGACTTTTAGTTCCAAGTCATAAACGACGGTCAACAAGTACGGACCGTCAATCGACTTACGATCTTTTAGTAGACTCTGTCGATTGATAAGCTTATTTACAGTTCTCACTCGCAAATGACGGTCGACCAGTACGGACCGTCAGTTGACTTACAGTCCATTAGTTGACTCGATTCATTCGCCAACTGACTTTCAAATCTTAGTCACAAACGACGGTTGACCATTACGGATCGTCAATCAACTCCGACAGCTTTTAAGTCAGGGGTGTTTTGGTTTTTCCCACTTTGTTTAAACCCCATGATACATCGTTTTGAACCTAAATCATCATATTTTAGTAAATTTAAGACTAGAAACATAACTAAAACTTACCTAAGTAAAATCGTTAAATCAAAACTTATAAATTAGAAGCAAGAAAGGAGGAAAAGGTCAAGAACCGTAGTTCAAGAACGCAGCAAGGCTTCCTCAGTTCCAGCCCAGAAAACTAAATATTTCTCCGTGGATTTCATCAACAGGAATGTGGGATTTCAATAGTGGGTTCCTTTAACACATTGTGTCCCTAGTTTTCGGTCAGATTCTTTATTCTCATATCATGATTATACCTAGGGTTCTAAAACATCAATAGAACTTCATGAATTAATTAGTTATATGTTACAAATAAAATTACCATATTCTTGCTCAGATTATTGCATGAATTCAGAACCCTAGCAAAGTATTTCTTTAGTTCTTGAATTACACATGCTAGGTCAGATATTTTAGCTGCATCATTATCAAATTAAATGTTGTATTCTCACTTTGCATGTTCAATTTTGAGCTATCCAGTATTTACAGAAAGTCTGTCATAATTATTAAATTACACAATTCATTGGGAGTAGCATAATACCGGGTTGGACTAGGGTTTAGCATACCCAATTAGTCCCAGAACTACTAACCAAGTAGGTTGTAAGTCCCTTATATGTGCATCAGTTTAGTGATCATGCCGGCATTCCTTTATACCTTTAACAGGGTATATTGGATCCTCTCGATGGGGCGTATAAATTGAACTCCACATTTAGCTCATGTGGTTTTATTATCGGTTATTAGTAGCTCCCACAGTTTAGTTAGAATTAATGCATTGACCAAATTTATAGTTCAGTTATTATTTAGTCTCAACATGTTATAAATTTGGTCATTGCATCCACTTAGCTCAGAATTCAGTATATCATGTTCAGATTATTATACTTGCTTTTGTGTTTGTTCAGTTATGTTCTGTTTCAGCTTTACTCTATCCTATATGCTCAGTACCTTCAAGTACCTATGCATACGTGCGCTACATCTTCTCATGATGTAGGTTCATGTTCTCATCATCCAGACCGCGCTTAGATCGGTTTCCGATCTCCAGATCATTATATTCAGTGGTGAGTCCTCATTATCCGAGGACAATAGTCATGAGTTCATTTTCATTATTTAGTCCTTTAGTTTCAGTTTTTGCTATAGTTAGTTGGGGTTGTCCCAGCATTTATAATCAGTTCAGAGTCTATTTTTAGACATTTTTGTTTCAGCTTAGTATTGAGTTAATATATCTTTGTATTAAACTCGTCGGTATTTCATATAATATCTCAGTTATAGAATATGGGTATTCCCCATATTTTCAGTATAAATTATGCTTTAGCTTCTACATTAAGTTTATTATCTTTAGTATGATCATGATCATGCCAGAAGGTTTAGCTTGGGATAACTTGTGGTCCTAGGTTCTGTGTTCTCCTCTTGGGGGTAGCTCAGGGCATAACAAAACTTGGTATCAGAGAACTAGGTTTAATTGTCCTAGGATATATGAAAAGCCGCACTAAGTAGAGTCCTTTTCATGGGTATGAAGTGCACCACATCTAATGAGAGAGAGACTAGCAAGTGTTTTAAGGAAACTTCACTTTCTTGTTACTCTTATCATAAGTAAGGTATCATCTTATTCCACTATAACTTGACATTCTTCATTTCAGATCATGCCTTCTCGTAGAGCTAACTATAGGAATGTGAATGCCAAGAATGCAAATGCAGCTCCTCCAGTACCAGATCAAGAAGTCTCCAATGCTGAGTTCATGAATGTCATAGATATGTTGGCTAAGATTATGACCAACCAGAAAAATTGGGTTCGTGCTCCTGTGAATCCAAATGGTGGATCAGCAGCAACGAGGGTCTGTGACTTTGTTAGGATGAATCTGCCTGAGTTCTTAGGATCACAAACTAATGAGGATCCTCATAATTTCTCGGATGAGATCAAGAAAATCTTCGAGGTAATGTAAGTCACTAGAATTGATCGGGTTTAATTGGCATCATACCAGTTAAAGGATGTTACTTATATCTGGTACACTCATTGAAAGTAAAATAGAGGTACAAATGCAGCTCCTATTACTTGGGATTGCTTTGGTGAGACCTTTCTGGATAGGTTTTTCCCAATAGATTTGTGAGAAGCAAAGGCTCAAGAATTCATGAACTTGAGGCAGGGAAAAATGAAAATACAATAGTACGGGCTCAAGTTTAACCAACTCTCTAGGTATGCTCCTCACATGGTTGCTGATTCTAGGGCTCAGATGAATAAGTTCTTGTATGGATTGTTGGATTTGGTGAAAACTGAGTTCAGAAATGCTATGTTACTAAGAGATATGAACATCTCTAGGCTTATGACTCATGCTCAGCTAGTTGAGGGTGATAACTTAGAGAACAGGCCAAGGAGAATAACAAGTCTAGGATTGGGAACTATGACTATTCTCTGCAGAAATTGGGTGGTGGAAATAGCTCACTAAATCAACAAAAGTTTTCAGCTCCAACCTCTTTGTGAGATAGTGTTCCATCCTCCAAAAGCAGGCATGACCAGAATATTAGATCACCAGGCTCTAAGTCTCAGGGAAGTGTTTCAAACACCAAGACGTACCCCAGTTGCCTTAAGTATAGTAAGAACCTTCCGGGCGAGTTTCTCAGAGGAAAAGAAGGATACTTGGGGTGCGGTCAGTCTGGTCATAGGTTGAGGGATTGCCCTTCTAGACAGGGTCAAAGAGGTGGTACTAGTAGAGATCAGTCTACAACATTATCAACACCAACAAGTCGCCCAACTCAGTAGGGTAACACATCTGGTAGAGGTAGCATTCAACACCAAAATAATTTGTATGCTCTTCAGGCTCGCCAGGATTAGGAAGGTTCTCCTGATGTATTTACTGGTACATTATGAGTCTTTCACCTTGATGTTTTTGCATTGTTAGATCAATGGACTACTTTTTCCTTTATAACTCCTTACGTAGCTGTCCAATTCAGTGTTAGTCCAGACACTCTCTCAGAACCTTTCGCAGTCTCTACCCCAGTCGGTGATCCAGTTATAGCTAGACGGGTATATAGAAATTGTCCTATCACAGTATCTCAGAAAGTCACCTCAGCAGATCTTGTAGAGTTAGAAATGATAGACTTTGATGTCATTGGATGCATGGATTGGTTATATGTCTCAGTTGATTGTAGAACTTGGATTGTTCGTTTTCAGTTTCCAAAAAAACCAATCTTTGAATGGAAGGGTAGTATCTTATCGCCTATGGGTCGATTCGTTTCTTACCTTAAGGCCAGAAAGAGGATCTCTAAGGGTTATCTCTATCATCTAGCTTGGGTTAAGATTTCTAGATCTGAAACACCAACCCTTGAGTAAGTTCCAGTAGTCTTTGAGTTTCCAGAAGTATTTCCAAAAGATCTTCCCGGAATCCCTCCCGGAAGGGAAATTGACTTTGGAATGATCTCCTTCCAAATACCCATCCTATTTCTATTCCTTCTTAAAAAATGGCTCCACCAGAGCTTTAGGAATTGAAAACAAGATTGACTACAACTCCTATCATGACTCTACTAGAGGGTTCAGATGGTTATGTGATCTATTATGATGCATCCCGAAGTGGCATAGGTTGTGTGTTAATGTAGCGAGATAAAGCTATACCTTATGCTTCTAGACAGCTTAAGGTTCATGAGAAGAACTATCCGACTCATGACCTCAAAGCTTGCAGCAGTAGTATTTGCTCTTTAAGTATGGAGACACTTCTTGTTATGGTGTTCATGTAGATGTGTTCACTGATCATAAGAGTCTTCAGTATATGTTTACCCAGAAAGAGTTGAATCTTCGTTAGCGGAGACGGCTTGAGTTCCTTAAGGATTCTGATATGAGTGTGCATTATCATCCTGGTAAGGCAAATGTTGTAGCAGATGCTCTTAGTAGATTATATATGGGTAGTGTAGCCCATGTTGAGGAAAAAAGGAATGAGCTAGTGAAGTATGTCCACAGTCTTGCTCGCTTGGGAGTTCGCCTTATGAGCATATCAGACAATGGTGTAACAGTTTAGAATGGGATTGAATCTTCTTTGGTACTGGAGGTTAAAAAAAAGCAAGACAGTGATCAAACCTTGCTTGAACTTAAGGGCCAACCTTGCTTGAACTTAAGGGTGCAGCCCACAATCAAAGAATCAAGGTTTTCTCCCAAGGGGAAGATGGTGTACTTCGCTACCAGGGTGGATTGTGTGTTCCTCATGTGGGTGAGTTGAGAAAGCATATCTTTGCAGAAGCCCATAACTCCAGGTATTCTATTCATTATGGTGCCACGAATATGTAATGCAATCTGCGGCGAATCTATTGGTGGAATGACTTGAAGAGGGATATAGCAAACTTTTTGAGTAAGTGCCCCAATTGCCAGCAAGTCAAGGTAGAGCATCACAAACCAGGAGGTATGACTCAAGAGATCGATATTTCTACTTGGAAGTGGTATGTTATCAATATGGATTTCATCACAGGGTTACTTTGTACTCGCAGACATCATGACTCCATTTGGGTGATAGTGGATAGGATGACTAAGTCTTCTCGCTTTTTGGTGGTCAAGGACTATGCTAAGCTTTACATTAATGAAATTGTGAGGTTACATAGGGTTCCTTTGTCTATCATCTCATATAGAGGTCCTCATTTTACCTCTCATTTCTGGAAGTCATTTCAGAAGGGTATTGGTACTCAAGTTAAACTTAGCACAACATTTCATCCGTAGAAGGATGGACAGGCAGAGCGTACCATTCAGACCCTAGAGGATATGTTAATAGCTTGTGTTATTGATTTGAGGG
This sequence comes from Solanum chmielewskii, assembly GCA_027704785.1. Lineage (NCBI taxonomy): Eukaryota > Viridiplantae > Streptophyta > Magnoliopsida > Solanales > Solanaceae > Solanum > Solanum chmielewskii. The sequence goes on from JAKWIX010000327.1 coordinate 5,796,733, forward strand.
TACTTGGGATGATCACTTTCCTCTTATTGAATTTGCCTACAACAATAGTTACCATTCTATCATTAAGATGGCCCTTTATGAGGTTTTGTATGGGCGTAGATGCAGATCTCCTATTGGTTGGTTTTAAGTTGGTGACACAACTTTGATAAGGCGAGATTTTGTCCTTTATGCGATGGAGAAAGTGCAACTCATTAAAGAGAGACTTAAGACAACCCAAAGTCGTTAGAAATTTCACACAGATGCAAAAGAAGGGAACTAGAGTTCCAAGTTGATGATTGGGTTTTCTTGAAAATATCACCTATGAAGGGGGTGATGAGGTTTGGAAAGAAAGGGAAGCTAAGTCCTAGATATATTGACCCTTACAAGATCTTGAAAAGGGTTGTCAAGGTGGCATATGAGTTAGATTTTCCAGAAGAACTAGAAACAGTGCATCCGGTCTTCCACATCTCGCTCTTGAAGAAATGTGTGGGTGATTCAGCCTTTGTAGTGCCATTAGAGAGTGTGGCGGTGAAAGTAGTCTTTCTTATGAGGATGTACCAGTTGATATTCCTTATAGTCAAGTTAAAAGGCTGAGAAACAAAGAAGTCACTTCATTCAAGGTTTTGTGGAAGAGTCAGTCTGTAGAGGGATCTACTTGGGTAGCAGAAGTAGCCATGAAAGCCAAGTACCCTTACCTTTTTCCTTCCGATTCCACTCCAGCTTGAGGTAATAGTTCCTCTTCAGGTTTTCAGTTATTTATGAGTAAATTCAACCTTAGAATCATGTTCCCTTAGTTTGTACTTGCATTTTCAGCATATTTGCATGTTTTTGGAACTCAGCCTAGTCAGAAATTTAGTTCTCAAGTGTTTAGTGGTAGGGATTGCAACTCTCTCCCTCTATTTCAGCTATTTTTGTCTTTATTCGAGGATGAATGTTCTCAAGGGGGAGATAATGTAACAACCCATCCCGTAGATATTCAGATTTTTCAAAAGTTGCAAGTGTCAGCGACGGAGCCAACTACTGACCGTCAGTCGACTTACGGTCCGTCAGTCAACTCCGTCGATAGGCCAACTGACTCTCAGTTCCAAGTCACAAACGACAAATGACTAGTACGAACCGTCAATCAACTTACGGTCCGTCTGTCCACTCCGTAAATTGATCAGCTTACTTCCTGTTCTTAGTCATAAACGATGGTCGACCAGTAAGGACAATCAATCGACTAATAGTCTACCAGTCAACTCCGTCGATTCCCCATCTGACTTTTAACTCTCAGTCGAAATCACAGTCAACTAGTATGGAGCGTCAGTCAAAATACGGTACGTAAGTTACCTCCGTTGATTTTCCATCTGACTTTCAACTCTCAGTCACAAACCATGGTCGACCAGTACGGACCGTCACTACTCGACTTACGGTCCGTCATTCGACTCCGTCTGTAACTCCAACATCTTTTAAGTCAGGGGTATTTTGGTCTTTTCCCACTTTATTTAAACCCAAGATACGTGGTTTTAACCCTAAATCATCACATTTTAGTCAGTTTAAGACTAGAAACATAACTGAAATTTACCTAAGTAAAATCATTAAATCAAAACATAGAAAATTAGAAGCAATAAACGAGAAAAAGGTCAAGAATCCTAGTTCAAGAGTGCAACAAGGTTCCCTAAGTTCCACCCCCAAAATCCAAATATTTCTTCGCGAATTTCATCACCAGGTATATGGGATTAAAATAGTGGGTTCCTTTCACCCATTGGGTCCCTAGTTTTAAGTCACATTCTTGATTCCCATATCATGATTAGGCCTAGGGTTTCTAGAACTTCAACTGAACTTCATGAATTAATTACTTATATGTTATAAATCAGATTACCATGTTATCACTCCGATTATTGAATTAGTTTCAGATTCCTGGCTATGTATTTCTTTAGTTATTAAATTATACATGCTAGGTCAGATATTTCAGCTATTCAGTTGTACATGCCTCAGTTATTAATGCATCATTATCAGATTAAATGTTGCATTCTAAGTTTGTATGTTGAGTTTTGAGCTATCCATTATTAACACAAACTCATTCATAATCAGTTAATTACATAATTCATTGGGAGTAGCATAATACCGAGTTGGACTAGGGTTCTATGTACCCAATTAGGCCCAGAACTACTAGCCAAGTAGGTTGTAAGTCCCCTCTGTGGGCATCAGTTCAGTGATCACGCCAGCATGACTCTATACCTCTAGCAGGATATATTGGGTCCTCTCGATGGGGCATATACATCGTACTCCACATTTAGCTCATGTGGTTTTATATCGGTTATTAGTAGCTCCCCTAGTTCAGTCAAAATCTAATGCATTGACCATATTTACACTTTAGTTATTATCCAGTCTCTGCATGTTATAAATTTTGTCATTCCATCAAGTTAACTCAGAATTCAGTATATCATGTTCCAATTATTATAATTGCTTTTGTGCTTGTCCAGTTATGTTTTGTTTCAGCTTTACTCTATCCTACATGATCATTACCTTCAAGTATTGATGCGTATGTGCGCTACATCTACTCGTGATGTAGGTTCAGGTTCTCAACATCTAGATCGCACTTAGATCGGTTTCCGATCTCTAATTAAACAGATTTAGTGGTGAGTCCTTGTTCTCCGAGGAAAATAGTCATGAATTTCTTTTCAGTATTTAGATCTTTAGTTTCAATTTTTTCTAGAGTTAGTTGGGGCTGTCCCGACATTTCTAGTCATTTTAGAGGCTATTTTCAGACATAGTTAGTTTCAGCTCAGAATTGAGTTAATAACTTCCTTGCATTAAACTCATCAGTATTTCACTTATCTCTTTTATAGAATATGAGTATTACCCATGTTTTCATTCTAAATTATGATTTAGCTTCCGCATTCAGTTTATTATCTTTAGTATGCTCATGATCATGCCAGCAGGGTTAGCTTGGGATCACTTGTGGTCCTAGGTTCCGTGTCCGTGTATCGGGGTTAGCTCGGGGCGTGACAGGAAATATGTGTTTTGAAAGGTTGCAGCTTTCAACAACAGTCTGGACCTTTTGAACGATTGCAAACTTTCATTAATGGTAGGTGGATTCTGAAGGGATTGCAACCTTTCAGAATCTGTTCTTCTTGCCTATAAATACCATTCATTCCTCATAATTTTCCTTACGAATTTTTCTGATTTCTTTTTCTTCTTCTGCCCAAAAATTTCTTTGTGTACTTTACTATTGTTGAGTTGTTCGCTGACACAAGAGTTTCTGGTATCTACACGCTGGTGATTGAGATTATTTTATCCTTGGAGGGCATATTCCAAATCAAACCTCGGATACTAGAAGAGAATAATTTTCTTAAGGGGACACTGTGAATTAAGTGGACTTAATCTTTTTCCTATTTAATATTTTTCAAATTCTGGTACGTTACAAATTTTATTTTTTCTTAATTAATTTTTACCATCTTTCTTACTGAACTTTGGTTACTTCGTGTTTCTGCAAAGTTTTGTCAAAATCAGTAATTGTGATTTTTCAAAGACAACTTAATACATCGTCTTCATATTATTTGGTGAACTAATACATAATTACATATTTTGAGGAAATTAATCTGGTGCCTCCCGAAGATTCTTGAATTGTTGCTTTGGATATTTTGGAGAGAGAAATATTTCCTCCATTTGTTGACCCAAGCAAACCGTAAAGAAGGCAAACGAAGAGGAGGAATGGAGTCGGAGAATCATTTCCAACAGGAAAAAATAAGTGTTTAGTATGTAAAAATATTGGACAGAAGAGAACAACATGCCTGTCTGGAAATGCTCCGTAATTATGATTTTAGTGAAATAACTATTTTTTACTTAGTTATGAATCTGATAATTTTAACTCATTTTGGTTAATTATGTCATTAATTATGATTTTTCAAAGACAGGTTAATTACATCATCTTCATATTATTTGGTGAAATAATACTTAATTGCATATTGTGAGGAAATTAATCTAGTGCCTCCCCAAGATTCTTGAGTTGTTGCTTTGGATATTCTGGAGAGAGATATCTCCTCCATGTGTTGACCCAAGCAAACCGAAAAGAAGGATAACGAAGAGGAGGAGTGAAGTCGGAGAATCATTTCCAACAAGAAAAAAAAGTGTTCAGTATGTAAAAATATTGGATAGAAGAGAACATGCCTGGTTCGAAATGCTCCGTAATTATAATGTTAGTGAAATAACCATTTTGTACTTAGTTATGAATCTGATAATTTTAACTTATTTTTATTAATTTTGGTTCATATTTATTATATAAACAATATTATTTATGCTCATCCTTTGCATTTTATTTTATTTTTGCATATTTTGCATTACATGCATTATCTATTGCATTATTTGTTACAATAGATAACTTATATGTTGAAAATAATCAAACAAATATGATCATCTGTTGCAATAATCATAGGAATTGTTACATGAAATGTCTAATATGTATTATTTATTGCAATAGATGACTAATCCATTGGAAATAATAAAGCATATATGCTAAATTACATTTTCAATGTATTTTAGAGTAATTATATGATCAATTGGTTATTTTGATATAAAATACTTCATTAGCCCATAAATAGTGACAAATAAATTATTTAATTATAATTATCTTTTAATTAATAATTTCAATTAATTTTTTAATGTATTATAGAGTAATTACAAGATCAACTGATTGTATTCGTCTTAAATAAAGTGATCAATTGATTATTTTGATATGTAATACTTAATTAGCCCATAAATAGTGATAATAAAGTTATTTAATTATAATTGATTTTTAATTAATAAGTTCAATTACATTTTCAATGTATTGTAGAGTAATAACATGTTCAACTAACTGTATTTGTCTTCAATAAAGTGATCAATTAATTATTTTGATATGAAATGCTTCATTAGCCCATAATTAGTGAAGAATAAAGTTATTTAATTGTTATTACCTTGCAATTGTAAGTTTAGTCATAATCTCAATGCATTATTTGTTGCAATAGATAACCCCTCTGTTACAACAAATGTCCGATATGTATTATTTTTTTGCAATAGTTGACCCATATATGCTTATCAGTTGCAATGGATGATTCATCTGTTGCAACAATTATAGAAATTTATTACAAAAAATGTGTAATATGTATTATTTGTTTCAATAGATTACCCATCCATTGGAAATGATCAAGCAAATATGCTCATGTATTGTAGAGTAATTACATGATCAACTTACTATATTCGTTTTAAATAAAATGATCAATTGATTATATTGATATGAAATACTTCATTAGCCCATAAATATTGTCAAATAAAGTTATTTAGTTATAATATCTTTTAATTAATAAGTTCAATTACATTTTCAATGTATTGTAGAGTAATTACATGATCAACTAATTGTATTCGTCTTAAATAAAGTGATCAAATGATTATTTTGATATGAAATGTTTCATTAGCTCATAATTAGTGATAAATAAAGTTATTAATTATAATTACCTTGAAATTATATGTTTACTCATAATCTCAATGCATTGTTTGTTGCAATAGATAAATCATCTGTTACAACAAATGTCTAATCTGTATTATTCATTCTCAATATATGACTTATATATGCTCATATGTTGCAACAGATGATTCATATGTTGTAACAATTATATAAATTTGTTAAAAAAATGTCTAATATGTATTATTTGTTGCAATAGATGACCCATCGATTGAAAATAATCAAGAATATATGTTCATCTATTGTAGAGTAATTACATGATCAACTAATTGTATGCGTCTTAAATAAAGTGTTCGGTTGATTATTTTGATATGACATGCTTTATTAGCTCATAATTAGTTATAAATAAAGTTATTTAATTATAATTACCTTTCAATTATAAGTTTAGTTATTGTCTCAATGCATTATTTATTGCAATAGATAACCCATCTGTTACAATAAATGTCTAATATGTATTATTTTTTTGCAATAGATGACCATATATGATTATTTGTTGCAATGGATTAATCATTTGTTGCAACACATATAGAAATTTGTTTTAACAAATATCTAATATGTATTATTTATTGCAATAGATGACCCATATAATTTAACATTTTGAATTTCTAAAAATATAATGAAATTCGTGATAAAATAACTGAACATCTATCAAATATAAATTATTGTCATGGACAATAATATTATTAACTAAATATGAGAAGTCTTCATGAATTACGATTCATATTAGGTTCTTCAGCTTACAGAATATGACTTCAGCAGCGTATAACTTCTACAACTTCTGCTGCACTTTTATGGCTCATGTTGATGACTCAACATTGCAAGGAAGAGGAATAGTTGCAATTTGTTGTTTCTTTTTTCATATTTGATAATATCTTGGAAATTAATTTTTTTCTTCTCTTAATCTTCAATGGTGTGTCTTACTATAATAATTTTCTTGATGGAATAAAACCTCACTTAGATATCAATTTCATAACAACACTAGTAAGAGCATCAAGAGACTTCTTCACATCTTCACCAATAGATATTAACTAAGACTCTTTGTTCTTGCATTCTTTATAGCATGCAGAACATGAGCTAGGGTGAATCCACTTTTTCTTTTTACCACCAACATCATCAACATGCTGACCACCAGTTTTAGCACCAACATCACCAATATAAACACCAAGATTAACATCAGCATCAACACCAACCTTTATTGCAACATCATAAGCATCACCAGGAACAATAAGTGCTTCCCTTTTGATGGTTGTTGCTCCAACCAATTCTTTTTTTATCAGATTCACTGTAGGGTCTGATTTTGTGTCAATGATTCCTAGAGTTAAGAAAATGGCATTTGCAACTCTTGCTCTGTGGGACAATCTAGGGATTTTACAATCTATAAATAAAAGTATTTTATATTAAAAATAATCTATAAATTCTTATAGAAATTAAAACAGCAAAAAATGATTGAGATTTCATCCAATAAATGACCTATTTGTTGGAACAAATAGGTCATTTGTTGGACGAAATCTCAATCATTTTTGTTGCAACAATAGGTCATTTGTTGAATGTAAGTAAATCAATAACAAATAGTTGAGTTTTCATCCAAAAAATGATCTATTTGTTGCAACAAATAGGTCATTTGTTGAACGTAAGTAAATCAGTAGAAAATGATTAAGTTTTCGTTCAATAAATGACCTATTTGTTGAAATCCATAGGTCATTTATTGTACATAAGTAAATCAGTGGCAAATGATTACGTTTTCATCCAAAAAAATGACCTATTTGTTGCAACAAATAGGTAATTTATTGGACATAACTTTTTGTCCAAATCTCATCTATTTTCTTGTTCTTATCTTTGAAACCATGATCATCATCACCCTTATGCTTGATCCTGCGCTTGAGAAGATCATACACCATGCTCATTTAAAAACGTGTATTGTTACCTTCCAACAGATCAAGAAAGTATCCAGAACAAATGGACTTAAAGGAAAAGAGGATCACAACATTTTTCTAGCAACATTAATAGTAGATCTAATAAGACAAAAATAATATAGTCTGCCAGAAGAAACATAGATAGTGACTTATTATAATCTTTATTTATATTCTTTAGCATATTATAAAACATATAGCAGTACAAACTTGAGGACCACATTTTGGTTGCTTCGAGTGGATTTCAATTGTTTTTTAAGTCACAACCATTTGATTTTGAAGTCACATTTTTTTTTTGAAATCACAACTATTTCTAAAGCTTTAATAACTATTTGTTTTGAAGTCACAAGTGTCTAGTCCAAAAATACTCAGATTTGTGATCAAGAATTCATGCTAAAAGCTGAAATGGTCACAAATCTATAGTTATCTATATAAGATGTACAATAAACGATACTCTGTTACACCTATACATCATAAATGTACAAACTCAACCAATGAAAAAAATAAAAAGGGGCAGTCATTACACCTATACATCATAAATGTACAAACTCAACCAATGAAAAAAATAAAAAGGGCAGTCACTCTAGTCAACAAAAAAAAATATCAATTAAACTTGGGATTGGATCAACTAGCTTTGCCAAATTTATGAGTAAATGACTTAAAAAGTACGAATAAATAGAGAAATATGCATATTTCCAAACTCAAAATAAGAATGACTTGAAAAGTAGTCATTTGTGAGGAAATATGAATTAAAAAACCGATTCAAAAAAGCAAAAAATAGCAGTAAAACTTCATCAAGTAAACACCAAAAAATGCACAAACTAGATGCAAAAATTGCACTGAATCAACTATCAAAACTAGAAAAAAATTAGAGCAATACCTACATTAAACCTGTAACAGCCTGTTTCCAAAATAGACCAAAACCAGTTTTTCAGAAAATTTGTAGGTGCAAAAGACAAACCGTATCCTGACCCACGGTTCATCCTGCACATCCGTTGATGGAGTCAGAAACCCCCATAATCTCAGCCAAGGAAAAATTGACTAAGTGTTGCACGATGGACGAACCTACGGTCCGTAGGTCAGACTATGGTCGTATGCATCCTTCGATCAACACCTCATTCACCCACTCTCTAATATGAATCACAAGTGACCAGAACGAATCGTCGTCCGATCTACGGTCCGTAGGTCTGACCGTAGGTGGAATGCAGTTGGATCAACATCAATTGGTCATAACTCTTAGAAAAAAATGAATTAGGTGTCCCATGACATACCGACAGATAGAAAATTGAATTATCTTCCCATACCCATCAACCTTACTAAAATCGTAACTCAAAGTAAAAAGTTATGACCATTTAAGTAAAGGCCTATTGAACAGACCCAACCTACGAACCCAAATGACGGACCGTCAATTGAACGATGGACTATCAATCCAGGTCGTCGTTTGGTCTGATAGCAATTAACTCAGGGGTCTTTTGGTCTTTTTCTTTTTTTTAAACCTTAAGATATGTCATTTTTATCCTAAATATTCAGATTTTAGTCAGTTTAAGCCAAGAAATATAACTAAAAGTTACCTAAGTCAAATAATTAATCAAAATTTAAAAAATTAGAAGCAAGAAAGGAGAAAAAAAATCAAGAACCCTAGTTCAAGAAAGCAACAAGGTTCCCTAAGTTCCACCCCCGAAATCCAAATATTTCATCGCGAATTTCATCACCAGGTATGTAGGATTTTAATAATGGGTTCCTTTCACCCATTGGGTCCCGAGTTTTCAATCACATTCTTGATTCCGATATCATGATTAGGACTAGGGTTTCTAGAACTTCAACAGAACTTCATGAATTAATTACATATATGTTACAAATCATATTGCCATGTTATCACTCCGATTATTGAATTAATTTCAGAACCCTGGCTATGTATTTTTTTACTTATTAAATTATACATGCTAGGTCAGATATTTCAACTATTCAGTTGTACAGGCCTCAGTTATTAATGCATCATTATCAGATTAAATGTTGCATTCTAAGTTTGTATTTTGAGTTTTGAGCTATCCAATATTAGAAAAAACTCATTCATAATCAGTAAATTACATAATTCATTGGGAGTAGCATAATACCGAGTTGGACTAGGATTCTACGTACCCAATTAGTCCAAGAACTACTAGCCAAGTAGGTTATAAGTCCCCTCTGTGGGCATCAGTTCAGTGACCACGCCAGCATGACTTTATACCTCTACTAGGATATATTGGGTCCTCTCGATGGGGCGTATACATTGTACTCCACATTTAGCTCATGTGGTTTTATTATCGGTTATTAGTAGATCCCCTAATTCAGTCAGACTCTAATGCATTGACCATTATCTATGTGTTTCTTCGTGAATTTCATCACCAGGTATGTGAGATTTCACTAGTGGGTTTCCTTCACCCATTGGGTCCCTAGTTTTCAGTCAAATTCTTCATTCCGATATTATGATTAGATTTAGGGTTTGTAGAACTTTAACACAACTTCATGAATTTATTAGTTATATGTTCCAAATCAGATTATCATGTCATTACTCGGATTATTGCATGAATTTCAGAACCCTCGCTATGTATTTCTTAAGTTTTTGAATTACATATATTATGTCAGATATTTGAGTTATTCTATTATATATGCCTATGTTTTTAACACATCATTATGAGATTAAATGTTGCATTCTCAGTTTAGATTTTTTTTTTGAACTATCAAGCATTATAGAAAATTCATACATAATTAGTTAATTGCATTAATCAATGGCAGTAGCATAATACCGAGTTGGACTAGGGTTCAACGTACCTAAATTAGTCCCAGATCTACTAGCCAAGTAGGTTGTAAGTCCCCTCTGTGGGCAATCAGTTTAGTGATCACGCCAGCATGCCTTTATACCTCTAGCAGGGTATATTGGGTCGTCCCGATAGGGCGTATACATCAGACTCCACATTTAGCTCATGTGGTTTTATTATCGCTTATTGGTAGCTCCTACAGATCACTCAAACATTAATGTATTGACCATGTTTACAGTTCAGTTATCATTCAGTCTAAGCATGTTATAAATTTGGTCATTGTATTCAGTTAACTCATAATTCAGTATATCATGCTCAGATTATTATACTTTCTTTTGTGCTTGTTCCGTTATGTTCTATTTTAGTTTTACTCTATCATACATGCTTATTACCTTCAAGTACTAACACATACATGCGCTACATTTTCTCGTGATGTAGATTCAGTTTCTCAGCATCCAGATCACGCATAGATTTCCGATCCCCAGTTTAGCAGATTAAGTGGTGAGTCCTCATTCTCCTAGGACAATAGTCATGAGTTCATTTCAGTCTTTTAGTCATTTAGTTTCAGTTTTTGATAGACTTATCTTGGGCTTTTCCTAGCATTTCTAGTCAGTTAGAGGCTTATTTCAGACATAGTTAGTTTCAGCTTAGTATTGAGTTAATATTTCCTTTGTATTAAACTCATTGTTTTCCAATATCTCAATTATAGAATATGGGTATTCCCCATATTTTCAATTTAAATTATGATTTATCTTTCGTATTCAGCTTATTATGTTTAATATGATCATGATCATACCAGCAGGGTTAACTTGGGATAACTTGTGAACCTAAGTTCTGTGTCTGCATCTCGGGTGTCGCTCGGGGCGTGATAAAAATAGTATCAGAACACTAGTTTTAAGAGTCCTAGGATGTAGAAAAGCAGCACGAAGTAGAGTTCTTTTCATGGGTGTGAACTATACAACATCTGATGAGAGTGAGGCTATGAAGTGTTTTAGGAAAACTTCACTTTCTTGTTACTCTTATCGTGCGTAAGGTATGGTCTTATTCCACTCTAACTTGACGTTCTATGTTTCAGATCATGCCTCCTCGTAGATCTAAAGCTAGGAGTGCAAATGCCAGGAATGCAAATGGAGCTTCTCCAGTCCCAGATTAGGAAGTCTCCAATGTTGAGTTTAGAAATGCTATACATATGTTGGCCTAGATGTGACCAACCAGAACAATATGGTTCATGCTCCTGTGCATGCAAATGGTGGATCAGCAGCAACAAGGGTCCGTGACTTTGTTAGGATGAATCCACCTGAGTTCTTAGGATTACAAACTAATGAGGATCCTTAGAATTTCTTGGATGAGATCAAGAAGAACTTTGAGGTAATGCAAGTCACTGGGAATGATCGGGTTGATATGGCAGCATACTAGTTGAAGGATGTTTCTCATATCTGGTACACTCAATGGAAGGAAACCTTTCTGACAGATTTTTCCTGATAGAGTTGAGAGAAGCAAAGGCTCAGGAATTCATGAACTTAAGGCAGGAAACATGACGGTCCAAGAGTATGGGCTCAAGTTTAACCAACTCTCTAGGTATGCTCCTTATATGGTGGTTGACTCAGGGCTCAGATGAATAAGTTCTTGTATGGAGTGTCGTATTTGGTGAAAACCAAGTGTACAAGTGTTATGTTACTAGGAGATATGGACATCTCTAGGCTTATGACTCATGCTAAGAAGGTTGATGTAGATAAGCTTAGGGAACAGGCCAAAGGAAAATAATAAGGCTAGGACGGGGAACTATGATTATTCTGACCAAAAATTGGGTGGTGGAAATCGCTCGCAGAATCAACAGAAGTTTTAAGCTCCAGCCCCTTCGTCAGCTAGTGTTCCATCCTCCAAATAATAGGTATGACCAGAAGGTTAGGGCATCAGGTTCTAAGTCCCAGGGTAGTGTTTAAGGTACCAAGACTTACCCCACTTGATCTAAGTTTGGTAATAACCTTCCGGGCGAGTGTCTCGTTGGAAAAGAAAGATGTTGTGGGTGCGGTCAGTCTGGTCACAGATTGAGGGATTGTCCTTCTAGACAGGTTCTAGGAGGTGGTAATGGTAGAGCTCACTCTATAACTTCATCAGCACCAGCAAGTCGTCCGACTCAGCTGGGTAACTCATCTGGTATAGATGGCGGTCAGCGTCAGAACATGTTGTATGCTCTTCAGCTCTCCAGGATCAAGAAGGTTCTCCTGATGTAGTCACTAGTATATTACGAGTCTTTGACCTTGATGTTTATATATTTTTAGATCCAGGGGCTACTCTTTCTTTCGTAACCCCTTACATTGTAGTCAAATTTAGTGCTAGTCCAGAAACTCTCTCAGAACCTTTCGTAGTCTCTACCACAGTCGGTGATCCAGTTATATCTAGACGGGTATACAGAAATTGTCCTATCACAATATCTCAGAAAGTCACCTCAGCAGATCTTGTAGAGTTAAAAATAGTAGACTTCGATGTAATTCTAGGCAAGGATTGGTTACATTCCTATTATGCGTGAGTCGATTGTATAACTAGGATTGTTCATTTTCAGTTTCTAAACCAACCAATCTTAGAGTGGAATGGTAGTATTTTAGCGCCTATGGGTAGATTCATTTCTTACCTTAAGTCCAGAAAAATGATCTCTTAGGGTTATCTATATCATCTAGTTTGGGTTAAGAGTTCTATCTTAAGGATCGCAAAATATTCGCTAAGTTTAGCCAATGTGAGTTTTAGTTGCTATTCGTTGCTTTCCTTGGTCACATTGAATCTAGCAAAGGGATCCGAATGGATTCACATAAGATAGAAGCAGTGAAACAATATCCCAGACCTACCTCTGTTACAAATATCAAAAGTTTCTAAGGTCTAGTAGGTTATTATAGAAGGTTCGTGGAAGAATTCTCATCCATAGCCTCACCATTGGCTAGGTTAACTCAGAAGATGGTAAAGTTTCAATTGTCATATGATTGTGAGAAAAGCTTCGTAGAATTGAAAAATAGATTGACTACAGCTCCTGTCTTGACTCTATTAAAGGGTTCAAATAGTTATGTAATCTATTGTGATGCATCTAGAGTTGGACTAGGTTGTGTGTTGATGCAGCGAGATAAGGTTATAATGTATGCTTCTAGGCAGCTTAAGGTGCATGAGAATAACTATACAACTCATGACCTCGAGCTTGGAGCAACGGTGTTTGCACTCTAGATATGGAGATATCACTTGTATGACATTCATGTAGATGTGTTCACTGATCATAAGAGCCTTCAGTATGTGTTCACCCAGAAAGAGTTTAATCTTCGTCAAAGGAGATGACTTGAGTTACTCAAGGATTTGATATGAGTGTGCACTATCATCCTGGTAAGGCAAATGTAGTAGCAGATGCTCTTAGTGGATTATCTATGGGTAGTATAGCCCATGTTGAGGAAGAAAGGAATGAGATAGTGAAGGTTGTTCACATGATTTATCACTTAGGAGTTCGTCTTATGAACATATCAGACAATGGTGTAACAGTTCAGAGTGGGGCAAAATCTTCTTTAGTAGAGGAGGTTAAAGAAAAGCAAGACAATGATCCAATCTTGCTTGAACTTAAGGGTGCAGTCCGCAATCACAAAGTGGAGGTTTTCTCCTAAGGGGGATATGGTGTACTTCGCTACTAGGGTAGATTGTGTGTTCGTGATATGGGCGAGTTAAGAAAGCATATCCTTGAAGAAACCCATAACTCTAAATATTCTATTCACTCAGGTGCCACTATGATGTATTGTGATCTGCGGGAAGTCTATTGGTTGAATGGCATGAAGAGGGATATAGCAGATTTTTTTACTAAGTTCCCTAGTCAAGGTAGAACATCAGAAACAAGGAGGTATGAATCAAGAGATTGATAATTCCTACTTGGAAGTGGGAAGTGATCAATATGGATTTCATCACAGGGTTACCTCGTACTCGCAGACAACATGACTCAATTTGGTGATAGTTGATAGGATGATTATGTCTTCTTGCTTTTTAGTAGTCAAGACTACAGATTCGATAAAGGACTATTCCAAGCATTACATTAACGAAATTGTGAGATTGCATAGGGTTCCTTAGTCTATTATCTCATATAGAGGTCCTCAGTTTACCCCTCATTTCTGGAAGTCATTTCAGAAGGGTCTTGGTACTCAAGTTAACCTTTGCACAACATTTCATCTACAGACGGATGGACAGGCAGAGCGTATCATTTAGACACTAGAGAATATGTTGAGAGCTTGTGTGATCGATTTCAAAGTTAGTTGGGATGATAAACTTCCTCTTATTGAGTTCGCCTACAACAATAGCAACTATTCCAGCATTCATATGGCCCCTTATGAAGCTTTTTATAGGCATAGATGAATATCTTCTATTGGTTGGCTTGAAGTAGGTGAAGCAACTTTGGTAGGTCCAGATTCAGTCCTTTATGCTATGGAGAAAGTGAAACTCTATAGAGATAGACTTAAGACAACCCAAAGTCGTTAGAAATCCTATACAGATGTGAGAAGAAGGGAACTAGAGTTCCAAGTTGATGATTGGGTTTCCTGAAAGTGTCACCTATGAAAAGGATTATGAAATTTGACAAGAAAGAAAAGTTCAGTCCTTGATATGTAGGACCTTACAAGATCTTGAAAAGGGTTGGCAAGGTGGCATGTGAGTTAAGTTGCCAACAAAATTAACAGCACTGCAAGTCTTCCACATCTCACTCTTGAAGAAGTGTGTGGGTGATCCAGCCTCTGTAGTGCCAACAGAGAGTGTGGCGGTGAAGGATAGTCTTTCTTATGAGGATGTACCAGTTGAGATTCTTGACCATCAAGTTAGAAGGTTGAGAAATTTAAAAGTCGCTACAGTCAAGGTTTTGTGAAGAAGTCAGTACGTAGAGAGAGCTACTTGGGAAGCACAAGCAGCCATGAAATCCAAGTATCCTCACATCTTTCCTTCTGATTTCACTCCAGCTTGAGGTAATTGTTCCCTCAGTTTGTACTTGCATTTTCAGCATATTTGAATGTTCTCGAAACTCAATTCAGTCAGAAAGTCAGTTCTGAGTGTAGTAGTGGGGTTTGTAGCTTTCTCCCTCTATTCTAGCTAGTTTAATCTTCATTCCAAGACGAATGTTCCCAAAGGGGAGATAATGTAACACCCCATATACATAACAGACCGAAACTCAACTTTCAGAAAATCTGCAGGTGTGTGTGTAGACACGTAAATTTTGACTAAATTTAAGTTATAAACCCTTTATAGAGTTTAAATATTTCTATTAATATTTTAAATTTTATCTTATTTTTATTAAGTTTATTTTAAAAAGACTTGAAAACAACAAAAATAAAATCACTTTTTCACGTAAAGTTTTATTACTATTTTTTTTAAAAATAAGAAAAGAAAATTACAGAAAAATATATGTTTTTTAATTAAGATCAATAATATGATAGTATTTCTTAATTATAATTATCAATTCAATTTTTATTTTATTTTTAATTAGCTAATATTTTAATTATTATATTGATTATTAAAAAATAATATCTTAACCACCACTTCTATCCCCATTTTCTACCACTTCCTACAACCATTAACCCACTACCCCTATTTTTCTTCCATCACAAACCACCCTACACATTAAATATACACACATAAACAAAAAAAAAAAGAAAAAAAATCACCAAGAACACATGAAAAATAAAAATAAAGAGAGGATTAGAATCACTCTCAAATCAAAAAATTCAGCAATAAAGAAAAATCAAAAACACACCAACACACAATAAAAGAAACAGAAAGGAAAAAAGGAAAAACACAACACACATTCATATAAAAAATTGTGAGTGTTGTAGTCGAGGTTCTATCCAGATTTTGTGGTGTTCATCTTTTTCTTGTCTTTTTTATTCTATTCATGAAATTTGATGTGATTTTATGAAAAATTTTCTTATATTTCATTTTATTTATCAATTTGATTGAAATGATTAATTTGCTAGTTATTAAATTCCTATTTTACGAATGTAGGTTGCACTAATTGATGATATTTTAATTAATATTTATTTGTTATTTTTGATATTTTAAAAATAAACGGACCGTAGCATTATTCTTGTCTTGATTTATATAATAATGGTGAAGTACATATGATTAGACTAAAACCAAATAAATAAATAAATAAATAAATTATTATTGTTTTATTCTAACAAACAAAAAAATGAGATTTATTTTTAACAATGTGTTATTGTTTGTTTGAGTAGAATGTATATACTTAATGTTGATATTAATTATAAGATGGTAAATAAAATAATGAAATACAAAATAAAAAGATATGAATATGATCCAAAATTTTATCCTAGAATTTGAGTATTTTGTTTTATTTTGTTTTATTTTTCTTTATAAAGACTAAGTATTTTCTTTAATTTTACACAAACATGTAGGCACATAAAAAAATATTTATTTTTTTTTATTAAGAATGTGGTTACCTATTTTTTTAAAGATATTAAGAATAAACTCAAGGATGCAGTGATGCACCTTATCCAGTAATTCAATTAATTTTTATTTATTTAAAGTAAGATATATAGAAAATAAGGTTAATATATAAGTGTGGTGGAAAGAATACAGTTATGTCTCCAATCGTGAAGACCAAGAATACGGTTACGTATCTAGTTTGAGACCAAATAAAAGTTCATCAATAAAAATGCAAACAATTCATGGTTTAAAAATAGTATATCAAAAAATATTTTAAAATTAGTAAAATCAATAAAAGCGATCGTGCTAAAACCACGGGACTCGAGGTATGTCTAATACCTTCCTTCGGTCAACAAAATTCCTTATTTGAAATTATGGTTTGCAAAACAAAATAAACAATTATTCCTTTTTTGTTAGGGAATAAAACAAAAAGGTGACTTGGAACAACATAACTCAATTTCAAGTGGCGACTCTAAGAAAATTAAAATAATCCATTAATCAATGAAATAACTAAAATTGAAAAAACACTACCGCTTGCGCGAAAAAGGGGTGTGACATCTCTGGCGACTCCGCTGGAGACTAACCAGAATTCGAGCTTTGTTATATTGAATTTTATTTGATTTTATTATTTTATTTTTATGGGTTATTTTTTTTTATGGCCTAATATGTTATTTGCTACTCATTTTATTGTTTTTATATTTTATATTATTGAACTTTACTATAAAAAAAATTCTCTCACTCACACATTATGAGTCTTTCACTACACTTACACATGTTCACAGGAATATAGTTATACATACTATTTTTCCTTGCGATAAAGTTGGAGTGTCTTGACACCCAGTGAAGAATTTACTAGTAGCATATGTTAAACGCGATTGGACCAGCTTTGAAGTCGAAATAACGCTGCTACCGATAAATTGTCCCCTCCTTAGCTCGAGTTGTCCACTTGAGTAAGTCAGTCTAGACACCTACCTCATTTAGGTGTTGGTTACCACTAGTAGGCTCCGCTCATTTGCATAATTATATTTAACTTAGTAAGTCTCGAAACAAGAGTTGGGCCGACATGGTCAAGTATCCTTTTTTACTTGACCAATATTTAGATCATTTTATGTGCTACATGAAAATGCATCTATTTAGAAAGTCTTTAGAAGTTGACTCATTTTTGTGTGATTAGTATAGTGGAATTTTGATTTTTATAAAAAGAGAGAGAGAGAGAGAGAGAACATAAAAATATTTCTTCTTGTAGTGTCATTATACTTTAAAAATGATAAATGAAAGAATTTTCTCGATTCAACTAAAACTATTTAAGTTTCTTTTGTATCATTAATAAAAAAAATTAAAATATTGTATTTTCAAACAAGTATTAATATATATAAAAAATTAATTAAGTCGTTCAATCTGAACGAACTATGCACACCTGATTCTCACCCCGATGAGATATGTATGTAACCTTCCTCGGGTTCGGTGATTTAAAAAAAAGTAAAAAAAAAGAAGAGAAGTATTTCTTATAAAAAGTAACTTTTTCTTTACAATATTTCTGAACTACGCAGAACTGATTTTTGCTTTGACAAGATACGTAGACAATCTTTATTTTGAGGTTCAGTTCATCCTAAAACAAATTTAAATAAGTCATTGTCACAAAAAATGGGGAAAAATGAAAAAAAAAATTATGTAAAAAAAATTGACTTGGTTGGTACTAACATTCTTAGAAGTGTGTATAAGAAAAATAATATAAAATGTTAAACTATTTAACAACATGGATCAAATTTGTTGTGATCTATAAACTTCTTTGGGTATCTCTTCATATTTATTTTATACTTAAAAAACTATTTTGCTTAAAGTTAAGATTAAAACAAATTCGACCTCATGTTTTCTGCGCATTGTGTGGTGAACTTTAAATATAAAATTCAATGGAATGATTTTTTATCTAGAACTTAGCCTAAATGTTGATTAAAGTGAAGTTGTGAACAACATTTAACTTGGAAAATTATTATAGGCTTTCTTTGATTTGTTTGTGTCTTTCAAGCCTGTTTAATGACTTGATATCCATAAGACTCCTATTTTGAGCCTGAAACATTTTTATTTGAATAACCACAACTTCACATATATCATTTTTAGTGCATAAATGCACTTTTTTTTTAATCTCACCTCCATGTGCGCACTATCAATTAGATACACAGCGCCGAGACCTAAGTTGGAAACAAAGTGAAAAGACCAAATATCTGCAAGTTCAAGTAAAATGACAAAAGAAAAAAAGCTAGAATAAAAAATGAAAGGAGAAAAAATGGACAAAAAAGAAAGAAAAATGAATGGAAAAAAGATATCAAGAAAACAAAGATCGAATGCGAAAAATGAAAAATATTGAAAGTTGTGCAAATTTTAAGTAGAAAATAATCACTTTACCCCAAATGATTGTCCTACCTTTCTCCAAACCTACACTACAAGTAAATAACAAGTCCTATTTGATCTCATTTTGTGTGTTCTCACACCAATGGATACTTACACAAGGGCCAAATATATGGTATCTCAATCTCATATACTGAATATCTTTCTGAGTGTGAGTGGCTTTGATATAAAACGTCCTAAGTTAGAACCACTTCTATTATGTAAAGTAGGACTTCATTTATTGCGAGAGCACTTGAAACATGAAGATATGAATAATTTTATACCTTCACTTAGGCAAGATGAACTCATGTAAATACTTAAGTATGTTTGAGATATCATTTGAAATTATAGTGATTACTCAAAGTTTATCTCAAATTTGTCTGAAAGTAGTTGAAGATGTCTCATATGCATCATGCTAAAGTGTTGGTACCAACTAAAAAAAAACATTGTTAAAGATGAACTGATTCATTTCTTAAAAGATGTCTTTTGCAGGAAAAATCAAGAAAAAAAGAAAAATAATTTTTAGATTTTCATGAATTACGTTTGACATGATTCTTGGTATACGAGATACGTAGGTATTCTTACAATAAGACTCGATCTCAAAGAATAAAATTTTATATCCTTGTAAGAAAAGAATCAAAAATAACAAACTAAAAACAGTGACGAAGTTCCTCAATTTAAAAAATTGGGTCATATTTTTATCACTCTCATTTCTAGGAAATAAGTACTCTAGTTGCATTCTAATCTTAGAAATAAACTCTCGATTATCTTTAATTTCTAGGGAACAAACTCCCTAATTGCATTTTATTTTTCTTTGGTACCAGTATTTCTCATTCATACTAATAGTGTAAATAATAATTTTCTGGTTCAAACTGAGGCAAAAAAAGTGTTGTGGTTTTATTTGATGATTCTGTTAAAAGAGGACCCTCATAAACAATGAGAATTAGATTAGCAAGATCCTCCTAAATAATTTAAATTAGCGTAGTAGGACTCTCCTAAATAATGGGGCGTAGTACTAGAAGGACCCTCCTCATAATAAGATTAGTAGGACCCTCCTGGATAATGTGACTAGAAGGACCATCCTCATAATGGGAATAGCAGGATCCACCTGGGAAAGGAATTAGCAGGACCCTCCTGGATAATGGGACTAACAAGACCCATCTGGATAATGATATTAGCAGGACCCTCCTGGATAATGACACTAGAAGGACCCTCCTCATTATGAAATTAGCACGACCCTTCTGGATAATAGGACTAGCAGGACCACCTAGATAATGGGATTAGATAGACCCTCCTAGATAAAGGGACTAGCAGGACCTACCTGGATAATGGAATTATCAAGATCCTCCTGGATAATGGGACTAGAAGGACTCTCCTCATAATGAGATTAGTAGAACCCTCCTAAATAATGGGACTAGCAGGACCCACCTGAATAATGGGATTAGTACGAAACTCCTGGATAATGGGACTAGAAGGACACTCCTCATAATGGGATTAGCAGGACTCACCTCGATAATGAGATTAGAAGGACCCTCCTGAATAATAGGACTACAAGGACCCTCCTCATAATGAGATTAGCAGGACCCTCCTAGATAATGGGACTAGCTGGACCCACATGGATAATGGGATTAGAAGGACCCTCCTCATAATGGGAATAGCAGGATCCACCTGCATAATGAGATTAGTAGGACTCTCCTGGATAGTGCAATTTGGTGACTTTCTCCTAGGATAAACACTTCCTAGTCTGAGATTATGTTTTATATTTACATTTGCTAATAACTCACAAAAAATTTCTAGTAAAAACTGGGGAAAAAATGTTGTTTATTTTTTTGTTGGTGATAGTTTTCAGGTTTCTTCAAGCGAAACATAGATTTAAAATTCAAGAATAAAGTTTCAACTCTTTTTCAGAATGATCAATCCCACGATTGTCAGAATCAGTTTCTTCAATTCATGTAGCAGCCTAACTTCTTCACATCTTTTACTAGTCAACTTCCTATCAAGAAAATGTGCAGTCATTAAATAGCATTTTCAAATTGTCATTTTGAAAAATATCAAAAACTCAGTCTAAGTGGCAAGTTCAGCCTCCAATCCAATTTAAGATTAAGATATTCACCCAAAAATCAAGGTGATATCTTAAAGTCAAGATTCAAGTGAAGACTCAAGAAAAGTTGCATAGATGGGAGCTTGTACATTTATTTTTCTTTTAAGGTGGAATGATCTGGTAGACTCTTATACTTATATCACTTTGTATTGTGAACCCTTCTACTTGCACTTTTGTCACATGAACTCCTGAACTCAGTAAAACATAATATTTTAAACACGTTTTTTGACTATTCAACTGTGTGTATTACAAACGTCTGACTCGTAATTTTAAAAATAATTAAAAAAGACATGTATAATTATATAATGACACATGTATATATGATCACTCCATGTCATTCTTCTTTTATTATATTTGATTAATATACCTAGTTACACTTTCTCGTTTCAATTTTTGTTTCTCTTAAAATCTCACTTTTTCTTATCTTCATTCACAACTGGAAAATATCAAGCTACATAGAATGCATAATATCAGGCCAAACACGAGGTGACATGCTACTTCAAATGCTTCAAGGAGAATATGTAGCTAGGCTGGGTGAAAGTGACAAAAAGAATTTTTTATTCACTTATTTTTTTTCTTTTTCCAATCTCTTCTACTCTTTTCATGGAAGTAAAAAATATTGACACAATTTTTAATTATTCACAACTTGGCTGGAGTTCGGAGATATTTTTTGTTATGTTGGATTGGGATTTTGATGGTAACTGGTGGCACTAAGAAAAAGTGGGTGTTGATGTTGCTTTGGATCCTATTCGAAAGTTGCCAGATTCAAGAACGTATATTTAAGGATTCCCTGAAATGGGTATTATGAAATTGATACAAAAAGTATATTTCTGAAAATTTATGAAATGGGTATAAAGGAAATTGATGCAAGAATGTATTTTACTGAAAATTTTGAGTTGGATTTTGGAGGAAGCTTGACTAAGTGGGTTCTTGATAAAGATGGATTGCAAATGAGTATATTAGTTGTTGATCTCTGGCGAACGCTAACATCCGGTGAATCAATTGTAGGTCTCTGGCGAGCGCTAGTCTCCATTGTTGATAAACCGGGAAGAAGGAAAAAAAAATTGGTTAGATGTGGAAATGGCAAAAAGATTGGGGAAGTGGGGAAGAAGAAGATTTTTTAATTAACTATTTTTAATTTATTTATTTTTTATTTTAATTTTTTTAACCTAAAAAAAGTTATTCACTCACCTTAAAGAGAGTGAAGTCACACAGTTCGCCAACTCAACCATCTTAAAGACACACAAGTTCAATGGTCAGAAGGATTTATTAAATTGTTTTTAATGAGTTTAAGGGTCCAGATGACAAGGAGGTAAGTAGAAGGTTCACAATACAAACTGATACAAGTATAAGGGTCAACCAGATCATTCTTCCTTCTTTTAACTTTTAGCTTTCAATTTTTTATGTAAGGATAAGAGCCGCGATCTTGAGCCTCGATGGAACCTCACTTAACTTACAACTCATCACTTCATCTCCTTAAACTACATGTGACCTGATTCCCTTATCACCCGGTATATGTAGGATGTCCAAAACAAGGACTCGATCGCACAAATTTTGCTCTCTCAAATATGAGTTCGGTCAAAACTTGTCACTTTGTCTATTCTTTGTCTGAAAACTCTTCGTGTTTCCAGTCATAGAGCGCAAACTGTAGACACATAAATTTTGACCAAATTTAAGTTTTATACCCTTTATAGAGTTTAAATTTTTTATAAATATTTTAAATTTTATCTTATTTTACTAAGTTTATTTTAAAAAGAGTTGAAAACAACAAAAATAAAATCACTTTTGAATGTAAAGTTTTATTTTTATTTGTTTAAAAAAAAGAAGAGAAATTACAAAAAAAAATATGTTTTTTATAATTAAGATCAATAATAGGCTAGTATTATAATTATCTATTCAATTATTATTTTATTTTTATAATTATCAAATATTTTTATTATTATAATTATTATATTGATTATTAAAAAAAAGTATCTTAACCCCCATTTCTATCCCCATTTTCTACAACTTCCCACAACCATCAACTCACTACTTCCCTCACAAACCACCCTACACAATATATTTACACACATAAACAAAAAAAAGAAAAAAAGTTCAGCAAAAACACATGAAAAAAGAATAAAGAGAGGATTAGAATCACTCCCAAATCAGAAAATTTTCAGCAATAAAGTAAAAACAAAAACACACCAACACACAACAAAAGAAACAGAAAGGAAAAGAAGGAAAAACACAACACTCATTCATATAAAAAAATTGTGAGTGTTCTAGTCGAGGTTCCATCCAGATTTTGTGGTATTCAACTTTTTCTTGCCTTTTTTAAATCTATTTATGGAATTTGATGTTATTTTATGAAAAATTTTCTTATATTTTATTTTATTTATTAATTTGATTGAAATGATTAATTTGTTAGTTATTATATCCCTATTTTATGAATGTAGGTTGCATTCATTGATGATGTTTTAATTTATTTTTATTTTTTATTTGTGATCTTTTAAAAATAAATGGACCGTAACATTATTCTTATCTTGATTTAAATAATAATGATGAAGTACATATGATTAGACTAAAAGTAATTAAATAAATAAATTATTATTATTTTATTCTAACAAACAAAAAATGAAATTTATTTTTAACAATGTGTTATTTTTTGTTTGAGTAGAACATGTATACTTAATGTTGATATTAATATAATAGAGTAAACAAAATATTGAAATATAAATAAAAAGATATGAATATGATCCAAAATTTTATCCTAGAATTTGAGTATTTTATTTTATTTTATCTTATTTTTCTTTAGAAAGACCAAGTATTTTCTTTAACTTTACACAAACATGTAGGCACATAAAAAAATATTTATTTTTGATTAAGAATGTGGTTACATATTTTTTTTGAGGTAATAAAAATAAAACCTCAATGATGTTGTGATGCACCTTGTCCTGTAATTTAATTAACTTTTATTTATTTGAAGTAAAGATATATAGAAAATAAGGTTAATGTATAAGTGTGGTGGAAAAAAGAAAGTTATGTCTCTAATCGTGAAAATCAAGAATACGGTTACGTATCTAGGTCGAGACCGAATAAAAGTTCATCAATAAAAATGCAAACAATTCATGGTCTAAAAGTAATATATCCAAAAATATTTTTAAATTAGTGTAAGTCAATAAAAGCAACCGTGCTAGAATCACCGGACTCGAGGGATGCCTAATACCATTCCTTCGGTCAACAGAATTCCTTACCTGAATTTCTGGTTCGCAAACAAAAATAAAGAGTCATTTCCTTCTAGTTAGGGATTAAAACAAAAAGGTGACTTGAAACACCATAATTCAATTTCAAATGACGACTATGAAAAAATTAAATTAATCCCTTAATTAATAACGTCACTTAAATTGGAAAAACCCTACCGCTTGCACGAAAAAGTGTTGTGACAAGGTACAATCAACGGTGGCCATCGACGAATCGTAGCCTGACCCACGTTCCGTCCTGTACATCCGTCGATAGAGTCAGAAACCCCCAAAATCTCATCCAAAGAAAATTTGACCAAGTGTTGCATGACTGACTGATCTATGGTCCGTAGGTTAGACTACGGTTCGTAGTCTGCGTGCTTCAATCAATAACCCATTCACCCACTCGCTGATATGAACCACAGGTGACTATCACAGACCGTCGTTCGATCTACGGTCCGTAGGTCTTACCATAGGTGGAAACTAACAGATAGTTAGGTGGTAAATACAGTTGGGTCAACTTTAATTGATTATAACTCTTACCACAAAATGAATTAAGTGTCTCATGACATACCTAAAGATAGATAATTGAAATATATTTCCATAGCCACAAATCTTGCTAAAATCAAACCTCCGAGTAAAACGTTATGTCCGTTTTAATAAAGGCTTGTCGAACAGACCCAACCTACGAACCCAAACGACGGACTGTCGATTGAACGATGGACCGTCAGTCCAGGTCGTCGTTTGGTCCAACAAAAATTAACTCAGGGGTCTTTTGGTCTTTTTCCACTTCGTTGAAACCCTTAGATACGTCATTTTGACCCTAAATCATCAGATTTTAGTCATATTAAGCCTAGAAACAAAACTAAAACTTACGTTAATCAAATCATTAGTCAAAACATAAAATATTAGAAGCAAGAAAGGAGAAAAAAGTCAAGAACGGTATTTTAAGAACGAAACAAGGTTCCAACAGTTCCAAGCCCAAAATCTAAGTGTTTCTCCGTGAATTTCATCACCAGGTATGTGGGATTTCACTAGTGGGTTCCTTTCACTAATTGGGTACTTAGTTTTCAATCAGATTCTTGATTCCCATATCATGATTAGACATAGGGTTTCTAGAACTTCAACAGAACTTCATGAATTTATTAGTTATATGTTCCAAATCAGATTATCATGTTATTACTCAGATTATTGCATGAATTTTAGAGCCCTAGTTATGTATTTCTTTAGTTCTTGAATTACACATGCTAGGTCAGATATTTTAGTTATTCAGTTATACATGCCTCATGTTTTAACAAATCATTATCAGATTAAATAATGCATACTCTGTTTGCATGTTCAGTTTTGAGCTATCCAGTATTTATAGAATATTTAGACAAAATTAGTTAACTACATTAATCAATGGGAGTAGCATAATACCGAGTTGGATTAGGATTCAGCGTACCCAAATTAGTCCCAGAACTACTAGCCAAGTAGGTTGTAAGTTCTCTATGTGGGCAATCAGTTTAGTGATCATGTCAGCATGCCTTTATACCTCTGGTAGGGTATATTGGGTCCTCTCGATGAGGCGTATACATCGTATTCCACATTTAGCTCATGTGATTTTATTATCAGTTATTAGTAGCTCCCATATATCAGTCAAAATCTAATGCATTGCCCATATTTTTAGTTCAGTTATCATTTAGTCTCATCATGTAATAAATTTGGTCATTGCATCCAGTTAACTCAGAATTCAGCATATCATGTTCAGATTATTATACTTGCTTTTGTGCTTGTTCAGTTATGTTCTATTTCAGCTTTACTCTATCCTACATGCTCAATATCTTCAAGTACCGACGCATACATGCGCTACATCTTCTATTGGTGTAGGTTCAGTTTATCAGCATCCAGATCACGCATAGATTGATTTTCGATCCCCAATTTAGCATATTCAGTGGTGAGTACTCATTCTCCAAGGACAATAGTCATGAGTTAATTTCAGTCTTTTAGTCATTTAGTGTAAGTTTTTGCTAGACTTAGTTGGGGCATGTCCCAAATTTTCTAGTCAGTTAGAGACTTATTTCAGACATAGTTAGTTTCAGCTTAGTGTTGAGTTAATATTTCCTTTCTATTAAACTCATCGTTTCCAAATATGTCAGTTATAAAATATATGTATTCCCCATCTTTTAAGTTTAAATTATGATTTAGCTTCCGTATTTAATATATTATCCTTAGTATGCTCATGATCATGATAGCAGGATTAGCTTGGGTCACTTGTGGTCCTAAGTTTCGTGTCCGCGTCTCGGGGGTAGCTCGGAGCATGACAAAACCAACAGCCAAATCTTATCAAAACTACAGCAATATCTAAACTAAACGACAACTTAAACAGACTAAAATTGCACTAAAGCATATGCTAAAACTACAACGAGCATCAAATATTATATAAAAGTGAATAAAAAGGACCAAGATAACATTTTGATATACTAAAAAGAATGAAATCAATAAATAAAACTTAAACTAAAAAGTTCTAATTTTGTAACGGAAAATACCTAAAATGATTTGTTCATTCCAGTATTTCTTTTAAAAATATGAATCAAAAATTCTAATTTTTCAAAAAAACTAAGCTTTACCCGCAAATCGATGTTCTCTTGGCTGAAATTAAAATAGATGAACTGGAAGCTCAAAAGTTAGGCGTCGAAAGTTGAAATTTGTGGGAAAAGCTGGTTGGACGAACGAAGCAATTTCAATTATGAGAAGATCGTTGCTACGCAATCGAGAGAGGAGAACGTGTTTGAGAGAGAGAAGTGAAATTTTTATTTATTTAGTGTGTGGATTGTTTTGTATTTATTAAAAGATTTTAAGTTTTTGAAAATATTAATTGAGTCCTCAATTAACTTAATCAACTATTTAAGTGTCTTTGACCTTTTTTTGGTCAACATTGTCACCAATAATTAATTTAAGACTTATATGATACCTTTGCTTCAATTTTCTCCGGATGCTTAGAGAGATGTTTCAAGTAACCTTGAGGTAGGTATACTTTTTTCCGCAGAGAAATTAACGATCCAGCACACTCATGTCATAGCTCCATACACATCGATGATATTGACAATGTAAAATCCGAACTTCTAGATGTTGATATCAATGAGGCTGGTGAATGCAATCGACTTAGATGCCATTGTTTCCTTCTCCAACACATTGCTATGCACAGAAACCCTAAGATGTTAATTGGAGAGAAATTGAGAGAAAATCATGAGAAGAGGAGAAGGAACGCTTATCTGGTACAATAGCTTTACGGAATGACAGGAAAAAAGAAAATATTTTCGCCTTTATATTATAAATAATGAAATTTTAATTTTAATTTTAAGGGGTTACCAGAGCTAATCACCCCTACAATTTGTACATATATTGACGGGGTTATTCAAACCTCCCTTATCAGAAGCAATTTAATGTTAACCTCTATAATTAATCCCCCATAAATTAATATTTTCTTAAGTGAAAATGGACATTAAAGAGACTCGCCTATGTTAGGAGTCATTTACTTTTTAGTGCCTTTTCACTACTTAGATTTAGTATTTGGTCAATAAAGTTTCTATTGTTATGAGATTCTTATATGTTAAGTTGTTTGGGTCATTAGAGTTTGTTGGACTCAGAAAACATAGACTAAGCCTAAGTTAGTAGTGTAAGGCTACGTGTTGAAAATCTTAAGGAAAATATCTTCATCATGAACATTTGTATCGAGTTCACCAAAGTTTGTACTTCACCAATAACTCTTATAGGAAATTGTCATAGCTTGAGGAGTGTCGAAAGACAATATCCTTAAGGATATTTCACCCGGTATGAGTGTATCCCCCAGATTCAACAAGCTTTTCTAATATAATACTAGGAGCCAGAAAATAACAAAAATTAAATCAACGAAAAAATCAAACACTAGAATATATGTGAAAGTATAATCTTCTCTATACTTCCTCATGAGAGAGTAAATAAAAGGAGGCTTAAACGGGCAACCAAATGGACCAATTAGTAGCTCCAGCGTTCAGCAAAAGAATCAAACATCTCAAAATTGAAGAATAATAATAAAGTCTCCAAGACTAGTGGATAGTTGTCTTAGAGAATTGTCGATAAAGATATAACAATGAGGGGTTAATGACAATAAAGATAATGATTCAATTTGTCAAAAATAAACATTAGATTTAAACGAGTATTACTAGCCACTCAATGCTATTAAATGAGAGATGAAACTAGACAATAATATGAATACTTCTTTTTTGAGATAATAGAATTATTTTTTCAACAATCCTCTATATATCTCAAAAGAATATAAAGAAATAGAATGAAATAAGTTTTGCTGGATTTTCATTTATGAGTCTAATACGGCGAATCTAGTGTCCGTAGACTATGGACAAGACCTTGATAAAATAAGATTAAACATACAAAATAATCTGTGAAGTTTAAAACTTCTATGAACCAATAAATCTTTTGTAAATCCACCGTCTTATTCTATCACATTATGCTCACACAATTTTTGTCGTTATTGTGATTTTGCGCTAAGAGGTCATGCATGTGTCCTGATATGCATGAGTGCTCTAGAAATTTGCCACAATCACATTCATACAGGTTCAATTATCAAGTGTGTTATGCAGAGGAATACGCCACCTATAAAGGATATGACTTGGTTTAAGAGTTTAACTCAACCTCACTTTTTCTTATAAACTGTTCCACTATATTCACACATCATACGAGGAATATAACTTTATAATTACCTTACTTGATCAACTAATAACTTGTTATTACCAATAGGAGCCTAGTCTATGGAATATCCAATCACATATGTTGGGTTACCATCATTTTTGATCTTCGCAAATATAATTTACTAAAATATTACTTCCTTCGATGTTTCATTAGTTAGTCAATTGATCAGATTCACCTTCAATTACACATTATTTATATGCGTAATAATTCATCTCACTGTAGCTGCCTTGTCACATTATGTCTAAAACTCACATATCAAATATTTTCGTTGAAACAATTATTTTTTACAACTGTTATTGCTTGGGAACCACATATAGATTTTAAAATCCATAAAATGTCATTGTACCCCTCTAGTACAACAAAAATACTAATTTATTGAGAACTTTACTTGTTGTACCTCTCATGTATCACCACACTATTTTCTAGATAATGTGTTAAGAATTGATATCACTTCCAACAACAAGAACATTAGAAGTATTTTCACTTTTAAAATCTTAACAGTACTTTATTATATTTTTCTCCAACTCTATTATTGCATTCGATCAAATCACAATTGATTATTATAACTATGTACTCATTACTATTGATTATGTATATGCAACATTTATGAGTATACAATTAAATAACATAAAGAGACACCCCTACACTTTCAAATATTTGTAATAAGGTCATTACTTCTCTTTAACATTCATAAAAGAAAATTTCCTTTTTTTGCACTAGTCAAAATGAACATGAATAAAACTATTTAATCCGAATATTTTTCTCTTATAGTAAGAGAACATTCTCATGAAGATATAATAGAAGTTTTTCAAACACTACTCAAATAATAGGAGTCAAATGACTTAACAAGAACCGTTTATCAATTATCAAATATTTTTATTACAGAAGTCCTTCAAACAGTTTATTATTGGAAGCTTACACAATATTTGTAGTAGTTATAAAATTAAGTTCATACCAATATAAGTATAAAGAGAAGAAGACAATATATAGAGATAAAGAAGAGAACTTTTCTTCTATTCAAGTGTATTATCAAATGGTGAGTTATATCTCTATTTATAGTGTTGAGATATCCCTCCCAAAGGTCACCAGATTATTAGATACATAGTTATCTCGTAAGGTTCTTATTACCTTGAAATTTTATCACCTTGGAAACACTTATACATGAATTCAATTAATTGTTGGATGACTCTAATGGACCATACACATAAAACAATGGAGTTATAAAACTCCCCCTTGGATGTCCATATATAATGTGCCTCGTTAAAACCTTACTAGGAAAAATCCAGTGGGAAAAAATTCTAGTGAAGGAAAAAGAGTACACATACCTTTTGATACACATTATTTGTTGCCTCGTTAAAAACCTTGCCAGCAAAACCCAGTGGGACAAAACCTCAGTCAAGGAAAAAAGAGTGCAACTCGTATCGTACTCCCCCTGATCAATTCATCATTTAATTTCTTGTTATAATGTCATCCAATATTAACTTCTCAAATATTGATAGTGTCTTTGTGATTAAATAACATTCATGAAGATTTTGCATGATCGAACTCATCCCAATATATCATTTAATTATTTCATAGATATGACGAGGATCTGAGATTAACCGAATGCATTCTTGAAGATCACTTTATTCGTTACCTCGTTGTTGCAAGTAAATTGCTCATTCAACTTGTTAATAGCAACAATTATCTTGTGGGCACTTTGATTTGCAGTTGATTATCCATAAATTGTGGTTGATAAATTCTTCTTCAAAGAAAAAAAGTCACATATTTCTTGAATATGATGTGTCATTGATATCAACAAGACGCACTCTCGACTTGCTTCATGAGGAGCTTTTATTTCTGCATAGCAACATTTGCTGCATTGATCACAAGGATATTATTGTGCCTCCACATGCAAGCAAACAACATTTTTTAGATCGTGCTTTCTGCGGATCAGATAAATATTTTCCATATGCGTAACCCATCAGCTCTTAAATTGAATTCTTCGGAATAGAATGAACCCATGTGGTCCTTCAAAGATATTCAAGTATATACATAACACCAATTCGATGTTCTTTTGTTGGGGAGGAACCGAATCTTGTCAGTAAATTTACTGCAAAACAGATATTTGGTCGAGTATTGTTAGCAAGTACCCTGATTGCACTAAGATATGGAGTCTCATTACCAAGAATATTTTCATCCTTCTTTTTGATATCAAAGTGAATATTTATTTATGTCAACCGATCTCATAATCATTGAGGTACTTAATAAATGTGATTTATCCATTAAAAAAAATTGCATTAAAACCTTTTGGTGTATGACTGATGGAGAAATATATTATCAATCTGTAGGTCAAGATAACATTTTGTCTTACCAAGACCTTTTCACTCTTTAAAACACTGAACAACTTTTAAAAGCTCTTTAAGAGTGCTAATGACGTTGACGTCATTAACATACACAGCTATAATAACCAATTCAGATTTTGACCTTTTCATAAAAATTCAAGGACAATTACGGTCATTCTTTTTGTACCCTCCCTTGATTATTTCAATCCATATAAGCATTCTTGAAACTTTATTGAAAAAGTTTCTTTAAAACTTTTATATGTTTTAGACACCTCGACTGCTTCAAGGATTTTCATGTAACATTCATTTTCTAGCTAGACATGACAATTATTCATTGTATTCATTCATGTTTTTCATATGTTGTTAGATCAAAATAAAACTCATTGCACCCACCATAAGAGAAAATATCTCCAATAATGTCGGGATTTTTGTGACAAACCTTTATGCCTCAAGGCACAAACCGTATTTGATATCTTACGGCTATATTATCGCATAATAATTTATTTGTACCCCACTGACATTTTACCTTGATTCATGGACTATCAGTCCAAAACGTCACATTTCTAAGTGAAACAAAATATTTTTGAATTATGCATTTTACTTGTCCAATCATTTATATGTCCAAACTCTATGACAGATTTGAATTCAAGATCCTCATTATATCATTGAGCGCTACCTCATATCAAAGATACCGTCTACGGTATTTGACATCGATTCCAACAAGACAAAACTTATCGAGATCTCTTCATTTTTCATAATTTTTCAAGCACCTGAACATCTTCAAAGGTTTTATGAAGTGTTATGTCAATGTGATTTTTTATTGCACTTGCCTCATTGTCATGACCATATTAATCATTTGCTCCTCTCCTTCTTCAAGGAATTTTATATTTGGAACCGATTGGTCAATTACGCTTTCAGCGTATCATAGACTCTTTCCTTCAAGGACTTCATATTGGAGAATGTGTAGCTGAATCATATCAAAGGGTCATTACATTCATCTGACAATTGATTTGCAACATTATGCAAATGAATTATCATTTGAACTTAAAGTTCACATATTTCTTTAACAAGGATCTAGATAATTCATCATTAACCTCACACATAATTTTATGTTGTCAATCATATCTCCCCCTAAGGTTAGAAAATCTGACATTCGTCCCAACCTTATTTGAGAATTCATCTTTGTGCGTGGTGGAACAATTAACATTATAGCCTCACATTCAATATTTTAGATGAAATTATTTGGTTCATGACCCTGAACCAATTTTAATGGGAAAACCTTGTTGGCTTGATGTATATATGTGTTGCTACATGTTAAATAAAATTATCTCATAACAAATCTTATTTGGGAGTTTTGTTCTCATAACCATGATTTAGCTATAATTGGAGACATATAATTTCTGCAAAATCAACCAGCATTATCAATATAATTTCATAATTTGAAACTGTGCTCTTAATTTAATAATTCGAACAAACAACCTTACAAACACCAATTTGTAAGTTGAGACCAAAGCACATGTGATCATTTCATAGATGCATCCATCATATAATTGTAAATGATCCATATGACAGGTCATGAATCACCTTTTTATATGTTCCAAAAATTTCAGGAAATTACAATCTCAACCTTAGCTGGTAGAATGATCATCTTATGAAGAGAACAAGAAACACAAGAGAATTCTTGAAGAATCTTTTATTTCTTCATCATATAATCTACATAAATTCTCAATTACATTTGCATCACATATAAACCAGAATGGTCGAATCGTCATGCCAATTGATCTTTATTTCAGTGTACTTTCAGTTTACATTTGCATGTGAATTCATCAGCATGTCCATATTTGTGTGCAACAAACAAGAGAAAACAACGGGTAACCTTTTATATAAATATTTATAACCCATTTCGGTTGTACTAATCTTAAGATAATAAAGCTTTTTATAATTTATAGTCTCAATATATATTTTTTCAATTCATCCGAAACTCAAAAAATTCTTTTGAGACAACC
Source organism: Solanum chmielewskii (assembly GCA_027704785.1). NCBI lineage: Eukaryota > Viridiplantae > Streptophyta > Magnoliopsida > Solanales > Solanaceae > Solanum > Solanum chmielewskii. Next base: position 5,830,111 of record JAKWIX010000327.1, read on the forward strand.
CCAATATTATTCCTCTAGTAATAATACAACTCATTAGAGCTTGCAATTAATTTTGTGTACTATCACATATTTAATGACCATTCATATGGTGAATATCTCCTTAAGGAGAAATTATATTATTATTGTCATGGTCAAAACTATTACGAGCAACACATGTTTCTTCCTTTACTTTTGTTGTACCATAGGCACACAAACAATGACAAATTTGTATCGCCACACAATAATATTATTTTGATCATGACACAACCTTTATAGGCAATAGTTTTTATTTCTTTTTCCCTTTTGGTAGTTCGCAAATAAACATACCATAATATTTATGACATATAAACGTACACGACCATTGACCATTTCTGTCAAATAAAAATTTATTTATTCCTCTCAAACCTCTCGTAGAGATGAGTTGTGACATATATCATTTTTTTTTCAAACATTACATAGAGATGAGTTGTGGCATATATCCAACCCATAATGATTTTATCAAATCTTGACCCATTCTCTACTCATCACAAGTCACATCCTCTTAAAGGAATGAACTAATCATTATATGTACGTCATAAATTTGAATTATAAGTACATTGTCATGGTTTAAAATTCATCTTATTTCCATGACACATCTCAACATCACTTTGAAAGATCAAGTGTACTATCACTTTATCTTCTTGTCTTTGATGGAGTATTTATAAACTTGTCAAATTATTGGGTCGACAACATTCACAAGTCCAATGACCTTCATACCATTTTGATAATAAAAATTGTCTTCACATTTTGAAGGACTATTTGGAGAACTCATAGTGTTTTTCCTTTCATAATTACCACAATGATAACTATTATAATTTCGTCTCTTCACACCCTTTTTCATATCGTTCATCATTTGTTATCTTTCAGACTACTTCTTTACTGTTACCATATTCATACTATAGAATGGATCAAATCAATATGCGGATTTCAAAGTTATCATATGTTGCTACCACATTATTTTCAAGGCATGGAGCGAATTCAATATGATGAATTTCAAGATTTTATATCAAAATATATTATTTTTGTTCTTTGTCATCATTATGATGCATTAGAACTAAAATTCAACGTCTTATCCATATAGAGTCATCTTAGGTCATAAAGTTATGAGATTGGACCCAATACCTTATTATCACGGTGCATCAAAACTCAAATTGATGTCTTACCCTCTTAGTGCGAAGAACATGAATCTACCGTCTTACCCTCAAACATTTTTTTCATTATGGCACATCTGGACTTTAACCTGATGTCTTACTCTTTTGGTGAGATGAAACTTGAATCCACCGTGTTATCCTTAACCAACATTATAATAGACTGAAGTACAACGTGACTTAGCCTTTAAGTTTTTCAAAACAATCAAAATAATATTCAAACTAATGTTATTTAAACTTTATACCTTCTCCATTTAAGAAATGTTGTATAACATGTCATATTTAACCAATAGTAGTATATGTCTTGGTTCGTAGTCAATTTTAGTGACCGAACACTATTGTGTTCTAAATCATAAAAAGATTTTAGAAAATACATACCTGATTTTATGAATATAATACCTTGATTCTCATAATGATATCAATCAAAACATGAGCTAAAAAAAAGCTAAAACTCAATCGCAATTGGCTAGAGTATCGTGTTGATAACGTGTTATAAAATTAAGCTCAAAGCAATATAAGTATAAAGAGAAGAAAACAATATATAGAGATGAAGAAGAGAATTTTCTTCTATTCAAGTGTACAATCAAATGGTGAGTGATATTTCTATTTATAGTGTTGAGATATCACTCCCAAATATCACCACATTAATAGATAAATAGTTATCTCTTAAGGTTCTTATCACCTTGAAAACACTTATACATGAATCCAATTAACTATTGGATGACTTTAATGGATCATCCACATTAAACAATATATTTATAACAATATTTACATTTTGGATAATGACTAATTATAAGGGCTTGCTCAATTCTGCCGATTAATGATTAGAATATTCAAAAACAATTCAAATACTAATCACTTAATAATAAAATATTATTCCCATATTAGAATTAGCCAAGCTAGACAAGAAAAATAAGTCTATTAACAAATTGATCATTTTTTATTATTTTTTTTAAAAAAATAAAAAAAAATTTCCACCCAACACATTGCCCCTTAATTTTTTTCTAGTAATGATCAAATAAGAAAATTCAGCACACAAGTAATTTCTCACATGTATTTGCTAAGTGTAGAACAACATCACTAAAATATTGTGTATGAATATTATTATAACATGATAAACATTAAATACAGGTAACTTATATTCATCTCAACATTTTAGCACATTATCAAATTCAAATAAACATTTATTCAATTGCATACATATTAGTATCATGTACCACCTTAGAAAATGTCAATATATACATGTGAATATTTTATAAGAATTTTTCATTCTAAGAACATCAATTAGTTCTAGAATCACCAATATATATATATATATATATATATATATATATATATATAACATTCTTCAGTTTTCAATTTGAGTATAGAACAAAATAATTTTACTTAGAACAAACATGCCAATACCAAAGTCTTAACACCTAACATCTCATAATTGATCACAAGATGTTAGGATCGAATTCACGCACACACACTAGATGAATGAAGAACACAAGAACTTTCAAGAGAAAGAGATGAGAGATCTAGAGAGAGAAAGAGAAAACCCAATATTTCGTGGTAAAACCCCGTGAGTAAACTTTCACGGCGGTGAGGTATATTTATATTAATAAATCAGAGTATTTTTTACTACAGAGAATAATTAGGAAAACCTAAAATAGAGAATAAATAGGAAAACCTAAAATAGAGAATAAATAGGAAAACCTAAAATTAATCAGACTCCACTACCTAACAATTCTCCCACTTGGAGACTGACTCAGTCATCCAAAAAATACATTCTCAAAGAAAAATATCTTCATCATCAACATCTTTACTGCACCGCAACATCTGTAGAAACAACTACAGAAGACCAACCGAGGTTTTACATAACCTCAGTTTCCCAACATCAACACATTTCGTCAACATGTCTGCCGGTTTCTTTGCACCCTCTATCTTCTCCAAGCACATATCACCATCCTCCACTTCCCTGCGAGTGAAATGGTATCGCCTACTGATGTGCTTAGTCTTCGAATGATAGACTGTATTTTTCACCAACTGTATGGCATTCTGTCTGAGTAAAGAATCTTCTCACTCTGCTTCTTGCCCAATTCCTCAAGATAATGTGTCAGCCATATCATCTCTTTCCCAGCTTCAACTATTACCACATACTCAGCTTCAGTAGATGAAAGAGAAACACACTTTTGAAGCCTGGACATCCAACTCACTGCTGTTCCACCTATGGTGTAAATGTACCCGGATGTACTCTTGCTCGAGTCAACATCCCCACCAAGATCAGCATCCACAAAACCTTGTAGAGTCACCTTGCCTTTGCCAAAACAAAGTGAAGTACTGGATGTACCTCTCAGATATCTCAGAAGCCACTTCACAGCTTCCCAATGCTCTTTCCCAGGGTTCGCCATGTACCTGCTAACTACTCCCACTGCATGTGCTATATCAGGACTAGTGCAGACCATAGCATACATCAAACTACCAACTGCTGAAGCATATGGAACAAGTGCCATGTGATCACGCTCCTCGGCAGTCTTGGGTGACTGCTCCTTTGACAATTTAAAGTGATTTTCCAATGGAGTAGTCCTGGGTTTAGCATCATTAACCCTGAATCTGCTCAGCACCCTCTCAATGTAAAACTCCTGAGATAGATTTAAAGTGCCAGTAGATCTATCCCGAGAAATCTTCATCCCCAAAATCTGCTTTGCTGGACCCAAATCTTTCATCTCAAACGCTGCAGACAACCTTGTCTTCAGATTGTTAATCTCCCTCATACTAGATCTTGTAATCAACATATCATCCACATACAAGAGTAGAAAGACATATGAATCAGTGTATTTCTTGAAGTAACAACAAGGATCCTTTTCAGCTTTGCAGAATCCACTCTTGGTCATGAAGGAGTCAAACTTCTTGTACCACTGCATTGGTGCTTGCTTTAGTCCATACAAGCTCCTGGTGAGCTTACACACCATGTGTTCATTGCCTTGAACCACAAATCCTTCCGGTTGCTGCATATAGATCTCTTTGTCCAGATCTCCATGTAAAAACGCTATTTTTACATCCATTTGCTCTAGATGCAAATTTTCCGATGCAACAATACTCAGCAGAATTCGAATAGAGGTTAACTTCACAACAGGAGAGAATATTTCAGCATAATCAATACCTTTCCTTTGTGAATATCCTTTAACCACTAAACGAGCCTTGAACCTTCTTTTGCCATCTGGTTCAGTCTTGATTCTGAACACCCACTTGTTCAGCAAAGCTCTCTTCCCTGCAGGTAACTCAGTCAACACCCATGTGTCATTCTTCTCAAGTGACCTCATCTCATCATCCATGGCTTGCTCCCACTTGATCGAATCCTTCACCTGTAGGGCCTCATCAAAAGACTCTGGTTCCCCCTCATCAGTCAGTAATAGATAGTGTAATGTAGGTGAATACCTATCTGGTGCCCTGATGGATCTGGATGATCTCCTTAACACCTGCTCAGGTGTAACTTGCCCCACTTCAGATTCTTCAGTAGGAGTTGGTTGAGTATCTGCTTCGACATCTCTGGGGTTACTCTTCTCCAACTCAACCTCAACTCCCACTTGCTTTGTAATCTCAGGAACCTTCTGCTCTCTGTTCTTGTACAGGATAGACTCATCAAATGTCACGTCACAATGTCTCAGAATCTTTCTGTTCTTGTCCTCCCAAAACTTGTAACCAAACAAATCAGAACCATATCCTATGAAGTAACACTTCACAGCCTTGGCATCAAGCTTGTCTCTCTTTTCTGGATCAACATGAACATAAGCAGTGCAACCAAAAGTCCTCAAGTGTGAGTACTTGAGTTCTTTTTCCTGTCCACACCTCCTCTGGAATCTTGAACCCTAAAGGAACTGATGGTCCCCTGTTGATCAAGTATGCAGTTGTGCTCACAGCATCAGCCCAAAGTGTTTTGGGCAGCCCACAGTGTATCCTCATACTCCTTGCACGCTCATTCAAAGTTCTGTTCATCCTCTCAGCAATTCCATTCTGCCTTGCCTTACCAGGAACTGTTCTCATCAATATGATTCCCTCAGCTGCACAGAATGCCTTGAACTCTGATTTGTCATACTCTTATCCATTGTCAGATCTTAGGCATTTGACTTTCAAACCGGTCTGATTCTCAACTTAAGCTTTCCACTTGTTGAAAGTTTCAAACACATCTGACTTATGCTTCAAGAAGTAAACCCATACCTTCCTGCTGAAATCATCAATGAAGGTAACATAGAATCTAGATCCTCCAAGTGATGATACTGGAGATGGTCCCCAAACATCTGTATGGACCATTTCCAACCGCACTTTCTTTGGCTCTCTAGGAGTCTTTGTGAATCTTACTCTTTTCTATTTGCCCATAACACAGCTTTCGCAAAGACCCATATCAACAGACTTCAGACCCTCTAATGCTCCTTTTACAACCAGCATCTTCATTCCTTTAGTACTCATGTGTCCGAGTCTGTTGTGCCACAGACATGAACCGAAAGCACCTTCAGCAACAGCGGCCATGTTTATACACCCTGCAGTGGTGTACAAGGTTCCAGATTTGGTGCCACGAGCTACTACCATAGCACCTTTCACGATCTTCCACGAACCTTTCCCAAACTCCGCTGCATATCCCGTGCTATCCAACTTACTAACAAAGATCAGATTTTTCTTGATCCCAGGAATATATCTGACATCCTCCAATGTCCACTGGTTTCCCGAGGTGGTCTTTATGCAAACATCCCCCTTTCCTTCAATCACTAAGGCTTTATTGTCAGCAAGATATACTTTTCCAAAATTTCCATATTTGAAATTTTGAAACAACTCCTTGCTTGGAGACGAATGGAAAGATGCACTAGAATCCAAAATCCATGATTCAACCGGGCTGTTCACACTAAGGATTAGAGCATCCCCAATGTCCTCTGCTGAATTTACAGAATCATTGTCATCTCCAAATTTCTGATTCTGTTTCTTCTTTGGCTTTGTACAGTTCGTCCAAAAGTGCCCTTTTTCTCCACAGTTCCAACAAGTCACGTTTGATCTGCTCAGTGATTTTCCTCGATTCTTTGATTTTGATCGACCATGTTGATTTTGGCCTTTCATCTTACTACTCCCCCTTCGATCAACGCTGAGAGCACTGCCCTATGAATCTCCCACTTATCGTTTGCAAATACTTTCGCTAAGAACAACATCACGGATTTCATCAAATTTTAGTTTCTCAAATCCACGGGAACTGCTAATCGCAGCAACAACAATATCCCAAGACTCGGGCAGAGATGACATCAAAATCAACGCCTTAATTTCATCTTCGAAATTAATATCCACAGAATTGAGTTGTCTCATAATCATATTGAACTCGTTTATATGATCAAAAACGGATCCAGTTTCAGACATATGTAAATTGAACAATCTACGCATCAAATGTACCTTGTTCATAGCCGATGGTTTTTCATACATGTTTGACAATGCCTTCAATAGACCGGACGTAGTCTTCTCCTTCACGATGTTGAACGCCACGTTTCTTGACAAAGTCAACCGGATCAACCCTAGAGCCTGGCGATCCTTGAGTTTCCATTTCTCCTCCGTCATGGATTCCGGCTTCACCCCGGTCAACGGTTCATGAAGATCTTTCTGGTACAAATAATCTTCGATCTGCATCTTCCAGAAACTGAAATCGAATCCATCAAACTTCTCGATTCCAAGCTTCGAACTATCCATCTTCTGTGATCGTGTTGAATCTCCTTAGCTCTGATACCAGTTGTAAGGATCGAATTCACGCACACACACTAGATGAATGAAGAACACAAGAACTTTCAAGAGAAAGAGATGAGAGATCTAGAGAGAGAAAGAGCAAAACCCAATATTTCGTGGTAAAATCCCGTGAGTAAACTTCCACGACGGTGAGGTATATTTATATTAATAAATCAGAGTATTTTTGGTTACAGAGAATAAATAGTAAAACCTAAAATAGAGAATAAATAGGAAAACCTATAATAGAGAATAAATAGGAAAACCTAAAATTAATCAGGCTCCACTACCTAACACAAGATTCATTTGAGAAATGACCACAATTATTTAGATCATCTGCTTAGCTATTTTTACTTTGCGAGATTATCATTTCTCCGAATCTTCTACAATATACACTGAGGGTATATTTAAAGAGTTTGACATATTAAAATCTATTAAAATATAAACATAGAAGTTAGTACCTTAGGAACATGAAGATAAAAACTAAATTAGCTATTCTCCTCCTTCTAATAAGAGGAGCTTCACCCAGAGTTATTTATCACTACATCCCAATGTAGACATACAATTGTCAAGTTTCAAAGTTGTGTTAGTCTCAATACTGAAACGTCTTTCCCTCTCACAAATTCACTTAACTCGTGATCTAGATCATTAACACACCAAAGTTGAGAAGTAGAGGAGAAGGAAAATTTAAATACGCGAACAATTTGTAACTAGTATTTTTCATAAGAGTAAAGAACGAAATATCCTTAAGATTGTTGTAAATCTTACGAAAAATATCTTCATCACGAACACTTGTACCGAATTCACCAAATTTTGTACTTCATCAATAACTCCTATAGAAAATTGTCATAGCTTGAGGAGTGTCAAAAAACACTGTCCTTAAAGATAATTCACCCGGTATGAGTATCCCTCAGGTTTCAACAAGTTTTTCTAGTCTCTTACTAGGAGTCAAAAACTATCAAAGATTAAATCAACGAAAAAACCCAACACTTGAATATTTGTGAAAGTATTATCTCTGGAGCATATATAGGCAACCAAATGGACCAATTAATAACTCTACTGCTCAGCAAAAGAACCAAACGTCTCAAAATTAAAGAACAATAAAGTCTCCAAGACTAGTTGATCATTGGCTTAGAGAATTGTCAATAAAGGGCTTGCAATTAGTGTTTTTTTTTTTTTTGCTTAAGAACGGAAGGATTTTATTTATTTAATAACAAGGTTTATCCATACAAAAGTGGAACTAGTCTATGGATATAATTCCATTCAGATCTCTTTCGAGAGCATTGGTTACAAGAGAAGGACATGTTGCAAAAATATAAGGTTGAGTGTAGATCATTTGTTGATCCTTCGTTATCCTTTCGTATTTAGATAGAAAGTCTGCTACTGCATTAGACTCCTTCGGAATGAGCTTTAAGAATGATCCTTCGAGTTGTAGTAGCAGCGATCTACAATCTGCGTATATATGTGAGTACATGAGGCAGCTGCTATTCAAAGAGTTTAGTAGTACTTGAGAATCAATTTCTATCAGTAGATGTTTAATGTTATTATTTTTTGGTACATTAGTCCATGTAGCAATGAAAGGACTTCAGCATGAAGGGTGTTTCGTGCTTTAATCTTGCAAGCAAACCCCACAATTCATGTGCCTAGTTGAATGTCCGGGGAGTTAATGGAGACATTATATTTCTCCCATACATATTTAGCATCCGGGGTCGAAAAAGAATATGCTCAATGTTTTCTTCTATGTTAGGACAAGAGAGACAGTTTTTAGAGCTAGTAATATTTTTATTGTATAAGGCACTCAATGTTGGTAGTTTATATGAGAGAAGAAGTCATTGAAAGAATTTTATCTTTTTAATAATATTTGTCTTCCAAATCCAAATATTTTTGTAATTCATACTAATAGTAGGTTCGTAAATGGTTTGGAGATACATAGCGTAGGCGCTTTTAGTGTTAAAGAGACTGTTGTTACTATTGTTGCAAAAGAATGTGTTTGTTTTATGTGGTGAGTTTGGATGTAGGTGTTTTCTATGGACTGTTTAACTTTGCTAGGAAAGACAAATGATAGGCACGAAAAGTTCCAATTGTTATCTGTGAGTTCATTTAGTAATAGATTTGATTCATTTCTGTTTAATGGGCCTTGTATTGTCTGACGAAGTGAGAAAGTAGTTTCTATCCAATCATATTCCCAGATTCGAATATTGTTTCCATACCCAACGTTCCAGGTGATGCCTTTGTACAATAGCGGATAGACTCTTACAAGGATTTTCCAGATATAGTAATCATAGGGATAACATTTCATATTGTGCATTTGATTTCTATTTTGGTATTTGTTGAGAAATTTAGCCCATAGGTGATTTTTAATTTTTTTGAATCGCCAATTTAAGCTTGCTAAGAGGGCAAAGTTTTTCCCACCTGTTTTTTGTATGCCAAGTCCTCCGTAGTTTATAGGGGTCATTACTAGTTCCCAATTTGCCAGGTGGAGCTTTATTTTATCTAGTACGGATACACAAAGGAAGTTCCTTTGTATTCGATCAATCTGTTTAAAAGTTGATTGGGGAAGAAGATTGCATTGCATCGCGTATGAAGGAATGGATGCTAGTACTGATTTTACTAGAGTAGTTCTTCCTGCTAGTGTTAGTAGTCAGGATTTCCAGCCACAAAGCTTATTGTTCATGTAAGTTTTGTTGAATGCCTCTCAAAGTGAGAATCTTTCCATTATATAGAGAGAATAAATATTACAAATCCCTAAAGATCCATCATTCCTATCCCTAAACATCGCTATTCTATCTCTATATATATGTCATTCAAACCTCTAAATCTGATTTGCTATCCCTCCAAATCCGTCATTCTATCACAATATTTATTCCTTTGATTATATAAAAAATATATATGATCATGCTAATTTATATCACTATATAATTATATTAATAAATACAATTGTTTCGATGTCCATCATGCTAACATCCCCCCTCAAATTGATGTTTGGTGGATCAAGAAGCATCAATTTGCCTACTAGAAACTGATGGTGTTGCCGTGCCATGGACTAATGCATCAGCTATTTAAAGATCACTAGACACATGTGGAAGATTAAGGACTCCTTTATCTACAACTTCTCGTTTATAAAGACAATCTATTTCGATGTGTTTGGTCCTCTCATGAAAAACTGAATTAGTAGTAATCTGAATAGGACTTGTGTTATCAACATGAAGAGGAGTAGAATGAGATTGAGGAAATCAAATCTCACAAGTAATCCACGAAGTGATACAGCCTCAGAACAAGCAGTAGACATGGATCGATATTCAGCCTCAATTGAAGATTTCGATACACGATCTTACTTTTTACTCTTCCTAGATATCAAGGACTCTCCAAGAAACATGCACCAACCAGTGAATGAGTGAAGAGTATCAGGACATCCCGCCTAGTCAGAACCACTAAAAGCATTAAGATGAATAGGAGAACCACTTGAAAAGAACAATCCACTAGTAGATGTTCCTACAAGATACCGAATTATGCGATGAACAGCCACCAAGTGGAGATGACGGGAGCTTGCATAAATTGACTAGCTTATTGAGCTGTAAAAGATATCAGGCTGGGTAATAGTAAGGTAATTTAGACTCCCAACTAATTGTCGAAACATAGTTGGATCAGGAAGAAGATCGTCTTCTTCGCGATGATACTTCACATTCAATTCCAATAGAGTATCTACGGAGGAGGAATCTTGAAGACCAGACAAAGAAGTCAAATCCTGAGTATATTTGTATTGATTTTGAAACACACCTTAAGCAACATTATTAACGTCCAAATCCAAAATATATGTAAGAGTACCAAGATCTTTAATTTGAAAAAAATATTTAAGTTGCTGTTGGAGGCTAGAGATGAGTCAAGAATCAGTTCCTGTGATGATAATGTCATCTACATACACAAATAGAAGAACAGAACCTGTAGATGTTTCCCAAAGAAACAAAGACGAGTCGTATTTGCTCTACTCAAAATAAAATTGTAGCAAAGTAGACCAGAACTTATCAAACCAAGCTCTTGGAGCTTGTTTTAATCCATACAAAGACCGCTTCAACTTGCATACATCTGATGTTGGTGATGAGAACAAAAAAAAAATTGACATCCATATGTCCATGGAAAAAAGCATTTTTGACATCCATCTGATAAAGAGACCAGTTTTGTAAAGTGGCAATGACAATAATTGTTCGCACCATAGTCATTTTTGCTACAGGTGCAAAAGTCTCCTCATAGTCACCCCATACTCTTGTCTGTTACCAAGAAAAACCGATCGAGCTATGTACCGATAAAGAGTTCCATCTGACTGAAGTTTAATTAAATAAACCCATTTACATCCAATAGGTCGTACATTTGAAGTACATAAAGCAATATCTCATGTGACATTTTCTTTAAGAGCCAAAAGTTCCTCCTCCATTGGTTTTTGCCAACATTCAAGCTTGGAGGGTTGTGAATAACCTGTTGCAAAAGAGATAGTGGATAAAGTAGAAGAAAAACCATACCGTTTAGGAGTTTGAGACACTCTAGTAGATTGCCGAGGAGGCTCAAGAGGAGCAGGCCGTGAAAAAATCTCAATATGAGTAGGAAAGAAATACTGATTCTCAAAGTAAATAACATTCCTAGAAACACAAAATTTTTTAGAACTTGGATCATAATAAATAAAGGGAAATTTTTCAAAATGTCAATATTTTAGCATTTAAGAGGACTCATTAGCAACAATTTCAATATTTAGTAAAAATGTCATTTTAGTTTGTTATGTATCTTATTTATGTTTTTATTATTTATTTTTATTTAAAGAATATAATTATTTAATAACAAAAAGGAGAAAATTAAGGGGGGATATTTCAAAAAAAAGGCAAGCATCCTTAATTTTCTCATCAGTTACATTTTCAAATAAAATTTAAATTTTGTTTTTTTTTTCTCCAGAATTTTTATCTTTTTAAAATTATATTAATTCCACAATATATTCTATTTATATTTATTATAGTTTTTTATTAGTTTGTATTCATTCAAATAGGTATGCCGAATTTATCTATATAGTCATTTAAGAAATATATTTGTATTTTCATATATTTTTTCCCTATATAGTTATTTTTTTCTTCAAAAATCCTGTATGTATTCATTTCAATATGTATTTTATTTGTATTTCTATTTATTCTAGTTTTTATTTAGAATTTTGTATAATAATATATAAAATACAAAAAATTAGTATGATGAAAAAGTGAATGAAATATAAAATTGAAAAGAAATAATTGAATATTTGGTGTACTCATTCTTAAATAAAATACATAACTAGTTAACATACCTTTAGAATAAATACAAATTAGAAAAAAATGTCAAATTCAGTTGACATACCTTTATTAGTTTGTATTCATTCCAATATATATGTCAAATAAAATGTAGCTATTTAAGAAATATATTTGTATTCGTATATATTTTTCACTGTGTATTTATTTTTCTTTTCAAAATCTTGTTTCCTTTTCTAAGTCGTATTCATTCCAATATGTCTATTATTTGTATTTGTATTCGAATACAAATAAACTAATAGAAAGTTGTTCTTCTTATAAATAAAATACATAACTAGTTGACATACATTTGGATGAATACAAATTAGGGACAAATATAAGATTCATAAACCATGCAACATGAAATTTTTAGTAAATACAAATATTGATAGTATACATAGTGATTTGAATACAAATTAAGAAAGCATACCAAATTCTAAAAAATAACTATAATTACAAAACAAACTAATAGAAAATTGTTCGAAAACTATCCGATCTTCGTCGTCTTTTTCAAGATCCTCACAAGTAGACAAAGATTCTACAGCACCGGATCATACATTATACACTATTTGTTAAGTAATAAATAAATTAAAGGATGAAAAATCACCAGAAATTGGTTGATTAAGATGAATACCTCTAGTAAGCCTCTTGGATTCAGCCATTGGAGAGTAAATCATAACGGAAATTGAAAAATACAAACAACATTTTTTAAGATTTAAACAAAAATAAAATTAGAAAAAAATCTGAAAATAGGATAGAGATTAAAGATACCTTAATCAAAGGGATTCTTGTTGATTCAATTTTGGATTAAAAAAACAACCAAAATATATGGCAAAAAAATATTTGCAACTTGAATGTTGGAGGAAAATCAGAAAAGATAATCACGAGATAGAGAGAAAAAATTAAATGGGAGAGAGAATTAACAATTTGAAAAGATAAATATGAGAGAAAATGATTTTTTTTTAAAAAAAAGGATATATAGAAATTAATTGAAAAAGAGAGATAAAATAGGAAGAAAATTGGGACACATAAATTTTTTAAAATAATGACAATTTTGACATTATTGCTAATATTTATAAAGTATGGATATTTTTACTAAATATGTTATTTATTTTGACTAGTTTACTAATTTTCCCATAAATAAATCCTTTATACGAAGTACTATAGGATATAAAAGCACATTTAGTAGGCTGAACAGAGAGTTTATTGCATTGAGAAGGAGGTAGGAACCTAATGTATGAAAACTATGATAGCTTCGATGTTTGTGAAAAAGTCTATAATATGGAGACTCAAGGTTTAACACTTAAGATGGAAGTCTATTAATCAAATAGACATCACAATACACAACCTCAACCCAATATTCAGAAGGAACTGATGACTCAATCAATAAAGTACGAGTGACATCCAAAAGATGATAGTTTTTACGCTCAGAAACTCACAAAATACTTGAAATGATCATGAGAAATAACTAGTGAAATTCCCCAAACATCACTATCAGTGGCATGAAAACACTTTGCAGCACGACTACCAAAATTTGGAAAAGGAAGAGTTTTACTTTTGTCTAATTTACAAGTAGAATAATCAAAGGAAGCAACTGAAAATTGATTTTTATTTCCCAATAAACCAGAATTGGACAAATGAGACAACATAATAGAATTTGGATATCTTAGACATTTATGCAAAACTTCATTCTTAGTAGCGGTGGAAGCAAAAGCCCGAACAGGAGGAATAGAAAGTTGTATGGAGCAATCTTCAAACTTTAGGAACCTTCGGCGATTATCGTCCTCAACACCTGATCCTGCACAAGACAACTATTACGAGAAAAATTCACATTACAATTGTTATCTAGCAATTGGCTCACTGAAATAAGACTACTGGAGAGCTTTAGTGATACAAAAACATTTTGAAAGTTTCAGTAATATCCCCAACCTTGGTAATGGGTAATTATAACTATTTGAAACCTGAATCTCTGTTGGACCATTATACTCACAGATGTTTTTGAGTATATCAGTTGAGTTGGTCATATTGTTAGAAGCACCCGAGTAGACAAGCCAAAATTTATATATTACCTCTGTAACATTTCAGAAAATGTACGTGTCTAGTGAAGAGTTTATTAGGTTGAGAATATGTATTGGGGTACAAAGGCATCCCAATTCCCAATATAGATAAATATTGGTTATGTTAGAAAATATTGACTTAAGGGTGTTAGCTAATTCTATGTAGTAACAAGTAACTTAAGATACATTTTAATGTTCAAATGCTCCAACCCAAGCATGTTTAGGAATTGTACCTACAATGCAAACACTAAGCTAAAATTTTTGATTTCATAGCTTACACATATTAGGTACGAGGCATCCAAGTGTCAAGCCTAGGTACTATAGCACATGATCATTTAAAATGATCAGGTAGATTAAGCAGTGCCCAAAGACATAGTGAGGATCCATGGGACAAGAAGTGAACTTTTCAAGTGCAACTACAGAGTGCACAGCTAGGAAAGTTCAAGGCAACACATGTGCAAGCACGTGTGCTACTGGCCAAGAGACCAAAAGACCAAGCCCAATAGATTCGGTTAGAGGGCCGGTGCGCATCGAGTCAAGTCATGTGGGGCCGAGCTTCCTAACCAATCCTAGGCTCTAACGAACTTACCTAACTAACTAACTAGCCTAGGACTAACTGAAATAAACTAACTAGTGTGCCCAAAATCCTAAGACCTAACAGGGTGACACTAGCCGAGTAGCTAACTAAAGAAACATTCTAGTACCTAACCTAGGATGGTCCAAAGGGGTTGGTTAGTCCTAGTGACACAGGGGTACTTTAGTAATTATTCTAGGTCACTTAATTAATTAAATAAGCAACTTAATTAATTACTGTACTTTCATGGTCAAACCCGAACCCTTAGCAAAAATTTAGGATTTGGCTAAGTCAAATGCTCTCCTATTTTTAGTCGATATAGGAAGGTCGTTTTGGTAATTAGCTAATTGATTTATTTAATTAAGTTAATTAGCTTAAGATGGGTTAGTCAATATTAAGTTTCTAATACTTAGACTCATTTTTATCCAGTAGAAACACACTATTGAAAAACAGTGAACAAACGTAAGAAAAATAGAAAAATACTCTCGGTTATCCTAAAGCGATTTCAAGGCAATTATTGATTTTCATGTTAAGTACAGGGTGATCTTCGTAGCTTCAGTTCTATAGCAAGGTATGGGTTTTCTCTCTTGGATTTCTTTCCCAGGAGGCTTTTCAAACGTTTTGAATTCAAGAAAATCGAAACCAGGGTTTCCCAAAGAAATTGTTTAATGTTCATCTCCCTAGTTCTCCCTATTTTCGATTCTAGTAGTATGTATAATGCAAATCTCAAGCATCTTATTGGTATGTAGTGCTAACTGATAATTATTTGTAGGGTTCTGTGATTTGATAATGTTAATTGAGACCTATAGGTTAGATCCATATGATTAAAGTATCATTTACAAGAGATAAGAATGTTGTAATGCCCAATTGTGTTCGATAAGATAAAATTGCTATAAGCCGTTTATGAAATTCAATTTACTGTTGAAAGGAATGAAGTTTTCAATTACTGTGTGTGTTTACAGTGGATATGTTTGTAAGTATTTGGAATGCAATGTTTCCAAAAATAAATAAGAATAAGAATCAAAGCTAGTTAATGAATCTTCAATGCAAAATAAACAGTATAGCTTGGCCAAGCTAAGCTCTGAATTGTTCTTATGATCTAATCAAATGTTAAAAGTTGGCTTGCTTAAAGTTATGAGATTACTATAGTATATACATGAAGTTAATTGACTTGGCTAGTGATAATATCATGGCAAGTGTTTAGTGAAAGTTTGGTTTATGCTAATAAATTGGCCAGCAATATTATTTCCAAAAATGTAATAGAATTGGTCAATGACTAAGTCATACCAATCTTATATGGCCAATGTAAATTATGTTGTTTCTTGTAAGGACAAATACATGTTAAAGATTAACTTGACAAGATGTAACTCAATGAACTCATAACCTTGGGTATGTCAATGATTGGGACAAGTCCCAATATACCCTATCTAAATGAACGTGTGAGCATAGTAGCACATTGAATAAGTCCTCATAACTTTCATAAAGAATGGTACAAGACTATCAAATAACATTGAACAAGATAAGGTGAGTAATGAAATAACTAAAAACTTATGAGTTATGAAATTGACCATAAAATGGAGTGTTAAAGGAAGTGAGACAAGTCGCACTTGCACCTAATAAAATATGTTAAAGATACTCACATAAGAGGATGTTAGAGATCGTGAGACAAGTCTTATTCACACCATAAAGATAATGTAAGATTTAAGTTCACATTCATCAAGTATAGAAAGGTATGACAAGTTATGAATTGATCTAAGAATACCTCATACTAGAAGCAAGCTTCCATAATGTATGAGTCAACTCTAAAAGTTGTAAAGTATGATAAAAGTTGGCTTGCTTAAAGTTATGAGATTACTATAGTATATACATGAAGTTAATTGACTTGGCTAGTGATAAAATCATGGCAAGTGTTTAGTGAAAGTTTGGTTTATGCCAATAAATTGGCCAGCAATATTATTTCCAAAAATGTAATAGAATTGGTCAATGACTAAGTCATACCAATCTTATATGGCCAATGTAAATTATGTTGTTTCTTGTAAGGACAAATACATGTTAAAGATTAACTTGACAAGATATAACTCAATGAACTCATAACCTTGGGTATGTCAATGATTGGGACAAGTCCCAATATACCCTATCTAAATGAACGTGTGAACATAGTAGCACATTGAATAAGTCCTCATAACTTTCATAAAGAATGGTACAAGACTATCAAATAACATTGAACAAGATAAGGTGAGTAATGAAATAACTAAAAACTTATGAGTTATGAAATTGACCATAAAATGGGGTGTTAAAGGAAGTGAGACAAGTCGCACTTGCACCTAATCAAATATGTTAAAGATACTCACATAAGAGGATGTTAGAGATCGTGAGACAAGTCTCATTCACACCATAATGATAATGAAAGATTTAAGTTCACATTCATCAAGTATAGAAAGGTATGAAAAGTTATGCATTGATCTAAGAATACCTCATACTAGAAGCAAGCTTCCATAACGTATGAGTCAACTCTAAAAGTTGCAAAGTATGATAAATTGAGCTAAGCACCGATAGACTAGTAATGAGCTTGTGCAAGCACATGTAAGCCTCATTAAATGAGACTACTACCAAGGTAGATAAGGGTCCCCAAATTCCTCTAGTCTTTGAACTATGTCGCCAGCATATGTTACTAGCTAGTGGATCCACCTAAGAAAGCTAGGAAGTATTCGGTTTCACTTTTTTCGGTGAACCACCTCTTTTCAGTGTGGTGAAGACATAGGATTTCATGTTAGGTCAAATGATCTATGTCGGTTAAATGCTAAATATTTCTCCAAGAAAGTAAGAAATAAAGAACTAGGAATATGAGGGGTGTTCGGATAGGATGACCAAAGGGTGAGGTTAGACTAAGTAATGATATAAGTCATTCTTAGTCATCTCACATAAAGATCCCAATGGAAGTCTTAAAAGAATATCCCAAGTCAACCTAGCATGTTCAAAATTGAACATGAGATCAAAGAAGAAGAAACGTATGTTCAAAGTGAAATAAGTAAACAAAAGCATAAGTATATCAAATCATCATTGTTTGATAAGATTGAAGTTTTAACAGTTATTGGATTATGACAATAAAGGAAGCAAAACATAATGACTCGTTGATATACCGTGGTTTCACGGTATTATTAATACTTTTTCCTTATGTTAAATGTGTCCAAAAGCCTTTTTGTGTTAATTTTTATATAAGTTTCTCTTTGTTTTGAAAGAAATCTGTCCAAAGCTGAATGTGGAGATTTTGAGCGAAGAAATGCAGAAGAGACCACCTACAGAGGTTATGACGGTCCGTCGTGCTTGTGACGGTCCGTAGGTGGCAGCGTACTGCAGCTGCTGAAGGAAGATGGGGAAGTCTAACCATGTGTGGGATTACAAAGCTTGTGACGGTCCGTCCTGCAGGTTCGTCATGAAGTTCAGAGAAGTGATCTCAGTACCCATATTCCAAGAGTTGAAGTGTTTTGAAACAAAGGCCCTCGATGGACCATTGTGCCTATGACGGTCCGTCATACTTGACGTCGAGGGTAATGAAGAAGAGCAGCAAAAGAAATTACACAAGTATGGGCCGACGGAGTCCATGACGGTCCGTCGTGACCACGACGATCCGTCGCGTGGTCCGTCGACCCAGCCGCGTTTTGGCAGATTTACAGCAAACAAAGTCCTTGTTTAATTAGGTTTTTTTTTATTTTTTATAAATAGTTCGAAAAACCTCGTTTTTTAGGTTGGACTTTGTTAGGTTAGACTCTTAGATTGTAAAACTCCTTATTGGTAAACATTGTATTGTGAGATTCTTGATAAACATTAGACTTTTTCTGAGATTATTGATTACTTTGAGATTCCTGCAAGTGAATATTGATGATTAATCAAGCAAACTTTTGGATTTTACTCTTTCTCATTGAAGTAAGTACATATACTCTTATTTAATATATTTGAATATTGTGTTTATGGTCATAAGTAACTAAACTCCATAACTAGGGTTGTGGGAACCATAGGCAAATAATGAGATAAACCCTAACTAAAGCAACAATTCTAGAATAGTGTCTTGCATGTATTAATAATTCTTTCGCTTCGAAGTCTTTTTAACGGATGGCCAACGTTAGAACTCGCCTTAATGCCACTTGCCGGACCAAGGAGGTAGATAATAGGAAAAGAATTATTAACATAGATTTAGTGTATTCTATCTAATAGGCTAGTATTGATTGGTACAAGGTAATAACTTAGTCAAATATCGAATACGATGCTTAATATGAGGTAAGGATAAGGGTTAGGATAGTAACACACGTAGCCGGACCAAGGTGCGGAGTGAGATTTTCTAGATGCCGGACCAAGGATTTAGAAATACATAACTTATCACTTTGCATGCAAGATACTAGGAATGAATTGTTATAGTTAGAGTTATCAAGTTATGAACCTGTGTGGAACACGTAAACCCTAGTTACTTTGATTAATTAATTAAAATCCAACATTCAAAGTTGTTAAGTGTCTCTGTCAAGTTTGTTAATTAATTTTACTCATTTAGAAATAGAAACCCCTCTTTATTGTTTTTACTTTCCAAGGAAGTCAATGACCAAACAATAGTAATAACAGGTTGAAGTTAAGTCTAGACTATTTTCCTCGTGGGAACGATCCCAACCTCACTAGTTGGTTTATTTACTTGACACGACCGCTTTACTTTTTATTTGAGAAGTCAGTTTGAGCGTATCAAATTTTGGCGACGCTGCCGAGGAATCTAGCTTTTAGATTAACTTGAACTTATTACTATAGTTTAGTTGATATTTTCTTGATTTTACTTTGTTTTATTGTTTTTGATTTCTTTTCAGAACTATCCTCCTTTTATGCCAAATAAACGGAGAGGAAGAGAACCCTTGTTTCCCTACGATCACGAGTTAGAGCGTACACTGCGCAATATGAATCGAAACTTGGGAATAAATGATGAGGATCCAAACCAGAACATCCCAGTTCCGGCTGATGTTCATGGTCAGATGTTACTCGATGCTTTGGGTGAAAATCAACAGAGGGGACAAAATCCCATTCCACGGCCCCAAGCATACTACAGAGGGTATGATAACATAGCAGACTCGGATGGGCCACTTGTCTTGCCCCCTCTACCCACAGGCCACACCTTTATGGTAACTAGTAGCCTGATGCTAATGCTCACTGCTAGAGGTTTATTTTCAGGGCTACTTACTGAGGATCCACATGCCCATATAGCTAAGGTAAGGGCAGTGTGTAAAAGTTGTGTGGGGAGACCTGATTTGGATCTAGATGTAATAGGGCTCAAAGTGTTTCCTCTCTCACTAACGGGAGAGGCTGCTATATGGTTCACTGAGCTCCCATACAACTCAATCTTCACTTGGAACCAATTAAGAGATGTTTTCTTAGCATGCTACTATCCGGTCTCCAAGAAACTAAGCCACAAAGACAGAGTGAACAACTTTGTGGCACTACCAGGAGAGTAAGTTAGTAGTTCTTGGGATAGATTCACCTCATTCTTGAGAAGTGTTCCAAATCACCGTATAGATGATGAGTCACTGAAGGAATACTTCTATCGGGGACAGGATGATAACAATAAAGCGGTGTTGGACACTATAGTAGGTGGATCTTATAAGGAGTGTCCTTATGCTGAGATTGTTGAAAAAATAGAGAAATCTCCTGAAATAACAAAGCTTGGAGTACTAGGAAGTCTGATGCAGGGAGAAACACCTTCGCAGTACAGTCCACTCACAACCCAGCCACAGATGAGATTCGTGAAGAAATGGCTCAGATGAGAACTGAGCTTGGGTTGGTACTAAAACATGTCACAGGGGGTGCAGAAAAGATAAATGCTGTTAACTACTTAGATAAACCACCACCTCCTAATGATGGGTGCTATTATGGGGAGGACACTTATGCAGTAAATGAGCAGACGGGGGGTTTCCGACCAAGCTCCCAAGGCTCGAATCAGGATAACTGGCGCCAAGGTCAAGGGAACCAAGGTCGAAACTATGGTAACTACAATCGTGAGGGTCATTATGTCCGAGATGGAAACTACAACCGCGACAACAACTTTAACAGGGGTAACTATGCTAATAGAAATGACAGGAATGGGCCCTATGTCCCTCCTCAAAATCGTGAAGTTACTCCTAGGGATGGTGGAGATAGTATGGCGCTAGTTGAGTATATGTTGCACAAAATAATGAGGAGGTTCGATGCTAGTGATGAGCATATTAAAGAGTTGAGGTGTGATTTAGCTAGTATTGGGCAAAAACTTGATACACATGCAATTTCGATTAAGCAGATCGAGTTGCAAATGGCCCAATTATCTGCGACAGTGAACACACGGCAACCGGGCACTCTTCCTAGCAACACTGTCCAAAACCCAAAGAATGATGTGCACTGTATGGCAATCAGTACTCGGGGTGATAAGCAAATCATTGACCTACCTATGCCATCTACTGAGGAAAATGTGAGAAAGGATAATGATAATGTGGTAAAGGGTAGTGGTGAAGCAGAGGAAAGTAATGGAAAAAATGCAGAAGTACCTATTAAGGTAATTCCCATGCCTAGGCCACCACCACCCTTCCCTAAGATATTAGTGAAAAATACCGAGGATGGAAAATACCGGCGATTCATAACAATGTTGAAGCAACTTTCTATCAATGTCCCTTTGGTAGGAGTTCTAGAACAAATGCCCGGTTATGCCAAATTTATGAAAGATCTGGTCACCAAGAAAAGATCGGTCACTTTCGAGGATGATGGACTGCAGCATTGTAGTGCTATTGCTACAAGATCCCTCGTACAAAAGAAAGAAGATCATGGTGCGTTCACTATTCCTTGTACAGTTGGGTCATTACATTTTGCGAAAGCATTATGTGATCTGGGGGCAAGCATAAATCTCATGCCCCTCTCAATTTACAAGAAATTGGGTTTGGGGGATCCAAAACCCACTGCGATGCGGTACTGATGGCTGATCAGACAGTGAAACGGCATATAGGGATACTCCATGATGTGCTAGTAAAAGTGGAGTCATTCATCTTTCCGGCTGATTTTGTTATTCTTGATTGTGAGGTCGATTTTGAAGTGTCTGTTATTCTTGGGAGGCCATTCCTTGCTATAGGTAGAGCATTAGTTGATATGGAGAAGGGATAGATGACATTTTGGTTAAATAATGAAGAAGCGACCTTCAACATTTGTAGGACCATGAGGCAGAGTGGTGAGCTCCAATCGGTATCGCCATATCCCACAAAGAAAAGAGTAAGAAGGAGACTAAACAGAAAAATGCAAAACAAGAGTTTATGGTTGGGTATTTGGTGCTTGTAGACAGTTCTGGGGTGCCTTGTCTTCCGTGCAAGCTCAAGTCCAAATGGACTGGCCCTTACTTGATTACCAAGTATTCCCTCATGGAGCAGTTGAGCTAAAAGCCAAGGAGGGAGTGCGGTTTAAGAGGAATAGAGATAGAATAAAACTCTAATTTGGGCATAAAGCAGCGGGGAATGAAGTGATAGAGGCATACCATCTTGATGAAGTCTGAGTAATCAAGGGTCCCCAGTCATGCCGCGACATTAAATCAGGCGCTTGTTGGGAGGCAACCCAATACTTGTCGTTTTTTCTGTAGTAATGGTAGCATTTTTCTACTAATGGGTTTTTAATTTTGCAGGCACATTACCAGGAAATTCAGCAGAAAATTACTCTGCAGCAGTCACTGACGGATACATCGACGGACTGTTGCACCCGCGACGGACCGTCGTATGCATCCGTTGTGCCAGGTACGTTTTTTTTGTTATTTTCAAACTAGGGCACACACGACGGAACCAACGACGGATCGTCACAACTGCAACGGGCCGTCATCGGGGAATCGTCGCGTGATTAATGAGGCATACCCGACCCGACCCGGTTGAAGTTTAATATAAACTTTCACCATTTAAACTCCCCAACCCCTCATTTCACCCACATTACTTCATTATTTCTCCCATTACTCTTTCCTTCTCAACTTCCACAATATATTCCTCTATCAACTACCGATCATTGACCCCCCCATAATTCTCCAAAGCCCTAAAGTGTTACTAATGGGAACTGCTGCTGTGGGTGTCTCCAGGCCACCGAGCACTTGTCTATTTTTTTTCTCCATTTCTAAGGTATGTGTCTCTAATTTATACTCTTTTATCTTGCATTTTTGTTTATTAGTTAGTATTAGCTTAGTTCTTTGTCGTATGTTGTTTCCTTTATTAGATTCTGCCTAACCTAGGTTAAAAATGTTCGAAATTGCCATGTTTACAACCCTAGACATAGGTGCACTTGCATTGCTAGTTTCCTAGGCAGTTGGGATAAACAAATGTAGGTCCACAACACTACAAGTTTGATGTGGGTTCATCGGGGATGCATAGGGTACCATCAGTTCTGTCACTGTTATTCAGAACGAGACCCCGATGACGGACCGTCGTACCCACGACGGACCGTCGTAGGGTCCATTGCAAAAGCCCTAGCACCCTGTCCCAACTGACACTTACGACGGTCCGTCCTGCACAACTGTTCTGGTTGTCAGAGACCCTGTTTCTAAGGGTCTCTCATTTTTTTCCTAGTGTTCCTCAACGGCCACATGTGACGGACCGTCGTCTTCACGACAGTCCGTCCTGCACAACCGCTCTGGTTGTCAGAGACCCTGTTTCTAAGGGTCTCTCATTTTTTTCCAAGTGTCCTTCAACGGACACATATGACGGACCGTCATACCCACAACGGTCCGTCCTGCACGACCGGCATGATGGTCAGAGACCCCTCTTCTAAGGGTCTCCATATTTTTTTTCAATTGTTCTACGACAGACACCTACAACGAACCGTCGTACCTGTGACGGTTCATCCTGCACAGAGCGTCATGCTAGTCAGAGACTCTCCTTCAGGGTTCTCTATATATACATAGTCCAAGTAATACACGATGGACCTCATGACGGTCCGTCATAGTCACGACGGACCGTCACCAGGCCCGTCGTGTGCCACTGTTTATATAGCAATTACCTACTATTTTCAATGTTTTGTTAAGAATGGTTTTGCTTGTATTGTTTGCCACTACTCGTACTAATATTGATCCTTTACAGGTACTATCTACTATGGCACCCAAGCAAGACCGCATCTACGCACGCGGGCGATCGAAGTCTGTCGCCCCGTCTGCCCGCATGGTCATCGGCTCTGATGATGAGTGTGACCCTGAGTACGTGCCCCCAGACACTTCCATCCCTTCTCGTGTTGCGCGTGCTCCCAGAGCCACACCCTAAAAGGTGGCGTCCGGTGTAGTCACTTCCTTCCAGTCTGATGAGGAGCGCTCACTGACCGGCACACCCTCTGGGTCAGCCACAAATGAGGAAGGAGCGTCTGGCTCCTTAGGAGTATCATGGTTCGAGGAAGCCTACGGCTCTGCTGAGGCTCCCGCACCCGCCACCGCTGCAGCGTCGGCCTCGTCTGATGAGGCTGACAGTTCTGACTCTACATCGGGCTCACCAGTTCAGGTCCCCACCCCAGCCACTGACCAGCCCAACCGGTGGTGTGTCGACGGGCAATTCCAAGTCTACTCCGACGCCAAGTTCCTGACTGATAAAGGAGTGATGACTCAAACACTCACCTTTGAGCGGCGGGTCCTTACAGGGAGTCTCTCGACGATGCCTGAGATCCATAATCTCTTCATCAGGCATCACTTGGACTGGAAAGCACGTCCGTTGGGACGATACAATGAAGAATTGGTCCGAGAGTTCTACGCATCTTACGTAGCGACTCTCCGATCACAGATAGATAGACGGGCTGTCCCCGCTAAACAGGCCCCACTGGAGCAGGTCCGAGTACGGGGCGTACAGGTTGACATTTCCCTACCAGCCATCCGCCGGTTTCTATATGGCGAGAGTGTTGATGCTACTCGGACCCCCGTCACTGCCGAGTTTGACTACCGCTGGCAGATAGTTAAGGATGGCCTGTTCTTGCACGAGCCATGACTGAGAGAGACTACCAAGAGGTGGATGGCCCGGCACCTGTCAGTAGATGGAGAGTGTGCCGATTGGGTGACTGAGCCAAAGGGGGCCATCAAGAAGACCAACCTCACGTTCACAGCAAAGTTCTTGTTGCTTCTTATCCGTCACTGCCTTTCCCCCACAGCTGCTGATAATATCGTTACCTGGGATCGAGCAGTGTTGATGGCGGTGATGATAGCCGGATTCAAGGTGGACTTCGCATGGCTTCTCCAGGTAGTCATGCACGAGAGGGCATTCAAGGTCACTACTACCTACCCTTTCCCGTGCATGATCTTTGCTCTCTGCAGGTCTGCAGGTGTGATTATATGGCACGTAGATCAGCTTACGACCCCGCAGAGCACTGTTGACGTCGGCCTCATCAGAGACGAGGCTAATGAGTTGGCTCAACGCAGAGGGCCCCGTCCGGAGCTGCCCCCACTTACTGATGATCTTGCTGATACGGTAGCCCAGGCCCGCACAGCTACACAGGCGGCGTCCACTGACACTACCCCGGTTGAGTCTATCCCGGGTAGTAGCACTGCCCCAAGCTCCTCTCACACAACCCCTCTACCGGCACTGGTCCCGCTTGCTAGGGTCCAAAAACTAGAGGCACAAATGGCCACTCTTCTGCATCATATCCAGCCGTGGATGCAGAAGTCGCTTACTGAGTCCGAAGAGCACCTAGAGAGGAAAATGGTGAAGTTTACAGAGCAGAAGATCGCTGAGGTTAACTAGCGCTTGGATGCCTTTGAGTTGAGGGTGCTAGCCCGACTAGCCCCTCCGGTAGATGTGTTGACCCTTCAAGCTGCAGTCGACATTCTTCATGCAGATATCGACACGATCTTAGAGGCTAGGGTGCCGTATTCTGAGGCCCCTTCTGTCGAGCCTGCTGTGGACACAGTGTTGGCGGCCCATTTTGCTACTTCTGAAATTCCACCACCTCCCCCTCGAGAGAGTGCCAAGAGGCGTAGGGTTCGAGAAGAGGACGAGACGCGAGCACGGAAGAAGTAGCACCGAGAGATAGAGGCTGCGAGGAGAGTCTCACTTGCCGAGGAGGAGGCGCACCAGATGAGAGCATCAGAGTTAGCGGCTGGGGCGTCCAGCTCCCGCAATGTAGAGATAGCAGGAGGTACTACTGATGGTGCGGTTGTTGCTGAGGACAACACTGAGGGTGTCCAGATTGCAGAGGACGTGGGTTCCGGGGAACCGGACCCACCAGCTTACTGATCGACGGCGCTTTGCGCCATAGGTTTGCTTCACCTACCACTTTAGTATTTTAATTTTTATGCATTGGGAACAATTGCATTTTTTTTTAGGGGTGGGGTAAATGTAAAGTGAGTGTTAGGGTGAAGTCTGAGTAGCCCAATTCACTATCCTCTTTTGGGGTTTTCTTGCCTGTGTTCTTTTTCCCCAAAAGACTGATTACTTTTTCTGTTGAACCGACATGTTTATATCTTTTATACATAGTTTAATTCTGGAGCATGATGGCTAAAATGATATCCTGATAAATTGGCAAATAATGCATGACTAGGCATAGTTACTGATAATTGTGTGGCTCTAAGCATGAAATAAAGTTACACCATTGCATTACCCTAAGTCTTAAATTCAAACTAGGTGTCTGATAATCTGGTATAGTAATGAGATGTCAAGTGAGTTTGAGGAAAATTTGAATAGTCCACTATTGGTACTGAGCTAGAACTTGCCTGGTTAGTCCTGCTAAAAGTAAGCTGTAATAGACTATTAGGAAAGGATCATAGGCCCTTATTCAATATAGCCCATTTCTAGCCTAAATAGAAGAAACCAAATGAAATTTATCCTTCTTTGATCCAAATAATCTGAGCTTAAAATTAGACCTTTCTTTTTCACCCCTACTGATCTTTTCTGGGAACAATGTGTTGGCCCTGGTCCCTCCTTGGACATGTGCACCTCAGCTTATGCAAAAATCATAAGTTGAGGGTAGCTAATGCATAAACAATGTTCTTTATGGCCCTGACCCAACTTTGGGTATTGTGTACCTTGACTCATGGCAAAGACATGAGTTGAAGGTGGCTATTATGAGGAATGCTCTGGAAAGTGGGGTTGAATGAACAAAGAGAGAGAAAGAACAAAAGTAAAGTGAATCAAGAATTCGTTGAAAGAAAAGTAAAGAAAAAGAAAAATATACAATAATTACAAACAAGAAAAGAAGAGAGTCACTTAATACAAATGAAGAAAGAAGAGAAAATAGCAAGGTGAAAGAATATGAGAAACTGGGCGAGATAAAATGATAGAAAGTGGAAGGTTTAGCCGATATGTCAAGGAGGGCAAAAAGTCACTAAATGTATACCTAAATATACCTTACCTGACCCCGAGCCTATGTTACTAGCTAAAATAGTCCTATCGTGATCCTAAGGGTTGAATAGCGAACTTAAGACAGTGAAAATAAGGGCAAGGTTATGGCAATAGGTATGAATGAGTGTGACTTTGTTCTGAGAGCGAGTGTTGAAAAGTAATCCCTATACTCAAACTGAAATCATTATGTGAAAAAGGAGGATTTTGTTTTAAAGTGAGGACACTAGTTGCAATACCGGAATTGTTAGCACCTCGGTGAGAAATTGAAGAGGATAGGTGTTAGTGCTTGGTGAGTCTATGTCATGTTCTGATCCCACATAATTCAAGCCTAATAGTGATAGCATCCATAGATTTGATGAGATGAACCGGGGTTGATAGCCAAATGATTGCAAAGGATAAAACATGGATACTATTGTACAAATATTTTGTATTGAGTCATAGTGTGTCGCTTGAGGACAAACAACGAATTTAAGTTGAGAGTGTTGATATACCGTGGTTTCACGGTTTAATTAATACTTTTTCCTTAAGTTTAGTGTGTCCAAAAGCCTTTTTGTGCTAATTTTTATATAAGTTTCTCTTTGTTTTGCAGGGAATCTGTCCAAAGCTGAATGCGGAGATTTTGAGCAAAGAAATGCAGAAGAGACAACCTACGGAGCTTATGATGGTCCGTCGTGCTTGTGACGGTCCGTAGGTGGCAGCGTAGTGCAGCTGCTGAAGGAAGATGGGGAAGTCTAACCAAGTGTAGGATTACGAAGCTTGTGACGGTCCGTCCTGCAGGTTCATCATGAAGTTCAGAGAAGTGATCCAGTACCCATATTCCAAGAGTTGAAGTGTTTTGAAACGAAGGCCCTCGACGGACCGTTGTGCCTATGAAGGTCCGTCATACTTGCCGTCGAGGGTAATGAAGAGGAGCAGCAGAAGAAATTGCACAAGTATGGGACGACGGAGTTCATGACGGTCCATCGTGACCACGACGATCCGTCGCGTGGTCTGTCGACCCAGCCGTGTTTTGGCAGATTTACAGCAAACAGAGTCCTTGTTTAATTAGGGTTTTTTTTAGTTTTTATAAATAGTTTGAAAAACCTCGTTTTTGAGGTTGGACTCTGTTAGGTTAGACTCTTAGATTGTAAAATTCCTTATTGGTAAACATTGTATTATGAGATTCTTGATAATCATTAGACTTTTTGTGAGATTATTGATTACTTTGAGATTCCTCTTTCTCATTGATGTAAGTACATGAACTCTTATTTAATATATTTGAATATTGTGTTTATGGCCATGAGTAACTAAACTCCATAAATAGGGTTGTGGGAACCATAGGCAAATAATGAGATAAACCCTATCTAAAATAACAATTCTAGAATAGTGTCTTGCATGTATTAATAATTCTTTCGCTTAGAAGTCTTTTTAACGGATGGCCAACGTTAGAATTTAGAACTCGCCTTAATGCTACTTGCCGGACCAAGGAGGTAGATAATGGGAATAGAAGTATTAATACAGATTTAGTGTATACTATCTAATAGGCTAGTATTGATTGGTACGAGGTAATAACTTAGTCAAATATCGAATACGATGCTTAATATGAGGTAAGGATAAGGGTTAGGATAGCAACACACGTAGCCGGACCAAGGTGCGGAGTGAGATTTTCTAGATGCTGGACCAAGGATTTAGAAATACATAACTTATCACTTTGCATGCATGATACTAGGAAAGAATTGTTATAGTTATCAAGTTATGAACCTATGGGGAACACGTAAACCCTGGTTACTTTGATTAATTGATTAAAATCCAACATTCAAAGTTGTTAAGTGTCTCTGTCAAGTTTGTTAATTAATTTTACTCTTTTAGAAATAGAAACCCCCATTTATTGTTTTTAATTTCCAAGGAAGTCATTGACCAAACAATAGTAATAACAGGTTGAAGTTAAGTCTAGACTATTTTCCTCGTGGGAACGATCCCAACCTCGCTAGTTGGGTTATTTACTTGACACGACCGCTTTACTTCTTATTTGAGAAGTAAGTTTGAGCGTATCACTCATCAATTGGAGTATGAATATGTGCTCCAGCATCTTTATATTATGAAAATGATCAAATAATGGGCATAGCCAATAAAGATTGTCTTATAAAGACTTCATGCCCAAATTAGCAAGAATGGATAGAATAACTTGTGAGTAGGGTAGTCAAATCATTTCCTTAGTCTTTTGGATTACTTACTTGATTTATTGTAGGAATGGGACTACAATAAATCATTGCACTCGTAAGTAAAATATAGGATCAAAGAATATCATTGGACTGCACAACAAAAAGAATGAAAGTTTGAAAAATAAATTAAGTCCAGGAGAGAGAGCTCTCGGCCTAAAGGGAGCAAGAATATTAAATTTTGCTTGAGTTGTTCTAAAATTATGTTCATGATTCCAATGTCTTATGTTCATATAGAAAATGAGTTGTGTGCTTTAAATTCATAAAAATATGTCATATTCATAGTATGATTCATAAATAACGAATTAGGAAAGTGAAGTAACTTCACTTTCCAAAAATGGTATGTTGTTATAGGAAGAGCTTTCCTTGATCATGCATAGGTCTTATGTGTTTATGTGCATACATCCATTCTTAGTACAAGTGTGTACTAACCCATATAAAATTACTACTTTTATAGGTTCAGGTCCTTGAAGAAGATTGAAGGTCAGTTGAAGCAGTTTGGACTAGTATCTCTAGACTTTGGTAGGCCCTCTTGAGTTCGAGGATGCCTACGCTTTATATTCTAGATTTAGTAGATTAGACATAGCTAGTTGATGTTGTCCCTAGCCTTTCCTTTCAAACATTTGTTCAAGCTTTCGTGTTAAGGCCAGTTTGGCAATTATTAATGATATTATGAATTCTTCATTTCAATTGCTCAATCTGTTAATAAATGGTTGTTTATTTTGAGTTTTTAGTAGATCACTCTTATGCAAGAATTATATGAAGTCTAAGTACACTTCAGTAAAGTTAAAAAGTTTTAAATTTTTGCTAAATTTAACTATATGATTGTGATGAAAGCTAAGAAGAGATTGTCTGCGACCTCTGAGAGGTTAACGACGCCGGTCTCATCTAAGGTCAAGGACACGGGTGACAACCTCATTTCCTTGTAGTATCAAAGTTGAAAATGTTGACAAGATCATTTGTTGTACCATTTGAGAAGTAAGAACTTGTCCTACTGGAGATGAGCTATTTGTAATGTGGGACACTGTTTGATAATGTGTCCATGTTGTTTACAATAATTATAGAACTTCATGCCAAAATTACGAGCAATATGACCATATTTCTTGCAACTATAGCATTGAGTTCTAGCCATATCCACGGACTTTTCTTTCCCTTGAGTTGTAAATGCATTAGTGACAACATTTCCTTGATGAGAGGCATTTTTTGTGAAGAGATGCTGCTCTTCACAAAGTAATTCCTAAAACAGACATCCAACGAGGGAGATGGATCACGACTCATCAAGTTGAAGATAACACTTTCAATGTCAGATCGTAATTTCATCAAAATTTGATCTCGCTTGCTTTGTTCATGAATTCCTTGAATGATGGAGAGAGATTCGGAACGTATTTTAGCATAAACAATATCGTTAAATTCATCCCATAAGTTTTGAATCCAGAGAAATAATCTTGAACAGAGAGACCTCCTTGTGAATACATAGCAATTTCATGCTCTAACTGAAAGCGCCTTGCACTATGGTCTTGGTTGTAAAACATTCATAAATAATCCCACATGGACTATGTTGTCTCGTATGGTGTGAGATTAAGAATAATAAGAGGGTCAAGTGACCCTAAAATCCATGTCATCACCCGTGCATCTTTAACCTTCCATTGATGGAGCTTTTAGGATCGATAAGAGTAGGATAATTTCCATCTATATGTCCCCATAATTCTTTTTCGGTGAGAAATAGTTGGAATTGAAATTCTCAGGCAAAGTAATTTTTTCTCGTGAAACGAGCATGGAAGGACTCAAACTGATATGACGACAAGTTCTTGACAAGCTAAGGAAGATAGAAATGCAATGATGCAAAATAACTGAATTACCAAGACTAAGATTTCAAGACGTCTTAAATTCCAAGATACTTAGGGCTAACTGTTGACCGACAGTAAACAGAACCAAAGCTTTCAAAAAAAATTCTGGAAGGAACCACAGATGAAATACACGAAGAATCAAAGCACTAAAAAGTCTTTGATACCATGTCAGTTTTGTTGAATTTCTCTCAAAGTGAGAGTCTTTCTATTATATAGAGAAAATAAATATTACAAATCCCTAAAGATCCGTCATTCCTATCCCTATATATAAGATATTCTATATTTACAAATCTTTCATTCATTCCCTGTAAATCTGATTTGCTATCTTTCCAAATCAGTCATTATATCACAATATTTATTCCTTTGATTCTACAACAAATCTATATGATCATGCTAATTTATATCACTATATAATTACATTAAAATATACAATTGTGTAGATGTCCATCATGCTAACAATTCATATGGTCTATGAGGTATTGGTAGTCAGAACTCTTAGGATGGTGGTTAGTGAATGGATGTCCAAGGTATTTTCCTACTTTTTATTTCTAATTAGTATTTAGAGCAGACGATAGATTGTTTCTATCTTCTTTATTAACATATGCAGAAAAGATAATAGTTGAGTTGTTAACGATTATTTTTTGTCCAGATTGATTTGGAAGAGTATTGAAAATGTGGATAATGGTATTAGCATTTTTAGCATCTGCTTTAGCTAAGAGGATAATATCATCTGCGAATTGAAGATGGGAGATGGGGGTACCTACTACCGATTTTAACTGGTTGCCAGAGGTGTTTTTTAATGGCATACTTTATAAGTCAAGTTAGAAATTCCATGTGTATAATGAATATATAAGGTGATAAAGGGTTACCTTGCCTTATGCCTCTAGTAGGAATGAAGTAATTCGTAGGTCTCCGATTATCAAGAATATATAAAGATGAGTTTGATATACAAGACATGATGAGATCAATTAAATTTCTTGGAAAGATTAGGATTGTGAGGGATTGCTCGATAAACTACCATTCTAATCTATCGAATGCTTTCTTTAGATCAATTTTTAGAAGCATTTTACCAAATTTCCCTTTCTCTTTTTGGAAGGAGTGGATTGCTTCTTGAACAATGATAACGTTGTCTACAGCTCGTCTACCAGGGATGAAGCTACATTGTTGAGGACTAATGATGTTTTCTAGGTAAGGTCTGATTCTATTTACCATTATTTTTGTAATGATTTTATAAATCGTGTTACAAAGACTAATGGGTGATCTGTTCAGGGTTCTTTATTTTTGGAATTAAGCATATACAAGTTTTATTAATTTCGTAGGAATAGTGTGAGTACTAGGAGCTTTCATGCAAGTATTTATTACTTCATCCTCTGTATCACTCCAATACTTCTAAAAAAAAGGATGAAGCCCATCAGGACCCGGAGATTTTAGAGGCTTGAAAGAGAAGATAATATTTTCGATTTCCTCTTTTTCTAATGATCTACATATGTTGACACTGTCCTCCAGATTGAGGGCATTAACACATACTACAGGGTTATGTAATTCACCTTTATTAAGTTCAGTTGAGTAAATGTTTTGAAAGTGTTAGTTAATGATATTGAGAATGGTGTTAGGCTCAAAAGTCCAATTTCCTACAGAGTTGTTTAGTCCTAAGATTCTATTTCGTCATCTTCTATTGTTAGTGGTGGTGTGAAAGAATTTAGTATTTGTGTCTCCCTCATTTAAACATAGGACTCTAGACTTTATTTTGCAATAATCCTCTTCTTTTTCAAAAACTTCGTTGAAGTCATTAATGAGTTTCTTTTCTAGATTCCAGTGAAAAAGAAATTTTTGTGGGCTTCATCTATTTTCTGGAGTACATGAATTCTGTTAAGGATGCTCTTATTTTGTTTAAAATATTGTCGAACGTTTTCTTATTCCATATTTTAATGTTTCAAATAATGTTTTCTAGAGCACTATTATAGTTATTAATGTACTTCCAATTGTCTTTTACAATGTTTGGAAAGTCGGAATGCCCTATCCACGTGGATTCGAATCTAAAGAATTCCCTAAGTTATGGGAGCTTCTTTGACAATTAAGAAGAACTATACAATGGTCGAAGTGAGTATGGGGAAGGTGATGAACATGAGAGTCATGGAAAAGGTTTAGCCAGGAATGATTACTAAGGAAACGATCAATTTCATCCATTATAAGTGTATTGTTATTTTTATGTTTATTTGACCATGTGTATTTTTGTCCCGTGAAACCATAGTCAATCATATCCATATCATCTAGGAAACTAATAAATTTAGAATACTTTGTGTTATTATGGGTCTGCTTCACAGTTTTTCCAAAGTATTAATGACTTCATTAAAGTCTCCACAAACTAGCCACGGCCCTTTTACTCTAGTAGTAATAAATTTCAAATTTTCCCATAGTATTTTCCAAAGTCCATAGGTACTTTTGGCATATTTTCCTAAGTCCATAGGTACTTTCATAGTGTTGGCTTACTTCACCCACACGTCAAACATGTTTTATTCAGAAAAAATCATTCTAAAAAGGTTTAAGGTTTGATGTTCTTGAGTTATATACTTGAATTGTTTTTGTTCTTGAATTTGTGATGATATTGAGGAGTTCTTAAGAGTTAAAGGTCTATTTTAGAGTTGTATTTGATAGATTCTTGTGCACATATGTTGGGTATCTGAATCAAAAGAGAATTTGTGAAAAATAATCGAGTTTAGGCAAATTGGAATAAGAAAACGAAGAAGGAACAAGTCGGGAAAATCTGGGTGCTACGTCACGACGCGGACCGGTTCCTCAGGATTTCAGAAAAATATTCCTCATGGAGTGGAGCGATCACACACTTTTTTGCTTCAAAATATATTTCATAAATCGAAGATTTAAATACAACTCTGCGTCGCGGACCAGCTTTCATGTCGTGATTTTTTGCTATTTTTTCATGATTAGCTATCTAAAATCATTTTCTAAACATCATGAGATCTTTCCTGTCAAAAATCTCAATCCTTGAATCCATAATTCAATTCAAGGATCAGTTAAGAGTCAAGTCAAGAAATTTAAGAGTCTTGCAAATGATTTAACTTTGTTTTAAGACTTGAATTTTGAGTTCAACAAAGGGTGAAGTGAAAGTTCATTTCTTCAAAAGTATATGAGTACTATGTATTCTCAAAAAGTTTAAAATGTTTTCACATTTAAACAAATAAGGAAACTTTTATTTCCAAAGAGCCTTTGAGCTAATTTTCAGAAAAGAGTAAACGGTTTCACAATTAAGAAAGAAGGGAAACTTTGATACCCAAATAATCTTTGATCTAAGTTTTGAGAAATTATCTCAAACCACAGAAAGAAGTTATGTTTTTAAACATAAATAGATAGTATGCTTTGGGAGTAGTATTGAGCACCGATATGGGGGAGAGTCAGAAAAGTTTGAGCCGCCATAAACCATGTAGTCCTCATGGGTAGAAAAGGGTCATACTTTTTAGTTGATTCCTTTAGTGCATTTAAAGATAGACTAGTGGATCCACTTAATAGTTCAAGTTATATACTCATGGAAATGTACAGGACAGTTCTGGCAGCATGAGATAAAATGTTGTATCATCACGATAACTCTCAAGTGATGGTTCTTGGTTAGTATTTTGATTTTTATATACATTAGGGATATTTGTATTTTCATATACAAACAAAGCTCATATTGCATATTTGTATACACACAAATTTATTATTGTATTTTTAAATAGAGTTAAAAACCATGTGTTAATGTCTTTCTCTGTACTGCATTTCTTTACACTACTTTATATTAAAATGAGTTCAGATAAGTGAATTTAGTTGAGCCACGTAAGTTCTTCAGATCCTTTCAAGCTTATGTCTTGTTCAACATTCCAACACGCATACTCGTACATTCAACGTACTGTTTCTAGTTAACCTGCACCATCTTATGTTGCACACGCAGGTAACCAGGATTATCACCCAGCACCTCGTTGATCAAGTTGAGCACTCAGAATTTGGTGGTGAGCCTTTTTGCATTGCTTAGCTCTCTTTTATTTCTTTTAGTATTTTTGTTCATTAGGATGTAGTGGGTCTTATCTGACATCCACCTCAGTTATAAGAGGCTTCATATATAGACAGTCAGTTAGTTCATTTGTCTTTACTTTGTTATTGGCTTGTGTTCATATTTGAGTTGCAAGTTTGGTTAAGTTAAATATTTATTTTTAAATCATTAAGTTAAGTTTGATACAGTTGAGTTATCTTGCATTTGAGTTTTTTTCTTAATGCTTAAAGTCTTCCACTAAGTAAGTAATCTAGACCAAGGGTTCGTTTTGGACCAACAATGGTTCTCGAATGTCAGTCCCACCCAAGGTGTAGGCTCAAGGAGTGACAAAATTAGTATCAGAGCCCAGAGTTTAAGAGTACTACCGAGTGTAAGAAGTCGTGTCGATAGAGTCCTAGTTATTTATGTCTCAATACGGAGAACCTTTCTGAAACAATTTCTTCAACAAAAATCTTCATTATTGTCTAAAGGTTGTGGCTAGAACTATATCCATCAAGATGAACACCTCTTTCTAACCTGGTTCGATCGTCGATTATTGAACTATCACTGAACCTGACTCTACGATTGAATCTGAACCTGATGTCACTTATTAGGACCAAAAATAATTAAGTGTAATGTGGAAGCTAGAAAAGAAAGCCTCGAAAAATCATGAGTAAGAAGACAAACGTGAAATATACCAAAAGACACAAAGAT
The DNA here is from genome assembly GCA_027704785.1 of Solanum chmielewskii. Classification (NCBI taxonomy): domain Eukaryota; kingdom Viridiplantae; phylum Streptophyta; class Magnoliopsida; order Solanales; family Solanaceae; genus Solanum; species Solanum chmielewskii. The sequence continues at coordinate 5,866,044 of JAKWIX010000327.1, forward strand.
TTAACGTGGTTTGGTCAATTCGACCTACATTCACAAAAGAGATGAGCAATTCATTATAAAAATGAGAGTACAAAATATAAAGGAAAATAACCTCTACAAATTCACTCAATATATAAATAGGAGGTCCACACAAGTGATAACTTATCATACTTGTGTCCCACAATTTCTCCCCCTAAGCAAAACTCTGACTACATTGTTAATGTTGATTAAGTTAGAAGATACAATGTTATATTTATAGAGTCCTAAACCTTTTTAAAAAAGAAAAGGACTGGCCGATCCAAAACATTTTTCTAAAATGAAAGCCTATTTATAGTAAGAAACTCATGAAAATAATACCCAACAGATTCTTCCACTGAAGGGTTGGTGTTGGTGTCACTCACGAAGGATTATGATCATGACAACTATATAGAAGCTACATAAAGGGACAAAATAGTCAAAACACACAAAAACAAGAAAATGACCAAGATGGTCATTACACTTCTAAAGCTTACATGTATAGTAGTAATTCATAACTCATCAATATTATTTTCTTCTTCTTTTGTTTTACACATTTGAAATGAGTGTGTAATGACACTTCCACTTATAATTGTAATATGACAAAAAACAAATATAATGACCAAAAAAACTATATTCCAAATCAATTAGCCAAATGTAAATTGCTACTTTTTTAAATATATTTTTTTTTTCAAAACCAGACATTTCTACTTAAGAAGGTTTTTCTAATCTGGCCAGATAGTTTATCAATATAAAAAAATTATAGCAATAACATATCTCATGATCTTAATATTTTATAAGTCAAAGAAAGGGAATAAATCATCCTTCAAACATATTAAATTTTCTAAGTTCAAATATCCAAAAAAAAATAACAACTTTGAAAATAAAACATCACATTTTTAATCAAAGCAACCCAATGCTGCTTTGATATGTAGAACTGTAGAGCTCAAAAGGTTAAGAACTGAAGTCACTGCATCCATACGTTGTTCCTGGGAGATTGGATTATTATTAGTACAAATCAATTTTTGAAAAGCCACTGTCAAGATAGAACCATCTTTTTCACTTCCATTATTGCCCCTCTCCGAGGCAAGGCGGCCATCAGGACTTATGATGATACCTAAGGGAAAAATGTCATCTTTTGTGGCAACACCTCCAATGATAATTGAAGTGACTATTGGTAAATCTATGGGTCCATAGATTAAAAATGCTCCCATTTCATCGATGCTTGACTCTTCAAGAAGTAACATGTTGTTCTCTTTTAGCATATGAGACTGCATATATATGTTAGAACAATTTAAGAAGTATTAGTATAAGCACTAAAAATATTATGAATTACTCCCTCCGTCCCATTTTACGTGGTACCATTTACTTTTTGGTCAATCCCCAAAAGAATATTACATTTCTTCATATAGTAAATATTTAAACGTACAATTTCTCTTTTACCCTTGTTTATCCCACTTAATTTTAAATAGATCTAATACATTTATAAAGAGAGAGAAAAATGTGTTCACTTTTAAAGGACAATTTGATAAACAATTCTAAGTCTTCATTTATTTCTTAAACTCTGTGCCGGATCAAATGGTGTCATATAAAATGGGATGAAGGAAGTAGTATGATAATTGTCCCTCAATAATAAAAAAATATTGTTTTTTATGCCATCTAACAACATATTATCAAATAATCTTATTACCTATAACATATTTAGCTACAGGTCATCAACTAATATTTTATCATAATATTTACCTAAAAGATAGAAAACACATGAGCAATTATTAATTCAGAAAATCGCAACCTATAAATATGACAATACCTGAATGATTGTAATATCGTTTCCGGGTAGAGTTCCGGTTAGTACTCGAACTAACTCAGTCACATTATTTCCTTCAGCAAAAACATCCCACTATAAAAACAAAATCAAAACGAAACAATTTACAAACTCATAATTCAATGGACAAAAATTAATTCATGAGATGAATATTGTAAGACTATAATTAAATAAAATAAAACTGCACAATTAAAGCCAAGAGCTGAACATACAGATAAAATAACATTGGAGTCTAATATAAGTAGATCGGACAAATTCAGGATTTAAGCTTAGTAGTTTAAAATCTATAGATACTAAACTCATTCTAGTTTTAAAATTATGAGTCCCAAATCTTATATATGTTGAAATTTTTGCGAATTTCACATGAAAAATCCTTATAAGAATTGAAAAAAGTTAATCTAATAGGGTACATTTATGTTTAGTTAAAAACAAGTTATACATGAATTAATAATGCAAAAAATATTTCTATTTAAAGTCTGGTTCATTGCATTAAAATTGAATATACAACATAAAAATACATACCGTCAGACCTCTCTATATCAAATATATTTCACTATAACATCTAACTTTCGTTGGAACTAATATCAATATCATATGACATTAACATGTTATCTATAATATCATTTCGATTCCACAACACAAAAATATATAAATAATCCATGTCATAGAGAAGTTCGATACATACCTGATATCTAGTCTTGTCATCTTTGAGGAAATTAAAAATAATTTTGAATGCAAAAGGAAACCATAGGGATGTAGCGGCAGTGGCAATGAAGCCTTTTGATTGGGTAGTATCTTCATTTTCTCTAATAGAAACCCTATATGTATTATTCAACTTTGATGAAGTTGAAAAATCTAATTTTTTTGTCATGCTTAGGATTTCACAAAAACTCTTCACCATCCTTTGAGATATCTGCTTAACATTTTGCAATCCTTCTGAAATATCATTAACCACTAAAAATTAAAAATAAACAAAAGAAAAATATATATTGACTTGCCAAAATAGGATGTGTGTGGTGTGATTGAACTCGTACATTTCAGAGAGTATTTGACATATTCTTATCTTATTTTGTAAATTAAAATTTTAAAACCTGAAAATTCAAAGAATGGAAAATAAAATCGAACCTTCTTTGAGACCATGCCTAGTAGGACATAATGCATCCACTGGAAAATTATACCTTTCACACATCCTTTGAAGTGTAACAATCCATCTTTTAGCTCCATATGTTTGACGACCATACAACAAGTCTCTAAAGATATGATTAACCTGATTTTTTTCATCTACTTGAACATGTTCAATTCACGTAACCTACAAAAAAAAAGCATATAAAAAAAGCTATAAAAACAATCTTGATAATTGGAGACATTTTCGATAAAAATCTATGTTGCACATTCATACTTTTTAGTATTGAATCACACAATGTGAGGATTATTCAAGATATAAGGATACAACTATTCAGTATATTTAGTAACATTTGAACATTTAGGGCATCAACTGTCATGACTCAAAAAAAAACGCGATGACACTTCTATTATTCCACCAAGACAAGTCAGCGTAAAATTCAAAATATTACAACAAATGTGGAAGAAAAGAAAAAAAATGAAGTCAAACACAATCAGATTACGTGGAAAAAAAGCCAACACATCTTAAGACGTCAAATCCTTGAAATATGAATCTGAAGTCGACGACTCTCCTAGATAAAATTCAACATTTCAGGGCTGATAAAACTTACGAAATTCCATTCGAAAACACAAAAGTTAGATTGCTACAAGAAAACATTTAACACAAGGATCCAAAACTAAATATTTAGAGTGTGAAGAATATAACACAAGGATTTAAGATTGATTTAATCGAGAATAAAGATAGTTTGATTCTTATAATATATTAAAGATATGTATCCATACTTATAAAATTTTACCTATGTAACACTCTTTGGAATATAAACTACACGTGAATAGTGATGTATGTTAGGTTTGAGTTGTTGAACAATCTCTTGCAAAAATGTAAAGTAAATCTCTGCAGTGCCCGTGTGATACGGGCCCTCATCGAGACCACACATAGCAAAATATTAGTGTTTTCAAGCTATTGTGAGAGGAAGTGATTCTTACCACACTCGTGCGATCACCCATATCTTGAATTATACATCCAGAAGGAAACTTCCAAGCATAAGAAGGTGCACAAGTTTGAATCTCTTTGAATAAATCATATGAAACATCCAGCATTATCCATGTTGTATGATCAAGTTGTTTACAACAACGTATGAAGAAAAATTCTCTAGCGTCTACTAGAGGAGACAAAATATGCAACTTTTCATACATCTGTTTTCAAGAATCAAGAAAAAATTAGATCATTTTTTATGAAGCAACTTTAATATATATTTAATTTTTAAGAAAAAATATTTAATATGAATTAACATTTACCAATTGAATTGAAATTCCCATATCCCCAGAATCAAGAAAATCAAGAATCCTTGCTTCTGTGACTATGTAGGAAACATGTCCATCCATTTGATCTGCATATACAAAATCAATTAGAATATTATTAATGTTTAAACAATAATAATCATGCCTAAAAACATTTCATATAATTAGAGTCGGCTATATAAATATTCATTGTACATGTTTGTGTCATTTAAACTCATCTTACTTGTGAACAAAACTATTATAATATGAAAATGTTTAAGAAACTTACCGGATCAAGAAATATTTGGATCAACTCAATTGCAGTCATTGGTACAACTCCACAATCCCTTGATGATTCAATTCGAGCAGTTGATGATTTATATGATCGATTTGGGTTTGGAAATGCTTTGTCATAGCACTCGCGATGAATAAGCCACCTCTCATCATTTGATGATTTTACCCAACATGGATTATCCAAATGAAAAAGTCCACACATTTCAATCATAGCAGGAACAACTACATAAGAAATAATTGATTTCTCCCCATTATCGCGATGAAAACTAAACTTTTTTGGTGTTAATGGGGAAATTATTGGAATATTATTAATATTTATTGAATGTGCTCGAACGTTATCAGTAGAATTATTATTATTTTCTTGATTTATAGGAGGAGGATATCCAATGGAAGAACCACTTATAATTTGCCTCAATAAACTTTCATCAGCTGGTGGTGTCAAATTTGAATCCGTCACAACTGACTTCCCACGGATACTTGATATGATTTTTGATAATCTTGCGGTCTGCGAGAAAAAACAAAATTGTCAAGTCACATGACATGTTATATATATAATATGTAATTATTATTAATAGACATAATTTTGAGTACCTAAAAATAAAGGATAGAGTATATAACTTATTGTCAATGTATATAATTTAATTTTTTTTGAATTCAATTAGTTTACTATGAGATGAAGGTGATCTCTCTTGTCTAGGGCAGGTGCAAGTCATAGGCACCGCGCAGAAACGAATACATGATTTAAGTGGAGTAACAAATAAAGGGAAATATGCCAATAAAAGAAATAGTAACACCAAGGAGAAGATAGACAGAGATCAAAAAAGTGTTATCAAGTGGTGAACTTGGATTGTATCATGTATATAAAAGTAAATGAAGAAGAGGATATAAAATTTTGAGTCGCATTGTCATGATTTTTATTAAAAATATATATAAAGCTATCCACCTCATCCGAGTATAGGTGGGGGATAGTGTAAAGGGTAGGCTTCTTAGATATAGATTCCTAGTATATCTAAACTATGTAAAAGGTTAATTTGTGATATCTAAGAACACTACGTCTCCGAGGTTCCGTCGCTATTTTTAGTTTCTTATATATTCATTACTGTAATACAAATTTTACACTCTGAATAAAGAACTCTTTCATTGTATGGTATGTGAGCCTTTTGGTTTAACAACCATTTTTTTTCTCATTCTGAAAAATAAAAAAATATGTAATAGGTTAAGTTGTGATGTCTAAGGACACTATTTCTCGTAGGTTTTGCTGCTATTTTTGGTTTCTTATATATTCATTATTGTAGTACATATTTTACACAATGACTAAAGAACTCTTACAGATAGATGTTGTTTATGTGAAGTATGAGTGATTAAGCAGTACAGAGTTTTGAAATCTTGGAGTAGGTTGTATCGTATAAATTTAGTTGTAGGCTTGGAGCAAGTTGTTGGATTTAGGAACAACAGTGAATTTTTGTTTTCAACAAGGAAGAATGATCTGGTTTCTTCTGACCCAAATAGTGGACGAAAAGATACGAGTCTTGGTATTCAAGGAAACACTCAGACGTTTTATGTTCAAATTTACATGGAATCACTTATTTTGCTCGTAGGGAACAATGTCATTTCGAGTGGGTTCTTGGGAGGAACGGAGGGTTTATGGACTTAATGAGTAGCGTGGACTACAAAATTTATCGATACAATAAAGAAGAATCTGATCAGTAGGTAAGGTATTTCATCAAAGTTCATGGATGTTTCAAGGTATTGAAAGTGAAAGATGTTTTTATCAAATTTGATAAAACATCTTTACTTTTCAATACCTTGAAACATTCATGAACTTCAATGAAATACCTTACCTACTATAAAATTCTTCTTTATTGTATCAATAAATTTTGTAGTCTTGCTACTCATTAAGTCCATAAACCTCCTGTTCCTCCCAAGAACCCACTCGGAACAACATTGTTCCCTTTGAGAAAAATAAGTGATTCATGTCATTCTGAACATAAACCGACCAAGTGTTTTCTTGAATACCAAGACTCGTATTTCGTCCACTATTTGGGTCATAAGAAACCAGATCATTCATCTTAGTTGAAAACAAAACTTCACCATTGATCCTAAATCCAACAACTTGCTCCTAGCCAGCAACTAAATTTATATGATACAACTACTCCAAGATTCCAAAACCTTTTACTGCTTTATCATGACCCATACTTCATATAAAACACTATCTATCCCCTACCTTTTCATGATTTTTTATTGAAAATATATAAACCTCTCCTACCTCGTTCCGCCCCGGCCCGTTGTCATCCCCAAATGTAAAGCAAATTTTACCAAAATTGTCTTCCACAACTAAACATATTCTTGTCCCCCCCCCTCCCCCCCATTCTCTCTCAAAATTTCTCAATGTCTTATTCTTACTCCGTTAATATTCCTCCCTAACTTTTAGAGAAATCCTACTGAAACTTCCTGCTAAATCCTTAATTCGATTCATATTTGTATGCAAATCATGGCTTTCCCTCATCACAAGTTCTCCTTTCATCTCCGCTAACCTCGCCCAAGCCCCACATTCCAACACCCTTCTTGGAAGGCGTTACGTCGTTACTTGTAATAAAGAGAACTATTTGTTGTTTCAAGACTCTAAAAATCAACCCTTTTCCATACATTAGAATTGAATTTCCCTTTCAAATGCCAACGAGGGTATTTAACAATTTTGGCTTTAAGCTACCAAAGTACTTGCCTTCCCTAGCTCCATCACTTCATATGCATAATCTAAGAACTAACATATGAGGCGACTCAGGCTTAATCAAAAGTGAAGGTAAGGTTATCAACTTCTGAATAGAAGGGTTCACGGAACAAGACTCCGCAACTGACCACACAAATTGTCAAACGAACACTTTATGCCTTAATAATAATAGTATTTCTTTTTTAAATAATCTTTTTAAGATGCAAATTAATATTGTTGGAATAATGATCCGAAGTGGGAAAAGGAATCCTAAATTGTTTAGGATTTGTTGTTTAGTATTTCTTTAATTCATGTCTAGTTGAGATTCGTTTATTCTAGTTCATATGGGAATAAGTTTTCTAGTCCTAGTTTGATTTGATTTCTAACAATTATGAATAGGCATATTACTAGTTATTTTCTATAGAAAGAAATACAGAGAAAGAGAAAGAAATATAGAGGAACAGAAAAAACTTGCAGTAAGATTCAAGATATTTTGAGATTATGAATAAAATATTTTCTTCAAAATAGTATTAGAGCTTCAACAATCCTAATAATTATTTTTTAAGAGAATCCATTATCGGTGGACGACTATGAGTCATAAATGTCGTCCGCTTGCCAATGTTTACGTTGACAAAGACTAGACTAATGATATATGCATGCTCGGGGAAGGAGTTAGAAAAAGATTGTAAGTTTAAAGAGGTACAACCAAACATGACACAAGAGAAGAAGCTCTTCTCTAATTAAAAGTTGGAGGAAGGTAAAAAAAATAATTGTTGGTGCGAAGTGTATCAACACTTGGAAGTTGAAGAGAAGTGTCTCAGCACAACCAAGAAAAAAATGTGAGTTTGGAGAAAAAAAGTTCTAAAACTTGGAAGTTGGAGAGAAAGTGTTCCAGCGTAACTAAGAAAAAAAATTAATGGTAATTGAAGAGAAGTATTTCAATAATTGAAGGTTCAAAAGAAGTGTTTCAATAATTGAAGATTGAAGAGAAGAGAATTTTTCCACTTCAACAATGGCAACAAGAATAAAAATGAAGATTCGAGAGAAGTGCTCCAATACTACTACTATGACTACAACAACAACAAGAAAAATGCAACAGTATACAACTTTGAATCACAGGAGAATGTTGGAATAGTAGTTCAAAGTTGTAGAAATCTTCAGTTGTTTAGAATTTGGTAATTAGTATTTTTTCAATGTATTCCTATTTAGGATTTGTTTGTTCTAGTTCATATGGAAATGATTTTCTTAATCCTAGTTTAGTTTGGTTTCTTATTATTTTAAATAGGAATGTTGCTAATTATTTTCAACAGAAAGAAATATACAGATAGAAAGAAATATAAAGAAATACAGAGAACTTGTAGTAAGATTGAAAGTACTTTTGATTAATTGATGAATAAAATATTTTCCTTCAAAGTGGTTGGTATAATTCTTTTTTAAAAAATTATATTGAGATGCAAAGTTTTTTCTTCTTCTTTTTATATGGAAAAAATTACACTTTCTATATATAATACTCTTATGGTTTCAATCTATTTATCTTATTTTAATTTTACGGAAAATTTGAAGTTTAATGAGAAAAAGAAAATTGAATAAGATAGTATTAATTAAACATAAGATTTAAATAGACTATACATCATCTTTTTAAGAATATATACCTATAAATTATAATAATCTTATAATAGCTAAAGATGAAGTCCCTCGAATTTGAATCATGCTATATAGTAGATCTATATTTAAAAGAAAAGGTCATCAACAAGAATGGGATATCAAGCCTAAAAGAAATAGAAGCAGATAAAATTCCAAACCAACTATAAAGGGGAGGAAAACAAATCCTAACAACTAATTATTTGTTTTCAAGGAAAATAAATAAATTAAAACGCAAAAAAAAAAAAAAAGAAAATTTACCTGCTCTCTCAACCATTGATTTTCCATTTTCATTTTTTGGAAATGAAGTGCCCTTTCTTCTTTTCCAATGGGTAGATCATCACATTGTGGGCACATAGAATGTTCCAATTTCTGTTTCATGATCTTATTGTCACAACGAAATCTTTCATTTTCTATTTGAAGAGATTCGTTATCTGATCTCTCATTCATTATCTGAAGAAATTTCTATATTAAAAATATAATTATATAAAAATATAGATAAATAATATTAGATATCATAAGCTAATTAAATGTATAGAGAGATTTAAATTAATATTTCTTATGTTAATTTCATTTTCCGTCCCGAGAATTTCGATACAATTTGATCTTGGTTCTTGTGGTATTTCAAGAATAACCTTGAACTTCATTACAATTTATTGAAATGTATGATTATGGTCCTTTTATGGAAAATGTTTCAAAACCTTATCATTATCAAATATGGAGTAACAATATAACACATGCTTAACATAACAATTGGGTAATTATGTGATTCACCAATCAATAATTATGATAAATTTGTCAATATTCACAAGCAAAGAAATCTAAAGTGCACATTTTAATTAATTGAAGGTGTATGTACTTAGTTATATATGACGAGAATCAACACTAGAATTTAATTACATTTGGGTAATAGTTATATATGACAAGAATCAACACTATAATGTAATTACATTTGAAAAAACTAAGAGTGATATCAATATATGCATATTTTAGATGTGTGAAAAATATTTTCACTCCATCTTTGTTTAGAAGCTCAAATTTTCGTTCTAATTTTGAACAACATACATTTCCTTCCTCATGTGCAATATATATTTTGAAGGATTAATTTTTGCATGGGTGAAAAACTTATTCCATTAAAATATAATTTATCCAACTCGCGATCGCTTCAATTTGGATGAATTTGATTAGGCCTATTTTAATGAAGTCAATTTTGGGTGATACTCAAAATGCATGTTTAAAAGTTCTTTGATATATATAAAAAATATGTAGCCCAAATTGATTCATAAAAGAAGTTATTAAAAATAATTTTGTTTGGTAATCTTGATTTGGGAAATTGGATTGTGGTCCATCTATGTGCAGCTCAAACAAAACAAACAATTAACCTATTCGTTTATTTGTTCAAATCATTTTGACTGGCCTAAACATAATTTGATCCGCTATTTAATATGCGTAGATTTTTTTCATTAATCCAAAAAGGGTAATCATTAATTCCTAATTATAAAATCATATTTTCTTTGACTAATTTCTCAAACCTAATGGAAATACAAAAAAAAAAATAAAAATTGTTCACTTAGGGGGAAAATAAAAAATGAGAGGAAGTGAATGTACGAATTAATTGTATAGGAAAAAAAATATCGTAATTTAACCAAATTTAGAGAAGCAAATTTGGGAACTAAAACAAGAGATTCAGGGGCTGCCATGGGTCGAGACTACTTTTAACTAGCCATTTTCCTTGATTTTTAATAATATGTTAAAAAGGAATATTAATTCACTGTTATAATAATAAGAAGAAGAATAATTATAATTAATAATAATAATAAAATAATAATAAACAATCAATTAAGTATAATTATAATTATAGTAAAAAGACCAATAAATTAAATTACCTTTGTCTGAGTTATTTTGTTTTGAAACCAAAACTTGATCTTTTTAGGGTCAAGCTCTACTTCTCTACTCAATTGTTCTCGTTGGTCCTCATCTGGATGGTCACATCTCTTGAAGAATCTTCATTTAACAAATCACACAAAAAACCATTACTATTGATCAAATTTTTTAAAACAATAAACCTAAAAATAAAAAAAAAGAATTTTTTTTTATCTATTATAGCAGATGTGTTATATCAATAAGTATTTCTCTATCATTAACCGAGATCTCCAAGTTCGAGTGTTGAACTAAAGTCATCCTTGATAGAAAATGTTTAACCCCTAAAACGGGATATAATTTGCAATGTAAATTTGGATAATTAAGCTAGTCCCTAGAGAGGGTACTAGCTTACCAAGGACATTGAAGAGTGGTATATCCTCATGTATCCTTAAACAAAGGCTTGATGTTCGCAGTTGTTTTCTTTGGCCAAGAGAGTTTTATTTTCAAAAGTGAGACTTTGCGAATATGAATTTATCGTACCCTAAAGTGGGTTTTTTCAATATAAATTTAAATTAATTAGTTGAGCCCTAAAGTAGAATATTTTAATGTGAATCTGGATTAGTGGAACCCTAAAGTGAAATTTTTTGACGCAAGTCAATATTAGCTGATTCCAATAAAAAGGTATTAAACACCAAGAGAAAGATTGTTTGTAAATATGAGAAATACATTAAAAATTAAACAAACTCATCTCCTTTTTGTTAAAGTTATTAATGAATAATCAAGAACAACTAGTTCGTTAATAAAGGATGTATATACATGGTAGATCTTATCATCCAAAAAAACCTATTTTTGAACCATTTAAGCAATTCGATCAAAAAATTTGAATTGCAAAATAAATAATACATATATATTTATCAATAGTCTTAAGCAAAAAAAAAAAAAAAAGGCAAAACATGAAAAGAAATAAAAATTAAATTTGAATTATTGAAAAAAATGCGCGCACACACATACACATTCAGAATATTTGATCATACAACTAATGGATTTTGATTTTATCACTCATGCCTCTTAGGAAAATAGCATAATATGATTAAAAAAAATAAAGTAAGAGAATTGAACATCAAAGTTTTTTTTGTAATAAAATTATTCTTACTCTTCAAGCTGTTGAATTTGTTCCACGGAGTATCTTGGGACTTGCGTTCGCTCTTCTGATTTTTTTTTGGAGGTTGATTCTCCCGAATCTGTCATTTTTCTTTAGTAATTTTTTGTTCAATAAAACAAAAGAACACAAGAAAAAAACAAGTGTTAGTATGTTTATTGATTGTTACCAATCAATTTATATAAGAAACAATCAAACTAAATCTAAGAGAAAAGAGATGTATAAGAGAGATTCTTACACACCTTTTAATTGATGAATAGAGATAGAGAAAGATGTCATAAGTTCATGGTAAATGATATATTTATATAGTAAATAACAAGTTAGACTTGACATATGATTGAAACATTGAATCTTATCTGGCAAAAAATTAAGGGTAAAAATTTAGAGGATATAAATGTGAACACAAATAAGAATTGTGATATGTTTTAATTTGTTTTTGTCTTTTGCAAAATATTTGATTTGAGGTTAATATATATGGTTTGCTATTTATATATTGTCTATGTAAATTGCATCATAGGCTAAATTTCATAAATAGAAATATAATTATGGCTTTTTGAGTGATATATTAAATTTCATAAATGGAAATATAATTATGACTTTTTGAGTCATAGGTCAAATTTCATAAATATATATATATATATATATATATATATATATATAGGACCATAAAGAAGGTGATGTCACACATCTCTATGGCCTCCATTTGCATTCAACTTTTTTTATTTTTTATTTTATTTTTAAAAATAAATTAATTATTATATCATTAAAAAATTACTTAAATTTATTACAATAAATATTTTATTAATGGAAGATCATTTATAACAAAGACGCTTCATGTTTTTTATTTATTTATCTCACTTATAATAAAAGGAGAAACATAATTTATTTACTTTGACTTTTTTAATTTAAATTAATTATTCTATTGTAAAAATATATTACTTCATTTATACAATAAATATTTTATTACCGTAGGAACATTTATATGTAAAAAAAAACTCTATATATTTTTTTTCTATTTGTTTATCTCACTTCTAATCATGAAATCATAATAATTTTTTTTTTACATTTTAAGTATTTTTATTTTTATTTTTTAATTTATTCACTAGGAGTTATTACTCATGACTTTCACCTCTTTAAATTTTACTTTAAATAATATTCGTAACTCTCATAAGTTTTATGTCCATAACCTTCAAATTAAATTTGTATGTTTATTATGTCTTATGGTATTCCTTTAATTTCCCAATAAATTCATATTAGTTTCATGAAGATTCACATGCACAATTATCCTTTTTCTTTTCATCATATTGATTTGGTTTACAACAAAAAAGAAGTACATGAAGGTAAGAAATATTTCATTGCAAACTTTTATTTTTATTTCCTCTATTTTTGTCTATAGAAATTCGTATTTGGCTTGTGAATAAAAATAACATGAAACAAAAAAAAGTACATGAAGTTGATAAATATATCATTCCAAGTCCTTATTTTTTTCATTTCCTTTATTTTATCGGTATAACTTAATATTTATTTTTATGAAGATTCACATACAAAGCTATAAATTTTCTTCTTCATCATATATACTTGTTCGTGAATTAACTAACATGTAACAAAAAATGTATATGAAGGTAATATATATTTTATTCTAAAGTCTTTCTTTTTATTTTTATGTACTTATACATGCTTTCTTTATATTTTTTCTTTATGTTTGTATTATCATTTATCAAGTAAGTATGATTAAAAACTCTCTAATTCTTGAGAATGTGTTGTCCCTATGCAATTGCTCTTTCTAATATTTAATTTTCCAGCTATAATATAGTTTAATTATAATATTTGTTAGATTTCAAGAAATAATTGTTATTTAGTATTGTTAATACTATTGAAAAGATAATATACAACTATATTATATGTGAACACCTAATTTTTGACGTGCTTATTTTAATTCGATAATATTTTAGTAAGAAATTTTATTTTTATTTATATTTTGGGTATATGTTTTTATTATTTCATTGGATCAAATGACTCAATTTTGTTTAAATTAGGCTGATTTAGATAAATTTTGATGGGCCAGTTTATTTTGACCCGATCAATAGAAATGGTTAAGATTGAATCTCAACCATTCATGATATTTTGATCCAAGGGCTATTATTGGACCCAAAAAAAAATACAAAACTCCAAAAATTAGTATTTTTTTATTTTAAATTTTTTATTTTTCTTCTTCCCCTTACTACCATGCCGCCGGCTGGCCATTGCTGCCGCCACCACCGCTCGTTGGCCACCACCTTTTTGGCCGGAAAAATCTTTAAAATTTTAACATCTTTTCCTTTCACCCTCCTCTACCTAAATCTACAAACCTTTCATCCATATCTAATGTCAAACTCCGCAGATCTAAGAAAAACCAAATATGAATTTTTACTTTTTTTCTTAGATTTATAAACTTTCGGTCATTCCCATCCCAAACCCTTTACATTAATGTGTAGAGCTCTTCAAGGGCTATCATTTGATATAAGTTTTAAGTTAAATCCGCCAAAAAATTTTCCAGCAAAGTTTTTCGGCGACCTTCATTTACCCGGAAGTTATGTCAATCTTTCCCCCCCCCCTCAATCTTTATCCAAATTCATCATTATCTTTTTTCGTTTGACCATATAAGTCATTTGACAACGCATTTGTGTTGTTAATGTTCTTTAAGTTTACCATGTTGATGTTGTTGCTTGAAGTATTATTATTATTTTTTATTTCATTTTATGTTTATTATTTTTTATTTTTTTTACGTTGTTTTCAGCATTATTTTGTTGTGTGTGATCTTTAAAATTGTTTAGATGTTTAGATTTTGTGTTAGTGGGTCAATTTGTTTGGGTCTTGATGAAATGGGTCAACATTTGGGCCTATCTTAGATTTTTCAGATGGCCCATCAGCTATTATTCAAGGAATTTTTTTAAAATGTCATTATTTTAGTATTTAATAGGGTATAGTGTCAACACATTCAATATTTAGTGATAATGTCAAAATTTTACCTTATTATGTATTTTTATTCATTTTGTTTAATTAAAAAGAATACCTAATTTATAGAACAAACTGGAGCTATTTAGGGAAGAGAAAATTATAAAAAGTAACAAATGCTTAAAACTCTCTACATCATTTACAATTTTTTCAAAATCTGAATGATATATCTGGCCATTATTCATGATGTTCATCCAAAAAAAAATTACTGCGAGTTTATTGTTTTGGCAAATAAACTGGGTAAACGATTTTTAGAAAATAAACACAAACGAAAAGTTAAAATTCTGGTATGTTTTAGTTAACTAATCCTTATATGTTTTGTATTTGATTGTGATTTGATGTGATTTTGTTTGTATAATAATTATTCATATCTATTTGCGTTTTGAATTATTATATATTTTAATCAATGCAATTATCTTTAACTTTTGTACTGATATATATAAACAGTATTCTGATTTGAATTTTTTTTTTAACTTTTGTATACGAAACTATATATCCAATAGAATACGTATTTGATGCATCAATTGTTTAGACAAGTAATAATGTTGGAATCGTTTATTTGAATTACTTTTGTAACTTTATTGTTTTGTATTCTTGATACAAATTAATGATAATGTCATTATTTTCGTATTTAGTATTGACTATGTGATTTTTTTAGGGCAACTTTCACATATAGCAAACAAAAAATTCATATTTGTATGCTATAACAAACTTTGCTTAATTGCGCTCCATAGCAAACATAAAACTGTATGATTTGCTATGCATATACAATTGTATAATTCGCTGGTCTATTTCGCTGCAACTGTATAATTTGTTTTGCATACAGTTTAATCGAATTAAAATGTATGTATATTGCATAATTATAAGTGTATAGCAAGAAGATATATGTTTTTCTCGCTTTATACAAAAACACAAACACAATATATACACTTCTGTTGTATAAAGCTAGAGAAAATTGTATTTCACTTTAATTGTATAATTCGTTGGCCTTTTTCTCTGCAATATTTGAAGTAAAATGTTTGTAAATTGTATAATTAAGTGTATAACACGAAGATATAATTTTTTGCATGTGTATATACAATTTTCTCTCGCTTTATACAAAACAGAAACAGAATTATACACTTCTGTGTATAAAGCGAGAGAGGCGAGCGAGAATGGAGAGTGGCGAGCGAGATTTTTGGGACAGAGACGCTGGAAAATTTTAGCTAATGTTTGCTATAGGGCACAATTAAATCAAACCCTAGCTATTCCATTTAATTTAGGCTATCAGTTTGCTATTATATACAATTTTCCCTTCTTTTTTTTTTTTTTACTATAAAGCATATATGGGGAGCATTAGTTTTATAATAAAGCATTCTAGACATTAGACTGAAGATAATTGCTATGTTGATTACACAACTGAGGAAATTATGATTAATGAATATGCATCGTATAAAGATTTAGTTGATGAAGTTTCTAATCAGATTGGGGTAGATTTGAGGTATAACAGATTGAAACTTAAGTATAAAATAGAAGGTAGCATTGCACCTTTGGAGATACACAACGATATGGGAATGAGAGTATATGTCTCATTGAAGAAAAAAGCTCGAGAATTCACAAAGTACCCCATTTGTTTAACTGTATTTGAGAATGATCATGATATATATTGTAGAATCAGTATGAAGAAGATATTGGCATGTGTATGATAAACGGAGGAAGTACTATTGATAACCAAGCAATAGTTATTAGTGCACCATTAACCAGTAATGAGTTAAGTAACTCTATTATCTGCAATATGAATCATAAAGAAGTCATTGAGGATCAAGTTTATAAGAATAAACGTACTTTGAAAGCTGTGATGATGAAATATGCCATTGATAATAGATTCCAGTGGAAGACAGAAAGATCAAGTTTAGTTAGGTATTTTGTATTTATATAGATTTTATATTTTGTTGTTATAGTAATTATTCCATATAATATCATGTATGAATTTATTTTATTTATTTTCTTTTATAATTCGAGCAGTTATACACTTGTTTGTGTATCTAAAATTGTGGATGGATAATGAAGGATTTCAACATCAATAAATTCGAAATGTTTAGATTTAGAAAGTTTGTAAATGAGCATACATGTTCATTAAAAGATAAGGTGCATAGTCAGAGACAAGCAACAAGCAGTCTTGTTGGAGGTATAATAAAGCCCAAGCTAGTTGATCATAAAAGAAAGTTGACACCGAAAGATATACAAGTTTATGTTAGACTCGAACTTGGCGTAGATGTATCCTACTCTGTGGCATGGAATGCTAGAGAAAAGACACTACATACATTAAGGGGGACACCATCTAATTCATATAGTAAATTACCTAGTTATTTATATATATTGGACACCACTAATCCTGGATCGCATATAAGAATGAAGAAGACGGAAGAAAATGAATTTCTATATGTCTTTATAGCTTTGTTTCCTTTCATAAAAGGTTTTGAAAGTTGTAAGCCAATAGTTGTAGTAGACGGCAGCCATTTAAGGGGACTTATAATGGCACATTTGTGTCTGCAAGCACACTTGATGGAGCATGTAACTATTAGATATTTATATTTTTATAAATAATTACGCGCAGTATTATATTTATTAAAAATGTATTTATTGTATTTGCCGATATGTATCCTAATGTTTTCATTGTATATATTCAGGAAATATATTGCCCATAGCATACGATATTATTGATTCGGAAAATGATGCATCTTGGACTTGTTTTTTTGAACAATTTAGAGAAGTTCATGATTTAAAGGATAAAATGTGTGTTGTATCAGACAGAAATGAGATTATTATAAAAGCAGTTTCTAGGATATACAATATACCACATTATGCTTGCACGTTTCATCTTTAAAAGAACGTGAAGACACTTTACAAATAGTCACATGACAGTCTTTCAGAAGTGTTTTATGCAATGGCAAAGACATACAAACATTTTGAATTTAATGAACTGATGAAAAAAGTAGAACATGTTGATTTAGGGTGAAGAATTATTTTGAATTGGCTGGTTATGATAAATGGGCAAGAGTGTATGCAACAGTTGATCGAGGCAATGTGATTACATCAAACATAGCTGAATGCATAAATACATGCCTTGTGGAAGCAAAAGAATTACCTATATATGATTTTCTTGAGGAAATTAGACAAATGTTTGCTCGATGGAATTTCAAAAACCATACATCTGCTTCTAATACATTCACGACACTTTGTGGTAAAGCACTAGAAATGCTCGCTGAAAATGAAGAATTTTCACTGCGTATGACGGTATGTTTATGCTTCCTTAAAAGTGTTGTATTTTGCATTTCATTCAGTAAAAAGTAAAGATGGTTTAATTGGTATGATTTAACTTCCTTTTAACTTTATGTAATAGGTAGTTGCAACAAGTAATTATGTGCACAATGTTCGTCATGAAGGGGAAACATTTATTGTTTGTCTTGAAAAAAAAACTTGCACATGTAGGAGATTTCAAGTGGATGAAATACCATGTTCGCACACTTGGGCTGTTTTAAAGAAGAAATTTCTTGATCCTGAACCGTATTGCTATGACCTTTACAAGCCATATACATTACTTGTTACATATTCTAATTCAATCAATCCATTACCTGATCGAAAAGATTGGAATGTGCCTGAATATGTAGAGAATGAAATAGTTAAGCCTCCAAAATTCTAAAAACTACCTGGTAGGCCTCCAAAAAAGCTTCGTGATAGGACGTACAGTGAGCTATATGGAAAGAAGAACAAGAATTCTTGTAGTACTTGTGGTCAAAAGGGACATAATAGGCGATCATGAAGGAATGGATCACGAACTGAATAGTTGGATATGTTGGATTTTGTTTTGAAAAATAAATTTACATGTGTTTTTACAAATCGTTTATCCTTGTCTTTGATGTTTTCATAATGTTCAATGAATAATATTTTATCAAAATATGTTCGTTTGCGCGTATATACTTGTATCCTATTAAAAGTTTTGTATTTGTAATATATAACTTAAACGTTCTTAAAAAATAAAGTAAACAAAAATTAAAAAAAATAAAATAAAATAAAGTCGTTGATTTAAAAAAAATAGAATACACAAAAATATTGTTTCTAAGGAAATACAAAATCATTTGATAGCTCACTCCATATTATTGCCTATCATATTGTATATGAATAAGCTGAGAATTCAATATGCATATGTATATGCGAGAACACTAAAATATATGTTTGAGAAACTGTGATTTAATGTTCATAAACAAACATTTTAAATGTGGTCACATTAGTTGTATATTTGACACTATATAATACAATAATGTGACCACATTTAAAAATAAATTAGATTTTAATACAAACAATACAACTACAAGTAATGTGACATAATGAAAAACCTGTCAATGTATATAATGTAATACAACAATTTTACAATAATGGATACAACATACAAAATACAACACATAGAATCAACTAACATAATATATATACATAAAATCAAAATGAAAAATATGCAGAATAAACTGCTAAACAAAACTTAATCAAAATGATAAGTATGCAAAATTATCTGCTACATAAAAGTTAATCAAAATGATAAGTATGCAAAATATAAAGCAAAACAAAAGTTTATTAAACATAAATTAAGTAGTTTTAAAACACGAAGAAGTATCTTCAACAAACGCACAACTACTGTATTTCAATTGGAGCAGACACAACACGAACAAATTGAGGAATGGTAAGCCTAAGGGGTGCATCAGAGTCACTAATGGCTCTGTTGTCTTGCTTTTGCTTAGCATAATTCCAAAAAAAGTGCAGCATATCTTGACCTAAAAAACATTATGTCAAATGTACCACTTTGATTTCCTTGACCATAAGACAGCCACTCGGCAAAAGCAAGCATATAATTACCACAATCCCTGAATAAAACATGAGAATACAAAATTAAAATTCAAATACAAATAAAAATGAAATACTGAATTAAAATTAATACTACTTACAAGCTGCCATGGGTCTATTGAGGTATGTTGTCTATAAAAACTATGTCAAATAACTCATTCTGTTCTTGACTAACATATCTATACTAAACCTCTATTCTTGTAATAATCATACATAGTCTACTTAAGCGGAATGAGTTGAGCCAACTTGGTAACCTCTTTCCTGATTGTTGCATCATGACCTGCCGCTCTGTAAGAATCATAAACGTATACACGGCTATCATTAAGAGAGAGTACCGCCAATGCCCAATGAAATTTTTCCTTTACATTTACAGGGATAAATACGTGATCCACCAAATGCCACGGAATGCCAGCATGAACTTTATACCCTCAAATGTAATCACCTATAAAATGCTCTTTATCAGTGCAGCAGACATCACTATCTAAATCTTCATACTTCTTCCAAATCCATGAAATTTTGGACGTAAACACACAATCCACAATTGTGTATTTATACCTGTTGTCAACATCATACTTGGTCTTCTTTCTCAAATAATAGAAGATAACATTGATATGTTGAACAATAAAAAATAAATAATCAATAGATAACAATAAAACAACGAACAATAACTAAATAATTACAGTTGTTACTTACCGAATCATTCAACAATTGTCCTTTTGAGTACAATTGTAGAACCAATCTTTATTGTCTACAATATCAACACCAAAGTCCAATGGGACTGGAATGCGTGCTTTACTCTTCTTGTATCGGTCCTGATCATGACGTCTAAACACATACACAAAAAATAAAAGGTATACAGTTTACTTAAATTTCATATTGATTACATAGAAACATAGAAATTATATAGGTATCTAATGTATTTGTGAAAATATGCACCAAAATTTAGAGTAACATCCATAGCAACAAATAAAGATCTGGATTGTTATTACAATACATAATTTTAAAAAGATTAACAAACAATATATGAGTTGTTTCAATCAATTTATAATACAACGTACATTAGCATTCAATAAGTTGATTAATTGAAAATACTCTAACATTTTTAGAATACAGTAAAAAAAAGATTCAGATTAATAACTGATTATGCAAAATATCCTCAAAATAATAATGATTAATACTAAAAAAAACATATCATATACAAAAAAAATGGAGAATACATAATACAACATATTATATTATTATGCGTCTTAAATACTTACTTGTTCTCATATTTTGCAAGAAGACCTTCGCGAATCCATGACCGGTTTGCATCCCACATAATGATATCACGATTGTCAGAAATAAGATCAAAGATGAACGGGCGTTTCAGTTCAAAAATAATTGGTTGCACCGATGAAGTACCTGATGTAAATATTAAATTTAAAAAAACATATTATATACAAAAATTAGAATAAATATATATAAATCAGATTTAGAATACATTAAAACTTGTTATGTCTTTATACCTGCAGATGAGCCGAACAATTTCAGATATGGGGATGTATTGAAAGGGCATGGACGTCTAATCCTATGCGCAGGTAATGGTGTGTGAACATGACTTATTTTGTTCTGACTCTCCATGCTAGCCTGTTTTTGCATATTTGAGTTGTCATTTCTTGTGGTTTGAATGTGCATGATAAAGCTCTGTTCTGCATTAATGGTATTGTTAGTAACACAAATATTTTTTATGTTACTCAGACTTGGCATTAGAGAATCATACAACTCAAACTGTGATTGTTGTGACCCTTCCATGGGAACAATAGAGTGAATAGGGGTAGGAAATATGAACTGCTCCTCTTCATCATTGTCATCTTGATCTGTAAAATCATGTTGTCTTTAAAAAATAAGCGGCCTTATTTTTTTGGGTTTGTCAAATACAAATGATGGTTGAGGCATCTGTAGTCAATAAAAAAAATAACATTATTCAAATGCAAATTATACTAATAACAACAAAACTAATTAGTTTAGATAAGTAGAAAACATACACATGGGATTATTGATTTAGACGAACTAAAACCAGTATCTACAGTGATCAGATTACGCACAGGGAAATTGTCACAATCAATCTTTAAAAATATAAAAATATTAATTATAAACAATAATAAAAAATTCTCAACTGCACTATATAAATATGTAGAGTTAACCTACATACTTGTTTATCAGCACCCCCAACAATATCGGGTATGTCTCCCAGATTTGAATTTTTAAAAATTGAATGATCTTTGAAAAAGGAGATTGAATAAAAAAAAATTGTTAAACCATATAAAAATACAAAATTTATAATGAACATACTTGGAAAACTTCCTTGCTGCCATCATTTGAGCTTTCATCACACTCCGTCTTCTCATCATCAAAAAGTCCATTCAATCCATGTAGATATTTGATACAAAAGTAGTCAACATATAGATAAAAAATAGTTATAATGAAATACAATATTAACGACATATAAAATACAAATTAATATTAAACATAAATGTAGTAAGAAAAACAAAATACAAAAATAATAATCTTTATTTTCAAAATGAATTGTCTCTACCTGATTTTGATTTTCTGATACAACTGGACTTGTAAAATGTTGTCCTCCTTCAGCAACATTGTGATTGTTTATGTTATTCTGAAAATATATTGGATACAAAAACAATCAACATATATTTAATCACTATGGTTAAAGAAATAAAGTACTTACAAATATAGAAAAAAAATTAATATTAGACATAAATATATTACAGTATACAAAATACAAACAGAATAAACTGTTATTGTCAATATGAGTTGTGTCTACCTGATTTTGATAATCTGATAAAATTGACTTGTAAAAGGTTGTGATCCTTGACCAGCAATGTCATTATTTTTTTTGTCCTGAAAATATTAAATTACAACAGAGAATTGAAAAAAAATAAAAAGAATAAAAATAATTTTAAACATAACAGTTGAGCATTTTGTTTCACCTTCAAAGTAGACATAATGATATTAAAATTATCATTTATCAACTTTTGAATGTCTTTGAACTCTTCTCTAACCTGAAACAGTTACAATATGTGTAAAATTTACAGATTGCAATAATATCAATAAATATATTGAAAAAACATAAGTATAAACAATATATACCTCCTTTCGTAACTAAAAGAGTTCTTTCCTCATAAATTGTTCATGAGACACACTTACATATGGTATTTGAGAATCCCTTTTTGGCACATAAGTGCGAGTGGTTGGCTTCTTAGAACACAATTTTTGTTTCTTCCGCACAACTTTTCGAATCGTAACTTTTTTCACATTCCGTTTTGATACTAGATCGATCTGTTCATTCCGTTCCATTTGATTTACGATATATGAGTCCTTTTTTCGTACCCTTTTAGCAGGTTATACTGATTGCCCCTTTTTTCTTGTACCTGTAACCTTCATTGAAGGTGGAGGTGGGTTGACAAAATCATCATCTGAATTCTGTCCAGAAAGTGCTTGTTTATCAATATCACGATGTGGCTCTATTTGAACACCTTCAGTTGATTTTTCAACACCTTCAGAAGGCAATTGTTGAACAGTAATTTCCATCAGAGAAGGACAACATTCTTCCATTTAATCTGAAAACGATAGTAAACAAAATATAATAACATGATAAAAGATATACATCGAATTAATACAATTACGAGGATACAATTTCTTGAATTATATACAATACCTCTCTATTACCATCATTGAATGTGTCTCTCATCAGCATTTTGAATCGGGTTTTTGCTCCTACTGTTTTCCAGTTTAGAATACGGACGATACGGTCACTGATTTTTCGTGAAAAGTTCGTCTGACGCTTACCCATGCAATCGTATATCCATATTTGAAGTACAACAGGCATACCACATATTCTATAATATTGACCATCAGTAGTCAAAACCTTGTTGATACTCTGTAGCAACCACTCAAATGCTTTTCTGCCCAAGAATAATGCATATACCGACCACTTTCAATCAAATCAAAGTGAATTCTAGGAATTCGCAATGATCTCTTCTCGCCAGAATACACAAACATATGAATGAAATATAATATTGCAAACTTAATCGCATCATCATCATTGTCAACCCAAACTTTACCATCTAGTAGTATGCATGATGCAAATTTCAATCATGTTGTTGGTATGTGGTGGTAACTGATTATTATGTGTAGGTTTCTGTGATTTGATAATGTTGAATGAGACCTATAGGTTAGATCCGTGTGATTAGAGTATCATTTACATGAGATAAGAATGTTGTAATGCTTAATTGTGTTCGAGAAGATGAAATTGTTATAAGTCATTTGTGAAATTCAGTTTATGGTTGAAAGGAATGAAGTTTGCGATTATTGTATGTGTTTACAATAGATATGTTTGTAAGTGTTTGGAATGCAATGTTTCCAAAAATAAATAAGAATGAGAATCAAAGCTAGTTAATGAACCTTCAATGCCAAATCAACTTTATAGATTGGCCAAGCTAGGAACTGAATTGTTCTTATGATCTTATCAAATGTTAAAAGTTGGCTTGCTTAAAGTTATAAGATTACTATAGTATATCCATGAAGTTAATTTACTTGTATAATGATAATATCATGACAAGTGTTTCGTGAAAGTTTGGTTTATGCCAATAAATTGGCCAGCGATATTATTTCCAAAATATGTAATAGAATTGGTGAACGACTGAGTCATACCAATCTTATATGGCCAATGTAAATTATGATGTTTCTTGTAAGTCCAAATACATGTTAGAGATTAACTTGACAAGATGTAACTCAATGAACTCATAACCTGGGGTATGCCAATGATTGGGACAAGTCCCAACATACCCTATCTAAATGAACGTGTAAACATAGTAGCACATTGCATAAGTCCTCATAAATTTCTTAAAGAATGGTACAAGACTACTAAATAACATTGAACAAGATAAGGTGATTAATGAAATAACTAAAAACTTATGAGTTATAAAATTGACCATAGAATGGGGTGTTAAAGGAAGTGAGACAAGCTCACTTACACCTAATCAATTATGTTAAAGATACTCACATAAGAGGATGTTAAAAACGACAAGTCTCATTCACACCATAATGATAATATAAGATTTAAGTTCACAGTCATCAAGAATAGAAAGGGATGACAAGTCATCCATTGAGCTAAGCATACCCCATACTAAAACCAAGCTTCCATAATGTATGAGTCACCTCTAAAAGTTATAAAGTATGATAAATTGAGCTAAGCACCGATAGACTAGTAATGAGCCTGTGCAAACACATGTAAGCCTCATGAGATGAGACTATAACCAAAGTGGATAAGGGTCCCCAAATTCTTCTAGTCTTTGAACTATGTCGCCAGCATAGGTTACTAGCTAGTGGATCCACCTAAGAAAGCTAGAAAGTATTCGGTTTCACTTTGTCCGGTGAACCATCTCTTTCCAGTGTGGGGAAGACACTGGATTTCATGTTAGGTCACATGATCTATGTCGGCTAAATGCTAAAGATTTCTCTAAGAAATTAATAAAGAAAGAACTAGGAACATGAGGGGTGTTCGAATAGGATGACCAAAGGGTAAGGTTAGACTAAGTAATGATGTAAGTCATTCTTAGTCATTGCACAGCAAGATCCCAATGGAAGTCTTAAAAGAATATCCTAAGTCAACCTAGAATGTTCAAAGTGAACTAAGTAAGCAAAAGCATAAGTATATCAAATCATCAGTATTTGATTAGAATGAAGTTTTAACAGTTATTGGCTTATGTCAATAAAGGGAGCAAAACATAATGACTCATCAATTGGAGTATGAATATATGCCCCAACATTTATGCAAATGATCAAATAATGGCATAGACAATAAAGATTGGCTTATAAAGACTTCATGCCCAATTTATCAAGAATGGAAAGAATAACTTATGAGTAGGGTAGTCAAATCATTTCCTTAGTTTATTGGATTACTTACTTGATTCATTGTAGGAATGGGACTACAATAAATCATTGCACTCGTTAGTAAAATATAGGATCAAAGGACATCATTGAACTGCACAACAAAAAGAAGGAAAGACTGGAAAATAAATTAAGTCCAGGAAAGGGAGATCTCGGCCTAAGGGGATCAAGAATATTAAATTTTGCTTAAGTTGTTCTAAAATCATGTTCATGATTCCAACGTCTTATGTTCATATAGAAAATGAGTTGTGTGCTTTAAATGCTTAAAAATATTTCATATCATAGTATAATTCATAAATAATGAATTAGGAAAGGGAAGTGACTTCACTTTCCAAAAATGGCATGTTGTTATAGGAAGAGTTTTCCTTGATCATGCATAGTCCTTATGTGTTTATATGCATACACCCATACTTAGTACAAGTGTGTACTAACCCATATACAATTACTATTTTTATAGGTGCAGGTCCTTCAAGAAGATTGATGATCAGTTGAAGCGGTTTGGACTAGTACCTCCAGACATTAGTAGGTCCTCTTGAGTTCGAGGATGTCTACGCTTTATATTCTAGTTTTAGTAGATTAGACATAGCTAGTGGATGTTGTCCCTAGCGTTTCCTTTCTAACATTTGTTCAAGCTTTCGTATTAAGGACGATTTGGCAATTATTAATGATATTATGAATGCTTTATTTCAATTGTTCAATATTTTAATAGATGGTTGTTTATTTTGAGCTGTTAGTATATCACTCTTATGCAAGAATTATATGAAGTCTAAGTACACCTCAGTAAAGTTAAAATTTTTTAAATTTTCCGCTAAATTTAACTGTATTATTGTGATGAAAGCTAAGAAGAGCTTGTCTGCGACCTCAGAGAGGTTAACGACGCCGGTCTCATCTAGGGTCTAGGACACGGGTGACAAGCTCATTTCCTTGTAGTGTCAAAGTTGAAAATGTTGACAAGATCATTTGTTGTAGCATTTGAGGAGTAAGAATTTGTCCTACAAAAGATGAGCTATCTGTAGTGCGGGACACTCTTTGATAATGTGTCCATGTTGTTTACAATAATTACAGAACTTCTTGCCACAATTACGAGCAATATGACCATATATCTTGCAACTATAGCATTGAGTTCTACCCATATCCATGGTCTTTCCTCTCCCTTGAGCTGTAAATGCATCAGTGACAACATTTCCTTGATAAGAAGCATTTGGTCTGAAGAGATGCTGCTCCTCACAAAGTAATTCCCTAAAACAGACATCCAACGAGGGATATGGATCACGACTCATCAAGTTAAAGAGAACACTTTCAAAGTCAGATCATAATTTCATCAAAAGTTAATCTCGCTTGCTTTGTTCATGAATTCCTTGAATAAGGAGAGATTCAGAAGGTATTTTAGCATAAACAACATCGTTAAATTCATCTCATAAGTTCTGAATCCAGAGAAATAGTCTTGAACAGAGAAACCTCTTTGTGAATACATAGCAATTGCATGCTCAAACTAAATGAGCCTTGATCTATGGTCTTGGTTGAAAAATTTTCGTACATAATACCACATGGCCTTTGTTGTCTTGTATGGCGTGAGATTAAGAATAATAAGAGTCTCAAGTGACCCTAAAATCCATGTCATCACCCGAGATTCTTTAACCTTCCATTGATCGAGCTTTTTAGGATCGATAAGAGTAGGATCATTTCCATCTATATGTCCCTATAATTCTTTTCCAGTGACAAAAGAGTTGGAATTGAAATTCTCAAGTGAAGTATTTTTTTCCCGTGAAATGAACATGGAAGGACTCAAACTGATATGACGACATGTTCTTGACAAGCTAAGGAAGATAGAAATGCAATGATGCAAAATAACCAGAATGACCGATACTAGGATTTCAAGACGTCTTAAATTCCAAGATACTTAGGTCTAACTGTTGACTAACAGTAAACAGAACAAAAGCTTTCAAAAAAAAATTCTGGAAGGAACCACAGATGAAAGACACTAAGAATCAAAGCACTAAAAAAGCTTTGATACCATGTAAGTTTTGTTGAATGCCTCTCAAAGTAAGAGTCTTTCTATTATATAGAGAGAATAAATATTACAAATCCCTAAAGATCCGTCATTCCTATCCCTATAGATCAGATATTCTATCTCTACAAGTCTTTCATTCAATCCCTCTAAATATGATTTGCTATCCCTCCGAATCAGTCATTATATCACAATATTTTTTCCTTTGATTCTACAACAAATCTATATCATCACGCTAATTTATATCACTATATAATTACATTAATGTATACAGTTGTGTAGATGTCCATCATGCTAACAGTTCATATGGTCTATGATAAATTGGTAGTCAAAACTCTTAGGATGGTGGTTAGTGAATGGAATTCCAAGGTATTTTCCTACTATATCTTTCTATTTAATATTTAGAGCAGATGATAGATTGTTTCTATCTACTTCATTGAATATATGCAGAAAAGATAATAGCTGAGTTGTTAAAGATTATTTCTTGGCCAGATTGATTTGAAAGAGTGTTGAAAATGTGGATAATGGTATTAGCATTTTTAGCATCTACTTTAGCTAAGAGGATAATGTCATCTGCGAACTGAAGATGGAAGATGGGGTACCTATTCTACCGATTTTAACTGGTTTCCGGAGGTGTTTTTTAATGACATACTTCATAAGTCTAGTTACAGATTCCATGTGTATAATGAATATATTAGGTGATAAAGGGTCACCTTGCCTTATGCCTCTAGTAGGGGAAGTAATTCGTAGGTCTCCCATAAACAAGAATAGAAATAGATGAGGTCGATATACAACACATGATGAGATCAATTAAATTTCTTGGAAACTTTAGGATTGTGAGGGATTTCTAGATAAACTACCATTCTAATCTATCAAATGCTTTCTTTAGATCTATTTTTAGAAGCATTTTACAAAATTTCCCTTTCACTTTTTGGAAGGAGTGGATTGCTTCTTCAACAATGATAGTGTTGTCTACGACTCGTCTACCAGGGATGAAGCTGCATTGTTGAGGACTAATGATGTTGTCTAGGTAAGGTCTGATTCTATTTACCATTATTTTTGTAATGATTTTATAAATTGCGTTACAAAGACTAATGGGTCTATAATGGGTGATCTGTTCGGGTTCTTTATTTTTGGAATTAAGCATATACAAGTTTTATTAATTTTTGTAGGAATAGTGTGAGTACTAGAAGCTTTCATGCAAGTATTTATTACTTCATCCTCTGTATCATTCCAATACTTCTGAAAAAACTAAGGATGAAGCCCATCAGGACCCGAAGATTTTAGAGGCTTGAAAGAGAAGATAACGTTTTCGATTTCCTCTCTTTCTATGATCTACCTATGTTAACACTGTCCTTTAGATTGAGGGCATTACCACATACTACAGGTTTATGTAAGTTACCTTTATTTAGTTCAGGTGAGTAAATGTTTTGAAAGTGTTAGTTAATGATATTGAGAATGGCGTTAAGCTCAAAAGTCCAATTTCTTATTGAGTTGTTTAGTCCTAAGATTCTATTTTCTCGTCTTCTACTATTAGTGGTAGTGTGAAAGAATTTAGTATTTGTGTCTCCCTCATTTAAACATAGGACTCTAGACTTTATTTTTTTAATAATCCTCTTCTTTTTTAAAAACTTCGTTGAAGTCATTAATGAGTTTTTTTCTAGATTCCAGTGAATTTTTTTTTTTGGCTTCATCTATTTCCTGGAGTACATAAATTCTGTTAAAGATGCTCTTATTTTGTCTATAATATTGCCGAAAGTTTTCTTATTCCATATTTTAATGTTTCAAAGAAAGTTTTCTAGAGCACTGCTATAGTTATTAATGTATTTCCAATTGTCTTTTACAATGTTTGGAAAATCGAAATGCCCTATCCACATGGATTCCAATCTAAAGTTTTTCCCTAAGTTATGGGAGCTTCTTTGACAATTAAGAAGAACTATTCAATGGTCGAAGTGAGTACGGGGAAGCTGATGAACATGAGAGTCAGGGAAAAGGTTTAGCGAGGAATGATTACTAAGAAAATGATCAATTTGTTCCATTATAAGTGTATTGTTATTTTTATGTTTATTTGACCATGTGTGTTTTTGTCCCGTGAAACCATAGTCAATCATATCCATATTATCTAGGCATCTAATAAATTTAGAACACTTTGTGTTATTTATGGGTCTGCCTCCAAGTTTTTCCAAAGTATTAGTGAGTTCATTAAAGTCTCTACAAACTAGCCACGACCCTTTTACTCTAGTAGTAATATTTTTCAAATTTTCCCATAGTATTTTCCTAAGTCCATAGGTACTTTGGGCATATTTTTCGAAGTCCATAAGTACTTTCACAGTGTTGGGTTAGTTCACCCACACGCCAAACATGTTTTATTCAGCAAAATTCATTCTAAAAAGGTTTAAGGTTTGATGTTGTTGAGTTATATTCTTGAATTGCTTTCGTTCTTGAATTTGTGATGATATTGAGGAGTTCTTGAGAGTTTAAGGTCTATTTTAGAAGTTGTATTTGATATTTTTTTGTACACATATGTTAGGTATCTGAATCAAAAGAGAATTTGTGAAAAATAATCGAGTTTAGGAGAATTAGAATAAGAAAATGAAGAAGGAACAAGCCGGGCAAATCTGGGTGCTACGTCACGACGCGGACCGGTTCCTCGGGATCGGAGAAAAATATTCCTCGTGGAGTGGAGTGATCACGGACTGTTTTGCCTCAAAATATATTTCATAAATAGAAAATTTAAATACAACTCTGCATCGCGGACCAGCTTTCAAGCCGTGATTTCTTACTATTTTTTCATGAGTATCTATCTAAAATCATTTCTAAACATCATGAGATCTTTCCAATCAATAGTCTTATTCTTTGAATCCATAATTCAATTCAAGGATAGTTAAGAGTCAAGTCAAGAAAAGTTAAGCGCTAAGTCAAGAGAAGTTCGTAGAGTTTTTCAAGAGTCTTGCAAATGAGTTAACTTTGTTTTAAGACTTGAATATTTGAGTTCAATAAAGGGTGAAGTGAAAGTTCATTTCTTCAAAATTATATGAGGACTATGTATTCTCAAAGAGTTTAAAATGTTTTCACATTTAAACAAGTAAGGAAACTTTGATTTCCAAAGAGCCTATGAGCTAATTTTCATAAAAGAGTAAATGCTTTCACAATTAAGCAAGAAGGGAAACTTTGATACCCAAATAATCTTTGAGCTAAGTTTTGAGCAATTATCTCAAACCACCATTAGAAGTTATGTTTTTAAACATAAATAGATAGTATACTTTAGGAGTAGTATTGAGCACCGATATGGGTGAGAGTTTAGAAAAGTCTGAGCCGCCATAAACCATGTAGCCATCATGGGTAGAAAAGGGTCATACTTTTTAGATGATTTCTTTAGTGCTTCTAAGGATAAATTAGTGGATTCACTTAATAGATCAAGTTATATACTAAAGGAAATGTATAGGACAGTTCTGGCTGCATAAGACAAAATGTTGTATCATCACGATAACTCTTAGGTGATGATAGTGGGTTCGTATTTTGATTTTTATATACATTAGGGATATTTGTATTTTCATATACAAACAAAGTTCATATTGCATATTTGTATACACACAAAGTTATTATTGTATCTTTAAATATATAATTGAACACCATGTTTTAATGTTTTTCTCTATACTGCATTTGTTTACACTACTTTATAAAATGAGTTCAGATAAGTGAATTGATTTTATCCACATAAGTTCTTCAGATCCTTTCAAGCTTATGTCTTGTTCAACATTCCAACTCGCATACTCGTACATTTAACATACTAATTCTAGTTAATCTGCACCATCTTATAATGCACATGCAAGTAACCAGGATCATCATCCTGCACCTCGTTGATTAGGTTGAGCACTTAGAGTTTGGTGGTGATCCTTTTTGCATTGCGAAGATCCCTTTTATTTCTTTTAGTATTTTTGGTCATTAGGATGTATTGGGTCTTGTCCGACATCCACCTCAATCATTAGAGGCTTCATAGATAGACAGTCAGTTAGTTCATTTGTCTTTACTTTGTTATTGGCTTGTGTTCATACTTGAGCTGCCAGTTTGGCTAAGTTAAATATTTATTTTTAAATCATTAAGTTAAGTTTGAGACAGTTAAGTTATATTGCATTTGAGTTCTTTTATTAATGCTTAAAGTCTTCCACTAAGTAAGTAAGCCAGACCAAGGGTTCGTTTGGGACCAACAATGGTTCTCGAATGTCAGTCCCACCCAAGGTATAGTCTCAAGGAGTGACAAAATTGGTATCAGAGCACAGAGTTTAAGAATACTATGAAGTCTATAAAGTCGTGTTGATAGAGTCCTAGTTATAAGTGTGAAGCGTGCCACATCTATAATTAGGAGGCTGCAACATTTAGGAAATTATTTCACCTTTTTCATACTCATTTAGTGCGATAGAGTTCATCTCTATACAATTTCTTTCTAACTCGTTCTTACACGTTACCGATTGTGAGTCGGGATTTTTTGGTGAGTCCTTTTATGAGGCATTTCTTTACTCATGAGCTAAGAGAAGTAAAGAGATGGTTGTTGACATGAGGAGAAAGATGAATTTGTTCATTGTTGGGTTGACTCGTCTGTCAAGTAAGGTAAGTAAGACAACCATGCTAATAAGTTACATGGGCAGAGCAAGGATGATGATTCACTTGCAACAAATTGATGTGGACCAGCTGAAGAATAGAGAAGAGTTTAAGAATAAGAGGTATAAGACAAGAAGAAATGAATCTAGGCAGCAAAAGAGTAATGTGAACCGGTCTTCTTTCCAAGATAAGCAGAAAGAACCTGATCCATCATCTGCTAGTAAACCTGCACCAAAGAACAAATGTAAGTAGAATAGTTGGAATTCTCAGAACTTTAGAGCTAGAGATGCGCATTCACAAGGTTGTGTTTTACTAGGGAGTACTAAGAATCCTGCAAGTGCTAAGTGTGGTAGGAGCCACTCAAAGATGTGTCGTGTAAGCTTTACAGGCTACTTCAAGATTGGCCAGAACAGTCATTTTATGAGAAAGATTCCTAAGAACAGGTAGAGTAATGATAATTGGGGCAATGGATCTCAATCTTCTTTAGTTGCTCCACCAAATAGAGCAGTATTTCGAGGAGCTACTTCATGGACAGGCGGAGGAGAAAACTATATTTATGCGATCTCTAGTCACCAAGAGAAAGAGGATTCGCCAAATCTTGTCACTGGTATGATCCAAGCCTTCAATTCTGATGTTCTTCTTGAACTACTTAGTGATCCCTTCTGTGTTTCTACACTTGTTGGTGAGTCTATTCTAGCAAAGAGAGTCTATCGTGATTGTACAATTTCCTTCAATCAAAAGTTTACCTTGGTTGACTTAGTTGAGTTAGATATGGTAGATTTTGATGTCATTTTAGATATGGACTGGTTCCATGCCTGTTATCATCAATAAATTGTAGAACATGAGTAGTCAAGTTTCAGTTTCCCATTGAACAAGCTGTAGAGTGGTAGAACAATTAATTAGGCCTATGATTCCTTTTTGTAACATTTCGTAACTTGAAATTTCTAGGAATAATCTAATATACTAAGAACAATCACTTTTGGAAAGATAGGGGAAAATCTGAAAAAACTTTCTAATTTTAAGATGTGAGTTTTCGTCATTTTCAAATGGCCATAACGTCGAGCTCAGGATCAGTTAGAGGTAGTTCTTGATATGGTCGGAAAGCTCTTGGAGATATATTTCCAACTACACCAAGTTTAAACATTTTCGATTTGATATGAAGTAGATATGCCTATTGGAAGTTGGGTTGTTGGATTGAGGAAGGTCACGATCCGGGTTTAAGGAAGGGCAAACTAGTTATTTCATCAATTTATTTCCTATTTAATTTTAGGGATTTAGTTGGAGTGAAAATAAGTTTTAATTCAGATTAAAAAAGTTATTTTATGCTTAGGGCTTGGAGAAGAGAAAAGAGAAGAACAAAAGGGGAGAAAGATCGAGGTTCCAAGAAAGCCAAGGAGATGCGAGTGGAATTCGCCAAGGTGATCCCTATTAAGGTATGTGATATCTTTCCATGTTGGATTAGTTCACCCACACACCAATTTGTTTAATTAAGTGATTTTGACTAGATTGAATTATGAAAAGTGATGTTCTAGAAGAATATTGTTGAATTCTTGTTGGTTGAGTTGTTACATGCCTAGAGTTGATTTGGTTAGTATTACGGTTTTTTTAAATTGAATCTATTGGGTATTAAGTTATTAGTGATCCTAAGTGTTTGAGGAAAGAACCACGGAGGTTTAGAGTGCTTAGAGATGATAAACGGAGAAGAAAAATCGAAACGCCTGTCCTTACGGCCCTAAGACGTTGCGCCTCTCATAGTCCCACATGACAGTCTCTGTCCGTAAGACCTTAGGGAGGCTCGGCAGCCAGAGCGCCCCAACTTGGCCTCTGAAATATGGGGCCTAGCGCCCCATGCCTCTCAAAGCGCCAAGGCACCTGTGCACTCAATTCATTCTTTGTCTCTCCGTACTAGTTCCTAAGTGATGTACTCATATTTCTTAGTTGATTCCAACACTCTAAGTTACATCTAAACATCATGAAATCATCCATAAATATGAGATCATGAACCTTGAATCCATAATCCAATTCAAAAAAAAGTTAAGATCAAAGTCAAATAAGTTAAGAGTTAAGTCTAAAAGTTAAGAAGTAAGTCAAAGTAAAAGTTCTTATAGGTTTTCAAGAGCCTTAATTAAACGTTTTAACTTCATTTAAGGCTCCAGCTCCAAGTTAAGGTGAAGAGTAAAAGTTGAAGTCTTTTCTTCAAATAAATACAAGTGAACTAAGTATTTCCTAAGAG
Organism: Solanum chmielewskii; assembly: GCA_027704785.1. Classification (NCBI taxonomy): domain Eukaryota; kingdom Viridiplantae; phylum Streptophyta; class Magnoliopsida; order Solanales; family Solanaceae; genus Solanum; species Solanum chmielewskii. Next base: position 5,900,588 of record JAKWIX010000327.1, read on the forward strand.
TTGATTAAGACTCAAGTTTTCAAGTTAAGCAAAGAGTAGAGTTTTGAGTTCATTTCTCAAACTTTATAAGGGCACTAACTACATCTTTAAAGTCTATAAACATTTTCACATATAATTTAATGAGGAACCCAAGATTTCCAAAAGAGTTTTGGACAAGAAAAAGGGGACATTCATCCTGAGAGAACTTTTTAAAGCTAAAGTATTGAGCAAATTATCTCAACCCAAAGAAAGAAAGTTATTTTAAAAGCATGAGCAAAAGTATATTTTGGGAGTAGTATTGAACACCGATGTGGGGATGAGAGTTCATATTAACTCAAGTCTCCATGTAGTCATCATGGGTATTAACGGTTCATACTTTAGATGATCACGTAAGTTAAGCTAGAGGATCCACTAAGTTAAGTAAGTTCATATACCGATGTCAAGGTATAGGATGGTATGTGGTAGCATCAGGTAAAATATTTTATCATCACTTAGGATCACAGTGATGGTTGTCGGTTAGAGAATCCCCCACATAAGTTATATTACTTTAATTAAGTAAAGTTAAGTTTGTTATTGTTTTATTTTAGTGAACTAAGATTGTTTCAGCTGATTTAAAGTTTCACATGTGTTTGACTGCCTTATATATATTGAGTTGAGTATTCATGGATTGAGCAGAGCCAAGGTAAGTGTTCCTCCTTATTCCTTTCAATCTTATGTTATGTTATAATTCCAACTCGTATACTCGTACATTCAATATACTGATACCAGTTGGCCTGCATCTTTTAAATGATTCAAACGCATGTAACCAGAATCAACATCCAGCGCCTCTTTGATCCGTTTGAGCACTCGTCCGTGGTGAGCCTCCTTGCATTCTAGAGGACTCTTTTATTTCTTTCCACTCTTTTCATTTATGGAATGTTGTGGGGTTGGTCCCAACGTTCATCCTAGTATTATAGAGGCTTCATAGACAGATTGTCAGTTAGTTCAGTTGAGTCTCTTTTTATTACAGATACTTTATCATGAGACTTAATTGTCATTTTGGCCAAACTATTTTGTTTAATTAATTCTTTTGAGAATGTTTTCTTGATTTATGATTAAGTTAATTATTACATTGAGTTTAGTAAGCCAGACCAAGGGTTCGCTCAAGGCCAACAATGGTCATTGGGTGTCGGCCACGTCCAGGGTGTAGGCTCGGGGCGTGACAGTTTTATTTGATTTCTTAATGAAAGAAAGTTAGTTTCCAAAGAGTGTGTCTATCACTTAGTCCGAGTTAATGACTCTAGTGTTGAGTTACATCCTATTTAGTCAGTTCCAATAGTAAAAAAGTTTCCAAAACTCTTCCTAATAATCTTTTTGGAGTCCCTCCTTAGAAGAAATAGAATGCGGTATTGATATTTTTCTAGATACTCGCCTTATACTTTTTCCGCCATAGAGAATGGATCTAGAAGAGTTAAAAGAGAAGTTGATAGATCTCCTATAGAGAGATTTTATTCGACCAAGTGTCTCACCTTAAGTGCTCCGGTCTTATTTGTGACAAAAAAAGATGGTTCACTTAGGATTTATATAGATTAGCATCAGTTGAACAAGGTAACCATCAAGAATAAGTATCCTCGTCTTGTCATGTCGTTCGGTTTAACTAATGCACCTGCAGCATTCGTGGACCTTATAAATAGAGTATTTAAGCCATATCTAGATATGTTTTTTTATCATTTTCATTGATGAGATACTAATCTATTCGAGGAATAAAAAAATCATGCTAGTTATCTTAGAATAGCTCTCCAGACTTAGAAAGATAAAGAGTTATATGCCAACTTCTCCTAGTGTGAACTTTGGCTTGGGTTCATGGCATTCATAGGCCACATTGTGTTTGGATAGGAAATTAAAGTTGATACTCAGAAAAAAGAGACAGTGCAGAATTGGACTAGACCTGCATGTCCAACTAATATTAGGAGTTCTTGGGTTTGAATGGATATTATAAAAGGTTTGTATAGGGGTTCTAGTCTATTTCGTCTCTTTTTACCAATTTGACTCAGAAAACAGTGAACTTCCTATTATCAAAGTTGTTACCGGTAGCTTTTTCACCATTTTATTCTTTTTTATTGTTCCCGCTCTCAAATGATGCATTTTTCTTTTTATTCTTATCCCTTGAAAAGAGAGTTGCATCTGGTTCAAGGCTTCTTGCAATGTGCTTTGCCAATGCCTCTTAGTTGGGAAGCAAACTTTCAAACTCTTTAACCGAAGGTTACTTTGTCCAGCCCTAAATAAAGGTGATGAATGAATACTCCTTCTTCAATCCTCGAATATCTTACTTCAGCAATTTTCTAATCGGGATCTTATTATGAAATTTCAACACAAATAATTTTAACTCATAAGAAATATTCAGATATAGACATGCATGCATTTATTAGCATTGCCGATTCATTTTCAAATAGTTGCATCCTAGTGGTGTTCTTTCTAGCAAACAACCGCTCAAGTATCTCCCTAACTTCTTTTGGTGACATCATGTACATGATGGATGATCCCTTTTCCAATTGATGTTCTCAAAGCAAAAAGTGTATTAATTTACCGCATTTGATCTTCCATTTTCTCCGTGATTCTAAATTTTCTGAAGTATTTACTGGAATTTTGGCTTCAGCACCAGCAATAAGATTCCATAAGTCTTGACCTTAAAGGTAATCTTCCATACACATTCTGCAATACTTGTAGTTTGTCCCTATAAGCTTCTCGACACCAAAATGTGTGTTTGAACTATTTCCCCCATTTATTGACTCCATACTTACACAAACGTTTTTTCTAGAACTTTCAATCTCCTCCAACAAGACTTAACAAACTTGATAGACAAGAAGAAAGAAAGAACGTTCAAGCCAATAACCTGATACCATAAAACAAAAGCACATTCAGAGAAAAAAAATAGATTAAGTGCACCAGTCGAACAGAAAATGGAACATAGAAGAACTTTATATTTTCTCAAACTCAAGGCTCCTTGTTTTTACAACAAATACGCAGTAGATGTATATAATATGTCACTAACTTAGACTCCTGAAGTGACTATTAATTAAGACTCCTATCAAGATAGACTTCCTGCGAAATAGGGACTAATTTATTTGACCAAGTAAACTAAACAACACAAAAGTAAAACAGTAAAACACTGAAGATGCACTAATTTTTAACACTATTTGTCTTTGTTCATATTTCATTTACTGGATCTATCCTATGATCTTACAAACACACTGTGATTGTGTACTATTACTACACTTGATCTTTCTTTGTTGAGTATAAGACATATACTCCGGTGGTTTGTTTGAGTCCTCGGCTATGAGAGTTCCGTTATCTGAATCCAAGGGCGTGCTTCTTCCTCCAAAGTTACTAAGGATTCTTCTTTTCCTTCTTAGTCCATTATTAGGACTCAGACAAAATGTACGCTTTATTTCTATTGTTTTTTTTGGGTTGCATCTCTTATCCTAGACTATTAGATATTTTGGTACTATGACTTTTAGGTTCTAGGGAGCTTATTCCACGGCCACTTTTAATTGACAAGTTGAGTTAACGCAAACTCAAACATTTAGTTGCTTATAAACTATTCTCCTAGTGTTTTATATCATTTTATGTTCTAAAATAGTTTTATAGGTTAGCCTTGGGATGGTAGTTGGTTCTGTTTGGAGTGAATATAATTAGGTATAATGTGGAAACTAGCAAAACAAACCTCGAAAGATCATGAGTGAGAAGACAAACGAGAAATATACCAAAAGACACAAACATTTAATGTTAGGTCAATTCGACCTACATCCACAAAAGAGATTAGCAATCCACTATAAATATGAGAGTACAAAATATAGAAAAAATAACCTCAACTAATTCACTCAGAATACATGGGAGGTTGACACAAGTGATAACGTATCAATCTTGTGTCTAATAAATTTATACCCTAAACAAAACTATCAAAACCTTTAAGACTATATTGTGAATGTTGGTTAAGTTAGAAGGAAAAAAACTATATTTATAGAGTCCTACACATTTTCCTACAAGAAAACAAACTAGCCAACACAAAACCTTTTCCTAAAAGGAAACCCTATTTATGATAAGAAACTTAGGGTAAATAACGTTAAACAAATCTCCCTCATGGCTTGAATTTCCGACAAAATAGATTCGTCCACCTTCTTCACATAATTTTCAACAGTTTGTTTCTCCTCTCCATAATCTCCTTCATCAAATTTTTGTCTCACTACGAAGAACCTCTACGAAACAATTTTTTCAACAAAAATCTTCATTATTGTCAAAAGGTGTTTGCTAGAACTTTAAACATCAAGATGAACACCTCTTTCTAACCTGGTTCAATCGTCGATTATTGAACCATCACTGGACCTGACTCCATGATTGAATATGGACCTAATGCCACTTATTAGGACCAAAAATAATTAAGTGAAATGTGGAAGCTAGCAAAGCAAGCCTCGAAAAATCATGAGTAAGAAGACAAACGAGAAATATACCAAAAGACACAAAGATTAACGTGGTTCGATCAATTCGACCTACAATCACAAAAGAGATGAGCAATCCACTATAAATATGAGAGTACAAAATATAAAGGAAAATAATATCAACCAATTCACTCAGTATACATGGGAGGTCCACACAAGTGATAACTTATCATATTTGTGTCCCACAATTTCTCCCCCTAAGCAAAACTCTGACTACATTGTTAATGTTGATTAAGTTAGAAGATACAATATTATATTTATAGAGTCCTAAACCTTTTTCAAAATGAAAAGGAATTGCCAATCCAAAACTTTTTTCTAAAATAAAAGCCTATTTATAATAAGAAACTCATGAAAATAATACCCAACAGATTCTCCCACTGAAGGGTTGGTGTTAGTGTAACTCACAAAAGGTTATGATCATGACAACTATATAGAAGCTACATAAAGGGACAAAATAGTCAAAACACACAAAAACAAGAAAATGACCAAGATGGTCATTACACTTCTAAAGCTTACATGTATAGTAGTAATTCATAACTCATCAATATTATTTTCTTCTTCTTTTGTTTTACACATTTGAAATGAATGTGTAATGAGACTTCCACTTATAATTGTAATATGACAAAGAACATATATAATGACCAAAAAAACCATATTCCGAATCGATTAGCCAAATGTAAACTGCTACTTTTTGAAATATATATTTTTTCATAACCACACATTTCTACTTAAGAAGGTTTTTCTAATCTGGCTAGATAGTTTATCAATATAAAAAATTATAGCAATAACATATCTCATAATCTTAATATTTTATAAGTCAAAGAAAGGGAATATATCATCCTTCAAACATATGAAATTTTCTAAGTTTAAATATCCAAAAAACAAAAATAACAACTTTGAAACTAAAACATCATATTTTTAATCAAAGCAACCCAAAGCTGCTTTGATATGTAAAACTATAGAGCTCAAAAGGTTAAGAACTGAAGTCACTGCCTCCATACGTTGTTCCTGGGAGATTGGATTATTAGTACAAATCAATTTTTGAAAAGCCACTATCAAGATAGAACCATCTTTTTCACTTCCATTACTGCCCCTCTACGAGGCAAGGCGGCCATCGGGACTTATGATGATTCCTAAGGGAAAAATGTCAACTTTTGTGGCATCACCTCCATTGGTAATTGAAGTGACTATTGGTAAATCTATAGGTCCATAGATTAAAAATGCTCCAATTTCATCGATGCTTGACTCTTCAAGAAGTAACATGTTGTTCTCTTTTAGCATATGAGACTGCATATATATGTTAGAACAATTTAAGAAGTATTAGTATAAGCACTAAAAATATTAAGAATTACTCCCTCCGTCCCATTTTACGTGGTACCATTTTCTTTTTGGTCAATCCCCAAAAGAATATTACATTTCTTCATGTAGTAAATATTTAAACGTACAATTTCTCTTTTACCCTTTTTATCCCACTTAATTTTAAATAGATCTAATACATTTATAAAGAGAGAGAAAAATGTGTTCACTTTTGAAGGACAATTTGATATACAATTCTAAGTCTTCATTTATTTCTTAAACTCCGTGCCGGATCAAATGGTGTCATATAAAATGGGATGAAGGAAGTAGTATGATAATTGTTCCTCAATAATAAAAAAATATTGTTTTTTATCCCATCTAACAACATATTATCAAATAATCTTTTTATCTATAATATACTTAGCTACAGGTCATCAACTAATATTTTATCATAATATTTACCTAAAAGATAGAAAACACATGAGCAATATTTATTCAGAAAATAGCAACCTATAAATATGACAATAACTGAATGATTGTAATATCGTTTCCGGGTAGAGTTCCGGTTAGTACTCGAACTAACTCAGTGACATTATTTCCTTCAGCAAAAACATCCCACTATAAAAAACAAAATCAAAATGAAACAATTTACAAACTCATAATTCAATCGACAAAAATTAATTCATGAGATGAATATTGTAAGACTATAATTAAATAAAATAAAACTGCACAATTAATGCCAAGAGCTGAACATACAGATAAAATAACATAGGAGTCCAATATACGTAGATCGGACAAATTCACGATTTAAACTTAGTAGTTTAAAATCTATAGATACTAAACTCATTCTAGTTTAAAAATTATGAGTCCCAAATCTTATATATGTTGAAATTTTTGCGAATTTTACATGAAAAATCCTTATAAGAATTGAAAAAAGTTAATCTAATAGGGTACATTTATGTTTAGTTAAAAACAAGCTAATACATGAATTAATAATGCAAAAAATATTTCTATTAAAATTTTTGTTCATTGAATTAAAATTGAATATACAATATAAAAATACATACCGTCAGACCTCTCTATATCAAATATATTTCACTATAACATCTAACTTTCTTTGGAACTAATATCAATATCATATGACATCAACATGCTATCTATAACATCATTTCGATTCAACAACACAAAAATATATAAATTATCCACGTCATAGAGAAGTTCGATACATACCTGATATCTAGTCTTGTCATCTTTGAGGAAATTAAAAATAGTTTTGAATGCAAAAGGAAACCATAGGGATGTAGCGGCAGTGACAATGAAGCCTTTTGATTGGGTAGTTTCTTCATTTTCTCTAATAGAAACCCTATATGTATTATTCAACTTTGATGAAGTTGAAAAATCTAATTTTTCTGTCATGCTTAGGATTTCACAAAAACTCTTCACCATCCTTTGAGATATCTGCTTAACATTTTGCAGTCCTTCTGAAATATCATTAACCACTAAAAATTAAAAATAAACAAAAGAAAAATAAATATTGACTTGCCAAAATAGGATGTGTGTGGTGTGATGGAACTCGTACATTTCAGAGAGTATTTGACATATTCTTATCTTATTTTGTAAATTAAAATTTTAAAACCTGAAAATACAAAGAATGGAAAATAAAATCAAACCTTCTTTGAGACCATGTGCATCTAAAAGATCTTTCATACTGTGCCCAATCCCGAAATTGGTTCTATACATATGACCAGCAACAAGAAAAATAAATGCAATAGCTAAATGGTGATGGGCAATATCAGTCAGCCATAAACTTTGCGTTTGTGGGTGGAATCCCCCGAGAAGAGTTAGAATGGCCGTTCCCGCCCCTTCGGCGGTACCAAATAAATGACTACTTGAATCGGGGTTTTGAGCATAAAGATTCCATTGACCTGTAAAAAGTGGGCCTAACCCTTGGGGATGCGGTAATACATCTAAGAAATTATTCCACCGAACGTACTCCCCTCTGGATGCAGGAATAGCAACATGGACTAAATGCCCTCTCCAAGCCAAGGAACTTACGCCAAAGAGTCCTGACAAATGGTGTAAAAAGTAGGACATAATGCATCCACTGGAAAATTATACCTTTCACACATCCTTTGAAGTGTAACAATCCATCTTTTAGCTCCATATGTTTGATGACCATACAACAAGTCTCTAAAGATATGATTAACCTGATTTTTTTCATCTAATTGAACATGTTCAATCCACGTAACTTACAAAAGAAAAAGCATATCAAAAAAGCTATAAAAACAATCTTGATAATTGGAAACATTTTCGATAAGAATCTATGTTGCAAATTCATACTTTTTAGTATTGAATCACACAATGTGAGGATTATTCAAGATATAAGGATACAACTATTCAGTATATTTAGTAACATTTGAACATTTAGGGCATCAACTGTCATGACGCAAAAAAAAACGCGATGATAATTCTATTATTCCACCAAGACAAGTCAGCGTAAAATTCAAAATATAACAACAAATGTGGAAGCAAAGAAAAACAATGAACTCTAACACAATCAGATTACGTGGAAAAAAAAAGTCAACACATCTTAAGACGTCAAATCCATGAAATATCTCTGAATCTGAAGTCGACGACTCTCGTAGATAAAATTCAACATTTCAGGGCTGATAAAACAAACGAAATTCCATTCGAAAACTCAAAAGTTAGATTGTTACAAAAAAACATTTAACACAAGGATCCAAAACTAAATATTTAGAGTGTGAAGAATATAACACAAGGATTTAAGATTTATTTAATCGAGAATAAAGATAGTTTGATTCTTACACAATATTAAAAGATATGTATCCATACTTACAAAATTTTACCTATGTAACACTCTTTCGAATATAAACTACACGTGAATAGTGATGTATGTTAGGTTTGAGTTGTTGAACAATCTCTTGCAAAAATGTAAAGTAAATCTCTCCAGTGCCCGTGTGATACGGGCCCTCATCGAGACCACACATAGCAAAATATTAGTATTTTCAAGCTATTGTGAGAGGAATTGATTCTTACAGACTCGTGCGATCACCCATATCTTGAATTATACATCCAGAAGGAAACTTCCAAGCATAAGAAGGTGCACAAGTTTGAATCTCTTTGAATAAATCATATAAAACATCCAGCATTATCCATGTTGTATGATCAAGTTGTTTACAACAACGTATGAAGAAAAATTCTCTAGCGTCTACTAGAGGAGACAAAATATGCAACTTTTCATACATCTGTTTTCAAGAATCAAGAAAAAATTAGATCATTTTTATGAAGCAACTTTAATATATATTTAATTTTTTTAAAAAAATATTAAATATGAATTAAGATTTACCAATTGAATTGAGATTCCCATATCCCCAGAATCAAGAAAATCAAGAATCCTTGCTTCTGTGACTATAGTAGGAAACATGTCCATCCATTTGATCTACATATACAAAATCAATTAGAATATGATTAATGTTTAAACAATAATAATCATGCCTAAAAACATTTCATATAATTAGAGTCGGAATATTCATTGTACATGTTTGTGTCATTTAAACTCATCTTACTTGTGAACAAAACTATTATAATATGAAAATGTTTAAGAAACTTACCGGATCAAGAAATATTTGGATCAACTCAATTGCAGTCATTGGTACAACTCCACAATCCCTTGATGATTCAATTCGAGCAGTTGATGATTTATATGGTCGATTTGGGTTTGGAAATGCTTTGTCATAGTACTCGCGATGAATAAGCCACCTCTCATCAGTTGATGATTTTACCCAACATGGATTATCCAAATGAAAAAGTCCACACATTTCAATCATAGTAGGAACAACTACATAAGAAATAATTGATTGCTCCCCATTATCGCGACGAAAACTAAACTTTTTTGGTGTTAATGGGGAAATTATTGGAATATTATTAATATTTAGTGAATGTGCTCGAACGTTATCAGTAGAATTATTATTATTTTCTTGATTTATAGGAGTATATCCAATGGAAGAGCCACTTATAATTTGTCTCAATAAACTTTCATCAGCTGGTGGTGTCAAATTTGAATCCGTCACAACAGAATTCCCACGGATACTTGATATGATTTTTGATAATCTTGCGGTCTGCGAGAAAAAACAAAATTGTCAAGTCACATGACATGTTATATATATAATATGTAATTATTATTAATAGACATAATTTTGAGTACCTAAAAATAAAGGATAGAGTATATAATTTATTGTCAGTGTATATAATTTAAATTTTTTTCATTCACTTAGTTTACAATGAGATGAAGGTGATCTCTCTTGTCTAGGGCAGGTGCAAGTCATAGGCACCGCGCAGAAACGAATACATGATTTAAGTGGAGTAACAAATAAAGGGGAATATGGCAAAATATATAAAGCTATCCACCTCATCCGAGTATAGGTGGGGGATAGTGTAAAGGGTAGGCTTCTTAGATATAGATTCCTAGTATATCTAAACTATGTAAAAGGTTAAGTTGTGATATCTAAGAACACTACTTCTCCTAGGTTCCGTCGCTTTTTTTAGTTTCTTATATATTCATTATTGTAATATATATTTTACACTCTGAATAAAGAACTCTTTCATTGTATGGTATCTGAGCCTTTTGGTTTAACAACCATTTTTTTCTCATTCTGAAAAATAAAAAAATATGTAATAGGTTAAGTTGTGATGTCTAAGGACACTACTTCTCGTAGGTTTCACCGCTATTTTTGGTTTCTTATATATTCATTATTGTAGTACATATTTTACACAATGACAAAAGAACTCTTTCAGATAGATGGTGTTTATGTGAAGTATGAGTGATTAAGCAGTACAGAGTTTTGAAATCTTGGAGTAGGTTGTATCATATAAATTTAGTTGTAGGCTTGGAGCAAGTGGTTGGATTTAGGAACAACAGTGAATTTTTGTTTTCAACAAGGAAGAATGATCTGGTTTCTTCTGACCCAAATAGTGGACGAAAAGATAGAGTCTTGGTATTCAAGGAAACACTCAGACGTTTTATGGTCAAATTTACATGGAATCACTTATTGTGCCCATAGGGAACAATGTCATTTCGAGTGGGTTCTTGGGAGGAACGGAAGGTTTATGGACTTAATGAGTAGCGTGGACTACAAAATTTATCGATACAATAAAGAAGAATCTGGTCAGTAGGTAAGGTATTTCATCAAAGTTCATGGATGTTTCAAGGTATTGAAAGTGAAAGATGTTTTTATCAAATTTGATAAAACATCTTCACTTTTCAATACCTTGAAACATTCATGAACTTCGATGAAATACCTTACCTACTATCAAATTCTTCTTTATTTTATCGATAAATTTTGTCGTCTTTCTACTCATTATGTCCATAAACCGACCAAGTGTTTCCCAATAACCCACTCAGAACAACATTGTTCCCTTTGATAAAAATAAGTGATTCATGTCATTCTGAACATAAACCGACCAAGTGTTTCCTTGAATACCAAGACTCGTATTTTTTCCACTATTTGGGTCATAAGAAACCAGATCATTCATCTTAGTTGAAAACAAAACTTCACCATTGTTCCTAAATCCAACAACTTGCTCCTAGCCAGCAACTAAATTTATATGATACAACTACTCCAAGATTCCAAAACCTTGTACTGCTTCATCATGACCCATACTTCACATAAAACACTATCTATCCCCCACCTTGTCATGATTTTTATTGAAAATATATAAACCTATCCTACCTCGTTCCGCCGCGGCCCGTTATCATCCCTAAATGTAAAGCAAATTGTCTTCCACAACTAAACTTATTCTTGTCACCCCCCCCCCCTCCCCATTCTCTCTCAAAATTTCTCAATGTCTGATTCTGACTCCGTTAATATTCCTCCCTAAATTTTAGAGAAATCCTACTGAAACTTCCTGCTAAATCCTTAATTCGATTCATATTTGTCTGCAAATCATGGCTTTCCCTCATCACAAGTTCTCCTTTATCTCCGCTAACCTCGCCCAAGCCCCACAATCCAACACCCTTCTTGGAAGGCGTTACGTCGTTACTTGTAATAAAGAGAACTATTTGTTGTTTCAAGACTCTAAAAATCAACCCTTTTCCATACATTAGAATTGAATTTCCCTTTCAAATGCAAACGAGGGTATCTAACAATTTTGGCTTTAAGCTACCAAAAAACTTGACCTTCCCTAGCTCCATCACTTCATATGCATAATCTAAGAACGTACATATGAGGCGACTCAGGCTTAATCAAAAGTGAAGGTAAGGTTATGAACTTCTGAATAGAAAGGTTCACGGAACAAGATTCCGCAATTCACCACACAAATTGTCAAAAAAACACACTATGCCTTAATAATAATAGTATTTATTTTTTAAATAGCCTTTTTAAGATGCAAATTAATATTGTTGGATTAATGATCCGAAGTGGGAGAAGGAATCCTAAAATTGTTTAGGATTTGTTGTTTAGTATTTCTTTAATTCATGTCTAGTTGAGATTCGTTTATTCTAGTTCATATGGGCATAAGTTTTCTAGTCCTAGTTTGATTTGATTTCTAACTATTATGAATAGGGATATTACTAGTTATTTTCTATAGAAAGAAATACTGAGAAAAAGAAAGAAATATAGAGGAACAGAAAAAACTTGTAGTAAGATTCAAGATCTTTTGAGATTATGAATAAAATATTTTCTTCAAAATAGTATTAGATCTTCTACAATCCTAATAATTATTTTTGAAGAGAATCCATTATCGGTGGACGACTATGAGTCATAAATGTTTTCCACTTGCCAATGTTTATGTTGACAAAGACTAGACTAATGATACATGCATGCTCGGGGAAGGAGTTAGAAAAAGATTGCAAGTTTAAAGAGGTACAACCAAACATGACACAAGAGAAGAAGCTCTTCTCTAATTAAAAGTTGGAGGAAGGTAAAAAATAATTGTTGGTGCAAAGTGTATCAACACTTGAAGTTGAAGAGAAATGTCTCAGCACAACCAAGAAAAAAATGTGAGTTTGGAGAAAAAATGTTCTAACACTTGGAAGTTGGAGAGAAAGTGTTCCAACGTAACTAAGAAAAAAAAGTAATGGTAATTAAAGAGAAGTATTTCAATAATTGAAGGTTCAAGAGAAGTGTTTCAATAATTGAAGATTGAAGAGAAGAGAATTTTTCCACTTCAACAACGGCAACAAGAATAAAAATGAAGATTCGAGAGAAGTGCTCCAATACTACTACTATGACTACAACAACAAAATGAAGATTCGAGAGAAGTGCTCCAATACTACTACTATGACTACAACAAGAAGAAGAAAAATGCAACAGTATACAACTTTGAATTATAGGAGAATTCTGGAATAGTAGTTCAAAGTTGTAGAAATCTTAAGTTGTTTAGAATTTGGTAATTAGTATTTTTTCAATGTATTCCTACTTAGGATTTGTTTGTCCTAGTTCATATGGAAATGATTTTCTTAATCCTAGTTTAGTTTGGTTTCTTATTATTTTAAATAGGAATGTTGCTAATTATTTTCAACAGAAAGAAATATACAGAGAGAAAGAAATATAAAGAAATAGAGAGAACTTGTAGTAAGATTGAAAGTACTTTTGATTACTTGATGAATAAAATATTTTCCTTCAAAGTGGTTGGTATAATTCTTTTTTTAAAAATTATATTGAGATGCAAAGTTTTTTCTTCTTCTTTTTATATGGAAAAAATTCCACTTTCTATATATAATACTCTTATGGTTTCAATCTATTTATCTTATTTTAATTTTACAGAAAATTTGAAGTTTAATGAGAAAAAGAAAATTGAATTAGATAGTATTAATTAAACTTAAGATTGAAATAGACTATACATCATCTTTTTAAGAATATATACCTATAAATTATAATAATCTTATTATAGCTAAAGATGAGGTCCCTCGAATTTGAATCATGCTATATAGTAGATCCATATTTAAAAGAAAAGGTCATCAACAAGAATGGGATATCAAGCCTAAAAGAAATAGAAGCACATACAAGTCCAAACCAACTATAAAGGGGAGGAAAACAAATCCTAACAACTAATTATTTCTTTTCAAGGAAAATAAATAAATTAAAACGCAAAAAAAAAAATTACCTGTTGTCTCAACCATTGATTTTCCATTTTCATTTTTTTGAAATGAAGTGCCCTTTCTTCTTTTCCAATGGGTAGATCATCACATTGTGGGCACATAGCATTTTCCAATTTCTCTTTCATGCTCTTATTGTCACAACGAAATCTTTCATTTTCTATTTGAAGAGGTTCGTTATCTGATCTCTCATTCATTATCTGAAGAAATATATATATTAAAAATATAATTATATAAAAATATAGATAAATAATATTAGATATCATAAGCTAATTAAATGTATAAAGAGATTTAAATTAATATTTCTTATGTTAATTTCATTTTCCGTCCCAAGATTTTCGATACATTTTGATCTTGGTTCTTGTGGTATTTCGAGAATAACATTGAACTTCATTACAATTTATTGAAATGTATGATTATGGTCCTTTTATGGAAAATGTTTCAAAACCTTATCATTATCAAATATGGAGTAACAATATAATACATCCTTAACATAACAATTGGGTAATTATGTGATTCAGCAATAAATAATTATGATAAATTTGTCAATATTCACAAGCAAAGAAATCAAAAGTGCACATTTTAATTAATTGAAGGTGTATGTACTTAGTTATATATGACGAGAATCAACACTAGAATTTAATTACATTTGGTAATAGTTATATATGACAAGAATCAACACTATAATGTAATTACATTTGAAAAAACTAAGAGTGATATCAATATATGCATATTTTAGGTGTGTGAAAAATATTTTTTCACTCCATCTTTGTTTAAAAGCTCAAATTTTCGTTCTAATTTTGAACAACATACATTTCCTTCCTCATATGCAATATATATTTTGAAAGATTAATTTTTACATGGGTGAAAAACATATTCCATTAAAATATAATTTATCCAACTCGCGATCGCTTCAATTTGGATGAATTTAATTACGCCTATTTTAACGAAAGTCAATTTGGGCGATACTCAAAATGCATGTTTAAAAGTTCTTTGATATATATAAAAAAAATGTAGCTCAAATTGATTCATAAAAGAAGTTGTTAAAAATGATTTTGTTTGGTAATCTTGATTTGGGAAATTTGATTGTGGTCCATCTAAGTGCAGCTCAAACAAAACAAACTATTAACCTATTCGTTTATTTGTTCAAATCATTTTGACTAGCCTAAACCTAATTTGATCCGCCATTTAATATGCGTAGATTTTTTTCATTAATCCAAAAAGGGAAATCATTAATTCCTAATTATAAAATCATATTTTCTTTGACTAAATTCTCAAACCTAATGGAAATACAAAAATAAATAAATTGTTCACTTAGGGGGACAAAGGCATGATGTTCGCAGTTGTTTTCTTTGGCCAAGAGTGCTTTATTTTCAAAAGTGAGACTTTGAGAATATGAATTTATCCTACCCTAACGTGGGTTTTTTCAATATAAATTTAGATTAATTAGTGAAGCCTAAATTAGAATATTTTAATGTGAATCTGGATTAGTGAAACACTAAAGTGAATTTTTTTGACGCAAGTCAATATAAGCTGATTCTAATAAAAAGGTATTAAACACCAAGAGAAAGATTGTGTGTAAATATGAGAAATACATTAAAAATTAAAGAAACCCATCTCCTTTTGTTAAAGTTATTAATGTATTATCAAGAACAACTAGTTCGTTAATAAAGGATGTATATACATGGTAGATCTTATCATCCAAAAAAAAATATTTTTGAACCATTTAAGCAATTCGATCAAAAAATTTGAATTGCAGAATAAAAAGTACATATATATTTATCAATAGTCTTAAGCAAAAAAAAAAAAAAAGACAAAACATGAAAAGAAATAAAAATTAAATTTGAATTATTGAAAAAAATGCGCGCACACACATACACATTCAGAATATTTGATCATACAACTAATGTATTTTGATTTTATCACTCATGCCTCTTAGGAAAATAGCATAATATGTTTAAAAAAAATAAAGTAAGAGAATTGAACATCAAAGTTTTTTTTGTAATAAAATTAATCTTACTCTTCAAGCTGTTGAATTTGTTCCACGGAGTATCTTGGGACTTGCGTTCGCTCTTCTGATTTTTTTTTGGAGTAACTATATTTATCAATAGTAATAGGAGTAACTATAATTAGCACTAATTATGTGACTCATGTGTAATTATTTATTCATGTTTTCTCTATATATATCGGATGTACAATCCTTAATCAATACGACTCATTATTATATCATGGTATCAAAGCTAAGGTTAAACTCTTCCAAAACCTAAAAAAAAAAACCCTAACCTTCTTCTTCTTATTTGTTGATGCCGATCAATAACAAAACAAAAATTATTTTTTTTGGGCTGCCTCTCTTCATCAACAATGGCAGCCGATCCCCTTGCCACCCTTCCCTCAGGTGTGAAATTGTTCCTTCGCAATCTTCACAATCTCATCCCAGAAAAATTAACTGATCATAATTATCCAGCCTGGTCGAATAGCGTCAAGACGGCGCTCTCCGCAAATTTTCTTCTTGGTTGGGTCGACGGCACTGGCATAGTACCGTCAGTCAATGTAACCGTAACGGACAAAGATGGTACAAACTCGACAGAACCAAATCCCGACCATATGTCGTGGTCTCTTATCGATACTCAAATTCATGCCTGCCTTCTCGCTGTGATTAGCCCGCAAATTCAAAAGTACGCTCGTGGTCTTGCTACTTGTGGGGCTCTTTGGACTGCTCTTGCTACCCGCTTTAATTCCCTATCTACAGCCCATGTTTTTCAGTTGTGTGATCGACTTCACACCCTTCACAAGGGAACTCGCACCATGGTCCAATATCTGGACGAAGCAGCCTCGATCAACTCTGATCTTGATGCCCTTAATGAAGTTGTTCCCGAACGAGATGTCATCAATGATGTTGTTCGGGACCTGCCTGCTGAATTTTCCTCTTTAAAACAGCATATCCGATATCACGATGGTCCTCTCACACTAAATCAAATTTTGGGCTGGTTGAATGCAGAAGAATTAAACCTTGCCATGGAATCCAAATTGGCCCTCGCCGACTCGACAGCTCAGCCAATCCACACTGCCCTTTACGCGGCTGGACAGCGTGGTGGCGGCCGTCCTGGCAGACGTGGCGCACACCGTGGTGGCGGCAGAGGATGCCAGCATCCCTTCGTCCACAGCGGCAGTTCTGGCCACAGCAGACCCGACCTGGAAAACCGACGCGGTGGCGGCAGCAATCCATCCTCCAATCGCGAACTGCCCGTGTGCCAAATCTGTGAAAAGCGAGGACACGTGGCTCGCGTATGTTGGTACCGCTATTACGAGCAATCTGCTCCTGGACCAAACGGCGGCACTCGTGCGATGCATGCATCTACAAGCAACTCTTCAAGTGATTGGTATATGGATACTGGTGAAAATTCTCACGTGACGCCTGATTACTCTCAACTCCATAATCCGATTTCATATTTTGGCGCCGACACAATCACTTTAGGTAATGACCAATCTTTACCCATCTCCAATACAGGTTCTGGCTTTGTATACACTCCCACAGGTACTTTCTCATTATCCACGCTAAATCACGTCCCATCCCTAACATCCAATCTTCTGTCTGTCTATCTGTTTACCAAAGAAAATAACTGCACTCTTCTTTTCAATGCCCATAATTTTCAGATAGTGGACAATTTAACCAAACAGATCTGGTACAAGGGCCGCTGTGAGCAAGGTCTATACACTCTTCCTTCCAAGCTATCTGCGTCAATCTCATCTTCATCAGTTTCTAATCAAGCCATTCGTTCCTCAACCTGGCACCGCCGACTTGGTCATCCATGTACCGAAGTCACTAAGTCCATTTTGTCTGTCTTAGGTTTTTCTTTTTCCATTAAGGACCATTGTGAGTCATGTTATGCAGCCAAAACGAGTCGTTTAGCGTTTATCTTATCTAATACTAAGGCCACAACGCCATTTGAATTAATACTCTCTGATGTTTGGGGTCCAACCTCCATCTCCTCTTTAATTGGTTTTCGTTACTATATATGTTTTGTTGATGATTATAGTAAATTTACATGGCTTTATCCCTTAAAACGCAAATCTGAAGCATATTCGGTTTTTGTAAATTTTTAACGCATGGTCAAAACCCAATTCAAGTCCAACATCAAAATCTTTCGCAGTGACAATGGAAAAAAAATTTTAAACAATGCCTTTGGCTCTTTTCTCCAATCTCTTGGTATTGTTCATCACACATCTTGCCTCTATACTCCTGAACAAAATGGTGTTGCCGAACGCAAACACCGTCACCTCATTGAAACTGTCGTCACTCTTCTTCATGAGTCTCATCTCCCTGCACCTTTCTGGGTCGAGGCGTTGGCCACTGCCAACTATCTCATCAACCGCATGCCCACACCCTCCCTCTCTAACACAACTCCTTATGAATGTCTATACACACACCGTCCAGATTACACTCACCTTCGACCATTTGGTTGTCTTGCCTATCCTTGGCTACGCCCTCACACTCAACACAAACTTCAACCCAGGTCTAAACCATGCATCTTTCTAGGCTACCATCCCACCATAAAAGGATACAAATGTTTTGAACCCATCTCTCAAAAAACGTATGTCTCTCGTATGTTCATTTTATCGAGGAGGACTTTCCCTATCCCCGGTTAAGCTCCGTCACTGCCACGTCCAACCCACTTGGTCTTATTCCAATCTTTCCACCGACCTCACATGGCCTTTTACCGGCATCCATTAACCCATCAATCATACACACACCACCCAATCCCAACACTCTCATCCCATCTGGATCACCCACCACCCACAATCCACCCATCCCACTAACTTTAAACCCTCCTCACCCTCACCCCCACCACCACCCCCTTTACATCACATGCAAACCCGTTCAAAATCTGGCATTTTCAAGCCCAAAGTCTACACCACCACTTCACTTGCTCCCTCTCCCTCTGAACCTACTACCTACAAACAAGCATCTACTAACCCCCTTTGGTGTCAGGCTATGGATGATGAATACAGGTCTCTTATTAATCAGCATACTTGAGAATTGGTGCCAGCACCCAGACATCGAAGACCAATTGGTTGCAAGTGGGTGTACCGCATCAAACGTAATGCCGATGGATCCATCTCTCGTTACAAAACTCGACTAGTTGCGAAGGGTTATCATCAAGAGTATGGCATTGACTATAAAGAAACTTTCAGCCCAGTCGTCAAGCAGCAGACTATCCGTCTAGTCTTGTCTCTCGCTCTTCATAATGACTGGCCCCTACACCAGCTAGATGTGAGAAATGCTTTTCTCCATGGCACTCTCAACGAGGACATTTATATGGATCAGCCGCCTAGCTATGTTGATTCCCGCCATCCACATCTTGTCTGCAAGCTCAAAAAGTCTCTCTATGGCCTCAAGCAGGCCCCCCGTGCTTGGTATAATCGGTTCTCTTCTTTTCAGTAGGATTTTGGCTTTCGAACGTGCACTCATGACACAAGTTTATTCACTCTCCGGCGTCCTCATGGCCTAGTCATAATTCTTCTCTACGTTGATGATATTGTGATTATCGGCAGCTCATCTGCTCTTATCTCCACCATCACTAAATCAATGCATCAAAATTTTCAGTTGAAAGATCTTGGCCCACTACATTACTTCCTTGGCATTGAGGTACTTCGTACCTCCTCCAGTCTCCTACTTCATCAGTCAAAATACACTGAGGAGCTTCTCACTCGGGCAGGAATGGATGAATCTAAAACTGCACCCACTCTAATGGTTGTCCGTCCACAATTCACCTCCGACAGTCGTCTATTCGACAATCTGACCCTCTATCGAAGTGTCACGACCCAAAATGAGCCGCGAGTGGCACCCACACTTATCCTACTATGTGAGCGAACCAACAAATCTAATCCCCAACATTTACCAATATTTCAACCATAGTGAACAAAATATAATGCGGAAGACTCAAAACTCATTAACGAAAATCAATTGAATAACTTCTAAAACTCAATACTTATTATTCCCAAAATCTGGAATTCATCACACCAAGAACATCTATCCTCGAATTTCTAAATCTAAGAGTATTTAAGAAGCTAAAAATAGTAAAAAGATGGTCCATGTCCGAACTTCAAGACATCAAGACGTGAAGGAGAGAAACCAGCACGACCTAGGAACAATAGCTCACCCTGAATTCTGATATGCTGGAGACTGGCTAGAGTTGAGGACGAGTCAAAGTCAATGGCACACTTGCTGCACTCCACAAAATAACAAACAAGAAAATACAAGTAGGGGCCAGTACAAGGAACAAGTACTGAGTAGGTATCGCCGGTCAACTCAGAATAGAAAGCAATATATATTGAATAATAATATAAAATCAACCATAGTACTTAACAGGTGACAATCAACAAGTACAATAACCATTGGCAACAACACCAAGCATACCCTTGAGGACTCAAAACCTCCACACCATACTCATTTGGTGAAAAAGGTTCTTCGAATTGACTATATTAACATAATTCAAGATTACTTCTCTTCATTATTATCGTGTCGGAACGTGACACTCCGATCCCCTAATTCTACGTGTCGAAACGTGACACCTGATCCCTTAATGCTATGTGTCGGAACGTGACACCCGATCCCTTAATACTACGTGTCAGAACGTGACACTCCGATCCCCTAATTCTACGTGTTGGAACGTGACACCCGATCCCTTAATGCTACGTGTCAGACGTGACACTCCGATCCCTTAATTCTACGTGTCGGAACGTGACACTTCTCGCTCGTTCTTTTTATTTTTCCTCTCCAAATTCTTTTTCTTTTACCCTAGTTATCATATAATTCAATATGACATAAGTAACCCATTATTTATTTCAAAGTTATCTCCTTTAACCCCCCAAGTAAATAAATTATTAAACTTACCCCACTAATTTCATAAAGTTTGTCATGAATGGTCCAAAACACCCCTTTACAACTTTTGGCAGAAATCCGACCCAGTCAAAGTTACGCAACTCGGAACGGTCCGTCGTATCTATGACGGGCCGTCCTGCAGGTCCGTCACAAAGTTCAGAGACTCAAATTCAGTAAGGAGGTTTGTCACGGTCCATTGTATCTTCGACGGTCCGTGCTGCAGTTCCGTCGCGGAGTTCAGAGAGTCGCTCCCAGTACCCAGATTTTCAGAGTTGAAGTGTTTTGGAACGGAGGCCCTCGACGGACCGTTGTGCTTATGACTATTAGTCCCACTTGTCGTCGAGGGTAATGAAGGGAGCCACAGGAGAAATTTCACAAATATGGGACGACGGAGTCCATCACGGTCCGTTGTGACCATGATGGTCCGTCGTGTGATCCGTCGACCTAGTCAGTTTTTATCAAAAATAGTTTTACTGTTCAAACTGACTAAACAAGTCGTTACAATAGATACCAATTTACCCATCGTTCGTCCCCGAACGATCACAAGAAGAAAAGCAAGGGCGAGAAAGAGCACCTGAATCTGTAACAAGATGTGGATATCTTTCTTGCATATCGGCCTCATTCTCCCAAGTGGACTCTTCAATTGGCCGATTCTTCCACTGAACCTTGATAGATGCAATCTCCTTTGATCACAACTTGCGGACCTCTCTACCTAAAATAGCAACAGGCTCCTCCTCATAAAACAAATTCTCATCAAGAAGAACTGAATCCCAATGAATAATGTAGTTTCCATCCCCTTGGTATTTCTTCAGTATAGACACATGAAATACCGGGTGCACTCCTGACAGTCCTGGAGGCAAGGCTAATTCATAAGCTACCTCCCCCACGCACTTCAAAACTTCAAATGAACCAATACACCTCGGACTAAGCTTACCTCGCTTACCAAACCGCATCACACCCTTCATGGGTGAAACCTTCAGCAAGACTTGTTCACCCTCTATAAAATCCAAGTCCCTAACCCTTCGATCTGCATATTCTTTCTGCGTGTTCTGAGCTGCTAAAAGCTTTTCCTAAATGAATTTTACTTTATCTAACGATTCCCTCAAAAGATCGGTACCCCATGGTCTCACCTCAAATGCATCAAACCAACCAATAGGAGACCTACATCTCCTCCCATACAGTGCCTCAAATGGGGCCATATCAATACTTGAGTGATAGCTATTATTGTAAGAGAACTCTGGTAAGGGTAAGAAGTTATCCCAATGACCACCAAATTCTATCACACATGCACGAAGCATATCTTCCAACACCTGAATCGTTCGCTCAGACTGACCATCGGTCTGAGGGTGAAATGCAGTACTAAGATCCAACTTAGTACCTAACTCAGCATGCAATGTTCTCCAAAACTTAGAATTAAACTGCGTACCTCTATCTGATATGATGGAAAGTGGAACTCCATGCAATCGAATGATTTCTGAGATGTAGAGTTTGGCTAACTTCTCTGCATTGTAAGTCATCTTGAACGGAATGAAGTGAGCAGACTTAGTTAACGTATCAACAATTACCCAAATGGAGTCATACTTACCCAAGGTCTTTGGAAGACCAACTACAAAATCCATTGCAATTCTCTCCCACTTCCATTCAGGAATGGGCATTCTCTGAAGTGTCCCTCCAAGCCTCTGATGTTCATACTTTACCTGCTGACAATTCGGGCATTGGGCAACAAAATCAACAAAGTCACGCTTCATCCTACTCCACCAGAAATGTTACTTTAGGTCACGATACATCTTGGTTGCACCAGGATGTATAGAATACCTTGAACTATGAGCCTCTGTAAGAATAGTGTGAATCAAATCATCGACGCGGGGCACACATACCCTTCCCTTAATTCTCAAAACGCCTTCCTCATCAATTTTTGCTTCTTTAGACTCTCCTCGCAATACTATATCTCCAATCCAGATCGGTTTCTCATCAGTAAACTGTTTTCCCTTAATCTTGTCAAGAAAGGAAGATCTTGCCTCCACAAAGGCCAAAAATCCTCCCTTCTCCAGCACTTCAAACCTCATAAAGTCATTAGCCAGAGTCTGAACCTCTCTAGCCAATGGGCGTCTAGAAACCTGCAAGTGCGCTAGACTTCCCATGCTCCCTGCTCTTCTACATAAAGCATCTGCCACAACATTAGCTTTTCCTGGGTGATACAAGATAGTAATATCATAGTCCTTCAGTAGTTCCATCCACCTCCTCTGTCTCAAATTCAAATCTTTCTAAGTAAAGACATACTGTAAACTACGATGATCTGTATAGACTTCACACTTAACCCCATATAGATAATGTCTTCATTGCTTTAATGCAAACACTACTGCAGCCAACTCCAAATCATGGGTCGGATAGTTGCGTTCATGCACATTTAGTTGCCTCGAAGCATAAGCAATTACATTCTTCTCCTGCATTAGCACTGCACCCAAACCAGAATAAGATGCGTCACAGTAAACAATGAAATTCTTACCTTCCACTGGCAAGGTAAGAATTGGTGCAGTAGTCAACAAGGTCTTGAGGTCATGGAAGCTCTCTTCACATTCGTCCGACCACACAAATGGAACATTCTGCTTAGTCAAATTTGTCAGTTGGGAAGCAACAGAAGAGAATCCCTTGACAAATCGACGGTAGTAGCTAGATAAACCAACAAAGCTCCTTACCTCTGTAACATTAGTAGGTCTTACCCAACTCTTCACTGCTTCAATCTTGGAAGGATCCACCATCACCCCATCCTTAGAAACCACGTGCCCCAAGAAGGACACTGAATCTAGCCAAAAATCACACTTGGAGAATTTGGCATAAAGCCTTTTCCCCCTCAACAATTCCAATACAATTTTCAAATGCTCCTCATGTTCTTTCCTGCTCTTTGAGTATATCAGTATATCATCAATAAATATGATAACAAAGAGATCCAGATATGGCTTAAAAATCCCGTTCATCAGGCTCATGAAAGAAGCAGGGGCATTCGTAAGCCCAAAAGACATTACTAAGAATTCATAATGCCCATACTTGGTTCGAAAAGCAGTCTTTGGCACATCTGCTGCCCGTATTATCAATTGGTGATAGCTAGATCTCAAATCAATTTTTGAGAAGGTACAAGCACCTTGTAACTGATCGAAAAAATCATCAATACGAGGAAGAGGATACTTGTTCTTAATAGTTACCTTATTCAGTTACATGTAGTCTATGCACATCCGAAAACTTTCATCCTTCTTCTTCACAAATAAAATCGGAGAACCCCAAGGGGATGCACTTGGTCTAATAAAGCCTTTACTTAACAACTCCTGAAGTTGGGCCTTTAACTCCCTTAACTCAGCTAGAGCCATCCTATAAGGGGGTATGGAAATGGGGCGAGTACCCGGCTCCAGATCAATTCAAAAATAAATATCCCTATCTGGTGGCATACCAGGAAGGTCTGCAGGAAACTCATCCAGAAACTCACGGACTATCGAAACAGACTCAATCAAAGGTACTTGGGAAGTATCATCCCTGAGATGTGCCAAGAAAGCTAAACAACCTTTACTAACCATTCTCCTGGCACGAACTGGGTGGAAGTATAGTCACCCTCCCACACTAGCGGATCTATCCCAGGCTTGGCCAATGTCACAGTTTTGGCATTACAATCTAAGATTGCAAAATTTGGAGAAAGTCAAGTCATACCCAGAATTACATAGAAATCAACCATCTCTAGAATAATCAAGTATACATGAGTATTGCTCCCCACAAAAGTCACAAGACAAGACCTATACACCTTTTCAACTATCACAGACTCACCCACAGGAGTAGAGACACGAATAGGCATGTCAAGAAAATCACAATGTAAATCAAGACTAGTAGCAAATGAGGAAGATGCATATGAAAATGTGGATCCAGGATCAAATAATACAGAAGCCATGCAATCACAAACCAAAAGATTACCTGTGATAACAGCATCAGATGTATCTGCTTCAGATCTCCCGGGGAAAGCATAACAGTGGGCCCTATCACATGTCTGTCTGTTGCCCCTACCATGTTGTGCTGCAGTAGTTCCAACTTGCCCGCCACCTCGGCTGATTTGGTGACCACCATTACCTTGACCAACACATCCTCCAGAATGGCGGCCTCTCCCATGACCACCTCTACCTCTAATTATTTGGGGTCTGTAACTCTGTTTTGGACAATTTCTCCTAATATGTCCAGTCTCTCCACATCCATAACAATATCTGGAGTCTAGCATAGGTCTCTATGAGAATGACGAATTCTGGGGATAACCTCCAAACTCAGAGAAATGTTGACTGGTCTGCGATGGACCCCCAGCTACAGCCTGTAGTGAAGACTGAATAGGTCGGGCTGGGTAACCTCCTAAACTCTGTCCTCTGGAGTAAGAACCACTAAAGTTACCTCCCGTGCGGAGCTTCTTAGAGGTCGACGCCATGGTGAAGTTATCTGGCTTCACCCCCTCCACCTCTATCACAAAGTCAACCACTTCCTGAAAGGATTTTGCTGCAGCAGCTACCTGTAAGGCTGGGATCTACAAATCTGACCACAATCCTTTCACAAAACGGCGAATCTGCTCTTGTGGACTGAAGCAAAGCTGGGTGGCATACCTGGATAGTGCACGAAATTTAGCCTCATAAGCAGTAACAGACAACCTGCCTTTCTCTAGACTCAGGAACTCATCTCTCCTCATATCCCTCAACATCCGGGGTATATATTTTTCCATAAATAAGCTAGAGAATGATGCCCAAGTCATAGGTAGTGCCTGTGCTAGTTGACACTCAGCATACGACCACCACCACATTTTGGCAATTCCCTGAAACTGATAGTTCACAAACTCAACCCCGAACCGTTCTACTATGTCCATCTTATGTAGCAGCTCATGACAATCAACCAGAAAATCATAGGCATCCTCAGATTCATCACCCTTGAAGACTGGAGGTTTAAACTTCAAGAATTTTGTGAAAAGTTCATGTTGATCACTCGTCATTATAGGCCCTGTAGTTAACCGAGGAAACGTGCCTACTTCCAATGAGGCATCCATGCAGGGAGCCACAGCAGCTGCATGTTGTACCCCCGGAACCTGAGGTGCTGGTGCAGAAAACACTGGAGGTGTCTGGCCCTGATCAAATAACCCGCTAAGATAAGTAAGAACCTGGTAAATCATCTCTGGGGTAGGTTGGGGTGGTAATTCCTCATCCTGAACTTGCTCATTTCCCCTTCATCACCCTCTATTACTACCTTATCAGTCGGTGGAGGAGTCACCGCCCTAGTAATAGCTGGACCAGGCGTTTATCCTCTACCTCTAGAGGACGTCCTCCCGCGACCTCTACCACGGCCTCTTGCCACTGCTCCTCTTCGAGCTACAGCCCCAGTGGCTGGCTCAGACGCACCCTGTCTTGCCGGTGTGTGTGTTGGCACAGTTGTTGCTCTAGTTCTAGCCATCTGCCAAATAGAGTGAGGATGTCAGATACCAATCTGTATCACCTAGATACCAATTGGATCCAAGTAATAGCACGAAAGGAAGAAAGAATGGATTTTTTCCTAAAGTCCTATAGCCTCTCAAAGAAAAGTAAGGGCGTCCCCTACCGTTCTTCAAGACTCTACTAGACTCGTTCTTGTGTGATGAGACCAACGAACCTAATGCACTGATACCAAGTTTTGTCACGACCCAAAACGAGCCGCGAGTGGCACCCACACTTATCCTACTATGTGAATGAACCAACAAATCTATACCCCAACATTTACCAATATATCAACCATAGTGAACAAAATATAATGCGGAAGACTCAAAACTCATTAACGAAAATCAATTGAATAACTTCTAAAACTCAATACTTATTATTCCCAAAATCTGGAAGTCATCACACCAAGAACATCTATCCTCGAATTTCTAAATCTAAGAGTATTTAAGAAGCTAAAAATAGTAAAAAGATGGTCCATGTCCGATATTCAAGACATCAAGACGTGAAGGAGAGAATCCAGCACGAGCTAGGAACAATAGCTCACCCTGAATTCTGATATGCTGGAGACTGGCTAGAGTTGAGGACGAGTCGAAGTCAATGGCACACTTGCTGCACTCCACAAAATAACAAAGAAGAAAATACAAGTAGGGGTCAGTACAAGGAACAAGTACTGAATAGGTATCGTCGGCCAACTCAGAATAGAAAGCAATATTTATTGAATAATAATATAAAATCAACCATACTACTTAACAGGTGACAATCAACAAGTACAATAACCATTGGCAACAAAACCAAGCATACCCTTGAGGACTCAAACCTCCACACCATACTCATTTGGGGAAAAAGGTTCTTCGAATTGAGTATATTAACATAATTCAAGATTACTTCTCTTCATTATTATCATGTTGGAACGTGACACTCTGATCCCCTAATTCTACGTGTCGGAACGTGACACCCGATCCCTTAATGCTACGTGTCGAAACGTGACACCCTATCCCTTAATA
The DNA here is from genome assembly GCA_027704785.1 of Solanum chmielewskii. Taxonomy (NCBI): domain Eukaryota; kingdom Viridiplantae; phylum Streptophyta; class Magnoliopsida; order Solanales; family Solanaceae; genus Solanum; species Solanum chmielewskii. The sequence goes on from JAKWIX010000327.1 coordinate 5,927,818, forward strand.
CTACGTGTCGGAACGTGACACTCTGATCCCCTAATTCTACGTGTCAGAACGTGGCACCCGATCCCTTAATGCTACGTGTCGGAATGTGACACTCTGATCCCTTAATTCTACGTGTCGGAACGTGACACCTGATCCATTTATCTCATTACTTTAGTTCATCAAGCCTTCTTTATGTCAAGGCATCATCTTAATGGAGAGGATTCAAGATTAAAGATTCAACAATAACAACATTCTAATCCACCACAATCACACAATTACAACATACAAACCCACAATCAAGCATATAGAAGACTTTACAATACCACCCAATACATATCAATCGCTATTATGAGATTACTATGAAATAGCATAAACCATAACCTACCTCCACCGAAAAATCGTTATCAAACAAGCTACTTCCCAATGCCTTTGCTTTCCTCTTCGCTTCTCCCTTTTCTCGCTCGTTCTTTTTATTTTTCCTCTCCAAATTCTTTTTCTTTTACCCTAGTTATCATATAATTCAATATGACAAAAGTAACCCATTATTTATTTCAAGGTTATCTCCTTTAAACCCCCAAGTAAATAAATTATTAAACTTACCCCACTAATTTCATAAAGTTTGTCATGAATGGTCCAAAACACCCCTTTACAACTTTTAGCAGAAATTCGACCCAGTCAGGGTTACGCAACTCGTGACGGTTCGTCGTATCTATGACGGGCCGTCCTGCAGGTCCGTCACAAAGTTCAGAGACTCAAATTCAGTAAGGAGGTTTGTGACGGTCCGTCGTATATTCGACGGTCCGTGCTGCAGTTCCATCGCAGAGTTCAGAGAGTCGCTCCCAGTACCCAGATTTTCAGAGTTGAAGTGTTTTGGAACGGAGGCCCTCGATGGACTGTTGTGCTTATGACGGTTCGTCCCACCTGTCGTCGAGGGTAATGAAGGGAGCCACAGGAGAAATTTCACAAGTATGGGAGGACGGAGTCCATCACGGTCCGTCGTGACCATGATGGTCCGTCGTGTGATCCGTCGACCCAGTCAGTTTTTATCAAAAATAGTTTTACTGTTCGAACTGACTAAACAGGTCGTTACACGAAGCATAGTGGGTGGTCTCCACTATCTAGCTGTTACTCGTCTAGACATTCAATATGCTGTCAACCGTGTCTCTCAATCCATGCACGCTCCAACTGAACAAAATTTTCAGGCATTAAAACGGATTATTCGTTACCTAAAGGGCAACTTACGTCGTGGACTTCTTTTCACAAAAGGGAATCTAGAGCTCTCCGTCTACTCCGACTCTGATTGGGCGAACGACAAGGATGATCGTCGCTCCACCACCGGGTACCTGCTGTTTCTTGGACCAAATTTAATCTCTTGGTGCACCAAAAAGCAAACTCGGGTATCTCGCTCTTCCACTAAAGCCGAATACCGAGCTATGGCGGCTGGAGTTGCCGAAGCTATGTGGCTTTATCACATTACGGATGCACTTGGTCTTCCTCCCTTTCGGCCAAAGATTTACTGTGACAACGAGTCCACTATTTGTGTTACAAAAAATCCAGTCCTTCACGATCGTATGAAGCATGTTGGGTCTGACTGCCACTTTGTTCGTGAACAGGTCATGGCTGGTACTATGAGCACACATTATGTCCTTCTTCCGAACAACTTGCAGACATACTTACCAAACCTCTTCAACCGGCTGCGTTTCATTACCTCGCTACCAAGCTTCCCCTCGTATCCGTGGATCAGCTTGAGGGGGGATAATAAGAGTAACTATAATTAGCACTAATTATGTGACTCATGTGTAATTATTTATTCATGTTTTCTCTATATATATCGGATGTACAACCCTTAATCAATAAGACTCATTATTATATCAAATAGTCTTAAGCCAAAAAAACAAAAAAAAAAAAGGGGCAAAACATGAAAAGAAACAAAAATTAAAATTGAATTATTGAAAAAAATGTGCGCACACACATACACATTCAGAATATTTGATCATACAACTAATGGATTTTTATTTTATCACTCATGCCTCTTAGGAAAATAGCCTAATATCTTTTTTAAAAAAAAAGAAGTAAGAGAATTGAACATCAAGATTTTTTTTGTGTGTGTGTGTATGGGACCATAAACAAGGTGATGTCACACATCTCTATGGCCTCCATTTGCGTTGCTTTTTTCCTTTTTTGTTTTATTTTTAAAATTAAATTAATTATTATATATTTAAAAAATTACTTATATTTATTACAATAAATATTTTATTAATGGAAGATCATTTATAACAAAGACACTTCATATTTTTTATTTATTTATCTCACGTATAATAAAAGGAGAAACATAATTTATTTATTTTGACTTTTTTAATTTAAATTAATTATTCTATTGTAAAAATATATTACTTCATTTATACAATAAATATTTTATTAACGTAGGAACATTTACATAAAAATAACTCTATATATTTTTTTTCTATTTGTTTATCTCACTTCTAATCATGAAATCATAATAATTTTTTTTTACATCTTAAGTATTTTTATTTTTATTTTTTAATTTATTCACTAGGAGTTATTACTCATGACTTGCACCTCTTTAAATTTTACTTTAAATAATATTCATAACTCTCATAAGTTTTATGTCCATAACCTTCAAATTAAATTTGTATGTTTATGATGTCTTATGGTATTCCTTTATTTTCCCAATAAATTCATATTAGTTTCATGAAGATTCACATTCACAATTATCCTTTTTCTTTTCATCATATTGATTTGGTTTACAACAAAAAAGAAGTACGTGAAGGTAAGAAATATTTCATTGCAAACTTTTATTTTTATTTCCTCTATTTTTGTCTATAGAAATTCGTATTTGGCCTGTGAATAAAAATAACATGAAACAAAAAAAAGTACATGAAGTTGATAAATATATCATTCCAAGTCCTTATTTTTTCATTTCCTTTATTTTATCTATATAACATAATATTTATTTTTATGAAGATTCACATACAAAGTTATAAATGCTCTTCTTCATCATACTTGTTCGTGAATTAACTAACATGTAACAAAAAAGGTATATAAAGGTAATATATATTTTATTCTAAAGTCTTTCTTTTTATTTTTATGTACTTATACATGCTTTCTTAATATTTTTTCTTTATGTTTGTATTATCATTTATCAAGTAAGTATGATTAAAAACTCTCTAATTCTTGAGAATGTGTTGTCCCTATGCAATTGCTCTTTCTAATAGTTAATTTTCCAGCTATAATATAGTTAAATTATAATATTTGTTAGATTTCAAGAAATAATTGTTATTTAGTATTGTTAATACTATTGAAAAGATAATATACAACTATATTATATGTGAACACCTAATTTTTGACGTGCTTATTTTAATTCGATAATATTTTAGTAAGAAATTGTATTTTTATTTGTATTTTGGGTATTTGTTTTTATTATTTCATTGGCTCAAATGACTCAATTTTGTTTAAATTAGGCTGATTTAGATCAATTTTGATGGCCTAGTTGATTTTGACCCGGTCAATAGAAATGGTTAATATTGAATCTCAATCATTCATGATATTTTGATCCAAGGGCTATTTTTGGACCCAAACAAAAATACAAAACTCCAAAATTTAGCATTTTTTTATTTTAAGTTTTTTATTTTTCTTCTTCCCCTTACTACCATGCCGCCGGCTGGCCACTGCTGCTACCACCACCTTTTTGGCCGGAAAAATCTTTAAAATTTTAACATCTTTTCCTTTCACCCTCCTCTACCTAAATCTACAAACCTTTCATCCATATCTATTGCCAAACTCCGTAGATCTAAGAAAACCAAATATGAATTTTTACTTTTTTTCTAAGATTTATAAAGTTTCGGTCATTCCCATCTCAAACCCTTTACATTAATGTGTAGAGCTCTTCAAGGACTATCATTTTATATAAATTTTAAGTTCAAAATCCGTCATAAAATTTTCCAGCAAAGTTTTTCGGCGACCTTCATTTACCTGGAAGTTATGTCAATCTTTCCCCCCTCTCAATATTTATCCAAATTCATCATTATCTTTTTTCGTTTGACATTATAAGTCGTTTGATGTCGAATTTGTGTTATTAATGTTCTTTAAGTTTATCATGATGATGTTGTTGCTTGAAGTATTAGTATTATTTTTATTTCATTCTATGTTTATCATTTTTTATTTTTTTTACTTTTTTTCTGCATTATTTTGTTGTGTTTGATCATTAAAATTGTTTAGATGTTTAGATTTTGTGTTAGTGGGTCAATTTGTTTGGGTCTTGATGAAATGGGTCAACATTTGGGCCTATTTTAGATTTTTTCAGATGGTCCATCAGTTATTATTCGCTGGCCTGTTTAAATTTTATTGTTTTGGCAAATAAACTGGGTAAACGATTTTTAGAAAATAAACACAAACGAAAAGTTAAAATTCAGGTATGTTTTAGTTAACTAATCCTTATATGTTTTGTATTTGATTGTGATTTGATGCGATTTTGTTTGTATAATAAGTATTCATATCTATTTGCATTTTGAATTATTATATATTTTAATCAATGCAATTATCTTTAAATTTTGTACTGATATATATAAATAGTATTCTGATTTGAAATTATTTTTTTAACTTTTGTATACGAAACTATATATCCAACAGAATACGTATTTGATGCATCAATTGTTTAGACAAGTAATAATGTTCGAATCATTTATTTGAATTACTATTGTAACTTTATTGATTTGTATTCTTGATACAAATTAATGATAATGTCATTATTTTCGTATTTAGTATTGACTATGTGATTATTTTTTTTACTATAAAGCATATATGGGGAGCATTAGTTTTATAATAAAGCATTCTAGACATTGGACTGAAGATAATTGCTATGTTGATTACACAACTGGGGAAATTATGATTAAAGAATATGCATCGTATAAAGATTTAGTTGATGAAGTTTCTAATCAGATTGGGGTAGATTTGAGGTATAACAGATTGAAACTTAAGTATAAAATAGAAGGTAGTATTGCACCTTTGGAGATACACAACGATATGGGAATGAGAGTATATGTCTCATTGAAGAAAAAAGCTCAAGAATTCGCAGACTACCCCATTTGTTTAACTGTATTTGAGAATGATCGTGATATATATTGTAGAAATCAGTATGAAGAAGATATTGGCATGTGTATGATAAACGGAGGAAGTACTACTGATAACCAAGCAATAGTTATTAGTGCACCATTAATCAGTAATGAGTTAAGTAACTCTATTATCTGCAATATGAATCATAAAGAAGTCATTAAGGATCAAGTTTATAAGAATAAACGTACTTTGAAAGCTGTGATGATGAAATATGCTATTGATATAGATTTCAGTGGAAGACAGAAAGATCAAGCTTAGTTAGGTATTTTGTATTTATATAGATTTTATCTTTTGTTGTTATAGTAATTATTCCATATAATATCATGTATTAATTTATTTTATTTATTTTCTTTTATAATTCGAGCAGTTATACACTTGTTTGTGTATCTAAAATTGCGGATGGATAATGAAGGCTTTCAACATTAATAAATCCAGAATGTTTAGATTTAGAAAGTTTGTAAATGAGCATACATGTTCATTAAAAGATAAGGTGTATAATCAGAAACAAGCAACAAGCAGTTTTGTTGGAGGTATAATAAAGCCCAAGCTAGTTGATCATAAAAGAAAGTTGACACCGAAAGACATACAAGTTGATGTTAGACTCGAACTTGGCGTAGATGTATCCTACTCTGTGGCATGGAATGCTAGAGAAAAGGCACTAAATACATTAAGGGGGACACCATCTGATTCATATAGTAAATTACCTAGTTATTTATATATATTGGACACCACAAATCCTGGATCGCATATAAGTATGAAGAAGACGGAAGAAAATAAATTTCTATATGTCTTTATAGCTTTGTTTCCTTTCATAAAAGGTTTTGAAAGTTGTAACCTATAGTTTTAGTAGACGGCAGCCATTTAAGGGGACTTATAATGGCACATTTGTGTCTTCAAGCACACTGGATGGAGCTGGTAACTATTAGATATTTATAATTTTATAAAGAATTATGCATAGTATTATATTTATTAAAAATGTATTTATTGTATTTGCCGAAATGTATCCTAATGTTTTCATTGTATATATTCAGGAAATATATTTCCCATAGCATACGGTATTATTGATTCATAGCATACGGTATGATTGATTCGGAAAATAATGCATCTTGGACTTGTTTTTTGAACAATTTAGACAAGTTCATGGTTTAAAGGATAAAATGTGTGTTGTATCTGACAAAAACGAGAGTATTATAAAACTAGTTTCGAGGAACTAGTTTCGAGGATATACAATATACCACATTATGCTTGCACGTTTCATCTTTGAAAGAACGTGAAGACACTTTACAAAAAGTCACATGACAGTCTTTCAGAAGTGTTTTATGCAATAGCAAAGGCATACAGACATTTTGAATTTAATGAACTGATGAAAAAAGTAGAACATGTTGATATTAGGGTGAAGAATTATTTGGAATTGGCTGGTTATGATAAATGGGCAAGAGTGTATGCAACAGTTGATCGAGGCAATGTGATGACATCAAACATAGCTGAATGCATAAATACATGCATTGTGGAAGCAAAAGAATTACCTATATATGATTTTCTTGAGGAAATTAGACAAATATTTGGTCGATGGAATTTCAAAAACCATACATCTACTTCTAATACATTCATGACACTTTGTGGTAAAGCACAAGAAATGCTCGCTGAAAATGAAGAATTTTCACTGCGTATGACGGTATGTTTATGCTTCCTTAAAAGTGTTGTATCATGCATTTCATTCAGTAAAAAGTAAAGATTGTTTAATTGGCATGATTTAACTTCCTTTTAACTTTATGTAATAGGTAGTTGCAACAAGTAATTATGTGCACAATGTTCGTCATGAAGGGGAAACATTTATTGTTTGTCTTGAAAAAAAAACTTGCACATGTAGGAGATTTCAAGTGGATGAAATACCATGTTCGCACGCTTGGGCTGTTTTAAAGAAGAAATTTCTTGATCCTGAACCGTATTGTTATGACCTTTACAAGCCATATACATTACTTGTTACATATGCTAATCCAATCAATCCATTACCTGATCGAAAAGATTGGAATGTGCCTTCATAAAGTTAAATTCAAAATGTCTGTATGCCTTTGATGATGATGATGATGATGAAACTGAGCCACCTATGACTACTAATACTCCCAGTCCCGCTCCCTTTCGTTGTCCTGCCCCTATTCCCCCAGTACATCTTATGCCTAAGGTAAAACGTGTTAAAAAATTGGTTGTTTGGCAATTTATGACACAAATGAAGATAAAACACAAGCTATTTGTAATAAATGTAAACATAGAGTATTGGTAAATCTGTCGGGACGGGACATTTGAGTAGTCATTTAATGTCTTGTTGTAAAAATGAATTTTTGCATGCTAAAGCGGTAGCGGAAGCTAAAAAAAATGGTATCCCCGTTCCTGAAAATGTAGGAGTAGGCGTCTCTATCATGGTACAAACACAATTAAATCCGTCTAATGTTTCTGGCTCTAGTTTACCACTTTCATATAGTACAGAAAAAGATCTTAAAGAACTAGCTAAAATGATGTGTTATGGGTTTGCCATTTAGATTTGCTGAAAATTCCGGTTTTATACATTATATTCGAATTGTATTTAATCCTAATTTTAAGGGTTTTGCTAGAAATACAATTAAAAAAAAGGTTGTATTTGATTATCATGCACAACATTTTCAATATCTTTATTTTTTATTTTATTATAATACTTGTAAAATAGCTATTACTTCTGATATGGGTCGTAGTATAAACGGTAACGATTATTTGACTGTTACTGCACATTGGATTGATGAAAATTGGTATATGCAAAAAAGAATTTTAGGTTATAAATGTTGTCAAATGCAAAAAACCGATAGTTATATTGCTTAAACTATTTTAGAAATTTTACAAAGTTATGGAATATGTGATAAAATAAGTAGTATAACCTTAAATAATGCTTCAAGTAATAATGCTGTTGTTGAAAATTTAAAACTTAAACTTTGTCCTTTCTATGGTGATAATTATCATATTAGGTGTACTGCACATATATATAATTTGATGGTTAGAGATGGTATACATATTTATGATAACGAATGTACGAAAGTTGAAAATGCATGTCATTTTATATTTAAATGTCAAGTTAAGTCTAGGCGTAAATATTTTCAAAATCGATGTTTTGAAAATAATCTTCCACCTAGAAAAATTCCAAAAACAGTGGCTACTAGATGGAATGCTTTATATGAAATGCTTGTAGTCGCTTATGAATATCGAATACCCTACAAATGGTTTGGAATGCTCATAATTCTGATATGACAATGGATTACATGATAATGATCGGCGTGATATAAATGAACTTATATATTTCCTAAAAGTTTTTTACTTAACTACAAAAAGAATAATTGTACTTTATAGTGCATCAATTTGTACTGTTTTGTCTGATATTAAAAATTTAAAAATAAACCAAGATTTCAATAAACCATTGAAAAAATAATTCTAAAATTTACAAAATATTATATTTCTAATCCTCAAATTTATTTAATTGCATGTTTGTTAAACCCTACGTATAAAGATGTAGGTGCATCAAAAATGGTTGAAAAATGTATTTTAACTTAGATATTAATGATGTATTAGATGAAATTCCTAGTTGTCAACAATTTAAAGATAGCATAAAAATTGAAGCTAGAAAATTGTATGATTTATATAATGCTAATATAAATTTATCAAGTGAAAATGAACCTCAAAGCTCTAGGAGTAGATTTGATGAAAATAATATTGATGATTATTTACAGGATTATCTTGAACTTTCTCACGATAATAGAAATGATTTTGATGCCTATGTTAATCAAAATACAAAAGCTACTGAAGATATTCTAGCATGGAGGAGAAATTGCGGCAAAGGATTTTCAAAACTAGTACCGATGGCTCAAGATATATTAGCAGCCGACAACTTGGAGATATCGATATTATTTTGAGATTGGATTAATGTCGAGAGAAGAAATTTGGGTCGTGAACCACTACCGACCACATTTCAAGATGACGTTGATGAAGTAATGCAAGATTATGCTGACAACGGGATTGAAGCAATGGAGATCTTTCTATTCAACCAATTCCCGAACATGTTACCAAAGAAATGTTGAATGATTTACGAAGGGATTTATATTGTGGCACCAACTATTAGTAAAAGTATGATAATTCGAGATTTAATTCAAACAGAACCCTTCCTAGAAGGTGGTTGTGTAGATTAAATCTTTTAATAATCTACTAATATTTTTGTAAATGTAATTGTAATACCAAATAAATATTAATAAAAATATAGGCTATTCGCCTTAATTTTTTTTTTAATATTGTTGTATTAAATGTAATTTTTAATATTGTCAATTTTTAATTTTATAACTTTAAAGTTTGAATTTAAAAATTTCAAACTTTAAGAGTTTGAAATTTAAATTTTATAACTTTCAAATTTGAATTTAAGATTTTCAAACTTTAAAAGTTTGAATTTAAAAATTTCAAACTTTAAAAGTTTGAATTTAAAATTTTCAAACTTTAAGAGTTTGAAATTTATATTTTATAACTTTAAAATTTGAATTTAAATTTTCAAACTTTAAAAGTTTGAATTTAAAAATTTCAAACTTTAAAGTTTGAATTTAAAATTTCCAAACATTAAAGTTTAGAAAATTTAAATTTGAAACTTTAAAAGTTTGAAAATTTTAAATTTAAACTTTAAAGTTTGAATTTAAAAAATTTCAAACTTTAAGTGTTTGAAATTTAAATTTTATAACTTTAAAGTTTGAATTTTTTTAATTTTTTTTAACTTTTAAAGTTTGAAATTTAAATTTTTAATTTTTAAATTATTTTTATAAAAATTATATTTAACTAAAAAAATTAAATCTTAAAGTTTTAAATTATTTTTTTTAACTACCGGTCGGTCCCGGTTACCGGTCCGGTATGGTCCGGTATGCTACCAGTTCCCTTCCGGACCGGGACGGAACAGTACAAATTTTACCGGTTTCCCGGTCCGGTCTGGTCCCGGTTCCGGAACGGTACCGGTTCGCACAGTACCGGTTTTGTCCCAGTTCCGAAACTTACCAGACCGATTCACCCGGTTCCGGTACCGCTGCCAGACTTACCTAAACCTGCATCTCCAACTAATATTAGGAGTTTGTTTGGTTTGAATGGATATTATAAAAGGTTCGTATAGGGTTCTCGTCTATTTCGTCTCCTTTTATCAATTTGACTCAGAAAACTGTGAACTTCTTATTATCAAAGTTGTCACCAGTAGATTTTCACCATTTGATTCTTTTTCATTGTTCTCACTCTCAAATGATGAGTTTTTCTTTTTATTCTTATCCCTTGATAAGAGAATCGCATCTGGTTCAAGGCTTCTTGTAATTTGCTTTGTGTTGACCCAGATTAGGTTTAGGTTTAGATTCTGTTTACTGGGCTTCAGCCCACTGTAATTATGTAACTATATATATCTCGTTGTGCTAAAGGAAAACCAAGCCATTGTATTTATCTCCCATATACAATTCTACATGGTATCAGAGCCTCGACCGGGAATCAAATCCTAGCCAAGAGTCGACCACTGCCACTGCCAACATACGATCTCCCAATCGTCGTTGCAATCTCGCACAATAAACCTGCCCAACTGCTGATCGCCACAGCCCCTACGTTAAATCATGACCGTCGAATCTACCCAATCCAGCACTATTTCCGCAACGATTGCTGTGAAGATTCGACCGATCCATGATCCGAGCTCCGTCTACTATTTACACCCGTCAGAAGGACCAAGCAATTCTCTAACCAAATACTTACTGAAGGGCGATAATTTTGACGTTTGGGAGTAAGCTATTAGTAATGCACTCGAAGGCATAAGCAAGATTGGTTTTTTATATGGAAAAGGTTTTCCAAAACCCACGAACGAGTTGGAACTTGATGCCTGGAAAGCGAACAACTCAATCATATGTTCGTGGATTTTTAACAGGGCTGACGAGACAATCTAGCCAAGTATTGTTGCTCACAAAATTGCCCACGAATTATGGAATGATATAACGGCAAGGTACGGAGGCACGAATTCTCCAAGATCGTGGCAGTTAAAGTCCGATCTACAAATTTTGAGACAAAAAGGTCAATCTATAGTCTCGTACTACAATCATTTTATAACTATTTGGAACCAATTGTATGGGTCGATCGATCTAACCTGCGGGTGTATATGTCCTGCAGCTGCAAAATTGCGTCTTCGTTTTGAGGAGGAGAAGACGCATGCGTTTCTTCTCGGACTCGATGATGCACAGTTCGGAGCCACTCGCTCCCAGATCTTCGGCACCCGTCCACTTCCCATTCTCAATGAATCCTACTATCTTGTCTCTCTAGAGGAGAGACACAAGTCGATTGTGCGTAACCGCGATGACCACACTGATGGACTAGCATTCGCGGTTGAAACCCAACCCACACCACCTCTGAAATACAAATGCACCCATTGCGGGAAAAATGGTCATTCTGCTTAACGGTGCTTTCTTTTGATTGGCTTTCCCAGCGGAGGAAGAAGGGGTCGTGGGGGAGGACGCGGGGGTAGAAGAGGTCGTTGTCCACCATCTGGCCGTGAACAATCTGCAGGCGACGGTGATGGCATGGCTGCACACGCAGACAGTCCAACTTCACCAGCAGTGACGACCGGCAGCAGCCAAGGCGGGAACTTTCCAGGGCTGTCGGCTGAGTAGATGACTCGATTATTGAATATGCTCGACACTCCTACACAATCAGGAAATAACACGGGTACGGTTCATGCTTTGTCACCCGATTGGTTAATTGATAGTGGTGCTTCACATCACATGACGGGTAATTTTTCATCACTTTATGATATTATGTCTGTCCCTGAGTGTTCTATTGGTCTCCCGGATGGCACTCGTGTTGTGGCAAATTATTGTGGTAGTGTACAGATTTCTGCCAATTTAATATTGAAAAATGTGTTGTTTGTCCCTAATCTGAAATGCAACTTGATTTCTGTTGGATGCCTGATTAAGTCCAACAATTGTCGTGTGATTTTTGATGATTGTTGTTGTGTGTTACAGGACCGTGTTTCGACAACGGAGATTGGTCGGGGTACAGCTCGTAACGGGGTATGCGTGTTCCAGTCTCAAGCTTTCGTGTCCTCTTCTAGAGTCGACCAGGTCGAGTTGTTGCACAAGTGACTGGGTCATCCATCTCCTACAATTTTATATTCCCCTCCTTTTAATAAAACCCCCTCAGATATCAAACAATTAGAGTCATGTGAGATCTGTTTTTATTCCAAGCAAACTCGCTCAAGTTTTCCTTCTAATTCTAATATAGTTGTTTCCATTTTTGATTTTATTCATTGTGATTTATGGGGTCCTTACTCTACCTGCCTATCTTCAGGGTCACATTATTTTTTGACTATTGTAGATGATTACTATAGAGCTATATGGGTATACCTCATAAGTGATAAAAGTGAAGTCACAACTTGCTTAAAACAATTCTTTACCTTGATCAAAACTTTGTACCATAAAACTATAAAAATTATCCGATCTGACAATGGCACCGAATTTCTTAATAACCCTCTTCGTCAGTTTTACCACGACATGGGCGTCCTTGTCCAAACATCATGCGACGGAACCCCCAACAAAATGGGAGGGTCGAGCGCAAACACCGTCACATATTAAACGTGGCACGCTCCTTAATGTTCCAGGCGTCTCTATCAGTCAAATTTTGGGGGTAGTGTGTACGTACTGCAGTTTATCTCATCAATCGCACCCCTAGCCGTGTCCTCGGCGGCAAGTCTCCATTCAAAATGCTACATAAAACCCCACCAGATATTTCCCAGTTACGTGTTTTTGGGTGCCTATGTTTTGTCCAAAATATCCAGCGTCTACACAAAAATTCGCACCCCGCAGTCTCAAATGTATGTTCCTCGGTTATCCTTCCGGGATGAAAGGTTGGCGGGTATACGATTTAGAAACTCATCGTTTCTTTCATACACGTGACATCACATTTGATGAGACGATTTTTCCTTTCGCACCTACGCCTACAAACCCGCAGCCCATGAAATACACACCGACAGTCCACACACCGACAGTCCAACAAGTAGCAGACTTTCCCGTCGCTGTCTCCACCATGTCACCCAACCTAACTTTCCCGTCGCTGTTTCCACCATGTCACCCAACCCAAGCGCTGTTTCCATTACTAAGCAGACCAACATTGCGCCACAGCAGCCCGAATTCATTGCCTCCACAGAGCCTACAACCACCGTACCTCCCGTCGACCAGGGCGTGGTTCCACCACCTGCCCGGACTTCGATTCGCGTTCGTCATCCACCTGGCTACCTTTCTGAATATGTGTGCCAATCTGCTACTCATGTACCTCCCGTTACTCGTCCTTCGACCACTCCTCGTTCAGGTACACGGTTCACTATCACTAACTACATTCGTTATGAAAAATTGCACGACATGTATCATGGTTTCTTGGCTGCCATCTCTGCTACAGACGTCCCCCGATCCTTTCGGGATGCTATTAAATTTGCAAATTGTAGGGAGGCTATGCAATCAGAAACTCAAGCCTTGGAAAACAATCAGACTTGGGTGTTGACTGATCTTCCAGCCGGTAGACGCACTCTGGGGTGTCAATGGGTGTACAAGACAAAATTCCATGCTGATGGATCTAAAGAACGGGGCAAGGCACGACTGGTTGTTCTGGGAAATCATCAGGAATTTGGAACAGATTACACGGATACGTTTGCTCCAGTTTCCTGAATGGGAACTATACGAATTTTATTGTCCGTTGCCGTTGCCAAGAATTGGGAGATTCACCAACTTGATGTAAATAACGCCTTTTTACATGGGGATATTACTGAAGAGGTCTACATGCAACTTTCACCCGGATATTCTAATGCACACCCAGGCAAAGTATGTCGACTGAAAAAATCTCTCTATGGTCTCCGACAATCACCCAGAAATTTGTTCGAAAAACTGACAATCGCATTGAGGCGTTATGGTTTCAAACAAGCTCATAAGGATCACACGCTCTTCATTTTTTGACGCGGCACAGACTTTCTGGCCATCGCAATTTACGTCGACGACATTTTAGTCACAGGTAACAACCTCAATCTATGCGCTTCATTCAAAAAATATTTGCATAATTATTTTCAGCTGAAGGATTTGGGGCCTTTAAAATACTTTCTGGGAATCGAATGTGCCCGTTCGTCGACTGGTTTAGTGTTGTGCCAACGCAAATATGCACTGGAAATTCTGCAGGAGGCCGGACTCACCGACTGCAAACCGGCCTCGACTCCTTTGCTCCCTGGTCACGGTTTGGCCACATCGACCAGTGCAACGATTCGCGATCCTAGCAAATATCATCAACTGGTTGGTCGTATCATCTATCTGACGATTACTCGCCCGGACTTGGCTTATTCAGTTCATCTCCTATCCCAGTTTATGCACGAGCCCAGAGTTGACCATCTCAATGCTGCTATGCACGTGTTGCGTTACCTCAAGGGTCATCCGGGTCAGGGCATTCTTCTCAGAGCTGACAGTAACTTACAGATTATGGCTTATTGTGATTCGGATTGGGCTACATGTCCTCTCTCCAGAAAGTCTGTCAGCGGCTATTTTGTTGTGTTGGGGCGATCTCCCATCTCTTGGAAGACCAAGAAACAGACTAGCGTCTCTCGTTCTTCCGCCGAAGCTGAGTACCGGGCCATGGCTGATACTTGCTACATAATTCGGTGGATTCAGCATATCCTCGTATGTCTTGGAGTTGCCACTACCTCAGTTCCGAGGTTATATTGTGATAACCAATCTGCCCTATATATCGCAGCTAATCCAGTATTTCATGAGCGGATGAAACATGGCGACATTGATTGCCATATCGTACGTGAATGCCTACGACGTCACGAGCTCTCGACCCACTACGTTCCCACGCAACTCCAGCGAGCTGATTTGTTTACTAAACGTTTATCTCATCCTAATTTTTCATTTCTTTTATCCAAGCTGGGTATTCACAATGTTCATGCTCCAACTTGAAGAGGAGTGTTGACCCAGATTAGGTTTAGGTTTAGATTCTGTTTACTGGGCTTCAGCCCACTATAATTATGTAACTATACATATCTCGTTGTGCTAATGGAAAACCAAGCCGTTGTATTTATCTCCCATATACAATTCTACACTTTGCCAATGCCTCTTAGTTGGGAAGCATATTTTCAAACTCTTCAACTGAAGGTTACTTTGTCCAATCCTCGAATATCTTACTTCAGCAATTTTCTCATCGAGATCTGAATTTTAACTCATAAGAAATATTCAGATATCGACATGCATGCATGTGTTAGCATTGCCGATTCATTTTCCAGTAGTTGCATCCCAATGGTGTTCTCTTTGGTAAACAACCACTCAAGTATCTCCCAGACTTCTTTTGGTGACATCATGTACATGATGGATGAGCCCTTTTCCAATTGATGTTCTCAAAGAAAAAAGTGTTTTAATTTACCGCATTTGATCTTCCATTTTCTCCGTGATTCTAAATTTTCTGAAGTATTTACTGGAATTTTGGCTTCAGCACCAGCAATAAGATTCAATAAGTATTGAACTTGAAGGTAAGCTTCCATACACATTCTGCAGTGCTTGTAGTTTGTCCCCATAAGCTTCTCGACATGGAACTTTATATTTTCTCAAACTCTAGGCTCCTTGCTTTTACAACAAATACGCAGCAGATGTATATAATATGTCACTAACTTAGACTCCTAAAGTGACTATTAATTAAGACTCCTATCAAGATAGACTTCCTGCGAAATAGGAACTAATTTATTTGACTAAGTAAACTAAACAACACAGAAGTAAAACAGTAAAACTCTGAAGATGCACTAATTTTTAACACTATTTTTCTTTGTTCATATTTCATTTACTGGATCTATCCTATGATCATACAAACACACTATGATTGTGTACTATTACTACACTTGCTCTTTCTTTGTTGAGTATAAGGCATATACTCCGGTGGTTTTTTTGAGTCCTCAGCTATGAGAGTTCCGTTATCTGAATCCAAGGGCGTGCTTCTTCCTCCAAAGTTACTAAGGATTCTTCTTTTCCTTCTTAGTCCATTATTAGGACTCAGACAAAATGTACTCTTTTTTTCTATTGTTTTTTTGGGTTGCATCCCTTATCCTAGACAATTACATATTTTGGTACTATGACTTTTAGGTTCTAGGGAGCAAATTCCACGGACATTTTTAATTGACAAGTTGAGTTAACGCAAACTCAAACATTTAGTTGCTTATAAACTGTTCTCCTAGTGTTTTATATCATTTTATGTTCTAAAATAGTTTTATAGGTTAGCCTTGGGATGGTAGTTTGTTCTGTTTGGAGTGAAAATAATTAGGTATAATGTGGAAACTAGCAAAACAAACCTCGAAAGATCATGAGTGAGAAGACAAACGAGAAATATACCAAAAGACACAAAGATTTAATGTTAGGTCAGTTCGACCTACATCCACAAAAGAGATTAGCAATCCACTATAAATATGAGAGTACAAAATATAGAAAAAATAACCTCAACTAATTCACTCAGAATACATGGGAGGTTGACACAAGTGATAACGTATCAATCTTGTGTCCCATAAATTTATACCCTAAACAAAACTCTCAAAACCTTTAAGAATACATTGTGAATGTTGGTTAAGTTAGAATGAACAAAACTATATTTATAGAGTCCTACACATTTTCCTACAAGAAAACAAACTAGCCAACACAAAACCTTTTCCTAAAAGGAAACCCTATTTATGATAAGAAACTTAGGGTAAATAATGTTAAACAAATCTCCCTCATGGCTTGAATTTCCGACAAAATAGATTTGTCCACCTTCTTCACATAATTTTCAACAGTTTGTTTCTCCTCTCCATAATCTCCTTCATCAAATTTTTGTCTCACTACGAAGAATCTCTATGAAACAATTTTTTCAACAAAAATCTTCATTATTGTCAAAAGGTTGTGGCTAGAACTTTATCCATCAAGATGAACACCTCTTTCTAACCTGGTTCAATCGTCGATTATTGAACCATCATTGGACCTAAATCTATGATTGAATATGGCCCTAATGCCACTTATTAGGACCAAAAATAATTAAGTGAAATATGGAAGCTAGCAAAGCAAGCCTCGAAAAATTATGAGTAAGAAGACAAACGAGAAATATACCAAAAAGACACAAAGATTAACGTGGTTCGATCAATTCGACCTACAATCAATAAAGAGATGAGTAATCCACTATAAATATGAGAGTACAAAATATAAAGAAAAATAATATCAACCAATTCACTCAGTATACATCGGAGGTCCACACAAGTAATAACTTATCATACTTGTGTCCCAAAATTTCTCCCCCTAAGCAAAACTCTGACTACATTGTTAATGTTGAATAAGTTAGAAGATACAATATTATATTTATAGAGTCCTAAACCTTTTTCAAAATGAAAAGGACTTGCCAATTCAAAACTTTTTTCTAAAATAAAAGCCTATTTATAATAAAAAAAACTCATGAAAATAATACCCAACAGATTCTCCCACTGAAGGGTTGGTGTTGGTGTCACTCACAAAAGTTTATGATCATGACAACTATATAGAAGCTACATAAAGGGACACAATAGTCAAAACACACAAAAACAAGAAAATGACCAAGATAGTCATTACACTTCTAAAGCTTACATTTATAGTAGTAATTCATAACTCATCAATGTTATTTTGTTTTTCTTTTGATTTACACATTTAAAATGAATGTGTAATGAGACTTCCACTTATTATTGTAATATGACAAAGAACAAATATAATGACCAAAAAAACCATATTCCGAATCGATTAGCCAAATGTAAACTGCTACTTTTTGAAATATATATTTTTTCAAAACCACACATTTCTACTTAAGAAGGTTTTTCTAATCTGGCCAGATAGTTTATCAAAATAAAAAATTATAGCAATAACATATCTCATGATCTTAATATTTTATAAGTCAAAGGAAGGGAATATATCATCCTTCAAACATATTAAATTTTCTAAGTTTAAATATCCAAAAAACAAAAATAACAACTTTGAAACTAAAACATCACATTTTTAATCAAAGCAACCCAATGCTGCTTGGATATGTAAAATTGTAGAGCTCAAAAGGTTAAGAACTGAAGTCACTGCCTCCATACGTTGTTCCTGGGAGATTGGATTATTATTAGTACAAATCAATTTTTGAAAAGCCACTGTCAAGATAGAACCATCTTTTTCACTTCCATTATTGCCCTCTTCCGAGGCAAGGCGGCCATCGGGACTTATGATGATACCTAAAGGGAAAATATCAACTTTTGTGGCATCACCTCCAATGGCAATTGAAGTGACTATTGGTAAATCTATGGGTCCATAGATTAAAAATGCTCCCATTTCATCGATGCTTGACTCTTCAAGAAGTAACATGTTGTTCTCTTTTAGCATATAAGACTGCATATATATGTTAGAACAATTTAAGAAGTATTAGTGTAATCACTAAAAATATTAAGAATTACTCCCTCCGTCCCAGTTTATGTGGTACCATTTCCTTTTTGGTCAATCCAAAAGAATGTCACATTTCCTCATTACTATTTAAACGTACAATTTCTCTTTAACCCTTTTTGATCCTACTTAGTTTTAAATAGTACTCTAATACATTTATAAAGAGAGAAAAATGCGTTCACTTTTGAAGGACAATTTGGTAAACAATTCTAAGTATTCATTTATTTCTTAAATTTCGTGCTGGATCAAATGGTGTCATATAAAATGAGACGAAGGGAGTAGTATGATAATTGTCCCTCAATAATAAAAAAAAATATTGTTTTTTATCCCATCTAACAACGTATTATCAAATAATCTTATTATTTATAACATATTTAGCTACAGGTCATTAACTAATATTTTATCATAATATTTAACCTAAAAGATTGAAAACATGAGCAATTATTCATTCAGAAAATAGCAACCTATAAATATGACAAATACCTGAATGATTGTAATATTATTTCCAGGTAGAGTTCCGGTTAGTACTCGAACTAACTCAGTCACATTATTTCCTTCAGCAAAAACATCCCACTAAAAATAAAAACAAAATCAAAATGAAACAATTTACAAACTCATAATTCAATCGACAAAAATTAATTCATGAGATGAATATTGTAAGACTATAAATAAATAAAATAAAACTGCAAATAGCTGAACATACACATAAAATAACATAGGAGCTCAATATAAGTAGATCGGACAAATTCAGGAGTAGTTTAAAAGCTATAGATATTGAAAATTTTGTGAATTTCACATGAAAAATCCTTACAAGAATTGAAAAAAGTAAATCTAATAGGGTTCATTTATGTTTAGTTAAAAACAAGTTATACATGAATTAATAATGCAAAAAATATTTCTATTAAAAGTTTGGTTCATTAAATTAAAATTGAATATACAACGTAAAGATACACACCGTCAGACTTCTCTATATCAAATATATTTCACTATAACATCTTACTTCCATTAGAACTAATATCAATATCATACGACATTAACATGTTATCTATGACATCATTTCGATTCAACAACACAAAAATATATAAATTATCCACGTCATAGAGAAGTTCGATACATACCTGATATCTAGTCTTGTCATCTTTGAGGAAATTAAAAATAGTTTTGAATGCAAAAGGAAACCATAGGGATGTAGCGGCAGTGGCAATGAAGCCTTTTGATTGGGTAGTTTCTTCATTTTCTCTAATAGAAACCCTATATGTATTATTCAACTTTAATGAAGTTGAAAAATCTAATTTTTCTGTCATGCTTAGGATTTCACAAAAACTCTTCACCATCCTTTGAGATATCTGCTTAACATTTTGCAGTCCTTCTGAAATATCATTAACCACTAAAAATTAAAAATAAACAAAAGAAAAATAAATATAGACTTGCCAAAATAGGATGTGTGTGGTGTGATGGAACTCGTACATTTCAGAGAGTATTTGACATATTCTTATCTTATTTTGTAAATTAAAATTTTAAAACCTGAAAATACAAAGAATGGAAAATAAAATCGAACCTTCTTTGAGACCATGCCTAGTAGGACATAATGCATCAACTGGAAAATTATACCTTTCACACATCCTTTGAAGTGTAACAATCCATCTTTTAGCTCCATATGTTTGACGACCATACAACAAGTCTCTAAAGATATGATTAACCTGATTTTTTTCATCTACTTGAACATGTTCAATCCACGTAACCTACAAAAGAAAAAAGCATATCAAAAAAGCTATAAAAACAA
The DNA here is from genome assembly GCA_027704785.1 of Solanum chmielewskii. Lineage (NCBI taxonomy): Eukaryota > Viridiplantae > Streptophyta > Magnoliopsida > Solanales > Solanaceae > Solanum > Solanum chmielewskii. The sequence goes on from JAKWIX010000327.1 coordinate 5,948,200, forward strand.
TCTTGATAATTGGAAACATTTTCGATAAGAATCTATGTTGCAAATTCATACTTTTTAGTATTGAATCACACAATGTGAGGATTATTCAAGATATAAGGATACAACTATTTAGTATATTTAGTAACATTTGAACATTTAGGGCATCAACTGTCATGACTCAAAAAAAAAAACGCTATGACACTTCTATTATTCCACCAAGACAAGTCAGCGTAAAATTCAAAATATAACAACAAATGTGGAAGCAAAGAAAAACAATGAAGTCTAACAAAATCAGATTACGTAGAAAAAAAGCCAACACATCTTAAGACGTCAAATCCATGAAATATCTTTGAATCTGAAGTCGACGACTCTCCTAGATAAAATTCAACATTTCAGGGCTGATAAAACTGACGAAATTCCATTCGAAAACTCAAAAGTTAGATTGCTACAAGAAAACATTTAACACAAGGATCCAAAATTAAATATTTAGAGTGTGAAGAATATAACACAAGGATTTAAGATTGATTTAATCGAGAATAAAGATAGTTTGATTCTTATACAATATTAAAAGATATGTATCCATACTTACAAAATTTTACCTATGTAACACTCTTTGGAATATAAACTACACGTGAATAGTGATATATAGGTTTCAGTTGTTGAACAATCTCTTGCAAAAATGTAAAGTAAATCTCTGCAGTGCCCGTGTGATACGGGCCCTCATCAAGACCACACATAGCAAAATATTAGTGTTTTCAAGCTATTGTGAGAGGAAGTGATTCTTACCAGACTCGTGCGATCACCCATATCTTGAATTATACATCCAGAAGGAAACTTCCAAGCATAAGAAGGTGCACAAGTTTGAATCTCTTTGAATAAATCATATGAAACATCCAGCATTATCCATGTTGTATTATCAAGTTGTTTACAACAACGTATGAAGAAAAATTCTCTAGCGTCTACTAGAGGAGACAAAATATGCAACTTTTCATACAACTGTTTTCAAGAATCAAGAATAAAATAGATCATTTTTTATGAAGCAACTTTAATATATATTTATTTTTTAAGAAAAATATATTAAATATGAATTAACATTTACCAATTGAATTGAAATTCCCATATCCCCAGAATCAAGAAAATCAAGAATCCTTGCTTCTGTGACTATAGTAGGAAACATGTTCATCCATTTGATCTGCATATACAAAATCAATTAGAAAATGATTAATGTTTAAACAATAATAATTATGCCTAAAAACATTTCATATAATATGAGTCGGCTATATAAATATTCATTGTACATGTTTGTGTCATTTAAACTCATCTTACTTGTGAACAAAACTCTTATAATATGAAATGTTTAAGAAACTTACCGGATCAAGAAATATTTGGATCAACTCAATTGCAGTTATTGGTACAACTCCACAATCCCTTGATGATTCAATTCGAGCAGTTGATGATTTATATGGTCGATTTGGGTTTGGAAATGCTTTGTCATAGTACTCGCGATGAATAAGCCACCTCTCATCGGTTGATGATTTTACCCAACATGGATTATCCAAATGAAAAAGTCCACACATTTCAATCATAGCAGGAACAACTACATAAGAAATAATTGATTGCTCCCCATTATCGCGATGAAAACTATACTTTTTTGGTGTTAATGGGGAAATTATTGGAATATTATTAATATTTATTGAATGTGCTCGAACGTTATCAGCAGAATTATTATTATTTTCTTGATTTATCGGAGGAGGATATCCAATGGAAGAGCCACTTATAATTTGTCTCAATAAACTTTCATCAGCTGGCGGTGTCAAATTTGAATCCGTCACAACAGACTTCCCACGGATACTTGATATGATTTTGGATAATCTTGCGGTCTGCGATAAAAACAAAATTTTCAAGTCACATGACATGTTATATATATAATATGTAATTATTATTAATAGACATAATTTTAAGTACCTAAAAATAAAGGATAGAGTATATAACTTATTGTCAGTGTAAACAATTTAAATTTTTTTCATTCAATTAGTTTAGCATGAGATGAAGGTGATCTCTCTTGTCTAGGGCAGGTGCAAGTCATAGGCACCGCGTAGAAACGAATACATGATTTAAGTGGAGTAACAAATAAAGAGGAATATGGCAATAAAATAAATAGTAACACCAAGGAGAAGATAGACAGAGATAAAAAAAAAGTGTTATCAAGTAGTGAACTTGGATTGTATCATGTAAATATAAGTAAATGAAGAAGAGGATATAAAATTTTGAGTCGCATTGTCATTATTTTTATTGAAAAATATATAAAGCTATCCACCTCATCTGAGTATAGGTGGGGGATAGTGTAAAGGGTAGGCTTCTTAGATATAGATTCCTAGTATATCTAAACTATGTAAAAGGTTAAGTTGTGATGTCTAAGGACACTACTTCTCCTAGGTTCCATCGCTATTTTTAGTTTCTTATATATTCATTATTGTAATACATATTTTACACTCTGAATAATGAACTCTTTCATTGTATGGTATCTGAGCCTTTTGGTTTAACAACCATTTTTTTTTCTCATTCTGAAAAATAAAAAAATATGTAATAGGTTAAGTTGTGATGTCTAAGGACACTACTTCTCGTAGGTTTCGCCGCTATTTTTGGTTTCTTATATATTCATTATTGTAGTACATATTTTACACAATGACTAAAGAACTCTTTCATATAGATGGTGTTTATGTGAAGTATGAGTGATTAAGCAGTACAGAGTTTTGAAATCTTGGAGTAGGTTGTATCGTATAAATTTAGTTGTAGGCTTGGAGCAAGTTGTTGGATTTAGGAACAACAGTGAATTTTTGTTTTCAACAAGTAAGAATGATCTGGTTTCTTCTGACCCAAATAGTGGACGAAAAGATAGAGTCTTGGTATTCAAGGAAACACTCAGACGTTTTATGTTCAAATTTACATGGAATCACTTGTTTTGCTCATAGGGAACAATGTCATTTCGAGTGGGTTCTTGGGAGGAACGGAAGGTTTATGGACTTAATGAGTAGCATGGACTACAAAATTTATCGATACAATAAAGAAGAATCTGATCAGTAGGTAAGGTATTTCATCAAAGTTCATGGATGTTTCAAGGTATTGAAAGTGAAAGATGTTTGTATCAAATTTGATGGAACATCTTCACTTTTCAATACCTTGAAACATTCATGAACTTCGATGAAATACCTTACCTACTATCAAATTCTTCTTTATTTTATCGATAAATTTTGTAGTCTTGCTACTAATTAAGTCCATAAACCGACCAAGTGTTTCCCAAGAACTCACTCGGAACAACATTGTTGCCTTTGATAAAAATAAGTGATTCATGTCATTCTGAACATAAACCGACCAAGTGTTTCCTTGAATACCAAGACTCGTATTTTGTCCACTATTTGGGTCATAAGAAACCAGATCATTCATCTTAGTTGAAAACAAAACTTCACCATTGTTCCTAAATCCAACAACTTGCTCCTAGCCAGCAACTAAATTTATATGATACAACTACTCCAAGATTCCAAAACCTTGTACTGCTTCATCATGAACCATACTTCACATAAAACACTATCTATCCCCCACCTTGTCATTATTTTTATTGAAAATATATAAACCTATCCTACCTCGTTCCGCCGCGGCCCGTTATCATCCCCAAATGTAAAGCAAATTGTCTTCCACAACTAAACTTATTCTTGTCCCCCCCCCCCCCATTCTCTCTCAAAATTTCTCAATGTCTGATTCTGACTCCGTTAATATTCCTCCCTAACTTTTAGAGAAATCCTACTGAAACTTCCTGCTAAATCCTTAATTCGATTCATATTTGTCTGCAAATCATGGCTTTCCCTCATCACAAGTTCTCCGTTATCTCCACTAACCTCGCCCAAGCCCCACATTCCAACACCCTTCTTGGAAAGCGTTACATCGTTACTTGTAATAAAGAGAACTATTTGTTGTTTCAAGACTCTAAAAATCAACCCTTTTCCATACATTAGAATTGAATTTCCCTTTCAAATGCCAACGATGGTATTTAACAATTTTGGCTTTAAGCTACCAAAGTACTTGACCTTCCCTAGCTCCATCACTTCATATGCATAATCTAAGAACGGACATATGAGGCGACTCAGGCTTAATCAAAAGTGAAGACAAGGTAATAAACTTCTGAATAGAAGGGTTCACGGAACAAGACTCCGCAATTGACCACACAAATTGTCAAACAAACACACTATGCCTTAATAATAATAGTATTTCTTTTTTAAATAGCCTTTTTAAGATGCATATTAATATTGTTGGAATAATGATCCGAATTGGGAGAAGGAATCCTAAATTGTTTAGGATTTGTTGTTTAGTATTTCTTTAATTCATGTCTAGTTGAGATTCATTTATTCTAGTTCATATGGGAATAAGTTTTCTAGTCCTAGTTTGATTTGATTTCTAACTATTATGAATAGGGATATTACTAGTTATTTTCTATAGAAAGAAATACTGAGAAAGAAAAAGAAATATAGAGGAACAGAAAAAACTTGTAGTAAGATTCAAGATCTTTTGAGATTATGAATAAAATATTTTCTTCAAAATAGTATTAGAGCTTCTACAATCCTAATAATTATTTTTGAAGAGAATCCATTATCGGTGGACGACTATGACTCATAAATGTCGTCCGCTTGCCAATGTTTATGTTGACAAAGACTTGACTATTGATATATTCATGCTCGGGGAAGGAGTTAGAAAAAGATTGCAAGTTTAAAGAGGTACAACAAAACATGACAAAAGAGAAGAAGCTCTTCTCTAATTAAAAGTTGGAGGAAGGTAAAAAATAATTGTTGGTGCGAAGTGTATCAACACTAGAAGTTGAAGAGAAGTGTCTCAGCACAACCAAGAAAAAAATGTGAGTTTGGAGAAAAAATGTTCTAACACTTGGAAGTTGGAGAGAAAGTGTTCAAACGTAACTAAGAAAAAAAATTAATGGTAATTGAAGAGAAGTATTTCAATAATTGAAGGTTCAAGAGAAGTGTTTCCATAATTGAAGATTGAAGAGAAGAGAATTTTTCCACTTCAACAACGGCAACAAGAATAAAAATGAAGATTCGAGAGAAGTGCTCCAATACTACTACTATGACTACAACAACAAAATGAAGATTCGAGAGAAGTGCTCCAATACTACTATTATGACTACAACAAGAAGAAGAAAAATGCAACAGTATACAACTTTGAATTACAGGAGAATGTTGGATTAGTAGTTCAAAGTTGTAGAAATCTTAAGTTGTTTACAATTTGGTAATTAGTATTTTTTCAATGTATTCTTAGTTAGGATTTGTTTGTCCTAGTTCATATGGAAATGATTTTCTTAATCCTAGTTTAGTTTGGTTTCTTATTATTTTAAATAGGAATGTTGCTAATTATTTTCAACACAAAGACATATACAGAGAGAAAGAAATATAAAGAAATAGAGAGAACTTGTAGTAAGATTGAAAGTACTTTTGATTACTTGATGAATAAAATATTTTCCTTCAAAGTGGTTGGTATAATTCTTTTTTAAAAAATTATATTGAGATGCAAAGTTTTTTCTTCTTCTTTTTATATGGAAAAAATTACACTTTTTATATATAATACTCTTATGGTTTCAATCTATTTATCTTATTTTAATTTTACCGAAAATTTGATGTTTAATGAGAAAAAGAAAATTGAATCAGATAGTATTAATTAAACTTAAGATTGAAATAGACTATACATCATCTTTTTAAGAATATATACCTATAAATTATAATAATCTTATTACAGCTGAGGTCCCTCAAATTTGAATCATGCTATATAGTAGATCTATATTTAAAAGAAAAGGTCATCAACAAGAATGGGATATCAAGCCTAAAAGAAATAGAAGGAGATATAAGTCCAAACCAACTATAAAGGGGAGGAAAACAAATCCTAACAACTAATTATTTCTTTTCAAGGAAAATAAATAAATTAAAACGCAAAAAAAAAAATTTACCTGCTCTCTCAACCATTGATTTTCCATTTTCATTTTTTGGAAATGAAGTGCCCTTTCTTCTTTTCCAATGGGTAGATCATCACATTGTGGGCACATAACATTTTCCAATTTCTCTTTCATGTTCTTATTGTCACAACGAAATCTTTCATTTTCTATTTGAAGAGATTCGTTATCTGATCTCTCATTCATTATCTGAAGAAATATATATATTAAAAATATAATTATATAAAAATATAGATAAATAATATTAGATATCATAAGCTAATTAAATGTATAAAGAGATGTGAATTAATATTTCTTATGTTAATTTCATTTTCCGTCCCAATAATTTCGATACATTTTGATCTTGGTTCTTGTGGTATTTCAAGAATAACATTGAACTTCATTACAGTTTATTGAAATTTATGATTATGGTCCTTTTATGGAAAATGTTTCAAAACCTTATCATTATCAAATATGGAGTAACAATATAATACATGCTTAACATAACAATTGGGTAATTATGTGATTCAGCAATAAATAATTATGATAAATTTGTCAATATTCACAAGCAAAGAAATCTAAAGTGCACATTTTAATTAATTGAAGGTGTATGTACTTAGTTATATATGATGAGAATCAACACTAGAATTTAATTACATTTGGTAATAGTTATATATGACAAGAATCAACACTATAATGTAATTACATTTGAAAAAACTAAGAGTGATATCAATATATGCATATTTTAGATGTGTGAAAAATATTTTGTCACTCCATCTTTGTTTAAAAGCTCAAATTTTCGGTCTAATTTTGAACAACATACATTTCCTTCCTCATGTGCAATATATATTTTGAAGGATTAATTTTTGCATGGGTGAAAAACTTATTCCATTAAAATATAATTTATCCAACTCGCGATCGCTTCAATTTGAATGAATTTGATTAGGCCTATTTTAATGAAAGTCAATTTGGGCGATACTCAAAATGCATGTTTAAAAGTTCTTTGATATATATAAAAAAAATGTAGCTCAAATTGATTCATAAAAGAAGTTATTAAAAATGATTTTGTTTGGTAATCTTGATTTGGGAAATTGGATTGTGGTCCATCTAAGTGCAGCTCAAACAAAACAAACCATTAACCTATTCGTTTGTTCAAATCATTTTGACTAGCCTAAACCCAATTTTATCCCCCATTTAATATGCGTAGATTTTTTTCATTAATCCAAAAAGGGAAATCATTAATTCCTAATTATAAAATCATGTTTTCTTTGACTAAATTCTCAAACCTAATGGAAATAAAAAAAAAATTGTTCACTTAGGGGGGAAATAAAAAATTAGAGAAAGTGAATGTACGAATTAATGTATAGGGAAAAATATATCGTAATTTAACCAAATTTAGAGAAGCAAATTTGGGAACTAAAACAAGAGATTCAGGGCCATGGGTCGTGACTACTTTTAACTAGCCATTTTTAATAATATGTTAAAAAGGAATATTAATTCACTATTATAATAATAAGAAGAAGAAGAATTATAATTAATAATAATAATAATAATAATAAAATAATAATAATAATCAATTAAGTATAATTATAATTATAGTAAAAAGACCAATAAATTAAAATACCTTTGTCTGAGTTATTTTGTTTTGAAACCAAAACTTGATCTTTTTAGGGTCAAGCCCTACTTCTCTACTCAATTGTTCCCGTTGGTCCTCATCTGGATGGTCACATCTCTTGAAGAATCTTCATTTCAAAAATCACACAAAAAATCATTACTACTGATCAAATTTTTTAAAACAATAAACCTAAAAATAAAAAAGAAGAATTTTTTTTATCTATTATTGCAGATGTGTTATATTAGAAAGTATTTCTCTATCATTAACTGAGATCTCCAAGTTCGAGTGTTGAACTAAAGTCATCCTTGATAGAAAATGTTTAACCCCTAAAACGGGATATAATTTGCAATGTAAATTTGGATAATTAAGCTAGTCCCTAGAGAGGGTACTAGCTGACCAAGGACATTGAAGAGTGGTATGTTCTCGTGTATCCTTAAACAAAGGCTTGATGTTCGCAGTCTTTCGCTTTGGTCAAGAGTGTTTTATTTTCAAAAGTGAGACTTTGCGAATATGAATTTATCCTACCCTAAAGTGGGTTTTTTTCAATATAAATTTAGATTAATTAGTTAAGCCCTAAAGTAGAATATTTTAATGTGAATCTGGATTAGTGAAACCTAAAGAGAAATTTTTTGACGTAAGTCAATATAAGCTGATTCTAATAAAAAGGTATTAAACACCAAGAGAAAGATTGTGTGTAAATATGAGAAATACATTAAAAATTAAAGAAACCCATCTCCTTTTGTTAAAGTTATTAATGAATTATCAAGAACAACTAGTTCGTTAATAAAGGATGTATATACATGGTAGATCTTATCATCCAAAAAAACCTATTTTTGAACCATTTAAGCAATTCGATCAAAAAAATTGAATTGCAAAATAAAAAATACATATATATTTATCAGTGGTCTTAAGCAAAAAAAAAAAAAAAGGCAAAACATGAAAATAAATAAAAATTAAATTTGAGTTATTGAAAAAAATGTGTGCGTACACATACACATTCAGAATATTTGATCATACAACTAATGGATTTTGATTTTATCACTCATGCCTCTTAGGAAAATAGCCTAATATCTTTTTTAAAAAAAAAGAAGTAAGAGAATTGAACATCAAGATTTTTTTTGTAATAAAATTGTTCTTACTCTTCAAGCTGTTGAATTTGTTCCACGGAGTATCTTGGGACTTGCGTTCGCCCTTCTGATTTTTTTTTGGAGGTTGATTCTCCCGAATCTGTCATTTTTCTTTAGTAATTTTTTGTTCGATAAAACAAAAGAACACAAGAAAAAAACAAGTGTTAGTATGTTTATCTATTGTTACCAATCAATTTATATAAGAAACAAACAAAATAAATCCAAGAGAAAAGAGATGTATAAGAGATATTCTTACACACCTTTTAATTGATGAATAGAGATAGAGAAAGATGTCATAAGTTCATGGTAAATGATCTATTTATATAGTAAAAAAAAAGTTAGACTTGACATATGATTGAAACATTGAATCTGATCTGGCAAAAAATTAAGGATAAAAATTTAGAGAATACAAATGTGAACACAAAATAAGAATTGTGATATGTTTTAATTTGTTTTTGTCTTTTACAAAATGTTTAATTTGAGATTAATATATATGATTTGCTGTTTATATATTGTCTATGTAAATTGTATCATAGGCTAAATTTCATAAATAGAAATATAATTATGGCTTTTTGAGTCATATATTAAATTTCATAAATGGAAATATAATTATGACTTTTTGAGTCATACTTTAGATTTCATAAATGGAAATATAATTATGACTTTTTGAGTCATAGGTCAAATTTCATAAATATATATAGGAATATGACTTTTTGAGTCAGAGATAAATTTATTATAAATAAATATTTTATTAATAGAGAATCATTTATAATAAAAAATTTCATATTTTTTTATCTATTTATCTCACTATAATAAAAGGAGAAACATAATTTATTTATTGTTGACTTTTTTAATTTAAATTAATTATTCTATTATAAAAATATATCACTTCATTTACACAATAAACTAAATAAATTGTCCGTGCTTCACACGGTATTGAACTATTTTATTAGGCTTACATATTATTATTTCGTAATATTTGAATTTTCAATACATAATTGGCAAAAACATTTTATCTTAAGGCAAATCGATTCTCCAAAATCTTAAAGTGATATATTTTTTTAAAATTTCATACAAAAATTATGAGTCATAGATTAATTTTAAGTATTAAAAAGAAATCTAAGAAATTCTCCTTCAAAATAGTTGGTAAGATGTAATGAAAAATTTTAAATTCTAAGAAGTCATAAAGAACAATATTAGAAGTTAAAAAAGAGACCAGAAAATGTTGAAAAACAACACTCCCAAGTTATGTGGAACATCACGTCCATCAGGATCATAATTAATTAGATTCAAATGGACGATCTTGGACTCCTTTTTATGAACCTCAATCAATTTCTTTTTATTATTGTATGCAATATCAAGTATATGCTAAAAATGACCCTAAAATTGTTATTATCATAAATTTTTTTGGCATTGTGTCAAAATAGTCATTAATATTTTTAAGGTTTCATATCACCGGCCCCAACATATTTGTATTAAAACATAATTATTTTTATAGTTATAGTATGTACTCATAAAAAATGCAACTATCAACCAAGTAGTGGGTGACATCTGAATGTTCCGACGGGATATACTAAACCAAATTTTAACACATAACATATTAAAATCTCACAACATAATTTTGTGAGCATTTGAACACATAAATATCCAAAAATAATAATAAAGACGGTCTCACTTTCCTAACAATCAAAAAGAAAAATGCATGTGCTTAATATATTTTTTAAAAAGATAGTTTTTCGGGTAGTATCCAAATTTATTGTTCACAAATTTAATTGAAAGAAGCCAAAAAGAGGTACTAGTTCTTTATCAAAAATTAAAAAAATTATCAAAAGAATGAGTTATAACTACAAAAAAATTAATCTTCAATGATAATTAATAAATTAATTATCATAAATATGTATGTTCAGAGGCAATTGGTACTCTGTATAAGTGTCTCTAAAGTCAATAAGAACATTGAATTCAATGGCAATTAATTAATGCCGTTAAAGGTTGTAGCACTTTTTGTAAATGTGCATATTTTTTGCCAATAAAAATATTTTTGTTGTAGTGTATTTTGGAGATTTGTTAGTTTCACGAAACTTGATCTCTTATTATGCTAATAATAGAAGAAAAGAAGAAGTTTGACAAATTAGTTAACTTGCAATAAAAGATGTGGACAAATTGTCTCTATACAAATGTTCTAAAAATAGTGCAATATTATACAAATGTTTGTATCCAAGAAAAAACAATAAAAATAATATACTAATTGTGGCAAGCAAGAGAGCAATCATTTTGGTTCATCTAACAAATTTCATCGTTGGTTCCGTATTAGTTATCAAATATTTATTGTTGTGTGCTCTCAAATATAGCACAATCCCACAAAGAATTTTCCCAAAAGTACATGAACAAACCTTGTAAAAGGGGACAAAAGAGAAGATAAATTTTTGATATTCCTCATTCGAATTTTAAAGATACTTTAAAAAAAAAAGTCACCATAATAGCAAAAAAGGAAGTGGCAATAGATACACGAATCACTATTATTTAGTAAAAAATTCAACTTCATGAAATAGGAGCAAGAAAACATTAAGAAATGAAACACTTTATATGAAACATAATTAATGTATTTGAATTCAAAAAAAAAATAATGAAAGAAATAAAATATTTGTTTACTTAAGAACCAAATATAATGAATTCAACCATCAACCATTTCAACAACATTATGAATTGTAAACTAAGAGGTCCAAGAGTCGTAATGTCACATTGCAATTGAAATCAATTTGCTTTGTTTATATGAAGAGCCTTGTAGAAAGGGACAAAAGAGGATCAATTTTCACTCATCCTTGCTGGCACTTTAACAGATTAAAAAAAAGTCACCTAGATAGGGGAAAAAATTATCATAGTTAGATGAATTACTGTGACTTATAGTAAAGATTAAGCTCCATGAAAACTTTCAAGAATGAAACAAACTTCATAAAAAATCAATTAATGTATTTGAATTTGACTATCCTATACTGGGAACCACCACCCCCCCCCCTACAAATTACATTGGCAAGAAATTCCTCTATTTATAGACAACATATGGTAGTGTGAACAGATATTTATTGTGTCTTATCGAAAAGTTACAACACTTCAGAAAGGTCACAACCTTTCATAAAAGTCATAATTTTTCATAAAAGTCGCAACTCTTCATAAAAGTCGCAACTTTTCAAAAAAGTTCCAACTTTTCATAAAAGTCACAACTTTTCATGAAAGTCAAAACTTTTCATGAATAGAGAAGACAGGTTTTGAAAATAAATAAACTTAAAAATTCTTGTTTCTGGTGGCGCCACATAGGCGGACCTAAGGTTCTCTTTTATATAAATATATGATACTTTATTAATATAGGAAAATTTATTTTAAAAAAAACTCTCTATATTCTTTTTCTATTTGTCTATCTAACTTTTAATCATGAAATCATAATAATATTTTTTTATATTTAAGTATTTTATTTTTATTTTTATTTTTTAATTTATTCACTAGAAGTTACTACCTATGACTTGCTCCTCTTTAATTTTTACTTTTAGTAATATTCATAACTCTCATAATTTTATGGTCATAACCTCCAAATTAAATTTGTATGTTTATGATGTCTTACGGTATTTTTTTTTTGTCAATAAATTCATATTAGTTTCATGAATATTCACTTTCACAATATTTTTTTTCTGTTCATCATATTGATTTGGTTTGTAACAAAAAAGAAGTACATGAAGGTAAGAAATATATCATTGCAAACTTTTATTTTTTACTTCCTCTATTGTTGTCTATATAAATTCGTATTTGGTTTGTGAATGAAAATAACATGAAACAAAAAAAGTACATAAAGTTAATAAATATATCATTCTCAAGTCCTTATTTTTCCATTTCCTTTATTTTATCTATATAACTTCATATTTATTTTCATGAAGATTCACATACAAAATTATAATTGCTCTACTTCATCTTACTTGTTGGTGAATTAACTATAATGTAACAAAAAAAGTATATGAAGGTAATATATATTATTCTTAAGTCTTTCTTTTTATTTTTATGTACTTAGGCATGTTTTCTTAGTATTTTTTCTTTATGTTTGTATTATCATTTATTAAGTATGACTAAAAAAAAATCTCTGTAACTCTTAACAATGTGTTGTGCGTATGCAATGATTCTTTCTAATAGTTAGTATTCCAAATATAATATAGTTTGATTATAATATTTGTTACATTTCAAGAAATAATTATTATTAGTATTGTTAGTACTATTGAAAAGATAATATACAACTATATTATATATAGTTATATTTAGTTCTTTCTTTTGACATATTATTTTTAATTGGTATATGATTTTTTTTATTCAGTTGGTTGCATATAATGAAGATTTTACATATAGATCAAACCATGATGGCGGATCTCTTTGCAAAGGAAGATGGTAGAAGGACATAATTAGAGATTATTTTTTCACTTTGAATTATATTACTAACTTAGTTACTTTTGCTAGAGTTTATTAAATTTTAATTTATATATCAATGCTAATCATTTGATCCTTTAGTATTCTATTTTCTCTTTGTTATGAAGAAAAAATAATATAATTATTTCATTTTAACAACAACATGATGATTAGGAGTTTGATTTTTATTATAATCATAAAAAGTGATTGAAATATAAAATATTATTTTCATGATCTCATTTTTTGCGTATGTTACAATCTGTCACCGTTCTTTTTTCTTTGAAATATATTTATAATTTTTATGTAGTCACCAATTATTATATTTTCTTTGTTCATTTTTTGTATTTTCACCACTTATTTTTATTTATTTATTTTACAAATAAAATCAATACATAATTAGTAATACATTTAATGTTTAATAAAATTACATATTTGAATTATTTATAACTCATGTCTCTTCATCTTACTTGTAACGTTTAATATTAAAAATTATTCATAACTTTTATATGTTTCATTTTTCGTAAGTCTTATAAATATTTAAGTAATGTTTAAAAAAATACAATAAGCAAATGTAATAATAAAAAAATCAATTTTGTTTTGACAAAATCCGAGTTTGAATAGAACATAAGTACTTCTACAAAAGATAGAGAAAATTAATACATATATAATATATAATATTTTCAACCTAATACAGTATATTGTTATTTCAACAATATTATTTCTTATTCCATTTACTTTACCACGGTGAATATTTAACTCTATTATATACATATACAAAATAAATAAATATATTTTATCTGTTTAAAAATAATCTATGATATCAACGAGGAGAAATATTAATGCTATCTATATATTCGATATCAACCTAAATATTACATATTTCATATTATCATTTTATAAATATTTTATATAATCGCGCAAAATGCGAATAATTTTACTAATAATAGATAAATGTGAAGCTTCTAATAGAAAAAACATAAAAGAATTATCCTCCTATGATGTCCTAACAAATAACAAGAAGTTTACTAGTTATGTCACAACTTCATTTCAGTTAATTTGAGTTAACTTATGGAAAATTCTGATTTCTTCAATTATTGAGCTTAATGTTAAATTAAAATTATGACAAGAAGCTCCACGTAAGGTTACAGCTCCAAATAAGGTATACAAACAAGTTATTTTCATTACACAAGGATGCTTCTTGCTTGAGCTTAAAGTGTAAATTATACTCCCTCCGTCCGGTATTATTTGTCATAATTTCTATTTTTAGAGTTAAACTATAAAAATTTTGACTAATATTGTGAGATGAATTTTTTCATCATATTAATATAAAAAAAATTGTGATTTATAGTACTTTTCATATAGTTTTAGTATATCTATTTTTTTGTTTAAAATATCGAATTAATGTGATCTAATAATTTACCTTTGAAAATTAATCAAATTGACTTTCGATAAGCGCAACATGACAAACATTTCTGGACGGAGGGAGTATTAATCTATTATAGATGAATACAAGTTTCATTAACTATACAAAACATTTATGTTTTATTTATTAAAAATTTGTACTCCCTCGGTTTCAAAAAGAATGTGCCTATTTCCTTTTTAGTTTGTTTTAAAAAGAATGTCTCCTTTCTTTTTCTTTGTAACATTTTAACTTTAACTTTCCACGTGACATGTTTAAGACCACAAGATGAAAGGGCGTTTAGTACATTTGACATAACTTTAATTTAGAACCACAAGATTAAAAAATCTTATTTCTTTTCTTAAATTCCGTTCCAAGTCAAATTAGGTCATCCTTTTTAAAACGGAGAGAGTATATTTTATAGGTGTATATAAAAAAACTGTATAGATAATTTATCAAAATAGATCTCTAGCAAAAGTTTTACAAGATCTTGGGAGTTATTAAATTTTAGGCCATGATCCATACTCGAGGACGAATGTTACCAAGAAAAAAAAGTAATATAACACTCCATACATTGAAGCTTAGTTATAACCATTATATTTCCTATAGGTTCATCATACCCATGATTAACCATGTAAAAGCACATGTGAAAGTTGTTATCCTTTCAAGTACTAGTGTCCAAAAGGTTGTAGTTAAAAGAAAATTGAAACACCAAGTTTGGGAAGATTTGTGTCAACATGTGGACTACATATGTGACATTTTGAGTCAATGATTGTCAACAATTTTTTTAATTTAGCGTCCAATAACACCCCAAAAGTTTCTAATTCTATATCAGACCTTGTGAAGATACAAAAAACTGAAGTTTACAAATATTTCCTTACTACTTATGGATCGTGTAAGGAACCAACGACTATGATGGGATAATTGGTAGCAGATAAGTCGTAGATTGGTCCGTACAATGAGACCACATAAACTCAGGAAGACACTGTCTTTTACAACCACTTTTAAAGTTTGTAGAAGGTGTTTGTAGATGACCTCCGACATATTTTAAGTTAGGGTCATTTTGATCTCTTTTAACTATTATATTGCGTTGTTTTGGACTCTTTTTTTGAATGTTGAATTAAGGGATTCTTAGTAGACCAAAACCCAAATCAAATTTCCCCACTCTCTAAGTTTCCTGTCAACCAAGAACTAGGGTTCCAAGCTTCAAGTATCCATTCGAGGATTTTAAGCTATGGTTCTTCATTTCAGGTATGTGGAATTTCATCAATAGATATCCATTCAGCCATAATATTGCGTCCCAAGAAACCTAATTTCTTCATTGTATGAGTCCTACAAACCTAGGGTTTTCTATGATATTCATGTGTTTTCAATGCAAATTAGTCCTCCTCCATGAATAATCGAAGGAGTATCTTGTTCTAAATTTGGCAAGACCTGATTTGTGATTGAATAATCCAATAACATGATAAAAGTACAAAAAGATTAAAATATTATTGAATGTCAATTTGAATAATCAGGAATGATCACCATTGATCACTACTTCTTCCTAGTAATTAGTGGAAAAAATTAGACTCTAATAAGAGAATGTATTTATAAAAAATATTACACGAAATAACTAAAAAAGAAAAAATGAAAAAGACGAAGCATTTTATCCATCCAGTTGGTTGTACTCTAATACTTCTCCAAATATTCTCGGATCACAAATAAAACGTGTGTATTTGTAATTAGACTAGTAAACTATAAATTAAGAAAGCTTAATAAAGTACATAAATCAAAACAATTAAAAGATTTGTATAGAAATCTCTTTTACTTGTCTATTATCTTATTCTGGTTTGATCGCGAAAAAATAAATAAATAAAGGACTATGCCTTACGGACAACTTGAAGTTTATGTTGGACATGCAAGAGGCCTTGATGACCAAAATTGGCTCAGTATTTTCCTCATTAACTCCCTTTCTTTATACTAGTAAATCTAACTTTCCGAGTGTTATTGATTTGGATCTTACAAATAATTTTTAAAAAATTCAAATTCTAAATCCGCTCGTTATTATTAATATCCTTCATCTCTTATAGGTTAACTAATTATTTTACTTTTTTTTTGTTACATTTAAAAAGCTGATATGAATCCATATGTGGTCATTACATGTCATACTAAAGAGAAGAAATCCAGTGTTGCATCAGGTTAGTAGTAATTATTATTGGATCGAATGTAAAAACTTCAAATACTTTTTTAACAATAAATACAATAGTTTGTTGATACTGTCAATATATATAAATTAATTAAATACGTATCTAAAATGTATAAGTTTTGTTTTTATAATAGGCGAGGGAGAGGACCCAGAGTGGAATGAGTCCTTCTTATTCACTATTTCTCGTGGTTGTGACGAAGTTCACATCAAGATTATGGATGAAAATACATTTCAAGATGACGATTTCATTGGGGAAACAACGTTAATAATCTCCCTCTTTCCTTTCTATTTCAAGAATATTGATTTTATTTTGCGAATAATCTAGTCTCTAATGCATGCTTCTTTTTATTTTTCTTTTTTTTTCTTTTCTATATCCCGTGATCAAAAACAGAATTTCATTAGAGGAAGTGTTTCGCGAAGGAGAAGTTGAAACAACAACATATGATCTTTATAAGGACGATGAAAATTGTGGATCCGTCAAAATTGGCCTCACTTTCACACGTGAGGAGGTAACATATATTATAAGTTTTTAATTGACAAAATAAATTTAATTTATTTTTATTTTTTTTTTGCAATTTGAGTAATGATTTTTTAAAAGAATAAGATTATTGATCAAGATCAATATATTTTTCTCACTTGCAGAGGGATGAATATGACGAGGACTACTAGCTCATACTTTCGAACCCAAACAAGTTGAGCTTATGAAAAGGTCCTTGGGTTACCCATACAACAAAAAATAGTCCCGAGAATATATTATAAAAATGATGTTGAATTGTTTAATTTAGTTTAGTTATTATTTTCTAGATTTTGATTCGAATAAAATAGGAATTATTTTTCGTGTGTGTATTATTTCAATATGAATTAAATGTAAAAATTGTGATACACGTTATAGCAAATACTACATTTGTGTCATCGATCAATTTTTAATTAGTAACTTTGTTGAGAAGTATTGGTATTAGGGACACCAAGAAAACTTAATTCACTCTATAAACATTGATTTATTTTTGCTTTATTTTCTAGGATTGAGCTTTTAAAAAGGGCAAAACTGTGGAGTCATGGGTTTGTTTGATTTTTTTAAACTTGGGGTATATTTGTAAACGTGGGGTCAAGGACTTATTTAGTGTTTTTACAACTAAGGAAAGACATAGATGTTTATAAAATATATTATAATCCCAATAATTTTAGTTTATATTATAATCTGATTTAACATGTTAAAATATATATATTAAAAAAGCACCTTTTTGGGACTGTTTCGACGTTTCTTCTTCTTAGCTTTTCTTCTTCCCCATACATTGATTCTAGAGAATCAGTAACCATAGCATCGCCTCCCGCCTCTCTTCCCAATACACTTCTCCAAACATTTCAAGAGAAACCAGAAAAATCATATCATTGCTTCTCTTCCACATACGTTTCAATCATTTCATCGTCCATTAATCAAATGTTTCAACCGTTGCACATCCTAAACGTCAAATCTTCATCTCTTTCTTCTTATCCAAGTTCAAAATTTTCATCTTTGGTAAGTTTATTCTTGTTAAATAGTTGTTTTTGGTTATTTTAACCGTATTACGTTGTTCATTTTGTTATAGAAGTGTAATCAACCCTTTTTCTGAATGATTTTATTCATGTTCTTGTTTAGGATGCCGTATTTAGTTATTTATTTTGTTATAGCAGTGTAATAAACTCTTTTTCGGATATTTTTCCTCATGTTCTTGTTTAGGATGCCGTATTTGATTTTTTATTTTGTCATAGTAGTTTTAATAAACCCTTTTTCTAGATGAATTTTCTTCATGTTGTTGTTTTGGATGAATATTTGTGGTCTCTAACGATGTTTTTTGTTTTGATATAAATATTTGACCCAATTGATTGCTTTTTTTAGAAAAAAAAAATTTTCTGTTTATCTCGCCTGTTGATTTTTGAATTTTAGCTTTTGTTGTGAATTGTTGTTTTCTCCGTTGTATTTGTTTACTTTTGTTGGTCTTATTTTTTCTCATTTACATGTGTTGTTACACGAAATTGAAGAGCAGTATTTTTCATCGCCCTCTTTGTTAGACTTTTATTTACTTTAATATTACAGGTTTACTCAAATTATGACTAAATTAGAGGTGATCTTGTTAAAAAGTATGTTCCTAAGCCTTGTAAAAACAAGAAATAAAGACTCAATCTCAAGTTTCAAGGTGTTCAAAAGAGGAAAAAGATTGTTGTTGAAGTACCCAAATATGGTTTGAATTCTGATACGATGGATAAAATAGATAACTATGAGGAGAGTCTTGATGAGGTTGAGTCTTGTGAAGAGTGCAGCGGAGACGAGTCCACAAGTGGAGATAGCCAAGATGTTGGAGATGAGGATGATGATCATATATCCATGCCAACTTGTGCAAGAGAAATATCTGGTAAGTTCTATAATCTCACTACAACATGTATGGATGAGTTAGGATTTTTTTCATCCAAAGATTTTTGAGAGAGCAAGAATGACTAATGTATAATGATTTTAGAAATGTTTTACCGAATGAAAAAAATTATAATGACTTTAAAAGTAGTTTTGGTCATGTAAGGCATATTCCAGAATATTACAAATTTAATGGACAGATGGTCCATTACATATTGTTGTGTCATGTCAATAATGATAAAAAAATTGCATGAGATATGATTTTGTGTAAATGATAAGCCTACATGTTTTGGCTTAAAAGATTTTGTATTGGTTACGGTCTGAATTGTGGAGCATACCCCCGCAATACAAAAATGGAAAAAGTGCTTGACAAAGGTGATAAGTTTTACTATAAAGTAACAAGGAATAAGAATATTAATGGTTCAAAGTAGTTGAGTTTGATGAAGGGTGCCAGATTGAATAAGGAGCAGAAGTTTAAGTGCTCTTTTGTTTGGTTCGTCCACTCAATATTGCTTGCCTACGATCGATCTAAGATTGTGTTCAAACCACATTAAGATGACCGATGATTTAAACGTTTTTAAGAGTTATCCGTGGGGATAAAGAGTATTCTGATTTAACACTGAAGTATTTGAAGATCAAAATGAATTTGAAGAAACAATGTGAAGTGTACAAGGAAAAAAGGAATGCATCACATGCTTCGTATGGCTTCCCCTGAGCGATTCTGGTAATTTTCATCACTTATTTGTTATTTCATTAATTTCAAGTTTGGATATATAATATTTTTCCTCATCTTGATATTTATGCGAAGAGGTCTTTGGAGTCTCCACTGTCAATTTCCCGTTTACTTAGATGGAACATGAAAAAGAGTGATAATATTGTCAAAGGTGATATATTAAAGTATATAAAGGTATAAACTTATTTTGTCATATAACAATATTTGTAAATTAGTGAAGGTCTTGTACTAATTATATTTTTTTGTTAGGTTGTGCATCCATCCCTAGTACCTAGTATCTGTGAGAAGAAACAAAATAATATGGCAACATTAAAGCCATATACGAACGAAGTGAAGGACCCAATTATTGATGTCTTAAAGGCCAGTTTGAAACGTCATTGTCCTCACTTCTGTAGTAGGTCATGGGGAGGATGAGTATTCAAACGAACACATTCTTAATCAACTTGGGGAGAATTCTATACCAAGTACTTCTA
Source organism: Solanum chmielewskii (assembly GCA_027704785.1). NCBI lineage: Eukaryota > Viridiplantae > Streptophyta > Magnoliopsida > Solanales > Solanaceae > Solanum > Solanum chmielewskii. The sequence continues at coordinate 5,968,526 of JAKWIX010000327.1, forward strand.
AATATGGAAGCCTGGGTGAACGTTTTGTATCCTTCGAGCAATCAATGGTGGAAATCATTGCTTTTGTACGAGAGGAGAAGTTGAAAAGAAATGAAAAGAAAAAGAAAAACAAAGGTAGATAAATTTATATACTTATTAATTGTGTAATATAATGTATTTGTATTAATTCTTAGCCACTGATCTTGCAGTAGATGATGACAACTTTTCATCACCAATAGTGGATGACAACATCCTTCCATTAACTATAGTGGATGATGGTCTTGCTGCAGTGATGCATACTTTGCTGAAGAAGTTGATGAAGAGGAGACGAAAGAACAAGAGAAACAATAGAGGAGACGATGGAAGAGAACAAGGAAGAAAAAAAAAGAGGAGAAACTAGAAGAACATGAAGCAAATGGAGAAGGAGAGAAAGAACAACAAAAGGAGAAGATAACAGAGAATGAAGAAGAGAAAAAGCTTGAAAAAGAAGGGATGACCACTGAAGTTGAAATGGACGTGATGAATACTGTGATGGAGCTTATTGGTCAGGTTGGTGGTGATTAAGGACAGTTGTGGTTTTTGGGATGGTTATTCAATGTTATTTTAAGACAATTTGTGAAGTTGTTCATTTTTTAAGACTGTTAGATTTTGTGATAGTTGGGTTGTTCCTTGGTTTGAAGACATTTTTATATGATTTTTTAAGACAATATGTTTTTGACAAGTTGGTTTCTAAGAAGATGGTTCAAGTGGCATGTTGTTTTGTTGTTTTTGACGACAAAAATGTACATCTGATAATACATATTATATTATGAAGGGTTTTTAAATTTTTCATTAATCTATGTCTTAATAAACTTGTATGTCTAATACTATAAATTGTTATCACAATATGATAAATCAAAAATAATAGATATAACAGTTCAACAAATAGAGAGAATTACTTTATTTATTTATCACTACATTTCTGTTACTCATTTGTTAAAAATTTTCAAAAAGCAAACACAAAAAATAAATCACATAGTAAAGCTTTTAGGCGTTTTTCTTTTTCTTCTGCCAAAGTCAACCTTTTTTTAGTTACTCTCTATCTATTTCAGCATCTTTTAGCAATACTTTTATGTGATTCATCTTCTTTTCAACCTCTTTTAAGAAAGTCATAAGCATATTCCTATGTTCTTTGGATTTCTGTAGCTTTGTTAATAACTCAAATTTGGCAACGCCTTGAAAATTTGATGGGCTATTCGTTGATGATTCATTTTCATACCACCTAAAAAATAGGCATATGTCAACCGCACAATTAAAGAATTGCCGACATTGATTTGTATCGGTGTGTGACGTCCTCAACGTAGTTGATTTACCACAATGACAATTGTAAGACTTTTTTGCTTTGGATGTTTGAGACATTGTAAAAATGAAGATTTTTGAGTTGTTTATGAGGTATTGTCTTTATATTATACTAAAAAATAAGCAGATGTTACCGTTGACAAAGTGAAATTTGAACTATTGTTACCGTTGTGAAATGTGTATATGAAAATATGTAGTGATTGTCAAATTATATAAACCTCTCAAACTATCGATGCATATCTATGTGTGTGGTGTGTGTAAGATAATGACATTTACATTCTGACATTAGTAAGGTATATTCGGGTTTATGTCTATGTTATGCATTATCGATACTGCATGTAGTGGGATATGACAGTTATATATAGACCAAAAGCACTAGGATTTGAAAAAGACAACAATTAATTAATAATAAATTATATTTTAAAAATTTATCCAATTAAATAAGTTTACACAAGTCATATGATCATGTAAGAGTCCACATAAATTGGGTGTCGTGATTAGAGATATATGGAGAAGAATTGTGGTTATACAAATAACACTCTTAGAACATTTATATAAGTATGTTGTAATTTGCTTGATTGACGTTCTTCTTATTCAAGTCGAATTCGATCTGAAGGGAACATGTCGCGTAACGTGTTTAGTTCATATGTTCCTCTATTTGTCAATTATCAAAATCTTTGTTGATGTAATAATACTTATCACAATTCATGTGTTTTCCACTCTAGTTGATTCAAGTAGTGAATGAATCTCACATGATGGACGACGCGGTGTGAGACCCATTGTGATGATGTTCGACAGGATGCATCTCAGAACATAATTACTATCGGGTGTGACCAAGCTTGTGGTGCATCAAATCCCAAATTTGTCCACCAACTTAGTAATAGGAACCAACATGATTTTTTTACTTCGTTTTTCAAATTAACCTAGAACATTGTTACGTTGCCCTCTCTGCTCTCCTTCCTCTTCTCTACTCTCCTCAAACTTATTCGACGATATGTGAATGAATTCTTCATAATATGCACATGAGGTTCTTCTGGGAAGGGAAGAAGGATGCAAACATTGGGTTTCTTGGACCAATAAGTGGTTACCCAAAGAAGAAGGGGAATTCGGTTTTACATATTTTATTTGTTGTGAACTAACCATTATTTGGTAAGCTCTAGTAGATTATTAGGACCAAAAGGTCTCCATGGACAAACTATACGTGGACCAAGTACTGTAAAACACAAAAGCCCAATGTGATTGAATGGGGGAAAGGATCATAGCTCTGGAAACATATGCGAGAGGCTAGGAATATATCATTTGGATTATTACGTATATGTTTTGCCTTTGTCTAAAATTTTTAGAGTTTGGATTATTACGTATATGTTTTGCCTTTGTCTAAAATTGTTAGATTTTTGGTCCTGGGTAGCCCATGCATGATTATGTCTAGTAGCCCATGCATGATTATGTCTATTGGATTTCTTATAAAATTTGAAGCACTTGAGTGATTTAAAGAATATACGAATAAAGTTGAAAACTAATTAGATATAAGTATAAAGACTTTAAAAATCGATAAAAGACGTGATTATTTATCAAAACTATTTGAAGAATTATGTACGAAAATGAATACTATCAAACAATTATCTATTCCTTGTATACCTCCATAAAATGGTGTAGTTAAAAGGAGTAGAATATTGTTGAACATGACTGAAAAATTTGTCTATCTCTTCCTAGGGAGATGCATTAGGTATTGCATCCTCATATTAAATAAAAAACCTTATAGATCAGTATCTTTCACTACTTATGAATTTTGGATTGGTCATATAACAAAGTTGAATGGTTTACCATCTTGGGATTATCGGCACGTATGATCATCTTGGTGAGTTTGGTTAACTAATTTTAAATAAAAGAAATATATCTTTATAAGATACGCTGAACAATTTAAAGAGTGAATAGGAAGATGGAAGTACAACTGAAACTGAATCAAGAGATGTTAAATTTTTGGAAAGTTATTTTCCCCAAAAGAGTGAATAAAATATAGTGAGCCTCTTTAAGAAATATTGAATTTAGAAGATGAGATAACTACTAACATTAACATTCATAAAATTTCCATTTATGTGACACTAATTACTAGTTATAGTTTCATATTATTACAAATACATGAAATACTACAACCATCTTAAATTTGGAATAATTTACTAATTTCAAAATGGATACTACATGTATTAGAATTTAGAAGCAAACATGCATGGTAGATGACATAACAACAATCAACTAATTAAAAATTGATGATACAAATGTAGAATTTTCTAACGCGTATATTTCAATTTCACTTTAAATTCATATCGATTAAATACAAAAAATTTCAGCATAACCAATGCATATGTTATTCATACAAAAAACTAAGAAATTGATAATTGAAACAAACATTTCAATATGGTTTCATAATTTATTCCTAGGACTATTTCTTGTTGTATGGATAACTCAACGACCCTCTCATAAACTCAACTTCTTGGACTGGACAGCGTAAACTAGTAGTCCTCGTCATATTCATCCCTCTGCAAGTGAGAAGAATATATTAATCTTGACCGATCTAATTCTTTTAAATAAATTACTACTCAAAATTACAAAAAGAATAATTGATTTTGTTGTTAAAGAACACATAATATATGTTACCTCCTCGCGAGTAAAAGTGAGGCCAATTTTGACGGATCCACAATTTTCATCATCCTTGTAAAGGTCATACATGGTTGCTTCAACTTCTCCTTCGCGAAATACTTCTTCTAATTGAAGTCTGTGTTGATAATGCAACATCAAAAAGAACCATGTATTAGAGACTATATATTATTTACATAATATAAAGTTAATGTTCGTAGTTGAGAAGGAAAATAGAGAGATTATTAACGTTGTTTCTCCTATGAAATCATCATCTTCAATCGTATTTTCATCCATAATCTTGATGTGAACCTCGTCACAACCACGAGAAACAGTGAATAAGAAGGACTCATTCCACTCAGGATCCTCTCCTTCACCTATAAGATATGAATTTAGTTAATAGATCATATGATGAATTGACAATCATAAAAAAACTTATGTTGTTAAAGGTCGTTTTGTTACTGGTTAAAACTATGTAGGTACTACTAACCTGATGCAGTACTGGTTTTCTTCTCTTCAGTATGGCAAGTAATGATCGCATATGGATTCATATCAGCTGTTGTAAATATAACCAAAAAAAAAGAAAATTAAATTAGTTGATCGATTCATTTGATTTTTAGAAATAACAAGAGGATTCAGAACATGAAATTTTAGTATTTGTATTTTAATTATATGTTGTGCATATTTGTATGATTCAAATCAATAACATGTTGAAAGTTAGATCACATAATCTACTTCATATTAGAATATCATCTATAAATACGACCACAAATATAAGTATGAACTAGAATAAATTAAAGAAAATGTGTTGGTGAGGAAAATACTGAGCCAATTTTGATCTTCAAGGCCTCTTGCATATCCAATATAAACTTCAAGTTGTCCATAAGGCATCTTTCAATTCAAAGTAGAATAAGATAATAGGAAGAAAGTAAAATATATTTCAATGTAATTCTTTTTTATTGTTTTGATTTATGAGTTTTAGATCTGCTTAATTTATAGTTTTACTAGATCAATCACAAAAACACACATGTTCACTATGATCCGAAAATATTTGGAGAACAACCAACTTGATGGATATAGAACACTAATTTTTTTGTCCCTTTTAATGATATTTATAAATGGGAAGTAGTAGTGGTTATCCTCAAAAATCAACTTACTCTTCAAAAAGAATTTCTTTTGTGTTTTTAATATTTTTATTGGAACATTCAATTACAGATTAGTTCTTCATAGTAAGTAAAAAATTAGTTTTTCGACATGTTCGTTGAACGTGAATTCCTAGTTATGTAGTATAAGGTATTACGAGATAATATTGATATTATTAAAGTATATTTTTGAGTTAAATAATGTACATAAAATAAAACACAAGTTTCTTTGAGTGATTTTTGTGGGTTATGGATTGGTGACTTTTCATAAATACTCTCAACGTCAATAGAACTCTTTCCTTGAAAGTGTATCTCTCTCTCTCTATATATATATACTACTAGATAATCCAAGGTCCGTATATGGTCCCAATATAATTACTTATAAATTTAATATCAATTTTTCATAGAGAATTTTAATGTTTACTTTTATTTTTTTATTATTTTTAAATAATAATTTTTTCAACAAAAATATTAAATCAAATTTGATCAACATTCTTTTCCCCAATCAAACTTTTTGCATAAATAAAGTAATATAATAATGTAGATTAATTCAAAAACAAATTTTATGCTTGGTAATACTCATGATTTAAAATTTAAGTTTTCTTTTTACTATTGCATACTGATATAAATTTAAAGATTTTAAAATAATTTATTTTTATATTAAATTGTTATATGTAATTTTCTTACATATCTTTACTTTAATTTATTTTTTCACAAGTAAAAATTAGAATTAATAAGTGCATCTCATTATTACATGAAGTTTAACGTGGAATACATCTTAAATAATAACAGAAAAATGATTAGTAATTAATATAACACACTATTTTCTTTATATTCTGTTTCTCAGGTAGAATGATATATAGCGTTAATATTTTTCTTTTCTAAATTCATATCAAAATTATATTTTCTTAGTCTTAATTGATTTTTCTTATTTTTTTAAAAAATACTTTATATATTTATAAATTATGTAAAATATGTAATTATAATAATTAGAAATTTATAATAGTTACATGACATATAAAAAATTAGGTTGACTATCAAAATTTTATTAATGACACGGAAACGAAGACATGCAAAATAACATATATTATTTGAAATGATATAAAAATACTATTAATCACAATAATTAACACTTTAAGATACTTTTATAATATAAAATAAATTTGATTGACTTTCAATGAAATTTATAATTTGAATTATTTATTTAACATTTCGGAGAAATGCCAAAAAAATAAAAATGATTTGGAGTTTAAATGTGAAAAGGAAATGTGAACCTTTTTAGTTTTGGATTCTACTTTTGAAAATTTCTTATATTATTCTAGGGTAAATAAAATAGTGTATGGAATGAATATTGATTTTTAAAACTAAGGCACTGTCCATTAATCTTTTCCTTTTAACCCATTATTTTGATGTATTTAATTAGTTTCAATTAATTGTATACGAAATAAAAATTACACTGAACAATCAATTAACTAATGAAATTTTAATGAGTATATTTGTATTTCTAAGTAAAATTTCAATCAGTGTCACATAAATAGGATAAATGAAGTAACATACATTATTTGCAATTGAAGTAAATAATAATGTAAGTTATAATAATTAACAAATTTAAAAATTCAAAACATACATAATACAATAATTAACAATTTTTAATATTTGAACAATTAAAAATTGATCAACTCTCCAAATTTTATTTATATCATATATAACATAAATAATATTGTGAATCATAATAATTAACAATTTATGTTTTGGCTAATGCAGAATGTTGTGTGTAGTGTGTATATTTAGATATATAATAATAACTTTTTATATGAAATTAGTTGTTTTTCATAACTATGATGAATATAATTTTTTTGTGGATCTAAAAAGGAATAACAAAATACAACAATTGAGTAGATTGAATGTTACACTACTTTAAGAAAAAGAAAAAAAAGTATTTTAATTTTTTAATGTTATTAACTTATTAGTATATTAAAAAAATGTAAGAAAACTAGTGTGATAACTTTGAAGCCAATAATGGCCCCTACTTTTTTAGAAGTTTGTATGTTTTGTTTTACTCTTTCAATGTGTGGATAGCTACGTGGCCATAAGAATATGTTAGAATTTGGATGGTTTTTCTGGAATTTCAGTACTTCCTATGCACGAAGTACAATTGCTATTAAGCTGTAAATTTTATTTATTTACGAATTTGCCCCTGGTCGTCCTCTTCTTTCACTGTTCTATATAAATAAAAATAAACAATGGGGATAGCACGTGTTTAGCACGGATCCAACACTGTCAAATTAGTAAGATGTGGAATTGAAAATTATATCGTACAGTGTCGAAATACTACTCAATAATTAAGCTTGGTGAGTTAATTGAATACAGTACTACTGCTACATAAGCTTAATATATATTATTAGTCCATACAACAGACATGTTGTCCAGTTAAATCATCTACATTAATCAATATAACTGTTCGTTGAGTATCTAAAACCAATAAATAAAGTAATAAATAGGGAAAAGGGTCTGAGATACCTCTCAACTTTGTCATTTAAAGTTGATATACCCCATGTTATGAAAGTGACTCATATATACCCCTACTTGTAAACAAATATCTCACATATACCCTTTTCATCTAACGGAAATATTAATTTTAATCTAAATTTTTATTATTTTTTTCTAAAAAATATAATCCCATATGAGTAAATTTAATCCTCGTCAAACATATTTTTTTTAACTTTTTTTTGTTTCAATGACTAATTTATAATTATTATTTTGATAATCAAATTTATTTATGTTTCACTAATATTCTTGTAAAACTTATTGTAGATGATCAAATTTTTTCTTCGAATACGAAATTAAATTACAATACACAAAAAAAAATAGTTTAATTTTTTTCTTTAAACTAAGGAGTGAAAGAAAAAAATAAAATAAAAATAAGAAACTCAAATAATTATAATAAAAGAAGTCAAAAAATAATTTATGTATGAAAAAAATTAAATATACCTTAAACTTTGATAGAAGAATCATATATACCACTAAATAATTTTTTTTAAAAAAATTAGAAATAATAAATATAAATTTAAAACTAATTTTTTAACTTCCGTTAAATGAAGGGTATATGTAAGCCATTATTTAACGGCAGGGGTATATGTGAGCCGTTTGTATAACAGTAAGAGCATATATGAGCCACTTTTATAACGAGGAGTATATCAGCTCCAAATGACAAAGTTGAGGGGTATATCAGACCCTTTTCCCTAAATAGTAATACACATGAAACGATAAGAAACTGTGCGACGATGAAATTTCATTAGGAGGAGTTAGCCTCTTCTATTTTCCTCATTAGTGTGGTTTAACTCGGCCCTTTTACTCTTCTACTGTATACTCAATCTCTATACTTTCTTATTTAGCGTCATGTTAAATTCAAGTTATGCATATCATGTCAGGCTCTATTTTGAAACATAGGGTCATGATGATCAAGCTAATTAAACTAATTGAGTTCCCCATTAGCATTGTACTTGTAAATATGAACTTTTATTAAATTAACCAAAGATTAGTAAGTCGACGAACAATTAGAAATAAATTTTTTAACAATTACATTCCACAAAAAGGAAAATGAGATAAAAAGACATGAGAAAGAGAATTGAACCACTACTCACCCGCTTATTTATAGTAAGCCCTCACTTGCAGCATCAAAGATCCATCAAGTATGATCACAAATTTAAATTTATTTTCAAAATTAAACTGTCTGACTAACAACCATCCTAAATAGTTTTCACAAACCTACTATATCCATTTACTCAATTTTTAATTTTTGACCCAGCTTTCCCCCTTTAGGAATAACTTGTTGAGTGTGTCGCCCTTTGGACAAGCCAGGTAATTTGAACAACCAAAAAAGATAGCTTCAGAGTTCACGTGATACAAAAAGTACAAAGACGCAAAGCAGTCAACCGTAAACAATAATAAATTAACTTTAGCTAGCTAGCCCCTTACTTAAGCTAGTCTTCAATCAACCAATAGGAGTCAGATGCCCAATTTTGAGAAAATGGTTACAGTCAAAGGAGCTATGTGTCATGTCCTGCCATTTTGCCAGTCAAATTCGGCACTGAAATAAGGACAAGAATCTAGAGTTATGAAGAGATTATTAGAACACTTTAGAATTTTCTAGACACTTTCAAGAAGACTATAGAATTCCTTAGATCTTTCTTTAGAGGACTCTAGAATAACTTGACAGATGTCTTAGAAAACCTTAGAATTCTCTAAACTAGTAGAGAATTCTAGAATATGGATAAAAGTGTAAACACTTTAAGGACTTGTAAAGTAATTTGTAATTCCACTTTAGCTCCTAGGTTGTAATATAAATAGATGGGATATTCATTTGTAAGACATCCAAGCTTGAAGCAAACAATCACTCAAGAAAGAAAAACATTCTCCAAGCCCAAGCGAAAAACTCTCTAAATATTTCTTAGTCTTTCTTTAATAGAGTTTTCAAAACTCTAAATCCGTGACATACAACTATGCACACTCTTAACCAACTTTTAAAGTTCTATCACTATAGAAATTATATTAGTTCTAGAAACAAGATATAAAAGCTCACATACCAAAAATTGAAACAAAAAACCATCCTAAATATTTCTCACAGACCTACTATATACATTTACTCAACTCTCAATTTTTGACCTGGCTTAATTATTAATCACATTTCCAACTACACAAGTTAGGCAAAAAATTCAGTATCAGCCACCTCCAACACTTCTATTGTAAAAATCATTTGTATCAAAAAATTGATCATCTTTGAACTTCTAACCCCAGGCTTACCCCTTCCCCCAAAATTTCACAAAAAACTTAGCATCACCCCACCTTCAACATCATTCTTGTAAATCACATAAATCAAATAGATTAATCCACCTGAAAACCCTGCTAAAACAAACAAAAACACTTATATATGGGCAACTTACAGTTCATAGTTATTCGAAATTTGGAAAAGAAAAATCCAACAGACTACGTCAAATTCATATATGTTAGAGAGTTCAAGAAGAGCAAGAAATTCGAAAAGAGAAATCCAACAAATTACGTCAAATTCATATACTTAGAGAGTTCAAGAAGAGCAAGAACTTGAAGAAACATGTGAACACAATAATATTGTCCAATTTTCCCTTTCAATACTAAAAATCAAAATCTTATTATAAACATATAAAACAAAAACTTTCAGTTGCATGAGTCAAAACTCTTATTATTATTTTTCTCTTGCTCACAAAATTCTGATGAAAAAATTGAAGGTATGGAGTTCCATTTTGATTTCCACTATGGTCACAAAGAAAATTTGAAAGAAAAACTAATAACATATAAGAATAACAAAGGACAAAGGAATATCTTAGAATTGAAGCAACACTCCAAAAATGGAAGATGAAGAACACTGAGTGAATGAAAAAGAAAGTAAGAACTTGATTAATTGCAACAACAGTTTCCCAAAATTGAAAATGAGCAGATGAAGAGCAAAGTAAGAACTTATAGGAAGTGGAAAACTAAGACACAGGTGATTATTTACGTATGTATCTATAAAAATGAATAAAAATTTTCACTTATAAAAATGAATAAAATTAATAGACAATCAAAACCAAATATTGGGAGGTTCGAGAAATTTTTCAAAATAACAATATTTTGACATTTAATAGGATCTCTTAGCAATACTTTGAATATTTATTGAAAATGACAATATTTTAGTTTGTTATGGATTGATTTATATATATTTTTTCTTTATTTAATTTAAAATAATATAGTTAAGAACTAACAAACTACAGAAAATCAAGGGCGGAAAATATTTCAAATTAGATTAAGTTGCTGAAAATCTTTATTACTTTCCTTACAATAAATTATGAGACCTAAAATAGGTGGTCTCTTCCTTCTTTCTAAAGGTCATTATTTGTCCTTGTCTTTCAAAGAGTTCGGAGCTAAAAGTGCAAAAAAAATTATAAATAATTTCAAAAAGCTAAGGCAAATCAATTTTTTTTTTAAAACCAAAAGGGTAATTTCGCTCTTGGCAAAGCGATTTCGTCAGACAGAATGACACGGTTAAAAATAAAAATCACTGCTTTGGCAGCGATTTTTTCCAAAAAATCTTTTCTTTTTTTAAAAAAAATCAATTTTAAGTCTGATGGAATTTTTTTTCCTTACTGCGGGGCTGCGTTTTTCATGTCTATTGTTAATGTGCTATTATTTTCATGCATATTGTTAATTATTATTCCTATGTCTTATTTTATGTGGTAACATTTGATCTGACACGGAGTTTAAAAAATTACGAATACTTTGATGTTTACCAAATTGTCCTTCAAAAAAATAACTCACTTTTCTCTCTACTTATAAATGTAATAGTAAATTAAGTGGGACCAATAAGGATAAAAGAAAAATTATACCTTTAAATACTTACCATATAAGAAAATGTGACATTCTTTTTGGGTCTGACCAAAAAGAAAAAATAGTGCCACATAAAATGGGACGGAGAGAGTAATAATATAAAAATGATAAACAAGACGGGCAATATGCTAAACATAATTGTTGAAGCATGAGGAAAATTGAATCATATATCATAAATAATAATAAAGAACATTGAATTAAAAAAAAACTTTTAAAAGGGAAAGATTAGACACATCAAATGAATTTCTTGATTTTTTTTTTAATTTTATCAAAATCGCTGGAAGTATAGCCATTTAATAACAAAACTTTTAAAAAAATCTTAACCAATATCGCTGTTGTAGCAGCGATTCAACTTTAACATAATTCCTTTTTATAAAAACGCTTCTATAACAACCGTTTTAAAGAAAAAAAATGTTTTTTGTTTTCAATTTTTTTTTAATTTTTTTTAACGGAATAAGATCAACTTTTGTCAGAAGAAAATAGTTCCTGACAAAGCAATTTTTCCCTTTTGGTTAAATTTTTTTTGATGTGCCATTTTGATTTTTTGAAAGAAAAAAGTTGCCCTTTTGACTCCGGACTCATAATCGTCATTCAAAACTAGTTATTATTATGAAACTTTATGATAATACCTAAGAGTTTTATCTATTAAAAAAATGATTTTTTTCAAATTTACAAATTTGAACACCTACAATTTTATATTTTATTGGGAAAATGCACAAGAATCCCCTCAACCTATGCCAAAATCCAAAGAGACACTTATACTATACTAAGGTCCTATAACCCCCTAAACTTATTTTATAAGTAATTTTCTACCCCTTTTTGTCCTACGTGGCACTAATTTGAAAAAAAAAGAGTCAACCAACGTTGGACCCACAAGATAGTGTCACGTAGGCCGAAAAGGGGTAGAAAATTATTAATAAAATAAGTTCAAGGGGTTAATAGGACCTTTGTATAATATAAGAGTATCTCTGAGATTTCGGGCATAGGTTGAGGGGGTACTTGTGCATTATCTCTATTTTATTCGACATACTTTTCTCACAATGTATTAATTTATTTACCCGAATTTTTTTTATCTTTTCTTAAATCATTTTCATTCTAATATGTATGTCATTTGTATTTGTTTTCATTCTAGTTTTCATGTTGTATTTTTATATGTTACTAATTTTTGGATACGTGCGTTGCGCGTGTATCCATATTATTTTAAAAATATTTTGAATTAATACATGTTAGTTATAGTAGATTGAAGGGAGAAAATGGAAGTTCAAACTGATGAATGGTGAGTTTATTCGACCGATTTTATTGATGAGCATAAGATTATTAGGTATGATTTGAACAATTAAATTTAGTGGTAAAACTATATGATATTCAACTTTACCGTTTAATTAATTTTTTTATATTTCAACAACACAATTTATGTGTGAATATAAGTGACATCGGCTTGCAAGAAATACTTTACTTCTAGCAGTTTTTCGCGGTGTATCCTTAAGAAGTGGTAGTCTCCTTCCCTTAAGGTTCAATCAATATATGTCTTCTTTAGGGTGAATATTAGTAATGTCAATAATGGTGTAAGGTTGCAAATAAACAATATTTCTATTATCCCAATATACCTAGTTAGAATTTCTACAAACAAAAAATGTCAAATAAATTGAAAGGGAATAGTTATTCATGAAATAGATAGTTAGTAATTACTGACATTAAAAGTTCTATTAAAATTATAGTTACATGTATATGATCTTTTTGTCTGTTTCAAAATTATAACTACTTTAATTTGTAAATTTGAAAAAAACATTATTATAATGTATAAGTAGAATTATATTATAACTTATACTTAAAATCAAATATCATTTAGGTACAATATAGGCAATTATTTCAAGCAGTTTATGTATTAATCTCATATGGTAATAGAAAATGAGTTCAAGATATACCAAATGATAAAATACCATTTTGTATTCTTTTAGAAAGTGATTGGACATTATACAATTGCATTGCCCTCTTGTGTATCCTGCAAATTTTAACTTTTCAATCGTTGATTAAAAAAAAAAGGTAAAAGACCGAATGATTAGAAAAAAGTAGATATTTTTTAAATAATAAATGTAAATATATGTCAAAGGCTTACATTTTATAGGCCTAATTGTTAAAATTCTGTGTGAGTTTAGCTTCAAAATACTTACTAATATAAATTTGAATGTGATATTCCAGATCTGTATATCTAAATTAAAGATTAAAAAATAATAATTAAAGAAGCACAAAAAGAGAGGTGAAAACATTATAAATCATTACTAAAATAAATATCAGAGAATTCAAGAAGATGAAAATTTGAAAAGTAAAAACTTAATTATAATGTCATATCTGAAGAATCCCTCGTAACTATGACAATTTGTATACTCCTCAATAAATTATGATAATAATTAAGAAAGAAATAAGAGATTAGAGATAATTGAATCAACTAAATTTTTAATTGGTAAAAATCCACAGAAAAATTACTAAGGTTTTGCATTGAAAATCAACTCCGAACTCATATTCCTGATAGCAATTTCACATTTAGTTGTATATGATATATTACAAAGTCCCTTGAATAAATGAAATTTTAGGCATTTCAAAAGTTATGGTTACACTTCTAAAATACATGCATTATCAAAAGTTATAAAATAAAGGGCAAATCAAAGGTTGCAAATGTTTGGGCTGATTCTATGTATTTTTTTTTTAATTGGATTAAGTTTTGTCTTTTTGACATGATTAATATTTATGTAATTAAATAGTAGTATATGATATGATTATATGAATATGGATTAGTGTTTAATTAAAAATTTAATTACTTTTCAATTTGTTGTAAGTGCTAAAAGCTAATTCAACTCTGAAGATGGAAGTTTTCAACTTATATTAATACTACTTTCACGGTACATATGTTGTATGTGTGTATCGTATATATATATTAAACGATATTGTAAAATAGAATTAATATTACAAAAAAATATTCTTAGTAATAATTTTAATTGAAAGAATATAGAAAAAAATCTTTGAAATGATTAGTAGATACTGTCATAGAGTAACCTGCCTTTTGAGATCAAAATACATTTAAAGTTTAAATGTGGAGAGAAAGTGACTCTTCTTTTGTATTATTAATTTTACTTCAGTCAACTTTATAAACAAATCTAACCGACAAAATTAAAAAGATATATCCATACAAAAAATGTTATCAATAATCTTTCATGTTGAGATTATTAACATAAATGACAACACCATTTAAGTTAAATTTTTCTCTTAAATATTCATACATACATTTAGTATGTGCATGACTTTAATATGGATTACCATAAATATTTTTATATTTTATTTATATGCGTAATCTATATTTTACTAAATATAGTACTCAATTAATATTTGAGTAAGAGTATCATAGTGAGGTAATATATAAAGTAAGAGTATCATAGTGATGTAATATATAAACAGCATAACATTTGTTGAAAAACATATCATTTATTTAAGTTTGTACCTTATCTTTGTAGAATTGTAGTCTTCTCCTTTTTTTGCCGCATGCATATCATATAGTTGTTGTCTAATGAAAGTGTCTAATATCTTTTAGAAGTTGTATCGTGATAAAAAATAATTGATGAATTAAAATTAAAGTGTTATTTATAGAATCTTTAAGATTATTTTATGATTAATCACTATTTTCTCATCTATTTCTATATAGCTAGCAAGAAGTGCATCTTGCCACTTAATATTTTTTCAAATTAAAATGAATGCAAAATAACTGGAAATTCACAGTTCAAAAATTTTGTACTCATACTTCATAAAAATGCAAAAAAATAAATAAATTATATGGAACAATACATTGCTAATGAAGAAGGAATATATGTCCATGCTATATCACTATACTGTTTTATTTATTGAAATATCTTTTCACCAACACTTTACTTTCTCCATTCATTTTTTCTTACATATATATATATATATATATATATAAATTTTATTATCATGACTATATTATCATATTATAAGTAAAAGTGAAAATCTATTTTTAAAATGGTAATTCAACTTTGAAGATGGAAGCTTTCAACTTATAATAACACTACTTTCGCGGTAGGTATGTTGCACGTGTGTATCATACATATTTTAAACGATATTGTAAAATAGAATTAATATTACAAAAAAATATTTTTAGTAATAATTTTAATTGAAAGAATATAGGAAGTTTTTTTTTTTGAAATGATTAGTAGATATTGTCATAGAGTAATCTGTCTTTTGAGATCAAAATACATATAAAGTTAAAATGTGGAGAGAAAGTGACCTTTCTTTTGTATTATTAATTTTACTTTAGGCAACTTTATAAACAAATCTAACCGACAAAATTAAAAAGATATATCCAAACAAAAAATGTTATCAATAGTCTTTCATGTTGAGGTTATTAACATAAATGATAGACGCTATTTAACTACAATTTTTCTCTTAAATATTCATACATTAATTAAGTGTGTGCATGACACTATAAAGAATTATCATAAATATTTTAATATTTTATTTTTATGCGTAATCTATATTTTACTAAATATGAGTACTCAATTAATATTTAAGTAAGAGTATCATAGTGAGGTAACATATAAAGTAAGAGTATCATAGTGAGGTAATATATAAACAACATAACATTTGTTGAAAAATATTTTATTTGTTTAAGTTACTACCTTATCTTTGTAGAATTGTAGTCTTCTCCTTTTTTTGCCGCATGCATATCATATAGTTGCTGTCAAATGAAAGTATCTAGTATCTTTTAGAAGTTGTATCGTGATAAAAATTAATTGATGAATCAAAATTAAAGTGTTATTTATAGAATCTTTAAGATTATTTTATGATCAATCACTATTTTCTCATTTATTTTTATGTAGCTAGCAAGAAGTGCATCTTGCCACTTAATATTTGTTCAAATTAAAATGAATACAAAATAACTGGAAATTCACAGTTCAAAAATTTTGTACTCATACTTCATAAAAATGCAAAAAAAAAAAAATTAAAAATATATGGAACAATACATTGCTAATGAAGAAGGAATATATGTTCATGCTATATCACTATACTATTTTATTTTATTGAAATATCTTTTCACCAACACTTAACTTTCTCCGTTGATTTTTCTTACATATATATTAAAAATTTATTATCATGACTATATTATCATAATATAAGTAAAAACGAAAATTTATTTTTAAAATAGTGGATTGAACATAACTAATAATTCACTAGGTGATGTGGATGTCCATTGTTTTCGTAAAATTAGAAAGAAACTCCATTTTTGAGGGTAAAAGAATAAAAAATTTAAAAAACAAACCAACAAATATCTTAGCCAAAACACCTGACTGTTTTTATACTAATCATTCACACAACTTTTTGTTATTGTTAACTCATGAAAATCAAAAGAAAAAATACGAGTGTGAATTGATTCACCATTTGCTAAAAAATTTTCACCAACTCTTTTTATGTAATACCTCGAATTTCGTTGAACTTTGAACTTAATCAACCGTTACAAATAGCCGTTGATATTTTTATTAGAAAAGAAGAGTGGGCATACTAAAAAAATCATAATTTAAAAGTGAAAGTAAATCACTCTATTTATAGCTAATAAATAGTAGCATGAATAGATGTTAATGGCGTTTAATTAGAAAAGTTACAAAGTCACATAGCTTTGGAGGAGTCACAACTTATCATAAAAGCTACAACCCTTTGGAAAAGTCACAATCCTTTGAAACATTCACAACCTTTCGAAAAAGTCACAACTCATCGAAAATGTCATACATAAAAAAAAGGCACAACTTTTTGAAAAAATCATAGTTCTTTAATGTGAAAGGGTATCTACTTTTAATATAAATCAATTAACAAATATAATAAATTGAGTATTTCTAATTGAGGATATTATGGTAATTCAACATTCAAGTTTGGGAGTTCATACTTTTAAGATAGTATAGAAGATATAATTTGACATACTTTTCTCACAATGTATTAATATTATTTACCAAAAATTTGTATACTTTCATAAATCATATTCATTTCAATATGTATGTCATTTGTATTTGTATTAATTCTAGTTTTCATGTTGTATAATTAAGCTTGTATTTCTTTGTTAGTTTATATTAATTCCAATAAGTATGTCAAATGAATCTACAGTTATTTAAGAAAAAAATTTATATTCATTTTATTTTTTATTTTGTATTTTAATTTCAATATTGTGTTTCCTTTCATAAGTCGTATTCATTCTAATAGATATATTATTTGTATGTTCATTCTAGTTTTTATATTGTATTTTGTATAGTGATATAAGTGTATTTAACATCATTCTAAAAAAATGCATTCAAATATTAAAATGTATTCAACATCAAACAACATAAACAAATATATGAATTTCTAGAATCTACAAATTCTGGAAAAAAAAAGAAAATCACAAAAAAATTGAAAAATTATATATATATGATGAATATTTAAACAAAATCACATGAACATTGGAAAATTCGACGGGTGAGTATAATCGGCGCTTTAAACATGAAATCAAAAAAATAATTTCGGATGATGGAAGTTACCTTGTCAATCGAGTAATCTACTTGAATTAATAAATAGTTTTAGCTTAACAATAAAGAATTTCATGGTGAGCAACTATTTAGCACCTTAAAGGAATCTAAACTTGAAAGGTGAGATATGGAGAAGAAAGGTGAAATGTGGGGAAGAAAGGTGAATGATAATGAAAAAGGTAAATTGTATTAGTTTATTTTTTTCCGTTTAAAACGGTTATTAGTGTGTATTCTGGTCCAATAAATGACTCTTTCCATAAATAAAATGAATTGAAAATAATAAAATATGAATAGATATTATTTTACAAAAATATTGTCATTCTGTCATTTTAATTAAATATTTTAAATTATTGCTATTTTGACTAATTATATTAGTAACGGTGACTTAATTGCTAATTTATCTAATATTGTATAAGGCAAACTGTTTATGTATACATATATATATATATATCTATATATATATATATATATATATATATATATATATATATATATATATATATATATATACTATTTAGTGTTAGATATATGGCCTCATCTTCAAATACTACCTTAGCCCTCTCCTATATATATATATATATATATATATATATATATATATATATATATATATATATATATATATATATACTATTTAGTGTTAGATATATGGCCTCATCTTCAAATACTACCTTAGCCCTCTCCTCATTTTCTCTCTCCATCAATTTATAGCGATTTGTTCTATTAGCTTGAAATTATCAAGTTACTTATTTTGGAGATCTATGTCTCTCATATCTTTCAAGATATGTCAATTGTCGAAGAAATTTTTTACAAATTTGAACATATCTGAGAACTGGGAAAATTTATTGAAGTTCATAAAACTTAACGTAGTTAATACTAGCTATGTCCCTGTGAGGTGATTGAAACTCCCTCTCTTATTTGTGAAAATGAACTTTGATGGTTCACGTGTTTGAAATTCTACAGGAAATGATGGAATAGTGAGAGATTCCCTGGGCACATGTTTGATGGCCTTCATCCTCTTATTTGGAAGAGACACCAGAAACACTGCAGAAGCAAATGCATTCCTCTTTGGATTATTAACAGTAGTCATAGTCTCATCATTACAGAGATTGATTCCCTACTCCTTTGAAACTATACATTAATAACAGTTGGTCCACTCCATAGAGGATTAAGGAATTAGTGCAGGAAATTAGAAGATTGATTCAGAGACATGATGTAATTATTAACCATTGTTTTAGGGAAGCAAATAGTGTGGCTGATAAATTGGATTGAATGAGTCATTTTGCTGAGGAAGTTAAAGTTGTTCGGATATAATGCTCTGATTTATTAATATATATACCCCACCGCCGTGGAGGTTTATTCACGGGGTGTTACCACGAAATATTGGTTTCTCTCTTTCTCTCTCTAGATCTCTCTTCTCATTCTCTCTAAAGTTCTTCTGTTCTTTATTCATCAAGTATGTGTGTGGATTCGATCCTAACAACTGGTATCAGAGATAAGGAGATTCAACACGATCACTGAAGATGGGTAGTTCGAAGCTTGGAATCGAGAAGTTTGATGGATCTGATTTCAGTTTCTGGAAGATGTAGATCAAAGATTATCTATACCAGAAAGATCTTCACGAACTGTTGACCGGGGTGAAGCCGGAATCCATGACGGAGGAGAAGTGAAAATTCAAGGATCGCCAAGTTCTAGGGTTGATCCAGTTGACTTTGTCAAGAAACGTGGCGTTCAACATCGTGAAGGAGAAGAATACGTCCGGTCTGTTGAAGGCACTGTCAAACATGTATGAAAAACCATCGGTAATGAACAAGATATATTTGATGCGTACATTGTTCGATTTACAAATGTCTTAGAATGGTTCCGTTTCTGATCATATAAATGAGTTCAATATGATTGTGAGTCAACTCAATTCTGTGGATATTAATTTCGAAGATGAAATTAAGGCATTGATTTTGATGTCATCTATGCCCGAGTCTTGGGATACTGTTGTTGCTGCGATTAGCAGTTCCCGTGGATCTGAGAAACTGATGTTTGATGAAATCCGTGGTGTTGTTCTTAGCAAAAGTATTCGCAAACCAGTAGTAGGAGATTCATCGGGCAGTGCTCTCAATGTTGACCGAAGGGGGAGAAGTAAGACGAAAGGCCAAAATCAACACGGTGATCAAAATCAAAGAATCGAGGAAAATCCCCGAATAGATCAAATGTGACTTGTTGGAACTGTGGAGAAAAAGGGCACTTTCGGACGAGCTGTTCAAAGCCAAAGAAGAAATAGAATCAGAAATTTAAAGATGACAATGATTCTGTAAATTCAGCAGAGGACATTGGGGATGCTCTAATCCTTAGTATGAACAGCCCGGTTGAATCATGGATTTTGGATTCTGGTGCATCTTACCATTCGTCTCCAAGCAAGGAGTTGTTCCAAAATTTCAAATATGGAAATTTTGGAAAGGTATATCTTGCTGGCAATAAAGCCTTAGAGATTGAAGAAAAGGGGGATGTTTGCATAAAAACCACCTCGGGAAACCAGTGGACATTGGAGGATGTCAGATATATTCCTGGGATCAAGAAAAATTTGATCTCTGTTGGTTAGTTGGATAGCACGGGATATGAAGCAGAGTTTGGGACAAGTTCGTGGAAGATTGTTAAAGGTGCTATGGTAGTAGCTCGTGACACCAAATCTGTAACCTTGTACACCACTGCAGGGTGTATTAACATGGACGTTGTTGCTGAAGGTGCTTGTTCATGTCTGTGGCACAACAGACTTGGATACATGAGTGCTAAAGGAATGAAGATGCCGGATGAAAAAGGAGCATTAGAGGGTCTGAAGTCTATTGATATGGGTCTTTGCGAGAGCTGTGTTATGGGCAAACAGAAAAGATTAAGTTTCACAAAGACTCCTAGAGAGACAAAGAAAGTGCGGTTGGAAATGGTCCATAAAGATGTTTGGGGACCATCTCCAGTATCATCTCTTGGCGGTTCCAGATTCTATGTTACCTTCATTGATGATTCCAGTAGGAAGGTATGGGTTTACTTCTTGAAGAATAAGTCAGATGTGTTTGCAACTTTCAAGAAGTGGAAAGCTGAAGTTGAGAATCAAACCGGTTTGAAAGTCAAATGCCTAAGGTCTGATAATGGAGGAGAGTATGACAAATCAGAGTTCAAGGCATTCTGTGCAGCTGAGGGACTCAGATTGATGAGAACAGTTCCTGGTAAGGCTAGACAGAATAAAATTGCTGAGAGGGTGAACAGAACATTGAATGAGCGTGCAAGGAGTATGAGGATACATTGTGGGCTGCCCAAAACATTTTGGGCGGATACTGTGAGCGCAACTGCATACTTGATCAACAGGGGACCATCAGTTCCTTTAGGGTTCAAGATTCCAGAAGAGGTGTGGACAGGAAAAAAACTCAAGTACTCATACTTGAGGACTTTTGGCTGCACTGCTTATGTTCATGTTGATCCAGAAAAGAGAGACAAGCTTGATGCCAAGGTTGTGAAGTGTTACTTCATAGGCTATGGTTCTGATTTGTTTGGTTACAGGTTTTGGGATGACAAGAATAGAAAGATCCTAAGACATTGTGACGTGACACTTAATGAGTATGTCCTGTACAAGAACAGAGCTCAGAAGGTTCTAGAGATTACAAAGCAAGTGGGAGTTGAGGTTGAGTTGGAGAAGAGTAACCCAGAGATGTCGAAGCAGATACTCAACCAAATCCTACTAAAGAATCTGAAGTGGAGTATGTTACACCTGAGCAGGTGTTAAGAAGATCATCCAGAACCATCAGGGCACCAGATAAGTATTCACCTTCATTACACTATCTATTGCTGACTGATGGGGGGGAACCAGAGTCTTTTGATGAGGCCCTACAAGTGGACGATTCGATCAAGTGGGAGCAAGCCATGGATGATGAGATGAGGTCACTTGAGAAGACCGACACATGGGTGTTGACTGAGTTACCTGCAGGGAAGAGAGCTTTGCTGAACAAGTGGGTGCTCAGAATCAAGACTGAAGAAAATGCAAAAGAAGGTTCAAGGCTCGTTTAGTGGTTAAAGGATATTCACAAAGGAAAGGTATTGATTATGCTGAAATATTCTGTCCTGTTGTGAAGTTAACCTCTATTCGAATTTTGTTGAGTATTGTTGCTTCGGAGAATTTGCATCTAGAGCAAATGGATGTTAAAACAACGTTTTTACATGGAGATCTACACAAAGAGATCTATATGCAGTAACCGGAAGGATTTGTGGTTCTAGGCAAGGAACACATGGTGTGAAAGCTCACCAGAAGCTTGTATGGACTAAAGCAAGCACCAAGGCAGTGGTACAAGAAGTTTGACTCTTTCATGACCAAGAGTGGATTCTGCAAAGCTGGAAAGGATCAGTGTTGTTACTTCAAGAAATACACTGATTCATATTTCTTTCTACTCTTGTATATGGATGATATGTTGATTGCAGGATCTAGTATGAGGGAGATTAACAATCTGAAGACAAGGTTGTTTGCAGCGTTTGAGATGAGAGATTTGGGTCCAGCGAAGAGATTTTAGGGATGAGGATTTCTCGGGATAGATATGCTTGCACATTAAATTTATCTTAGGAGTTGTACATTGAGAAGGTGTTGAGCAGATTCAGGGTTAATGATGCTAAACCCAGGACAACTCCATTGACACATCACTTTAAATTGTCAAAGGAGCAGTCACCCTAGACAGCCGAGATGCGTGAGCATATGGCACTTGTTCCATATGCTTCAGCAGTTGGGAGTTTGATGTATGATATGGTCTGCACTATACCTGATATAGCACATGCAGTGGGAGTTATTAGCAGGTACATGGCAAACCTGGGGAAAGAGCATTGGGAAGCTGTGAAGTGGCTTTTGAGATATATGAGAGGTACATCCAGTACTTCACTCTGTTTTTGCAAAGGAAAGGTGACTCTACAGGGTTTTGTGAATGCTGATATTGGTGGGGATATTGACTCGAGCAAGAAAACATTCGGGTACATTTACACCGTTAGGTGGAACAGCAGTGAGCTGGATGTCCAAGCTTCAAAAGTGCGTTTCTCTTTTATCTACTGAAACTGAGTATGTGGCAATAGCTGAAGCTGGGAAAGAGATGATATGGCGGGCAGATTATCTGGAGGAATTGGGCAAGAAGCAGAGCGAGAAGATTCTTTACTCAGATAGCCAAGGTGCCATACAGTTGGTGAAAAATCCAGTCTGTCATTTAAAGACAAAGCACATCAGAAGGCGGTACCATTTCACTCGCTGGGCAGTAGAGGATGGTGATATGTGCTTGGAGAGATATAGGGTGCAAAGAACCCGACATACATGTTAACGAAATGTGTTGATGTTGGGAAACAAGGGTTATGCAAAACCTCAATTGGTCTTCTGTAGTTGTTGTTACAGATGTTGCGGTGCGGTAAAGATGTTAATGATGAAGATTTTTTTTTTGAGAATGTATTTTTTGGATGACTGAATTAGTCTCCAAGTGGGAGAATTGTTAGGCTGTGGAGCCTGATTAATATTTGATGTATTATTTATTCTTCATTTATTCTTTGTAACAAAAAATACTCAGATTTATTAATATATGTATACCCCATCGCCGTGGAAGTTTACTCACGGGGTGTTACCATGAAATATTTGTTTCTCTCTCTAGATCTCTTATCTCATTCTCTCTAAAGTTCTTGTGTTCTTTATTCATCAAGTGTGTGTGTGTGGATTCGATTCTAACAAAAGTATTTACGCAACCTTTACATACTTTTATGTGTTTGGCATTGTTTGTGACTCCTTTTGTACTCGTATATTATGCAAATCTCATTAGGAAGGTAAGGTAAAGTCATCCTTCCTCTTTTGTAATAATTGATTTGGAGTCACTATAAACACTTTAAATACTGAGATGAATGCAATAAAAAGAAAATGATCTGGAGGGTAATTACACCTATTATTGGATGATATAAACTCTAGTATATATAGATAACTCATGAGCAAAAGGAGAAATCTGGAAAAGGTGATATAGGGACAAAGATGAAAAATGAATAGTAGTATTATGAACAATTTATTTGCAACAACAAACATAGTTTCTGAATTATGTGCACTCCTAAATAAATTAAAGATTGCAATCAACAAGAATCTAACACCTTTTGAATTTAGTATGGATTAAAAAGGACTATTCAATGTGAAACGAAAGATCATCGATCTTATTCAACTATTTTGTCTGAATGCAGGGAACTACTCTGCAGACAGCTAACATGTTGCAACATATATAGGTGCAACACAATTGTTGCGAAGAAAATCAAATGACAGATATTCTGGAGAAGGAGAGATCTAAATGGACAGTTCCTCCCCTTTTTGTACCTTAAATATTTGAAAGCAGACAATTTACAAACTCTTTTTATTAGGCTGATAAAGTCCAGTAGTACTAGTAAATATTAGAATAATTCCAACATCCATTCCGAAAAACTAGAGTAGCAATACTCTATAAGATCCTTGTATTGATTTATATGATGTTGGTATTAATTATGCTGAATTTCTTTTTACCATTCCTTTCATGAAAAATCTTAGGATTCACTAGTCATTTTCTTGTAGGAAAAAGGTTAATGACTCTATAAATAGAGACTTGTTTGAAGAAACCTATCCCCTAGAACAAGAACCAGGTTCTTGTAAGTTGGTTTAAGTCAGAACACAAACATTTGTTAAATTAAAAACCTTCCTCAATCAAGGAAGGAAAAACCTCGTTTTATTAATTTAACTAGATGATTTTATGATTACAACTCAATAATTAATAACCTCACCACTACAACAACTCTCGATTAACTATAATCGACTAGTTCTACTCTCCAAAAGGCCAAACCCACCTTTTGTTACAAATCTCACCAAAGCTCAACTCTACAAGAAGCCAAACCCACTTCTTGTACAAAAAATGTAACTAACAACTCAACAATGAATCAAGAAAATAGTTTTACTGGTTCAAGACTTTCTAACTCAAGAACTTCTTGAACTTAGAAAACCTATCGATCTTGAAGGCTTTTACTTGATGAATAACTCTCGCTTTTCTCTCTATGTAAAAGTTGTGGCTTCTTCATCTGCGTTTGATCTCTTTTTATAGAGTTTTCTCCTGCCTTCTCGTACCTTGAATCCTTATCAAATAAGGTAAGAAAATTGTAATTATAGTTAAACAAGGAGTACTGATTTTACCTTTTATTGTACAATCCTTTCTCTATACAACTTCCTTACTTTATATATTCAGGTTTCCTTAATTGTCTCAACTTGTATTTTCAGCATCTTTATGTCTTGTACATTAAATTGTATAATTGAAGTGACTGCTACAATTAGTTCTGGTGGCTGCTTGTTGCGACAAATCTGGCGACGAATCTGGCAAACTCTTTTATCCTTATATTTGAATTTCTTGTCTAACATCAAAACAATTATTTTATGCTCTTATATAATTACCAGATTCTATCATATTCCCTTTTTTTTTATGAAGACAAACCTGTGTAATGCAACATATAATAATCTTCCCCCTTTTGACAAATCAAAAAGAGTCCAATAACAGCTAAACAAAACCAGATAACATCCACAGCAACAATTGATGCTCAACCAATTGAGCAAAATAAAATGTTCTGGCTAAAGAGGAATATCAACACAGATTTAAGTAATCAAAAGAACCAGGTGCAAACAAGATGCTTTTCAAGTTGAAGATTGACTAGGCTTGGTGGAGGCAGAAGCAAGCATATCCAGTACTCTGTCAACCCTTGCATTGTTAGCAAGCTGCTGCTGCACCAAATGATCTTTCAACCCGTGAATCTCAGCATGTGAAGTATGAGTTCAGCACGCAAATTCTGGTTTTCTAATTCAAGAGTGGCATACTTTTCTTCTGCCACTTTGAGTTCCCTGAGTAATTGAGCAACATGACCAGATGTACGTGGAGAAGCATTAGCAACCTGCTCCGACTCTATGGGAATGCCACAATCAGCAAGAATGGTTTGAGTAAACATATCTGCACGAGTCAAAAACCTTCCTTCTCCCAATGGTACTTCAAACGCATTAAACACTATAGTTAAAAGATTCCCAAATGCTAATTGATGAGAACCTAATTTAGGATCAACAATTCTAGCAAAGTGTTTGATGATCAGTGTGGGCCAGTCAATACGTTATTTACATTCAAGAGCATTCATAAGTCCCACGTCCCTTATGAAAGCAATGTGACGTTGGTGACTCCTAGGCAGTATTCCCTTATGTACTATCTCAAACAGAAACTTATGAACTGATCTCATGATACCTTTTAACACAGTCTGGGCCCTAGTATTGACTCTACCTTGAGAAAACTTAGCTGGAAGACTAGAATGTTTATAAAAAGCCCAATGATACTCATTAATACCCACATATGGTATATGTAAAATTTCCCTAAGCTTAGTTGCATCAAAAACAAACTCAACTCCCTTCACACTAGAAGATACTACATCCCCTTTCAAGATTGTTAAATTTGTGTAAAAATCTACTGCTTCTTGTTCATAAATCAGATTAGGTTCAAGAAATAGCTCCTCCCACCCCTGAAACTGTAGTAACTCACAGACCTGCTTGACTATGTCCATTGATAGAATATTAGGATGAAAAGTTCTACCCCTAAGCACTGTTTTGGTTTGAAAATATTTTTTTCTTCCAACTTTGAGAAATTTATCCACATTTCTTTTTGCAGATTTTGACTTTGACTGAGGGATTTCAGAATTTTTACCCTCAGAGCCATCATCAAACTCAGAATCAAGAACCATTGGAGAAACAAATGAGTGAACAAGAGACTTACCTAGACTACGACTCTTCACACTGGATGTCGCACCATCAGTTGGTTTGACTGCATTCGCACTCTAAGTTACTGGGTTGTGCGGACGAACTTGTTTGACTGCAATGTGTTTTCTTGGACTTGTTGGTTTTTTAGGATGAAGTGTGCTTAGAAGGATGTCATTAGTGTTTAGAGAATGTGGGGATGGTGGTATAGGGAAGTTAGGTAGGTTTTGAGGAGTGGGTTTATGAGATGGAGAAGAAGAGGGGTTTTTTGTGGTAGTGGTTATGGGTGTTTATGGGTTTGGTGGTAATGGAGTTTCTTTGACTGGTGGTGGTGGTGATTCTATGACAGGTGGTGGTGGTGACTCTGTGATTGGTGGTGGAGATGTTTCTGTGACTGGTGGTGGTGGAGACTCTGTGACTGGTGGTGGAGATGTTTCTGTGACTGGTGGTGGTGGAGATGTAGGCTGATCTAATTTCGGGAAGGATGGAGAAGATGTAGACGGTTTGGTTGTGGGTTGATTTTTTCCCCCCTGCACAAGTACCGTATCAATGGAAGGGTTCTCTTCCCCCTATGAAGATGCATTGTCATATGAATTTTCATCATCTCAGTAAGCAACAAGAGGATTAAACATGGTGATGAGAGAGGATTTTTCAGAAAAAATGGAAGAAGAGAAGGAGTTGGTTGTTTGGAGGAAGTGCTTTATTGGGAACGGTTTTGGTGTCATCTTCGAGGGGTTTTAGTAAATATGAGGGATTGACATTGAAGAGACGTGTGCTTTGACGGTTGCACCTGCTTTTCAGAGAATTGACATATGAGAGAGAAAAAAACATTTCCTTTTTTTTTATTATTATTTTTTTGACTGCTGATTTTCCGTGCTTTGTGTAGAGCAGTTATGAAATCAACTAGACTGGACCTGGTTCTTATATCTTGAGGACTTCGTAAGGCAGAAATCAATCTAAAAAGATGATCCCTAACGAAAGTCAATTTTTCTGAAATGATTCTCTTCCTAGTCCTTTGGTGAAAATATCACAACTTGATCCTCAGTTTTGCAGAACGTCATTACTATGTGCCCTTTCTCAACATTATCACGAAGGATGTGATGTCTAACATCTATGTGTTTGGTGCGTTTGTGTTGAACCGGGTTTTTGGACATGTTCATAGCACTGGTATTATCACAAAGAATGGGAATACAACCTATTTTTATACCAAAATCTTTAAGCTGCTGTTTTATCCAAAGGAGTTGGGCACAACAAGAAGCAGCTGCTACATAGTCAGCCTCAGCAGTGGATTAAGCAACAAAATTTGTTTTCTAGTTGCCCAGGATATTAGACACGGTCCTAAGAAGTGTGCCATTCCAGAGGTACTTTTTCTATCTACCATATGTCCTGCATAGTCTGCATCAACAAATCCCTTTAGATCAAATGAGTCACCAGTTGGATACCAGAGAACCAGGTTCATTGTGCCTTTTAGATATCTCAAGATTCTTTTGATAGCTTTTAGATGTGATTCCTTGGACATGACTGAAAACGTGCGCATAGACCAACACTGAACACTATATCAGGTCTACTGGCAGTAAGGTATAGGAGTGATCCAATCATACCTCTATATCTAGTGTAATTTACTGGTGAACCTGGTTCATCTCTATCAAGCTTTGTTGTTGTCCCAATGGGTGTGTCATTTGACTTAGCTTCATTCATATCATATTTCTTCAGTAATTCCTTGATATATTTTTGTTGACGAATTGATGTTCCATCTGGAGTTTTTTTAATTTTGAGTCCTAAGAAGAAGTTTAGTTCTCCCATCATACTCATCTCAAATTCACTATTCATTAGTTGAGCAAATTCTACTACAAGTGAGTCATTAGTTCCTCCAAATATGATATCATCTACATATACTTGGACTATAAACAGATCTTCAACTTGTTTTCGAAGAAACAATGTATTATCAATTTTTCCTCTTGTGTATCCATGTGTGAGAAGAAAAGTGGACAATCGATCATACCATGCTCTAGGTTCTTGCTTTAGCCCATATAGTGCTTTGTCTAGTTTGTATACATGATCAGGATACTTGGTATTTTCAAAACATGGGGGTTGTTTCCATACACCTCTTCTTGTAGATAACCATTTAAGAAGGCACTTTTGACATCCATCTAATAGAGTTTGAATTCCATGTGGGCAGCATTATGCAATCAATATTCTGATTGCTTCAATTCTTGCTACGGGTGCAAAAGTTTCATCCTAGTCTATCCCTTCTTCTTGGTTATATCCCTGTACAACTAGCCTAGCTTTGTTGCGTATGATTTGAATTACCGTTCTGTTTTGAGGTTTTGGAACCTGGTTCCATACTCTGCTTCTTTCAAACTGATTAAGTTCTTCTTGCATAGCACTATTCCAATAAGAGTCTAATAGTGCTTTTTTATATTTTTTGGCTCAATCAGGGATACGTAGGCAGAGAAAGCACACATGCTACGTAATTTGGATCTTGTTGAGATGCCTGAGTTAAGCGGAGTAAGAATATTTTGTAAAGGATGAGAACTTTGATGCTTCCAGCTGTGAGTTTGGATGTTTACTAGCTCTTGAGATGCAGAAGGGCCAGTTTCAGTAGCAGACTTATCTTCTATTTCAGGTGTTTTATGAGAGGGTATAAATTCTTCTTCCCGTATTCTTGGTTCTAATGAGATGGAGCAGGTTGCTTCATTCTGTTAATACTCTGAATTTCCTTCAACTTCACTGTTATTTTCATTAAAGACAACATGAACATTTTCTTCTACACGGTTTGTTCTTTTATTAAGTACCTTGTAGGCTTTGCTTTGTGAAGAATAGCCTAGAAAAATTCCTTCATCACTCTTGGCATCAAATTTTCCAAAGTTGTCTTTATCATTGTTGTGTATAAAACATACACACCCAAAGGCCCTTAGATGTGCTAAATTTGGTTTTCTTACTTTTAGCAACTCATATGGTGTTTTGTTTAACACTGATCTGATCATACATCTTTTTATTAGATAGCATCCTGTGTTTACTGCTTCAGCCCAATAAGAGTTTGGAAGTTTGCTTGAGATCAACATTGTTCTTGCAATATCTTCCAGTGTTCTATTCTTCCTCTCAACTGCACCATTTTGTTGCGGTGTTCTAGGTGCTAAAAAGTTATGCTCAATCCCATTTGAAATACAAAATTATAGGAATTGTGAGTTTTCAAATTCAAGTCCATGATCAGATCTGATGCTAATTATTTCTTTGTTGATTTTTCTGAACCAGCTTTGCAAAGATTTCAAATATAGTGAATGTTTCATCATTTGTTGCAAGAAACAATGTCCAAGTGAATCTTGAATAATCATCGACTATTACAAACACATATCTTTTCTCACCTCTGCTTTGTACACGCATTGGTCCACACAAATCCATGTGAAACAGTTCTAGTGGCTTGGTAGTACTGACTGTCAACTTTGGTTTGAAGGATGATCTAACCTGTTTTCCTTGATGCAGGTTCCACATACTTTGTTGTCCCTGAATCTTTTGGTTGGCAGTCCCCTAACCAGGTCTTTAGATATCAGTTTATTTATTGTTGTCAAGCTAATGTGTCACATTCTTTTGTGCTAGAGCATGGAACAATCAGAAACTGCACTTAGACATTTAAGAGTATCTTCCTTAGAATAAACAATCTTGGCTTTGTACACATTCTTATGTCTCTTACCTAGTAGAACCAGGTTGCCAGTCACTGAATTTGTCACTATGCATTCTATTTCTGTAAAGAGTTCATTGTTTCCTTTATCACATATTTGGGATACACTCAATAGATTATGTTGTAGGTCATTCACATAGTATACGTTTTCAATTGCATGAGTATCCATGGACCCAACCTTTCCAATTCCCTGAATTTCCCCACTTTTTCCATTACCAAAGGCGACATTTCCTCCTTTGATGTTTTTGAGTGAGAGGAAGCTACTTTTATCTCCAATCATCTGTGTCGAAGATTTTTGTTCATTGGTTTTCTCATGATGAGGTTTTCTCAGAGAATTTAAGTTTTTGTTATGAGCCATCAATTTTTTTCGACAGTCGTAACTTTTATGCCCTACCAGCCCACAATGCATGCATAGACATCTATGTTGGGATTTTTTACTTGAGGACTAGTTCTATCAAAACCTATCCCATGTCTCTCAGATGTATTATTCTTGTGAATGTTGTCAAGCAATATGGAGGATCTGGTCCATCTCATTTCATTTTCAGCTTCAATTTTAGTCACAAGAAGCTTTTTGGTTAGCTCTTCATTCCTTTTACTTACCAAGTCTAGGTTTTTACTTAGCTCAGTATTTTTGGATAATAAATGAAGATTTTTTTTTTCAATCTTCTTGTTTTCTTCTCTTAGTGATGCATAGTCTTCCATTATCAATTCCCTTTTTGAATCTATGGTTTTATATGCATCAATGAGAGTGTAGAGTAAAGATTCTAGCTCTTTTTTTGAGTATGAGTTTATATTGTTTTGTATGTGATGAATACTAACATTTTTATTCATATCTTCTTATTCTTTGTCCTCTTAAGAATCTAATCCACCCATGAGTGCTAATATGGTTTCTTGTGATCTGCAGGTTTCCTTTTCTTCCTTGGTTTCCACAGCTACTAGAGCAAGAAAGTCATAATCATCTTCTTGTTCTAGTGCAAGAAGGGATTTTTTTTCTGTCTCATCATCCTCAGAATCTTCATCAGATGAATTCTCCATTGCTTCAAAGACCCTTTTCATTGAGATATATGCCTCTTGAGTTGTTATTCTTCTGTTTGAGGGAACAAACTTATCTTTCTTAATATCTTTTCCCTTCTCAGAGTTTGTCTTTTTCTGCTCTAAAGCCCAAAAGTGGACAAAATTTGATGAAGTGATCCGGACTTCCACACTTATGACAAACCTGGTCTTTAGTATTTCATTGAATTTTTGAGGAGCTTTCTTTTGGAATTTTTGTCCTCTTTTCAGCATTCCGGTGAACCTTTTGGTTATAAGGGCAATATTTTCATCCTCAAAATTATCTGATGCAGTTGCCTTCAGAACCAGGTTCCTTTCATTCCTTTTTCCTCCAATTTCTTTTTCTTGGTTTTTCTTGAGTTCATATGTGATGAGATTACCAATTAACTCATCCATGGCCAGTGTATCTAGGTCGCAGTCTTCAATGATAGCCTTGACTTTGCTTTCCAAAGTTTAGTGAAGGACACTCAAGAGATTTCTTACTGCATTTCCATTTGGAACTATCTCTCCCAAAGAGTACATCTCATTGATGATTGAAGTGAACCTGATATGCATGTCTTGTATAGTCTCTCCTTCTGCCATTCTGAATAGTTCATATTGTCTATTTAAGTTATCAATTTTGGACTTCTTGACTTGCGTTATTCCTTTATGAGCGGTTTGTAGTGTTTCCCATATGACTTTGGAATCTTGACAAGACGAGATTCGATTGTATTCGTCTGGTCCTATACCACAAAGCAGAATTTTCTTGGCTTTGGCATTGTTTTGGATTGCAAGCTTGTCTTCAGCATTCCATTCTTTTCTTTCCTTTGAGATTTTGGCGATTCCATTTGTTACAGTTTTCATAGGTATAGTTGGTCCATCTAGAATTACTCCCCATAGATCAGGATTTTCTCCGATAAGATTATTCATCATACGATTTTTCCACCATCCATAGTATTTGCCATTGAATAGTGGTGGTCGTGTTTGTGAAGCTCCCTCTTGTGGGGTAGGTGGTGCTGCCATTCAGTCTTTTCAAGGTGTGAATTTTTTATCGAAAAGACCTGCTCTGATACCAATTGAAGAAACCTATCCCCTAGAACAAGAACCAGGTTCTTGTAAGTTGGTTTAAGTCAGAACACAAACACTTGTTAAATTAAAAACCTTCCTCAATCAAGGAAGGAAAAACCTCGTTTTATTAATTCAACTAGATGATTTTATGATTACAACTCATTAATCAATAACCTCACCACTACAACACAACTCTCGATTAACTATAATCGACTACTTCTACTCTCCAAAAGTCCAAACCCACCTTTTGTTACAAACCTCACCAAAGCTCAACTCTACAAGAAGCCAAACCCACTTCTTGTACAAAGAAACGTAACTAACAACTCAACAATGAATCAAGAAAATAGTTTTACACGTTCAAGACTTTCTAACTCAAGAACTTCTTGAACTTTGCAAACCTATCGATCTTGAAGGCTTTTACTTGATGAATAACTCTCTCTTTTCTCTCTATGTAAAAGTCGTGGATTCTTCATCTGTGTTTGATCTCTTTTTATAGAGTTTTCTCGTGCCTTCTCGTGCCTTCAATATTTATCAAATAAGGTAAGGAAATTGTAATTATAGTTAAACAAAGAGTACTGATTTTACCTTTTCTTGTACAATCCTTTTTCTATACAACTTCCTTACTTTATATATTAAGGCTTCCTTAATTGTCTCAACTTGTATTTTCAGCTTCTTTAGCTCTTGTACATTTAATTGTATAATTCAAGTGACTGCTACAATTAGTTCGAGTGGCTGCTTTTTGCAACAAATCTGGCGACGAATCTAGCAAACTATTTTATCCTTATATTTGCATTTCTTGTCTAACATCAAAACACTTATTTTATGTTCTTATAGAATTACCAGATTCTATCATTGTTCTCTCTATATTTTATACTCTCATATTTATATAGTGGATCGTTCATCTCCTTTGTAGATGTAGGTTGATTGACTGAAAAACATTAATTTTTTTTGTCTTTTCGTATATTTCTCATTTGTCTTCTTACTCATGGTCTTTCGAGGTTCACTTTGTTATCTTCCTTATGACATTTAATTATTTCGGTCCTGACAAGTGGTATAAGTGTCAGGTTGAGAGGCTCTATAGCAAAGTCAGATTTAACAACGGAGTCAGGTTCAGAGTTCAATGGTTGAGCCAGAATAGAAACAAGTGTCCATCTTGGCGGGTTCAGTTATTGCCGCAACCTATTTGAGAGTAATGAAGATTTTTGTTAGAGAAATTTTTTCAGAGAAGTTCTCTGTGTTGAGATATAGATTTGATGAAGAAGATTATGAAGAGGAGATGCAAGCTGTTGAAGATGATATGAAGAAGGTGGAACAAATTTATTTTATCAGAAATTTAGGCCAATGGGAGATATTTGTTGGATATTAATTGCCCCGAGTTGTTTTACCATTAAGTTTTGCTTTTAGGAAACACTTAAGAATTGCTTACTCTTTTTAGGATAAGGTTTAGGAAAATGTTTATGACTCTATAAATAGAGGTTTGTTCATTTTAACTTAATCAACATTCACAATGTAATCCTAGGATTTTTGAGAGTTTTGATTAGGAGAATTTTGGGACACAAGTTATCACTTGTGTGAACCTCCCATATATTCTGAGTGAATTTGGTTGAAGTTATTTCACTCTATATTTTGTACTCTCATATTTATATAGTGGGTATGTTGTTTGACTAAACCACGTTAAATCTTTGTGTCTTTTGGTATATTTCTTGTTTGTCTTTGTACTCATCATGATCTTTCAAAATTAATTACTTTGCTAGCTTCCACATGACACCTTATTATTTCGATCCTAATATATGAAGCTATAACATATTACATCTTTTAGTACCAAAAGATTATATAGCAAGGATTAGGGGTTTCCATTATGTATATATTCATCTATTTTTATAAAGCATTGTTGCCTGAGACTTGAGTAAAATTGCTTTAATGTGTTTGTTGTTTTTTGCTCCTTACACTCAATATTATTCTATAGTCACTACCATTGATCTTTTTCTACAACCGTCTTAAAAATATTTTTCAAAAAATATCGTAATGGAACATACTATTGACCACGTGGAATGTAGTGATTGGATGTAGTTCATTATAAAATGGTCATTGAACAGGTCCAAAGGCCATCATTCAAATCAGAATTGAAGCATTTCTACATCTTTCAACTATCTTCTTGTGTTTGTATTTGATCCAAAAAAGATGCCAAGTGGGACGCTTGAAGTTTTTCTTGTAAATGCCAAAGGCCT
This sequence comes from Solanum chmielewskii, assembly GCA_027704785.1. NCBI lineage: Eukaryota > Viridiplantae > Streptophyta > Magnoliopsida > Solanales > Solanaceae > Solanum > Solanum chmielewskii. The sequence goes on from JAKWIX010000327.1 coordinate 6,003,352, forward strand.
TGAAGACCAAAATTGGCTCAGTATGATCTTCTCAATTATGTTTATTACGAAAGATAATATGGTGTTTTGGTTTTTAATTTTGATCTTGATGATTGAATGCTCATTTACAATAATGATGATAGATCTAGCTTTTTGTGACAAATAATGGCGTAATTTTTGTTTAGATCGTTATCTGATTTTGATTTGACAAGAAAATTAATATGACGATAAAGAATATTTGATAAATAGATCATCTTAACAATAGTAATGTCCCCTCATTCATTATTTTTAATGTTACTAATCCATATTTATTAGTTTATTGAATTGATTTTTTTCAAATTTGAACAGCTAGTATGAATCCTTATGTGATCCTCACCTGTCGGACTCAAGAGAAGGAAAGTAGTGTTGCATCAGGTATTTCTAATTAATTCTACTTCAATTGAACCGTGTTACAGTGGCGGAGCTAAAATTTCAATAAGGGATTTTAAAATCTCAAAAAGTAAACACGCAAATTAGTCGAAGGGGATTTGACATATACTGTATAAATAAAATAAAAAAATAATTTTAACCATCTATAAATAGTAGTAATATTTTCCGTTGAAGGGGGATCAGATGAACCCCTAAGAATATATGTTGGCTCCCCCAGACTATAGTTTTATTTTTTTGTAAATGAAAACATATATGGTTCATGAATTTCAATTTATTTGATCTACTTTTCTTTTGATTTATTTAAAAAAGAATGAACACTTTCTTTTGTAGCAAGTTTTTAATTTCAATTTTTTCTACATAGCATGCTTAAGATTTAAGATCACAAGATCAAAGAACATTTTGATATATTTGACAGATCTTTAATATTTAATCATAACATTTAAAAATTTTCTTTATTTTTGTAAACTTCGATCTAAATCAATGCAAGTCAGTTAATTTAAACAGGAGTTTTATAATATTTTAAAAGCACTATTTTCACCCTCCTATAAATATACAATAAAAAACAGAAGCAAAGTACTTATGGATTGTTTAATAGAGCGCATTTGCAAAAATAGTGGATATATATTAACTGTATGTACTATTAATACCTTATTTGATACATTTTTTTATGCTAGATACACTTTTTTTATACTATGTTTAACTAATGTTCGTATTAATTATACACTCTATTCTATTGTATATTATATGTTATACTTTTTTTTTTAATCTCAACACCTATCTGTGTAAATTTTCAAGTTATATATCAATAATCCCATTTTATGAATATAACATAGCAATTCTTACACTATATGAAAATTTTCTCAGACTAAATAACTCAATATTAAGTTGCTTTTTACAGGTGAAGGAACTAATCCTGAGTGGAATGAGACCTTTGTTTTCACCATCAGTAGTGATGTTGAAGAGATCACCCTCAGGATTATGGACAAAGATACTCTTAGTTCAGATGATTTTGTTGGAGAAGCAAAGTTAATAATCGTTCTCATTAATTTAATTCCCTAATATTATAATACCCTGTTCTTTTTAATTTGTTTATCTTGTTTTGACTTAACATCACATTTAAGAAAGTAAGACATAATACATAAATATTCTCTTTAGCTTATCTCAACTCACATTTATGTCCTTCCATTTTGAACTTACACCGTTGTAATACTTAAACTTGAATAACGTTGAACAAATAGACACACACGTTGTACGTGGCATCATACATGTCAATTTATATCCTACGTGGTGTCCTACATGTATTATGTCATGCAGAACTTGTGTGTCTATACATTCAATTTCATACAATTTTAAGTACCTAGTTGTACATATATAAAGTTGATGGACATAAATATGAAATGAGATCAAGTTAAAAGGTAACTTTATGTATTATATGTTTTAAGCAAGTTTTTTAAAAATAAGACAAATAAATAAAAACGGAGGCGTATTAATATATATATTTTTTCATTTGTGTTAACTATTGGTAATAATTTTGGCCTATATTTTGTGTTTTTTTATTAATGAAAACAGAATTCCCTTACGTGAAGTGTTGCGTGAAGGAGAGGTGTCTGAACGAGCTTACAATGTTGTAAAAGATGAAGAATATTCTGGAGAGATAAAACTCAGCCTCACCTTCAAATCTGAGGTGACATTATTACTCCTTTCGTTTTAATTTATCTGTATTAGTCTAATAAATTATACATTAATTTAAAAAGATGATGAAACCTTTGAGATCAATCTTAAATTAATTATATGTATAATGCATAGATACTTTTTAAGCGTTGTGGTAGATATTGTAATTAAAGAGTTATCAAATTTAAAAAAAGAAGTAGATGAACTTATATAGAGTAAAAAGAAATGTAAAATAAGCAAATTGAAATCGAGAAAGTAAGCTCTAAGTATGATTATACTAGGAGTTAAGAAAAAAAAATACTTCAATTTTTTATTTTTTGGACGTACATTTGTATATAGACTCTTGTAGTTTTTTTTTCAAAATATATTTTACAAAACTACATAAAAACTTCTACAAAAATAATTAATAATTTAAATATTTTAAAGAAATACAAGAATAATTTGATTGATCTCAAGATTTTAATACCATAACATAAATTGAGAAGGGCTGAGTATTTCCCCTAAAGATAACTATATATATACTATTGCATATATTTATGAGATTTCTTTTTCTTTGCAAAATAAATTAGTTATAAGCTAAAATAGGTTAAAATAATTTTTTAGTGCATAAAATTATACTCTATCAACACATATAAGGAATTGATTTGTCATCAAGTCAACTAATAATATTATTATTTCATACAATCACTTTTTTTTGTGAAAGAATATTAGAATCAAGACGAATGATACTTGAATGAAATAATTACTGTTAGTGAGGTGATCATCTGAAAGTGAATCTTGGTCACGTGTAGTCGGGTTCTCGTAGAGGAGGTGATGAAGAAGGATACAGTGGACGTAGAAATAAGTCACGTAATGACTCCAGAGGATCTGATGAAGAAGAATATGGTGGTGGACGTAGAAAATCGCGTAATGACTCTGGAGGATCTGACGAAGAAGAATATGGTGGACGTAGAAAGTCACGTAATGACTCAGGAGGATCTGATGAAGAAGATTATGGTAGACGTAGACGATCAAGTGATCGCCGTAGAGGAAGTGATGAAGACAACTATGGTGGATATAGAGAATCACGCGATGACTACTAATTCCAGGAGTTTAAGCCGTTTGGTTAACGCTTAACCCTAACCATTCATTGATGGAAATAATCCTCTAATAAATTTTGCAATGGTTGTTCATTGTTTGATTGTTATTTTCTGTTTGTATTCGTAAAATATACACATCAGTTACATGAATATTTTTGTCGAAAGTTTATTGCCTTTTCATATTTACATGTCGTGCTTAATATCCAGATTTTCCACACTATATAAATAGGACCAATTTGGAGGACAATTTCATGAATGTTATTGCTAGGCCTCCACCATCTATTGTAAATTGTGATGACCGAATCTTCTAGATGTTGAAATTCTAATGAATTGCCTATTGTGCTCTATAACTTAGTAGCTACATTATTGTCATGCCTCAAGCCTACACTCTAAACATGGTCGACATTCGAGAATCATTTTTGATCCAAAACAAACCCTTGACCTGTATTATGATTCGGATGACTCTACATAACACGTGAAGCTTAAATAGATGAGCATTTTGAAAAGTCTTATATTGTTGTCTTAGATAGTTAACATAACTCATAAGTTAAACAATTATCTCGAGAAACAATGGAAACATCTAATTAACAGTTTAAGATAGATTTCGGGACAAGATCCACGACACCTCAAATACTACTAATACGGAAATGAAAACGGAGTTTGCCGAAAGCAAAAAGGCCTTACTAATTAAATATTCTCTACAAGTGTAAGGTGCCTATGACCGAAACCTAACTGGATGACCGAAAGAAACTCAACTAAAATCAGTGCATGAATATGAAGTGTAAATCATTTAAACTTTACAATAAGATAAGGATATGCAATAAAAGCAATATGAAAAACATAAAATATACTTGTGTGGAGTTTCTTTAACCTATCACCACTACCATGAGCCCAGCAATGATACAATGTTTCTCCCACGTCGCAAGGGTCATCCTACATTTTATCGGGGTATAGGATGATAAAATACTATAACTATAATCCATCTAATGGGACTTCTCAGAAAGGCAGTGAGGATTCGCATGATGAGTCAATGATATCCTATCCTATGTTGGCTAAATAGTTTTATGGGACTTTTGAGTTATAAAGAATCTAAACCAATTAGATGTTTGATACTATTCCCAAAATAATAAACAATATCAATTATGCTCAATTCACCCTTGCAAAGAAAGGGACTTTTACTTTACTGAAAGACTTTTTAAAAACAGAACTCATACCTACATTTATTAAGACTTATCTTTCAAGCCCAAGATCAATATGCATATCCATTGGGAAACTCTTATATTTTTATGAAAATAGAGCCTTGATAATTTTCATGTAAATTCACTTAAGTTTTACTTGGACACGTGAGTAAGATATCTAAGGCCTTTCAAAGATGAATAGACCATACATGATCTAGTATATAGAAGGGAGACGTGAGGATAACTTAAAGGAACATGTATCGGATGAAATAAAGAAAAGAATTAGCCCAGCAAACCTTGGCGTATTGTTGGCGCACGACTCTAGGCCTTGAATTATTGAAGTCAGGATTTGGCGTAGTGCTGGTTGCGCCAGGGCCCAAACTTTAGAAGTCAGGCCTTGACGTACTATTGGCGCATCACACCAGGGCATAAACTACTGAAGTCAGGCCTTGATGCTGTCTTGGCGTGCCGCCCTAGGCTCCTCCCCAAAAACTGACAAATTTTTTTAGTAAAATTCAAGCTTCAAACTAGTTTAGATTCTCAAACCCAAAGCCAATGCATGATAACTTTATACAGTTCCTTTTTAAAATATAAATTTACAAATCCCTAAGGTAAATGTGTTGCTAAGCATGAACAACACTACAAGATTTTAAAGAGAACTAAGGAAATCAAACTTTAATTGCTAAAAAATTAAACTCAATATCAAGAATCATGAATGGATCCTTTATATATAACAGGTTCTTGACTAAATCGATATGTATCGTGTGAGGATGATTAAGTCCAATACTATGAGAAGTTTTACATACTTCGAAAAAACAATGTTCTTGGTGAAATCCTCAGTTCTTGAAAGAACAATTGAAACCCTGTCCTTTTCTCCTCTTGAAACCCTGTTCTAATAAAAATCTAAGTGTCTTGGAATGTCGAAAACGTGGTCTAAATTTGATTAGACCCTTATTTGGGGTGAACAAAATGTACTAGGCTTATTAGAAAAATCAAAAGACAAATACGCTTCTAATACGAATGAAATGCATTAAATAGAGAAGCTTCACTGAAACGGGATACATTTTTAACCTAAAATTTAATTAGGCAAATAGAAGCATTGGAAAGACCTTCAGTTTGGCAGGTCATGGGTTACCTAAATATTTATGTGTTAAAAGATATGGTGGTCTGAAGTTGACCAAAAACTAAAAGTTTATGACGACTTGTGTGAATTTTTCTTTATTTCTTTTTAAAATTTGAGGTATTACAATATCTCATCCTTGGGAATATTCGTTCTCGAATGAGATCAAACTAAGAAGACCAAGGGTGGGAAACATCTATCAACCCCACTCAAGCACACATCATCCAATTAACATAAACTCAACATATCAACTTAAAGAGTACTTTACAAAGAGTTAGTACCTTGGTCAGAAGGAAAGAGGTGAGGGTATCTCTTGTACATATCCTCCTCAGCCTCCTAGGTAACTTCCTCAAGAAATTGATTGCTTCATAAGACCTTGGTTGTTGCAACTTCTTTGGTTATCAACTTGCGAACATGACAATCAAGAATTTAAATGGGAACCTCCTCATAAGTTAGATTGTCCTTTATACCAATATTCTCGGTAGGTACAATGAGTGAAAGATCACCCAAACACTTCTTTAGCATGGATATATATGTGAAATACCGGGTGGACTGCTGTTAATTCTAATGGTAGCTCCAACTCATACGCTACATTTAGAGTTGTCAATATGGGCAAGGCCCGTTGGGCTGACCTAGCCTAGCCCGTGATTTGATAGGGGTGGGATCCCCATTAAGAAAATCACTTTTTAGTCTCGTCCGAATAAGCATGTCTATTTGTGGGGCTTAAGAAATACGGATAGGGCTGACCTGTGGCCAAATAAAATTAATTAAGAAATGAAAATAAAATAAAGTGTTAAAAATAACAAAGAGTGTACACTCAAATCTATTTAAAGTTTGAATGTTACAATTTAAATACAAAATATATTTATAAAATATGTACTACATAAAATAAAAAATTCCTAAATTTTTTAGGGAATCACTACATAGGCCATATCTTATGAAATACTGTCATAATCTTTTTATGTTTTAATATGATCATTGGAAAACAATTACTTTAATAATTCTATTTTGCTATTTATGTTTCTACTTGAAATCAAAGTTAATTAACATTGTATAGATACTTTATTTTTGTGCATTTGATTTATAAGTAGTAACACTAATTCACATAATATTTTCTTGTCGATATTTATGATAATATTTTTAAATTATAATTTAATTTTAAAAGTTACAAAAAATACGCTTTTAAGAAAAGAGGACTAGGCCGTCAAAACTCGTAGCCCACATACTTGTGGGCTGTGTTGATCATTTTTCGGCCCACACAAAAAATGAGATAGTCTGACCTAATTCATCAAATTGCAAAGCGTGTATGGATTAACCCGGATAGGGTGGACCAACCCATATTGACAACTCTAACTACATTGTTAACTCTCTTAGATATTATGTAAGGACTAATGTACTTATGGTTGAGTTTCCCTTTTTATCAAATTTCATAACACCATTCATAGGTGAAGCCTTCAAGTAAACCCAATCATCAATCTCAATTTTAAGTCTCTCCTTCTATCATTCATATAGGATTTATGATGACTTTGGGCTGTTTTTAGCCTTGACCGGATAACCATTACTTTCTCCATGGCTTGATTAACCAAGTATGAACTTATCACCTCAACCTCACCAACTTCGAACCAACCAATAGAAAATCTACATCTTCACCCATAAAGAGCCTCATAAGGAGCGCCATTTGAATATTGTAGTGATAACTAATATTATAGGCGAATTTTATGAGAGACAAGTGGTCATCCTTATTACCTTTGAAACCCATGATGCATTCCCTCAACATGTCCTCTCGGATATGAATTGCGTGCTATGCTCGCCATCCTTCCGAGAATGAAAATTAGTACTAAGGTTCACTTGAATCCAAACCTTATGAGAAAGACTTCCAAAACAAGGTGATGAATTTTACAACCTGTATGAGATGATAGATATATGAGTTCCATGAAGTCAAACTATCTCATGAATGAACAACCTGCCATAATTCGGCTGAATTTGTAGTTTTTACTAACAAGAAATGGATTGATTTAGTCACCTGATCTATAATTATCCTAATCCAATCATGTTGCATGTGAGATAGCGGAAAGTCACTAATAAAATCCATATTAATCATCTTCCACTTTCATTTCGGAAAAGCTATGGTTAGAGTCACACCAGGGTATCTTTGATGTTCTACCTTGATTTGTAGGAAGTTTGGGCACCTAGCAACAAACTCTGCAGTGCATCTCTTCATACTAATTCACCAATAGACTTCTCTTAAGTCAAGGTACATCTTTGTGAAATCAAGATGGACCCAATATGATCCGAAACTAAGAGCTTCTACCATGATCCTCTCATGAAGCCCATCCACATTTGATACACACAATCTACTTGATATCTCAATACACCATCTCAACCTTGTTCAAAAGCTATAACATTTTGCTTATAACATTTGCCTTTAGATCAAGTAAAAGAGGGTCTTTATTTTATTATCCTTCACTTTTGACCTAGTCTTGATTCAGACTCGTTCATCACCAAGATTCCAACTTCCAACAAATAGGCTACCAAATGGGCAAATCATGAACTTCCTTAACCAATTCTTTCTTGCCTTCCTCAACATGAGCATTACGCTCCATGGACAACCTGCTCAAAGCACAACAACAACATTAGCTATCAGTCCTCGAGGCTACCCCTTGACGTAATACAGAATTTAGGATCACGAGCGGTCCCAAACTAACCCTAAGTATGACATATCATGACAATACTGAAAATAACTAAGTAAAATATGAAATGTGCGAAAGCTAAAACAATGAATATCTGAAAAATGGTGAAAACCCCAAATAGTCCAAACAATATGAAACACACTAAGAGTTTAATGATAATTGAAACAACCACTTAAACAACTCAAGTTGAATTACTACTATGTCTGAAAAGCCTCTAAGTGAGTTAAGTTGCTGGTACATGCCCTCAGATAACTGTAACAAAACTGAAACTAAAAATAATGAGTGTGAACACCTAATTTTTAACGTGTTTATTTTACTCATATACTATATTAGTAACGAATTCTTTTATATGTATATATATATATACATATATATGTATATATATACATATATATATATATATATATATATATATATATATATGTATATATATATACATATATATATATACATATATATATATATATATATATATATATATATATATATATAGATATATATATATAGATATATATATATATACATATATATATATATATTATATATATATATATATATATATATATATATATATATATATATATATATATATTGGGTGTTTGTTTTATTATTTTGTTGGCCCAAATGACCCAATTTTATTTGAATTGGGCTGATTTAGATAAATTCTGATGGCCCAATTGATTTTGCCCCGGTCCAATAGAAATGGTCAATATTGAATCTCAACCATTCATGATATGATCCAAGGGCTAATATTGGACCCAAACAAAAAATACAATACTCCAAAAATTAACATTTTTTTAATCTAGATTTTTATTTTTATTCTTCCAATTGATCTCATGCCGCCGGTCGGCCATCGCCACCATCGCCACTGTCGGCGGCAGCCACCACCATTTTGGTCAGAAAAATTCTAAAACTTTTACCATCTCTTCCTTTCACCCTCCTCTACACAAATCCACAAATCTTTCATCCATTTCTATAGCCAAACTCCATAGATATAATGAAAACCAATTATGAATCTTCATTTTTTTCGTTAGATTTATGAAGTTCCGATCATCCGCATCCCAAACCCTTTACATAAACGTGTAAAGCTCTTGTAGGGCTCTCATTTGATATAAATTTGAAGTCTAAAATCCATCAAAAAAAATTCCGGCGACCTTCATTTACTTGGAATTTATGTCAATCTCCCCCCCTCTCAATCTCTATCCAAATCCGTCCTTATCTTTTTCGTTTGATCATATAATTCGTTTGATGTCGGATTTGATATTGTTAATGTTCTTTAAGTTTAACACGTTAATATTGTTGCTTGAAAAATTATTATTTTATTATTATTTTTTTAAATTTCGTTTTATGTTTTTTTAAATATATTTTTCTGCATTATTTTGTTGTTTTTGATCTTCAAAATTGTTTAGATGTTTAGATTTTGCGTCAGTGGGTCAATTTGTTTGGGTCTTGATGAAATGGGTCAACATTTGGGCCTATTTTAGATTTTTTCTGATGGCCCATTAGCTATTATTCAAACAATCTAAATGACATTTTGGGCCTATTTTTAGAATTTTTAGATGACTTATTGGCTATTATTCAAGGAAAAATTAATTAACTAGTCAAAATAAATAACATATTTAGTAAGAATATCCATACTTTATAAATATTAGCAATAATGTCAAAAATGTCATTATTTTAAAAAATTTATGTGTCCCAATTTTCCTCCTATTTTTTCTCTCTTTTTCAATTAATTCTATATATCTTTTTTTTATAAATCATTCTCTCTCATATTTATCTTTTCAAATTGTTAATTCTCTCTCCCATTTAATTTTTTTTCTCTCTCATGGTTATCTTTTCTGATTTTCCTCCAACATTCAAGTTGCAAATATTTTTCTGCCATATATTTTTGTTGTTTTTTTAATCCAAAATTGGATCAACTAGAATCCCTTTGATTAAGGTATCTCTAATCTTTATCCTGTTTTCAGATTTATTTTCTAATTTTATTTTTGTTTAAATCTTAAAAAAATGTTGTTTGTATTTTTCAATTTCCGTTATGATTTACGATACAAAGGCTGAATCCAAGAGGCTTACTAGAGGTATTCATCTTAATCAATCAATTTCTGGTGATTTTTCATCCTTTAATTTATTTATTACTTAACATATAGTGTGTAATGTATGATCCGCTGGTAAAATGAGGGAAGAAAGAGGGTAAGAACAAGTACAAGAGTCATTGGTGTGAAAAACCTTCCTCAAATTTATAATGCAAATGTAGAATCTTTGTCTACTCGTGAGGATCTTGCAAAAAGACGACGAAGATCGGATATTTTTCGAACAATTTCTATTAGTTTGTTTTGTATTTATAGTTCTTTTTTAGAATTTGGTATGCTTTCTCAATTTGTATTCAAATCACTATGTATACTATCAATATTTGTATTTATTAAAAATTTCATGTTGCATGGTTTATAAATCTTGTATTTGTCCGTAATTTGTATTCATCTAAATGTATGTCAACTAGTTATGTTTTTTATTTATAAGAAGAACAACTTTCTATTAGTTTATTTGTATTCTAATACAAATACAAATAATTAACTTATTGGAATAAATATGACATAGAAAAGGAAACAAGATTTTGAAAAGAAAAATAAATGCAGAGTGAAAAATATATATGAATACAAATGTATTTCTTAAATGGCTACATTTTATTTGACATACTTATTGGAATGAATACAAACTAATAAAGAAATACAAGCTTCATTATACAAAATACAACATGAAAACTAGAATGGATATTAATATAAAGGGTATACATATTGGAATAAATACAATTTAAGCAAGGATACAAAATTTTAAAAAATAAAACAAATACACTGTGAGAAAAGTATGGCAATTACAAATAACTATAGGTGTTCAAGTTTCTAATTAAAAAATAAATAAATCTAATAGATAAAACTATAATGTATCATCACAAAGTTTCATAATACTAATTAGTGAGAATGAGATATTATATTTTTTGATTATGATTTTCATAAAAATAATTAGTGAAAAATTGATATTGAAATTTTATAGATGTGGCACTTCTTTAATTTCGTGATTTTTATAATAATAATTAGTCAAAATTGGATATTTATTTTGGTTAATAAAAGTGTTTAGAAACAAAAAAAAAGATTAGCAGAATTGGATATTGAATTTTTTAGAACAATGGAGAAAAAAAAGAATTTTTTATAACATGATGAAAAAAAAGAAAGAAATAGATAAAAGTTGGTGTATTTTAATAAATTGTAACTGATGAAACTTTTAACATTTGTTCCTTTTTAAAAATAATAATCTCCCCTAAATTCCTCTCAATCTATTATATAAAAATTATATTTTTTTAAAATAAAATAAATAATAAGAACATAAATAAGATACATAACAAACTTAAATTTTGACATTTTTACTAAATATTGAAAGTGTTGTTAATGAACCCTCTTAAATGTTAAAATATTGACATTTTAAAAAATTTCCCATTATTCAATCAATGAATAAAAGAAATGGGTCATCTAAATGACATTTGAGCCTATTATTTTCTGATGACCCATATAACTATTATTTAATTAATCAATAAAGTAAATGGGTCATCTAAAAAGACAAAAGAATCATTCAATTAACCTGATATTTTTTTTAAAAGAAGAAATTTCATTGGACATCTTGGGTGACCCCTTGGGAAAACAAAGAGTCCAATACATGCATTGACTCTTGAGTTTTCACGAAGAGTTGGGGGTTTAATGCTGAACACCTATTTAAACCCCCTTCTTTTTTCATTTCAAGGGCAGAAGAAAAAATATACAGAGAAAAAAAATTGCAAAAAGAAAAGAAAAAAATTAAAAAAGTTCTTCTTATTAAAAAAAATTATTTCATATTTGGTAGTCTTTGGAATTCAATAAATTTTCTTCCACATTTTGCTTGTCATCAACTTCAGATATTTCTTTTTACATTTCACAATGTAATCTTGAATTAGTGTTTATGTTCTTTTTATATTTTGTTTAGGTTAAATGTATTATGTTTGTTATTATTTAGTTAAGTGCATTGTGATTCTTATGTGATTTTTTTATTATTATTATATACATGTATATTTATTACTAATCATGTTTAGTTTAAATTCTAGCTTTAGTAAGTAGACTCTTATATTTTTCAAAATAAAAAATAAAAAAAATATAGCAATCACAAATTTTTAGGTTCTGATCACTTTCTTTTGTTGAAAAACGAAATTAAAAATAAAATAAAAACGTAAACTTGCTAACTTTACAAAAATGATTAATCTGGTCATTTTTGCAATATATATATATATATATGTTTATATATATATAATTAAAAATATAAATCTGGTCATTTCTGCAAAGTGTAAATCTGGTTATCATTGAAAAAAATGTAAATCTGGTTATTTCTGCAAAAACGTAAATATGGTTTTTTCTGCAAAAATGTAAATCCGGTTACTTCTGCAAAAAAAAAAACTGTAAATGTGATTATTTCTGCAAAAATATAAATCTGATTATTTCTGCTAAAATGTAAATCTGGTTATTTCTCTTTAATAAATAGAGGAAATGACTATTAAAATAAAAACACAAATTTGGCAAACTTGACTTAGTAATCTAAGAATTAGATAAAATTTGCTATCTTTTCCAAATAAGTCAATGTGGTCATTTCGTATAAAATAAAATTTTACTAAATTTGTTATTTCTGAAATTTTGTCAATAAAAAAAATCAAAACAAGTATCTCACTAGTTTTAAAAGAGTGTTTAATTACTATTTTAAAAGAGATTTTTATTTTGTTGTTATTGTTTAATAGTAAAACTTGATTGTTTATTTGTTTTCTTTTTGGTAAAAAACATATAAATACTAAAAATAAAAAAATAATAAATACTAATCATCTTCTTGTCTTTATGTTGCAACATATTCATATTCATTTTTATCATTATTTTGTGTTTTTTTTAAAAATAAATAAATAAAATCTTTTTTTGACTAATAAATTATTAATTTTTTTAATTTTATTATTTATTTATTTATTTTAAAAATAATAAAATACCGTTATGTTTTCGGTTACGATCCTTGATGTGTATTTTTTTTCTAAAAAAAAAAAGATCTTGTGTGCGGTTACGCTCCTAGGTCAATCAATTTTTTTTTTAAAAAATAGTAAATAATGCAGTTTTTTTTAAATATTTTGTAGCCAAAAATAAGTTAATTAAGTGACTGTGCTAGAACCACGGGACTCGGGGGGTGCCTCACACCTTCCCTCCGGTAATAGAATTCCTTACCCAATCTCTACTTTCATAGACCAAAAATAAAAAAGACTTTTTTTCTTCTCGAGATTAATTAAGAATTATCAGGTGACTTGGAACACCTAAAGGTATACCTTATTACTTTAGTAGTCAAACCTCTAATGTGGTCATTGATCGTTTTATAAATCCTACAGCAAATTTAAGTTCAAGTGACCGCCTTGTTGCTGCAGAAGCACGCAAAAAAGTAAGTCAATTTAATGATATTCTAAAAGAATTGGACGAAAGAGAAAAACTTGCAAATGAAAAATTAGATCGAATGAATGAGGCTAGAGATCTAGGTTGGTGGGAGTCCATAGATCAATTGAATGTACATGATGTAATGAAGTTGGAAGCATGGCTGAATTCTGGAGAATTTAAATTGAACGAACATTTAGAGCAGCTAGAAAATGGAGCTTCATCCTCCTCACAGATTCCATCAGATGATGCAAATATATCACCAAATGTCTTCTAGACGAATTATCTTCAGATATTTATCAAAGTCCTCTCCTTAATTTTTTTTGTTATTTATTATTTTGTTCCAATTATGCTATTTAATTCTTGTACTTTGCAGTTTGCAATGATTTTAATGAAGACATTTATATTCATGATTACCCATTGTCTCAAACTATTTTTGAATTAATACGTAAAAGGATATAACTCTTTGTGACGAAAGAGTTTGATATAAATCAATATTTAAAGGAGAATTTAAAGTCTTCAAGTCTTATTTCAAAAAGGTCTATAAGTTCCAACAAGTTAAATTCATATTTTTGGGATAACATAAAAATGGAATGTAGTGCAAAACTCATCCAAGTACATTTAACAACAATGCTGGTAAAAGATATTGACCGAAGTCAAACTTTGGTCAAAACATTAAAGTTGAAACACCTGATGACATAAATTTGCATCGGAAGCCTCGAGGCCCAAACGAACCATGCCACTAGCCCAAATTGGCCTTAGGAGTTGATGGAATGACGAAAATCGCATTTGATACCTGAATTTCAAATGCTGACTAAAATCACCCCTTTCACTTAAGAACTTCTATAGCGAAAAAAATTCGCATAAAACTCAAATGAACAATCCGATGATCGAACTGTCTGTCCTATAAAGTCATAAATAACTTGAGGTCACTACAGGATCATTACATATTGATAAAACAATCACACCTTAAAATAAATTTTAAAACTTCATGCTTTTATCGCATAGAGATTCAATTAATGTTATTATCCAAAAATGAATCATTTATAAAGTAGTAAGTGGGTTATTTACATCCTAAAGTATGTAAAATTCATGAAATGATTGTCGGCTACATTAATTTATCATTGGATGAAAAAAGTAAGAAATCTAGTGAATATGTTTGAAAATTGAAGTCAATATCATTTTATGAATTATAGTATAGATTAATTAAAGTAAAAGTACATAACTTGTTTATTTGCATGCACGAAACAATGTGAATAACTTTTTTTTTGTTTCAAAAGAAGAAAAATTATTACCGCACACCTCTCTAAGAGTTTTACTAAGAGTTTTCTGTTACTCATAAAACCCATAAACCCACGACTACTAGGACTCTTAGCAGACACTAAGGATCTTCCCGCTTCCTAGTAATTAAGAAGCTTCACTACTGCTGCATGATTGAGAGGGTTGGTTAAAATATCAGCAGCTTGGTCTTCACTTTTGCCTTAGACAACATCAATGATCTTATCCCTTGTGAGATGTCTCAGGAAATGAAATTTCACATCAATGTGTTTGCTCCTCCCGTGCAAAACGCGATTTTTGGAAAGCTTAATCGCTGAATCGTTATCACAGTAAATAAGAGTTGTCTTTTGCGGAAGAAGACATTGTTCAGCTAGAATATTCTTCAATCAGATTGCTTGAGTGGCGCACACAACCACAAATTCTACTTTTGTAGTTGACAACATAACAATTGGTTGCTTCTTGGAACACCATGAAATAGCACCTGATCCAAACATAAAAACATAACCATACACCTTTTTCCTATCATCTTTATCTCCAGCAAAGTCACTATCTGTGAAGCCAATTAATTATGATTTTCCTCCTTTTCTGTACAAAATGCCAAGATCATTCATACCTTATTAATACCTAAGAATTCTTTTAGCATCCAGCAAGTGAGTTTCCTTGGATTTTCCATATACCTGCTTATTAAACTTATAAAGTACATTATATCAGGTCTAGTCGTTGTCAAATGCATCAAGAATCCCACAATCTGCTTGTAGAAAGTTTTGTCAATCCTTGTTCCTATATGATTTTTTTCAAGCTTCAGCCCCGTTTCTGCTAGGGTGGTGACATAAAAATTTCACTAGAGGATTGCTTCACTTCAACAGAAAGTAATGCATCAGGCCAAGATCTGACATATCAAAATCGGTCCTCACCAATTGCCTAAAATTATTAAGCAATATATGATCATTTCCAGTATACATTAAATCATCTTCATGTCAGCACACAATCACAAGCTTTCCGTCTTTATTTTTAGTATAAAGTGTATTCTCATAAGGACATTTTTTATAACCTGTAGTATTCAAATAAGTATATCAAGCTCGTGGAGCTTGTTTTATCCCATATAATGTTTTTCTCAATTTGTAAACTTTATGTTCACGGCCATACTTGATGTAACAAGGGGGTTGATCAACATATACATGTTCATGCAATTCTCCATGTAAGAAGGCTGATTTCACGTCCAATTGATAAATTGGCAGTTGTTTAGCGTTGCTAGTATCACCACCAACCAGATGGTGTCAAGTTTGACTACTGGAGCAAACACCTCATTGTAATCCACACCACAATCATTCTTATATCCTTTGGTCTTTTGTAGGTGGAAAAACCTCAACAGTTGTAGCAACAGTTGCTAGAATTTCAGACCTTGGAGCTACATCTTCAGATTCATCATCACATAGAATTTGACTAGACAACTTTTCATCCCAGTTCCAAGTATTGTCTTCATCCAAAACAATATCTACAGTCGGTGTCCTTCCACTCCA
Organism: Solanum chmielewskii; assembly: GCA_027704785.1. Taxonomy (NCBI): domain Eukaryota; kingdom Viridiplantae; phylum Streptophyta; class Magnoliopsida; order Solanales; family Solanaceae; genus Solanum; species Solanum chmielewskii. The sequence goes on from JAKWIX010000327.1 coordinate 6,019,767, forward strand.
AGCCTTCTCTGGTGTGATGTCTCAAAGAGCAAAGTAGAACTTCTATTTAAGATGTGGATACTCCAATTTGCTGCATCAGGTCGAAATGCCTTCGGAACTCTTCCTTGACCAGCAAGCTTCGAGCCATGTCAAGAATGGTTCTGTCCTTTCTCTCCAAAACACCATTTGTTGAGGTATATATATATTATGTTGTGAGCTTTTTTTTTGAATACCACAAGACTTACTAAATTCTTCAAATGCCTTTGAGCAATATTCGCCTCCACGATCTGTTCGAAGGCTTTTTATGGTCTTCTCTATTTCATTCTCGACATGAGCTTTGAAAAATTTAAATACATTAAAAGCCTCTGATTTTTCGAGTGAAAAATATACCCATGTCTTTCGAGAATAATCATCAATAAAGGCAATAAAAAACCTTTTGCCTCCGTTAGAGATTGATGTTTATCGTCCGACAAATGTCTAAGTGAACTAACTCCAACCTCTCTTTTGCTCGCCATGACTTGCCTTTCGGTAATTGAGACCGGTGTAGTTTGCAAGAATACATTCTTCACATACTTGAGAAGGAACAACAATTTCAGGAAGTTCCGTCACCATATTCTTCTTCTGAAGGATCTTCAAACCACCAAAATTTAGATGACCATATCAAAAATGCCACAACAATGAAGGTCTCTCACTTCCGCTATCAAACAAGATTGAGTATTTCAATCATCAAAAGGAACAACCTGGCATAACTATATATAAATATATATATAGTTATTTGAAGGGATTTTCATATTATCGTTCAAGTTATGCCAAGAAGATAACAAAGCAAGTGACTCAACACATAAAAGATATGTTATTTTCTTTGAGAAGAAAAAAACGAGCTTTAATAAAATTTGGATGATCAATTTCTGATTCAAAAATGATTTGATCATGTAGATGCAAAATATTTATTTGATTGTCATGAAGCTTGATCAGAAATAAGTTATTTGTTAACATATGGAGGCACAACAATATCTTGACATTCAAAGAATCAAACATTGGTAACTACTTCTTCAAATCATGCAAATATGATATTTACCTATGAAGTAAGCCGAGAGTGTCTTTGGTTGGAATCAAGGTCTATCATATTCACAAAACGTGTAATTTTCCTTTTTTAGAGAATATTCCTGTCACTATAAACTAAAATAATATATAACTCAAATGAATATAGATACAATCAAAGGAGATAAGAAAAAACATATTTCACCAAAATTCCTTTTCACACATGATCTTCAACAAAATCGTGAGATAGACGTTCGAAGACCCGTACAAGTGATAATCTTATAAACTTATTCACTAAGGATTGCCAACATTAATATTTGAGAAGTTGTGATATAAGATTAGAATGCATCATATCCGAGATATCAAGTATAATTTTTATCGAGGTAGAAAAATATGTGTTGTATTCTTTTCCTTAACCATGATTTTACCCCAATTGGGTTTTCCTGGTATGAATTTTAACGAGACAAAATTCAAAGCACATGAAAAGATGTGTGTACTCTTTTTTCTTCACTCAGAATCTTTTTCCATGAGGATTTTTCCTCATAAGATTTTAACGAGGCATATTAATTATAGACATCCAGGGGGGGGGGTGTTATTAAATTATATAGTATGGATGTCCACTACACCAAGAAGTTACTACTTCCCTTCATTATGAAAATAACCTCCGTTTTTATGATCATTATTCTTGTAAAATTTCATTTTCATAACCTTGTCCATTATATTCATGTTTATGACTAACCTTTTACATGCCTATATGTTAAATTATAAAAAGAGGCATATATAGAGGCATAAAGGTTCATATTGTACACACTTCAAGATTTTGTGAACACTCAAACACTCGAAAAAAAGAAAATTATCTAATATTATTCTTCTTGTCTTATATTCTTTTTTTCTTTATCTTTATATTGTTCTTTTGTTCTTAAATTTTACAACACAATAAAGTATTTGTCAAATAAATAAAAAAAAAAATTCTTGTGCTTGTAAGACCATCAATCATAATCATATACAGCACAAAAGAAAAGAAAAGCAAAGAAAAGTCAAATGGGAGTGGAAATTGGATACAAAGTAATAGGAATTACATCTTCATTACATTCAAACTAAAGCACTCCATGTAGAAAAAGAATGATGATAAATAGAGGAAGATCCCAATTACTAACACGCCCCGAGCTATCCTCTTGATGTAAACACGGGATCTAAGATTACAAGTGACACCAAGATAACTCTGAAATTGACATATCATAAGCATACCATACAAATTTGAATAAAGAGATACTACACAGAATCTAAAATAGTGGTAACTGAAAGTGGGGAATATGTAACTAGATTAAATATATGAAATATACTAAAAGTTCAATAATAATTGAAATATTGAACTCAAATCTAAAGCTGAACTTAATAATATGTCTGATAAAGCGTTTACTAACTAAGGTTCTAGGACATGCCCCAACTAACTCTAGAAAAAATTAAAACTCAAATGAAAGACTAAATACGTAAAATATGTAAGATATTCTCGAAGTATGAAGACTCACCACTGAAGCTGCTGGGTACGGATTCGAAATCGATCTATGAATGATCTGAATATTGAGTATCTTATCCTACATCATGAATGAAGGTAGCATATTGTCTGCGTCAGTACATGGAATGTACTGAGCATGCCTGATATAAAATATAGCTAAATAAACATATAAACTGAACAAAGCGGAATTGATCAATGACATAAATGAATTGGGTGAACTTTTGTTTGTACTCTTTGACTATCATTTAACCATGTCTGAAATTCAATAACTCGTGAGCTTTAGCCTCTCTCAACTATCTTGGAAAGAACTTGTCTTGAAAAGCTCCAATAAAACACTCCCTAGTTACAAGATCTGTATCCACACGCTTGTTTTCTTTCCACTGAGTGTACAATATGTGAGAAACATCCTTAAGCTAGTACGGTGCCAACTCCACACTATATGTACCAGTCACTTGCATCACTCTTAAGATTTTCTTAACCTCATCAGTGAAGTTTTGTAGGTCCTCACCAACCTGCGACCCTATAAACTCTGGTGGATTCATCAGAATAAAATCTTGAACTTTGGTTGTTGCTGATCCAACATTAGCATTAGTAGAAACTGGAATGTGCTAATTGTTATGGTTAGTAGTCATACTCTGAGCCAAAAGATGAATCGCATTCCAAAACTCTACATTCAAAAACCTCATGGTCTGAGATGGTAGGAACTACTTTAGCATTGCGTGCATTAGGATTTCTTAAGTAAGCTTTATGAGGAGACATGATCTGAAACGCATGACGATGAATTAGAAATAAAATCATACACACACGATAATAATAGCCAGAAAGTAAAGTTCTTTCTAAAACAGTTTGTAGCCTCTCTCTCATTATATGTGGTGCACTTCACACCCATGAAAGAGACTTTACTTAGTGCGACTTTCAAACATCATATGACTCTTGAACCTAATGTTCTGATACCAAGTTTTCATGCCTCGAGGCTACCCCTTTGATGTAAACACATGACCTAGTATCACGAGTGACCCCAAACAAACCTTGAAGCTGACATGTCATAAGCATACTAACACAATCTGAATAAAAAGATATTGTGCGGAAACCAAAACAGTGGTAACTGAAAACGGGGAATACCCAACTAGTCTGATATATGAAATATACTAAGTGTTTAATAATATCTAAATTATCAAACTCAAATCTAATCCTATGTCAAAAAATCGTCTACTAACTTAAGTAGTCGGGACATGCCCCCAGATTAGCCTAGAAAAAGTTAAACTGAAATAAAAGACTAAATACGAAAAAACATGTATGTTGTCCTCAAAGTATAATTACTCACTACTGAAGTTGTTGAGTACAGACCAAGAACCGATCTATGTATGAGATGGATGTTGTACCTAAACCTACATCATAAAAGGATGTAGCACATAATATGCGTTAGTACTTGGGAATGTATTGAACATGCAAGATATATAATATATCTGAACAAACATATAAACTGAACATAACATAACTGAACAATGATATAACTGGATATGAATTTATATACTAACATGTTGATTAGCCAAACTGAACATATTGAGCAAGTACTAAATAATGGATAGGACATGGTGATTGAATACCTAAGTATAAACTGAAAACATTGTCCAGAGGACTACTGTTTGATTGTGGGAACTACTATTAACCAATATAAAACAACGTGAGTTAAACATGGAGTCTAATTTATACGCTTCATCGATAGGACCCAATATATCTTGTCAATGGTATCAACGCATGACTGGTGTGATCACTAATTATAATGCCCAACTGAGGGGAATTATAAGCCTACCGGGGCAAGTAACTCTGGGACTATACGGGTACGCTGAATCCTAGCTCAACTCGGTGTTTAGCCTACTCCCAACTATAAATGCATATAATATAACATAACTGAAATATACTAGAATAGCTCAATATTATGACATGTTTATTGAGAATGCAACATTTTAAATACTAAAACTAATACATTCGAAATCTGAGTCATGTATATCTGGTTATCTGACATAGCTAGTGTAATTCATAAACTAAATAAATCTACACAACTCGGGTGCTGAGTTCATTGCAAAGAACTAAGAAACGATGTTACATAAATATGATAATCTGATAAAAAAACTACAACAGTTTAAGCGCAATGATTTTCCAAAGTTATTGAAACCCTAGTCGAAACATAATGAAGGTAATCAATAATCTGACTGAATTCTAAGGACCTACTAGATGAAAGGAACCCACTAGTGAAATTTCGTATACCCGATGACGAAATCTACGGGGAAATCCTATGATTTTAGGGCTGGAACTAAAGAACCCTGCTTCCTTCTTAAAAGTGTTTGTGTCGCCTCTTTTTTCCTTTTCCCCCTAAGTTTGATGAATTTTTAGTGAATGAATCGCTTAGGGAAAGATCTGACTAAGTTACTACGCTTAAACTGACCAAAACTATGTACTTTAGGAATCAAACGACGTAGTGTAAGAGCCCAACGCATAGGAGAAAGGAGACCGTGATTTAATTCTGACAAAGTCCACCCACGGAAGGACATACGATCCGTGGGTTGACCTACCAACCATAGGTAGGGGTCATCCATTACGTCTTCTTGATAGGGCTTCACTAAAACAAGCAGAACTTTTACTTAAAGACGGAATTTTAGCAAACTCGATGGCGATGGAATTAAGATTCAATTATCTTTCTTTTGATAAATCATGTTCCACCTAATTTCTTTTATGTAAAGAGTTACAACCGTTTGAAGTTGATACAACATCAATTTCCCTCTAACTGCTGCTAACCCTCACCTACGGTCAGTCATACGATTCGTAGGTCCAACCACAGACCGTACTGGTTGAGAGTGGGTGGGATCAAAGACAATAAAGATTTGGGCCTTAACGATGGAACCCCACCTACGGTCTGTGGTTCGTTCCATTAGCACTGGAACCAGATTTTCTTCGTTTTGAGATCCGATGTGTTATAATTACAAATGATTGAAATATAATGAAGATTCTTCAAAAGCCTTTTGATTCATCAGAAAACAACACAACAACAAAATTTAAAAAATATTTAAAAGTAATCATGAAATTATCATGGATAAAGGAAACTGAAATACAACAAAACAAATTTAAAATATGAAGGGTAATTTTGTTATTTAGCGAGTTTATACCATGATAAAATATGATGAGATTACTATACAGTCTATTCATAAGATAAATTATCCCGGTATTAATTATTAATCACATAATAAGTTATCTCGAATTGTACAACCCAAAAAAATAAATTAAGTGGCATCATATTTTAATTCCGAGACTATATGTTGTTATCCCTCACAACAATCTATCCTTTAAAAGTTTGGAATTTCTAAAATAAAAGGATCTAACTTTAACAGAAAAGACCGGGGTTAATTTACAAACTTTTAACACTATTAAAAGTGTGCATAATTAACTTGTTCTACCTAATACACTTAAATTACATATTTAGTATGCAAAAATTAAATAATACATGAATTACGCATACCAGAAAAAAATTAAATAATAAAATGAATTACGCATACCATTATATTCACTAATTATTAGTTTGAATATTTGACTTATTCAGGTTATTCCTTTTAATTGAACCTTAATTTTGAGGGATTTATTATTTTTAAATTATAATTACATTAATATATTTTTTCTTTTCAAGTTAAATAGTATAAATATTTTAATTTGAGCAGGTGCAAAATTTGATTTAGTTACTATAAAATAACCAAAAGATTCTAGTATTGGTAAAATATATTCACAATAATTAAACGAATTGATAAATTTCATCTAGAATCTTAAACACCAACTTACATATTTAAATTAAATTTTAGATTAATTTCTATTATTATAAAAGAAAATTTGGAATATAACATTAATACAAATTTTCCTTAATAACTTTAAGTATCAAGAAAAAATTGCTTTTATTGGGATATTTGGCAAATAATTTAATGGCCAATGTGAAATTTCTGTATATAAATATGCATGATACTTCCTCTTTTTAGTACACATATTTTTAAGAGAGAATTAACTAATAGCATATTTTAGTATATTCTAGCATGGAGCATAAGAAGACAGCAGGACGCCAAAAAATTTCATTGGCGAAAATAGAGAATGAATCTGCTCGACTCACTACATTCTCTAAACGACGTTCTGGCTTATACAAAAAAGCTTGTGAACTTGTTAGAGAATGTGATGTAGATCTTGGAATTGTTATGTTTTCACCGAAAGGTATACCTTATTCCTTTAGTAGTCCAACCTCTAATGTGGTCATTGATCGTTTTATAAATCCTACAGCAAATTTAAGTTCAAGTGACCGCCTTGTTGCTGCAGAAGCACGCAAAAAAGTAAGTCAATTTAATGATATTCTAAACGAATTGGACGAAAGAGAAAAAATTGCAAATGAAAAATTAGATCGAATGAATGAGGCTAGAGATCTAGGTTGGTGGGAGTCCATAGATCAATTGAATGTACATGATCTAATGAAGTTGGAAGCGTGGTTGATATCTGGTGAATTTAAATTGAACGAACATTTGGAGCAGCTAGAAAATGGAGCTTCATCCTCCTCACAGATTCCATCAGATGATGCAAATATCTCACCAAATGTCTTCTAGACGATTATCTTCAAATATTTATCAGAGACCTTTCCTTAATTTTTTTTGTTATTTATTATTTTGTTTCAATTATGCTATTTAATTCTTGTACTTTGCAGTTTGCAATGATTTTATTGAAGACATTTATATTCATAATTACCCATTGTCTCCAACTGTTCTTAAATTAATACGGAAACTAATATAGGAACCTCTCAATTTATCTAAAACTATGTTTGAAGCACATCATATAATTTTTTTTTTATGAAAAATAGAGGAGAAAGAGATATATGTGACTAAAACTTACTAGAATACAAAAGGATATAACTCTTTGTGACGAAAGAGTTTGATATAAATCAATATTTGAAGGAGAATTTAAAGTCTTCAAGTCTTATTTCAAAAAGGTCTATAAGTTCCAATAAGTTAAATTCATATTTTTTGGATAACATAAAAAGGGAATGTAGTCCAAAACTCATCCAAGTACATTTAACAAGAATGTTGGTAAAAGATATTGACTGAAGTCAACTTTGGTCAAAACATTAAAGTTGAAACACCTAATGACATAAATTTGCATCGGAAGCCTCGAGGCCCAAACAAACCATGCCACTAGCCCAAATTGGCCTTAGGAGTTGATGGAACGACGAAAATCGCATTTGATACCTGAATTTCAAATGCTGACTAATATCTCCCCTTTCGCTTAAAAACTTCTATAGTGAGAAAAATTCGCATAAAACTTAAATGAACGATCTGATGATCGAACTGTCTGTCCTATAAAGTCATAAATAACTTGAGGTCACTACAGGATCATTACATATTGATAATACAATCACACCTTAAAATAAATTTTAAAAATTCATGCTTCTATCGCATAGAGATTCAATAAATGTTATTATCCAAAAATGAATCATTTATAAAGTAGTAAATGGGTTATTTACATCCTAAAGTATGTAAAATTCATGAAATGATTGTCAGCTACATTAATTAATCATTAGATGAAAAAAGTAAGTAATCTAGTGAATTTGTTTGAAAATTGAAGTCAATATCATTTTATGAATTATAGTATAGATTAATTAAAGTGAAAGTACATAACTTGTTTATTCACATGCACGAAACAATGTGAATAACTTTTTTTTTTGTTTTAACAGAAAAAAAAATTATTACTGCACAACTCTCTAAGAGTTTTACTAAGAGTTTTCTGTTAATCATAAAACCCATAAACCCACGAGTACTAGGACTCTTAACAGACACTAAGCGCTTCCTAGTAATTAAGAAGCTTCACTACTGCTGCATGAATGAGAGGGTTGGTTAAAATATCAGCAGCTTGGTCTTCACTTTTGCCGTAGACAACATCAATGATCTTATCCCTTGTTAGATCTCTAAAGGAAATGAAATTTCACATCTATGTGTTTGCTCCTCTCCGTGCAAAACTCGATTTTTGGAAAGCTTAATCGCTGAATCGTTATCACAGTAAATAAGAGTTGTCTTTTGCCGATGAAGACATTGTTCAGCTAGAATATTCTTCAACCAGATTGCTTGAGTGGCGCACACAACCACAAATTCTAATTTTGTAGTTGATAACATAACAACCCATGAAATAGCACCTGATCCAAACATAACCATACGTGTTTTTCCTATCATCTTTATCTCCAGCAAAGTCACTATCCGTGAAGCCAATGAAATATGATTTTACTCCTTTTCTGTACAAAATGCCAAGTTCATTCATATCTTGTAAAAACCTACGAATTCTTTTAGCAGCCAGCAAGTGAGTTTCTCTTGGATTTTCCATATAGCTGCTTATTAAACTTATAAAGTACATTATATCAGGTCTAGTCACTGTCAAATGCATCAAGCATCCCACAATCTGCTTGTAGAAAGTTTTGCCAATCCTTGTTCCTATAGGAGTTTTTTCAAGCTTCAGCCCCGTTTCTGCTAGGGTGGTGACATAAAAATTTCACCAGAGGATTGCTTCACTTCAACAGAAAGTAATGCATCAGGCCAAGATCCGACATATCAAACTCGGTCCTAATCAATTCCTTAAAATTATTAAGCAATATATGATCATTTCAAGTATACATTAAATCATCTTCATGTCAGCACACAGTCACAAGCTTTGCGTCTTTATTTTTAGTATAAAGTGTATGCTCATAAGGACATTTTTTATAACCTGTAGTATTCAAATAAGCATATCAAGCTCGTGGAGCTTGTTTCATCCCATATAATGTTTTTCTCAATTTGTAAACTTTATGTTCGCGGCCATACTTAATGTAACCAGGGGGTTGATCAACATATACATGTTCTTGCAATTCTCCATGTAAGAAGGCTGATTTCACGTCCAATTGATAAATTGGCAGTTGTTTAGCGTTGCTAGTGTCACCACCAACCAGATGGTGTCAAGTCTGACTACTGGATCAAACACCTCTTTGTAATCCACACCACAATCATTCTTATATCCTTTGGTCTTTTGTAGGTGGAAAAACCTCAACAGTTGTAGCAGCAGTTGCTAGAATTTCAGACCTTGGAGCTACATCTTCAGATTCATCATCACATAGAACTTGACTAAACGACTTTTCATCCTAGTTCCAAGTATTGTCTTTATCGAAAACAATATCTCTACTAGTCACTATCTTTTTTGTCAAAGGATTAAATAGATTGTACGCCTTGGACTTCTCTCTAAGACCAACAAAGACACACTTAACGCCTTTATCATCAAGTTTTTTTCTCTTTACATTCGGGACATGTGCATAGGAAATGCAGCAAAATTTTTTGAAGTGATCTACAGTCGGTCTCCTTCCACTTCAAGCCTTCCCTGGTGTGATGTCTCAAAGAGCAAAGTAGAACTTCTATTTAAGATGTGGATACTCCAATTTGCTGCATCTGGTCAAAATGCCTTCGGAACTCTTCCTTGACCAGCAAGCTTCGAGCCATGTCAAGAATGATTCTGTCCTTTCTCTCCAAAACACCATTTGTTGAGGTATATATTATGTTGTGAACTTTTTTTTTTTTGAATGCCACAAGACTTACAAAATTCTTCCAATGCCTTTGAGAAATATTCGCCTCCACGATCTGTTCGAAGGCTTTTTATGGTCTTCTCTATCTCATTCTCAACATGAGCTTTGAAAAATTTAAATATTTTAAAAGCCTCTGATTTTTCGAGTGAAAAATATACCCAAGTCTTCTGAGAATAATCATCAATAAAGGCAATAAAAAATCTTTTGCCTCCGTTAGAGATTGGTGTTGATCGTCCGACAAATGTCTGAGTGAACTAACTCCAACCTCTCTTTTGCTCGCCATGACTTGCCTTTCGGTAATTGAGACCGCTGTAGTTTGAGAACACATTCTTCACATACTTGAGAAGGAACAACAATTTCAGGAAGTCCCGTCACCATATTCTTCTTGTGAAGGATCTTCAAACCACAAAAATTTTGATGACCATATCAAAAATGCCACAACCATGAAGGTTCTCTCACTTCCGCTATAAAACAAGATTGAATATTTCAATCATCAAAAGGAACACCCTGGCATAACTATATATATATATATATATATATATATATATATATATATAGTTATGTGATGGGATTGTCATATTATCGTTCAAGTTATGCCAAGAAGCTAAAAAAGCAAGTGACTCAGCACATAAAAGATATGTAATTTTCTTTGAGAAGAAAAAAACGAGCTTTAATAAAATCTGGATGATCAATATCTGAGTCAAAAATGATTTGATCATGTAGATGCAAAATATTTATTTGATTGGCATGAAGCTTGATCACAAATGAGTTATTTGTTAACATATGGAGGCACAACAATATCTTGGCATTCAAAGAATCAAACATTGGTAACCACTTCTTCAAATCATGCAAATATGATATTTACCTATGAAGTAAGCCGAGAGTGTCTTTGGTTGGAATCAAGGTCTATCATATTCACAAAACGTGTAATTTTCCTTTTTAGAGAATATTCCTGTCACTATAAACTAAAATAATATATAACTCAAGTGAATGTAGATACAATCAAAGGAGATTAGACAAAACAAATTTCACCAAAATTCCTTTTCACACATGATCTTCAACAAAATCGTGAGATAGACGTTCAAAGTCTCGTACAAGTGATAATCTTATAAACTTATTCACTAAGGATTGCCAACATTAATATTTGAGAAGTTGTGATATAAGATTAGAATGCATCATATCCGAGATATCAAGTATAATTTTTATCGAGGGAGAAAAATATGTGTTGTATTCATTTCCTTAACCATGATTTTACCCCAATTGGGTTTTCCTGGTATGAATTTTAACGAGAAAAAATTCAAAGCGCATGAAAAGATGTGTGTACTCTTTTTTCTTCACACAGAATCTTTTTCCATGAGTATTTTTCCTCATATGATTTTAGCGAGTCATATTAATTATAGACATCCAAGGGGGGGGGGGGTGTTATTTAATTATATAGTATGGATATCCACTACACCAAGGAGTTACTACTTCCCTTCATTATGAAAATAACCTCCGTCTTTGTGATCATTATACTTGTAAACTTTCATCTTCATAACCTCCTCCATTATATTCATGTTTATGACTAACCTTTTATATGCCTATATGTCAAATTATAAAAAGAGGCATATATAGAGGCATAAAGGTTCATATTGTACACATTTCAAGATTTTGTGAACCCTCAAACACTCGAAAGAAAGAAAATTATCTTATTTTATTCTTCTTGTCTTATATTCTTTTTTTTCTTTATGTTTATATTGTTCTTTTGTTCTTAAATTTTACAACACAATAAAATATTTGCCAAATAAAAAAAATAATTCTTGTGCTTGTAAGACCATCAATCATAATCATATACAACACAAAAGAAAACAAAAGCAAAGAAAAGTCAAATGGGAGTGGAAATTGGATACAAAGTAATAGGAATTACATCTTCATTACATTCAAACTAAAGCACTCCATGTAAAAAAAGAATGATGATAAATAGAGGAAGTTCCCAATTACTAACACTCCTCGAGTTATCCTCTTGATGTAAACACGGGATCTAAGATTACAAGTGACACCAAGATAACTCTGAAATTGACATATCATAAGCATACCAAACCAATTTGAATAAAGAGATACTACGGAGAATAAAAAATAGTGGTAACTGAAAGTGGGGAATATGTAACTAGATTGAATATATGAAATATACTAAAAGTTCAATAATAATTGAAATATCAAACTCAAATCTAAAGCTGAACTTAATAATATGTCTGAAAAAGCCTTTACTAACTAAAGTTGCTAGGACATGCCCCAACTAACTCTAGAAAAAATTAAAACTCAAATGAAAGACTAAATACGTAAAATATGTATGATATTCTCGAAGTATGATGACTCACCACTGAAGTTGCTGGGTACGGATTGGAAATCGATCTATGAATGATCTGAATATTGAGTATCTTAACCTACATCATGAATGAAGGTAGCATATTGTCTGCGTCAGTACATGGAATGTACTGAGCATGCCTGATATAAAATATCGCTAAATAAACATATAAACTGAACAAAGCGGAATTGATCAATGACATAAATGAATTGGGTGAACTTATGTTTGTACTCTTTGACTATCATTTAACCATGTCTGAAATTCAATAACTCGTGAGCTTTAGCCTCTCTCAACTATCTTGGAAAGAACTTGTCTTGAAAAGCTCCAATAAAACACTCCCCAGTTACAGGATCTGCATCCACACTCTTGTTTTCTTTCAACTGAGTGTACAATATGTGAGAAACATCCTTAAGCTAGTACGGTGCCAACTCCACCCTATATGTACCAGTCACTTGCATCACTCTTAAGATTTTCTTAACCTCATCAGTGAAGTTTTGTAGGTCCTCACCAACCTGCGACCCTATAAACTCTGGTGGATTCATCAGAATAAAATCTTGAACTTTGGTTGTTGCTGATCCAACATTAGCATTAGTAGAAACTGGAATGTGCTAATTGTTATGGTTAGTAGTCATACTCTGAGCCAAAAGATGAATCGCATTCCAAAACTCTACATTCAAAAACCTCATGGTCTGAGATGGTAGGAACTACTTTAGCATTGCGTGCATTAGGATTTCTTAAGTAAGCTTTATGAGGAGACATGATCTGAAACGCATGACGATGAATTAGAAATAAAATCATACACACACGATAATAATAGCCAGAAAGTAAAGTTCTTTCTAAAACAGTTTGTAGCCTCTCTCTCATTATATGTGGTGCACTTCACACCCATGAAAGAGACTTTACTTAGTGCGACTTTCAGACATCATATGACTCTTGAACCTAATGTTCTGATACCAAGTTTTCATGCCTCGAGGCTACCCCTTTGATGTAAACACATGACCTAGTATCACGAGTGACCCCAAACAAACCCTGAAGCTGACATATCATAAGCACACTAACACAATCTGAATAAAAAGATATTGTGCGGAAACCAAAACAGTGGTAACTTAAAACGGGGAATACCCAACTAGTCTGAATATATGAAATATAAAAAGAGTTCAATAATATCTAATATATTATACTCAAATTTAAAGCTGAATCTTATCCTATGTCAAAAAATCCTCTACTAACTTAAGTAGTCGGGACATGCCCCCAGATTAGCCTAGAAAAAGTTAAACTGAAATGAAAGACTAAATACAAAAAAACATGTATGTTTTCCTCAAAGTATAATTACTCACTACTGAAGTTGTTGAGTATAGACCAAGAACCGATCTATGTATGAGATGGATGCTATACCTAAACCTACATCATAAAAGGATGTAGCACATAATATGCGTTAGTACTTGGGAATGTATTGAACATGCAAGATATATAATATATCTGAACAAACATATAAACTGAACATAACATAACTGAACAATGATATAACTAGATATGAATTTATATACTAACATGTTGATTAGCCAAACTGAACGTAATGAGCAAGTACTAAATAGTGGATAGGACATGGTGATTGAATACCTAAGTATAAACTGAAAACATTGCCAAGAGGACTAATGTTTGATTGTGGGAACTACTATTAACCAATATAAAACAACGTGAGTTAAACATGGAGTCTTATTTATACGCCCCATCGATAGGACCCAATATATCTTGTCAATGGTATAAACGTACGACTGGTGTGATCACTAATTATAATGCCCAACTGAGGGGAATTATAAGCCTACCGAGGCAAGTAACTCTGGGACTATACGGGTACGCTGAATCCTAGTCCAACTCAGTGTTAAGCCTACTCCCAACTATAAATGCATATAATATAACATAACTGAAATATACTAGAGTAGCTCAATATTATGACATGTTAATTGAGAATGCAACATTTTAAATACTAAAACTAACACATTCGAAATCTGAGTCATGTATATCTGGTTATCTGACATAGCTAGTGTAATTCATAAACTAAATAAATCTACACAACTAGGGTCCTGAGTTCATTGAAAAGAACTAAGAAACGATGTTACATAGTCATGATAATCTGATCAAAAACACTCTAACAGTTAAAGCGCAATGATTTTCAAAAGTTATTGAAACCCAAGTCTAAACATGATGAAGGGAATCAATAATCTGACTGAATTCTAAGGACCTACTAGATGAAAGGAACCCACTAGTGAAATTTCAAATACCCGATGACGAAATCTACGCGGAAATCCTATGATTTCGGGGCTGGAACTAAAGAACCCTGCTTCCTTCTTGGAAGTGTTTGGGTCGCCTCTTTTGTCCATTCCCCCCCCCCTAATTTTGATGAATTTTTAGTGAATGAATCGCTTAGGATAAGATCTGACTAAGTTACTACGCTTAAACTGACCAAAACTATGTACTTTAGGAATCTAACGACGTAGTGTAAGAGCCCAACGCATAGGGGAAAGGAGACCGTGACTTAATTCTGACAAAGTCCACCCACGGAGGGACCTACGATCCGTGGGTTGACCTACAAACCATAGGTAGGGGTCATCCATTAAGTCTTCTCGATAGGGCTTCACTAAAACAAGCAGAACTTTTTACTTAAAGACGGAATTTTAGCAAACTCGATGGCGTTGAAAAGAAGATTAAATTATCTTTCTTTTGATAAATCATGTGCCACCTAATTTCATTATGTAAAGAGTTACAACCGTTTGAAGTTGATACAACATCAATTTCCCACTAACTGGCTGCTAACCCTCTTCTACGGTCAGTCATACGATTCGTAGGTCCAACCACAGACAGTACTGGTTGACTGTGGGTGGGATCAAAGACTATAAAGATTTGGGCCTTAACGATGGAACCCCACCTACGGTCTGTGGTTCGTTCCGTTAGCACTGGAACCAGATTTTCTTCGTTTTGAGATCCGATGTGTTATAATTACAAATGATTGAAATATAATGAAGATTCTTCAAAAGCCTTTTGATTCATCAGAAAACAACACAACAACAAAATTTAAAAAAGATTTAAAAGTAATCATGAAATTATCACGGATAAAGGAAACTGAAATACAGCAAAACAAATTTAAAATATGAAGGGTAATTTTGTTATTTAGCGAGTTTA
The DNA here is from genome assembly GCA_027704785.1 of Solanum chmielewskii. NCBI lineage: Eukaryota > Viridiplantae > Streptophyta > Magnoliopsida > Solanales > Solanaceae > Solanum > Solanum chmielewskii. The sequence goes on from JAKWIX010000327.1 coordinate 6,035,439, forward strand.
TACCATGATAAAATATGATGAGATTCTATACAGTCTATTCATAAGATAAATTATCCCGGTATTAATTATTAATCACATAATAAGTTATCTCGAATTGGACAACCCAAAAAAAATTAAGTGGCATCATATTTTAATTCCGAGACTATATGTTGTTATCCATCACAACAATCTACCCTTTAAAAGTTTTGAATTGATAAAAATAAAAGGATCTAGCTTTAACACAAAAGACCGGGGTTAATTTACAAACTTTTAACACTATTAAAAGTGTGCATAATTAACTTGTTCTACCTTATACACTTAAATTACATATTTAGTATGCAAAAATTAAATAATGCATGAATTACGCATACCAGCAAAAATTAAATAATAAAATGAATTACGCATACCATTATAAATTCACTAATTATTAGTTTGAAATTTTGACTTATTCAGGTTTATTCCTTTTAAATGAACATTAATTTCGAGGGATCTATTATTTTTAAATTATAAGTACATTAATATATTTTTTCTTTTCAAGTTAAATAGTATAAATATTTTTATTTGAGCAAGTGCAAAATTTGATTTAGTTACTATAAAAAAACAAAAAGATTCTAGTATTGGTAAAATATATTCACAATAATTAAACGTATTGATAAATTTCATCTAGAATATTAAACACCAACTTACCTATTTAAATTAACTTTTAGATTAATTTATATTATTATAAAATAAAATTTGGAATATAACATTAATACAAATTTTCTTTAATAACTTTAAGTATCAAGAAAAAATTGCTTTTATTAGGATATTTGGCAAATAATTTAATGACCAATGTGAAATTTCAGTATATAAATATGCATGATATTTCCTCTTTTTAGTACACATATTTTTAAGAGAGAATTAACTAAAAGCATATTTTAGTATATTCTAGCATGGAGCATAAGAAGACAACAGGACGCCAAAAAATTTCATTGGCGAAAATAGAGAATAAATCTGCTCGACTCACCACATTCTCTAAACGACATTCTGGCTTATACAAAAAAGCTTGTGAACTTGTTAGAGATTGTGATGTAGATCTTGGAATTGTTATGTCTTCACCAAATGGTATACCTTATTCCTTTAGTAGTCCAACCTCTAATGTGGTCATCGATCGTTTTATAAATCCTACATCAAATTTAAGTTCAAGTGACCGCCTTGTTGTTGCAGAAGCACGCAAAAAAATAAGTCAATTTAATGATATTCTAAGCGAATTGGACGAAAGAGAAAAAATTGCAAATGAAAAATTAGATCGAATGAATGAGGATCTAGGTTGGTGGGAGTCCATAGATCAAATGGATGTACATAATCTAATGAAGTTGGAAGCATGGCTGATATCTGGTGAATTTAAATTGAATGAACATTTGGAGTAGCTAGAAAATGGAGCTTTATCCTCCTCACAGATTCCATCAGATGATGCAAATATCTCACCAAATGTCTTCTAGACGAATTATCTTTAGATATTTATCAAAGTCCTTTCCTTATTTTTTTTTGTTATTTATTATTTTGTTTCAATTATGCAATTTAATTCTTGTACTTTGCAGTTTGCAATGATTTTATTGAAGACATTTATATTCATGATTACCCATTGTCTCCAACTATTTTTGAATTAATACGCAAACTAATATAGGAACCCTCAATTTATCTAAAACTATGTTTGAAACACGTCATATCAAAAAAAATTATGAAAAATAGAGGAGAAAGAGATATATGTGACTAAAACTTACTCAAATACAAAAGGATATAACTCTTTGTGACGAAGAGTTTGATATAAATCAATATTTAAAGGAGAATTTAAAGTCTTCAAGTCTTATTTCAAAAAGGTCTATAAGTTCCAACAAGTTAAATTCATATTTTTGGGATAACATAAAAAGGGAATGTAGTGCAAAACTCATCCAAGTACATTTAACAAGAATGCTGGTAAAAGATATTGATCAAAGTCATACTTTGGTCAAAACATTAAAGTTGAAACACCTAATGACATAAATTTGCATCGGAAGCCTCGAGGCCCAAACGAACCATTCCACTAGCCCAAATTGGCCTTAAGAGTTGATGGAACGACGAAAATTGCATTTGATACCTGAATTTAAAATGCTGACTAAAATCACCCCTTTCGCTTAAGAACTTCTATAGCGAGAAAAATTCACATAAAACTCAAATGACCGATCCGATGATCGATCTGTCTGTCCTATCAACTCATAAATAACTTGAGGTCACTACACGATCATTGCATATTGATAATACAATCACACCATAAAATAAATTTTAAAACTTCATGCTTCTATCACATAGAGATTCAATAAATGTTATTATCCAAAAATGAATCATTTATAAAGTAGTAAGTGGGTTATTTACATCCTAAAGTATGTAAAATTCATGAAATGATTGTCGGCTACATTAATTAATCATTGGATGAAAAAAGTAAGAAATCTAGTGAATTTGTTTGAAAATTGAAGTCAATATCATTTTATGAATTATTGTATAGATTAATTAAAGTGAAAGTACATAACTTGTTTATTCACATGCACGAACCAATGTGAATAAATTCTTTTTTTTTTTTGTTTCAACAGTAGAAAAATTATTACCGCACAACTCTCTAAGAGTTTTACTAAGAGTTTTCTGTTACTCATAAATCCACTAAACCCACGACTACTAGGACTCTTAACAGACACTAAGAATCTTCCCGCTTCCTAGTAATTAAGAAGCTTCACTACTGCTGCATGATTGAGAGGGTTGGTTAAAATATCAGCAGCTTGGTTTTCACTTCTGTCGTAGACAACATCAATAATCTTATCCCTTGTGAGATCTCTCAGGAAATGAAATTCCACATCAATGTGTTTGCTCCTCCCGTGCAAAACTCGATTTTTTGAAAGCTTAATCGCTGAATCGTTATCACAGTAAATAAGAGTTGTCTTTTGTGGAAGAAGATATAGCTCAGCTAGAATACTCTTCAACCATATTGCTTGAGTGCGCACACAACCACAAATTCTACTTTTGTAGTTGACAACATAACAATTGGTTGCTTCTTGGAACACCATGAAATAGCACCTGATCCAAACATAAAAACATAACCATAAGTGTTTTTCCTATCATCTTTATCCAAACATAAAAACATAAACATAAAATATGATTTTCCTCCTTTTCTGTATAAAATGCCAAGATCATTCATACCTTGTAAATACCCAAGTATTCTTTTAGCAGCCAGCTAGTGAGTTTCTCTTGGATTTTCCATATACCTGCTTATTAAACTTATAAAGTACATTATATCAGGTCTAGTGGCTGTGAAATTCATCAAGTATCAAACAATCTGCTTGTAGAAAGTTTTGTCAATCCCTGTTCCTATAGGATTTTTTTCAAGCTTCTGCGCCATTTCTGCTAGGGTGGTGACATAAAAATTTCACCTGAGGATTGCTTCACTTCAACAAAAAGTAATGCATCAGGCCAAGATCCGACATATCAAACTCGGTCCTCATCAATTGCTTATAATTATTAAGCAATATTTGATCATTTCCTGTATATATTAAATCATCTTCATGTCAGCACACAATCACAAGCTTTCTGTATCTATTTTTAGTATAAAGTGTATGCTCATAAGGACATTTTTCATAACCTGTAGTATTCAAATAAGTATATCAAGCTCGTGGAGCTTGTTTTATCCCATAGAATGTCTTTTCAATTTGTAAACTTTATGTTCGCGGCCATACTTAATGTAAGTAGGGGGTTGGTCAACATATACATGTTCTTGCAATTCTCCATGTAAGAAGGCTAATTTCACGTCCAATTGATAAATTGGCTGTTGTTTAGCGTTGCTAGTGTCACCACCAACCAGATGGTGTCAAGTTTGACTACTGGAGCAAACACCTCATTGTAATCCACACCACAATCATTCTTATATCCTTTGGTCTTTTTTAGGTGGAAAAACCTCAACAGTTGTAGCAGCAGTTGCTAGAATTTCAGACCTTGGAGCTACATCTTCAGATTCATCATCACATAGAACTTGACTAGACAACTTTTAATCCCAGTTCCAAGTATTGTCTTCATAGAAAACAATATCTCTACTAGTCACTATCTTTTTTGTCAAAGGATTAAATAGATTGTACGCCTTGGACTTCTCTCTAAGACCAACAAAGACACACTTAACGCCTTTATCATCAAGTTTTTTTCTCTTTACATCTGGCACATGTGCATAGGAAATGCAGCAAATTTTTTTGAAGTGATCTATAGTCGGTCTCCTTCCACTCCAAGCCTTCTATGGTGTGATGTCTCAAAGAGCAAAGTAGAACTTCTATTTAAGAAGTGGATACTCCAATTTGCTGCATCAGGTCAAAATGCCTTCGGAACTCTTCCTTGAGCCAGCAAGCTTCGAGCCATGTCAAGAATGGTTCGGTCCTTTCTCTCCAAAACACCATTTGTTGAGGTATATATTATATTGTGAGCTTTTTTTTTGAATGCCACAAGACTTACAAAATTCTTTAAATGCCTTTGAGAAATATTCGCCTCAACGATCTGTTCGAAGGCTTTCTATGGTCTTCTCTGTCTCATTCTCAACATGAGCTTTGAAATATTTAAATACATTAAAAGCCTCTGATTTTTCAAGTGAAAAATATACCCATGTCTTTCGAGAATAATCATAAATAAAGGCAAAAAAAAACCTTTTGCCTCCGTTACAGATTGGTGTTTATCGTACGACAAATGTCTGAGTGAACTAACTCTAACATCTCTTTTGCTCGCTATGACTTGCCTTTTGGTAATTGAGACCGGTGTAGTGTGCAAGAACACATTCTTCACATACTTGAGAAGGAACAACAATTTCAAGAAGTCCCGTCACCATATTCTTCTTGTGAAGGATCTTCAAACAACAAAAATTTAGATGACCATATCAAAAATTCCACAACCATGAAGGTTCTCTCACTTCCGCTATAAAACAAGATTGAATATTTCAATCATCTAAAGGAACAACCTGTCATGACTCATTTTCACAATAGCGATAACTCTAGAAGAATCAGAAATCTCTCAATAATCTTTCCTAAAGGTGATGACATATCCTTTTTCTAACAATTGACCAGAACTCAATAAATTATATTTTAAAGAAGGAACTCAAAACACATTAGATATGTTTTCCACACACCCATTTTTTGTTCTAAAATTGACGTTACTCTTCCCTATTATATTCACAAGGGAGAGATCACCAAAACCAACCGTTAAATGGAAGCTTTCATTTAAATTAGAGAAAGAAGACTTATTTCCAGTCATGTTGTTACTGCGACCAATATCCACATAGAAAAGATCTTGCTCCTCAGGCCCATTTTCGTCGTGGATTGCTATTAACAAGGTTGCTCCTTCATTTTTCTCAGCAAAATTTTACTATTCTTCTCTATTACTAGGTAATCTAGTACGACATTCATAACAATAATGGCCAAATATATGGCAAGGATAACATTCTACCTTAGATTTGTCAAAATCTTTTCCTCTGCCTTTGCCATAGTAATTATTATTGACTCTAAAATTCTAGTTGCACTCTTTGTTGTCATCATCCCCATTAGTTTCCTCGCTCTCCTCTCCCTCTTGCTCTACCTCTACCCCTTCCTATCGAATGGGAAGAAATAAAAGTAGAAGCCATCAAGTCCTGCTCCTCAAAAGTTGAACTTCAGTTCATCTTTTGCTCATGCACCAACAAGGAGCTTTGTAATTCGTCAAGTGACAAAGCATCTATGTCTTTTGACTCCTTAATCGAGCATACAACATAATCATATTTTGGTGACAAGGAAAGAAATATCTTTTCAACAATTCTGACATCGTTCATTTTCTCACCATGAAATCACATCTTGTAGATTATCTCCATGGTTCTAGCACAAAAGCTAGTGATAATTTCACCCTCCTTCATCTGCAAAGTTTCTAAGTCCCTCTTCCGAGCTTGAAGTTGTGCTCGCTTCACTCTTATATTACCGTGATACTTTTTTTCATGGAGTCCCATATATCTTTGGAATTTTATTTGCAAAGAATAGTTTCAAAGATGGGCGTTCAATAGAAAAGAGGTAATTTTTTCCTTTCTTCATTCAAACTCTGTCTTTTGAGCATTCGTCAAAGCTTTGCCATCCGCTAGAGTGCCGATTCCATCCTCGACAATCAGCCAATACTCCTTTGACCGTAAAATTTTTTCCATTAGCATACTCGCATGGTCATATCCATTTAAACGAGGGACGACTGCTTTCACTAAGTTGCTCTCTAAAGCCATAGATGAATACTGAATTTCTGTGTGAACTCTCCCTCACAGTTTTTTTTTTTTTTTAAATTATTAAACCTGATTCTTGATACCACTAATAGAAAATAACAAGAAGAACGATGAAGAAAGTCAATTGAAATAAGCAACATAAGAAAAATTATTACTGCGCAGCTCTCTTATGTTCAATAGCAATCAAGAAAAGTCAATATATAGACTACTACGACTCCACATAGACGCTACTAACTCACTAAGAATCTATCCACTTCCTAATGATTAGGAATTGAACATTTCAACAAAATAAAAAGTCCAACAAACATTAAATAAATGATTTCTAAACAAAGGAACACTTCCAATATAAGAAACGATTTCTTATATTGACTCACCTTGATATATATGCATTTAAAGATGGTTTCAAACTAATACTTAAGCTTGGACTCAACACAAAAACGGATCGTCTTATTGCATCAAGACAAGTCAGCATAAACCTAACTAATATGACAACTGCAGAAGTAAAACTAGGAAAATAGACTAACACCATCTAATAATATGGAATCAATTAAAATAAAACGCTAATATCCGGTTTCACGTGTACAAGTATCCAAAGTATTACAATTAATTTGAAAGAAAAATATAAGTCTCAAATGATATTATCCCTAGAATAGAGTAAAATCAATAAATAAGGAGAAGGATTATCCGCTGAGATGACAAATAACTACCTCACAAAACTCCATAGAAAGCCTCGGCTAAGAAGAGAAGAGACAATAATCACGAAGATCAAGCATTTCGACTATGATAATTACTATATGTACTTAAGGTTTTCAGGAGACGGAAGCATCATCTTTTTCTCATAAAAATCAAGAACAATTCTCGTATAGGATAACACATGTCATTTGAAATTTAGAGAAGTGGACCTTTCTTTTAAATTTTAATTTTGTAGAATTGAATTTTGCAGAGAAAGGATAAGTCTTTCCTATAAAAAAACACTATACATACAAAGAGAAAAAGAGACAAAGAAAACAATTAGTTCTATACGTACTCGGTAGAAGGATGAAGAAAATCAAATGAAGAGACCTTACCCCTAGAAGAAGAACCTGGTTCTTGTAAGTTGGTTTAAGAAAGAACACAAACACTTGTTTAAATTAAAAAGCTTCCTCAATCAAGGAAGGAAACCTTGTTTTATTAATTCAACTAGATGATTTAATGATTACAACTCAATAATCAATAACTTCACCACTACGACAACTCTCGATTAACTATAATCGACTACTTCTACTCTCCAAAAAGCCAAACCCACCTTTTGTTACAAACCTCACCAAAACTCAACTCTACAAGAAGCCAAACCCACTTCTTATACAAAGAAACGTAACTATCGATTAAAAATTAATCAAGAAAATAATTTTCCATGTTAAAGACTTTCTCACTCAAGAACTTCTTGAACTTAGTAACAAAATTGATCTTGAAGGCTTTTACTTGATGAACAACTCTCGCTTTTCTCTCGATGTAAAAGTCGTGCCTTTCTCTTCTGCGTTTGATCTTCTTTAATAGAGATTTCTTGTGCCCCGAATCCTTATCAAATAAGGTAAGGAAGTTGCAATTATAGTTAAACAAGGAGTACTGATTTTACCTTTTATTGTACAATCGTTTTTCTATATAACTTTCTTATTTAATAAAATATGTTAAGGTTTCCTTATTTGTATCAACTTGTATTTTCAGCATCTTTATCACTTGTACATTTAATTGTTTAATTCTGGCTGTGACAATTAATTTCGATGGCTGCTGGTTGCGACACTTAATTTGAATGGTCAAATCTGGAAAACTTATGTATACATATATTTGCATTTCTTGTCTATCATAAAAACACCAATTTTATATTCTTCTAGAAGTATTAGATTCTATCATATCCCCCTTTTTGATGAAGACAAACCTGTGTGATGCAACATATAATAATCTTCACCCTTTTGACGAATCGAAAAGAGTTCAATAACCGCAAAACAAAACCACATAACAACCACAACAACAATTGAAGCTCAGCCACTTGAGCAAAAAACATGTTCTGGCAACACAATGAGAAATATCAACATAGAGTGAATGACTCAAAAGAATCAGGTGCATACAAGGTGCTTTTCAAGTTGAAGATTGTCTAGGCTTGGTGGAGGCAGAAGCAAGCATATCAAGTACTCTATCAACCCTTGCATTGTTAGAAAGCTGCTGCTGCACCAACTGATCTTTCAACCGATGAATCTTAGCATTGGAAGTATGAAGTTCAGCACACAAATTCTGGTTTTCCAATTCAAGAGTGGCATATTTTTCTTCTGCAACTTTGAGTTCCCTGAGTAATTGAGAAGCAGGACTAGATGATTGTGGAGAAGCATTAACAACCTGCTCCGATTCCATGGGAATGCCATAATCAACAAGAATAGATTGAGTAAACATATATGCACGAGTCAAAACCCTTCCTTCTCCTAATGGTACTTTAAACGCATTAAACACTCTAGTTAAAAGATTCCTAAATGATAATTGATGAGAACAAAGTTGAGGATCAACGATTCTAGCAAAGTGTTTCATGATCAGTGTGGGCCAGTCAATACGTTCTTTACATTCAAAAGCATTCATAGGTCCCATGTCCCTTATAGAAGTAATGTGACGATAGTGACCCCTGGGTAATATTCATTTGTGTACTATTTCAAAAATAAGCTTGTGAACTGATCCCATGACACCTTTTAACACAGTCTGTGCCCTAGAAGTGACTCTTCCTTGAGAAAACTTGGCTGGAAGAGTAGAGTGTTCATAAAAAAATCTAATGATAATCAGTAATACCCACAGATGGTATGTGTAAAATTTCTCCAAGCTGAGTTGCATCAAAAACAATCTCAACTCCCTTCACTAGAAGATACCACATCCCCTTCCAAGATCTTTAAATTTGTGTAGAAATCTATTACTTCTTGTTCATAAATCAGATTAGGTTCAAGAAATAGCTCCTCCCACCCCTAAAACCGTAGTAACTCACAGAATTGCTTTAATATGTCCATTGATAGGATATCAGAATGAAAATTCCTACCCTTAAGTACTGTTTTACTTTGAAAATACTTTGTCTTCCGAACTTTGAGAAATTTGTCCAAGTTTCTTTTTGCCGATTTTGACTTTGACTGAGGGGTTTCAAAAGTTTTAACCTCAGAGCAATCATTAGATTCAGAATGAAGAATCATTGGGGAAACAAATGAGTGAACATGAGACTTACCCAAACGACGACGCTTCCCACTGGATGTCGCACCACCTGTTGGTTTGACTATATTCACACTCCAAATTACTGGTATGTGCGGATGAACTTGTTTGACTTGAATGTGTTTTCGTGGACGTCTTGGTTTCTGAGGGTGAAGTGTGCTGAGAAGAATATCATCAGTGTTTAGTGAATGTGAGGATGGTGGTAGAGGAGAGGTAGTAGGTTTTGAGGAGTGAGCTTCTGAGATGGAAAAGAAGAGAGGTTTTTAGTGTTGGTTGTAATGGGTGTTTCTGTGACTGGTGGTGGTGGTGATATAGGCTGATCTAATTTTGGGGAAGATGGAGAAGAAGTATGCGGTTTGTTGGTGGGTTGATTTTCTTCCCCCTGAGCAGGTGCTGTATTAATGGAGGGATTTTCTTCCCCTTGAGAAGGTGATGTATCAATGGAGGGTTTCTCTTCCCCCCTGAGAAGGTGCATTGTCAGATGAATTTTTATAATCTAAGTATGCAACAAGAGGATTAAGCATGGTGATGAAAGGAAATTTCCTGAAAAATGGAATAAGAGAAGAAGTTGGTTGCCTGTTGGAAGAATTGTGTTATTGGGAACGGTTTTTGGTTTTATCTTCGAGTAGTTTAAGTAATTATGAGGGATTGACATTGAAGGGACGTCTGCATTGAAAGTTGCACCTGTTTTTCAAAGGATTTACATATGAGAGAGAAAGAGAAATAGTTTTCCCCCTTTTTTTTGGTTTTTAAATACTGATTTTCCGTGCTTAGTGTAAAACAATTTTAAAACAACTAGACTAGGCCTGGTTCTTATATCGTGAGGACTTGGTAAAGTAGTTATCAATCCTAAAATATAAGTCCTAGTGAGAGTCGATTTTTCTGATATGATTCTCTTCTTAGTGCTTTGGTAAAAATATCTGCCACTTGATCCTCAGTTTTGCAGAATGTCATTACTATGTTCCCCTTTTCAACATTATCACGAAGGAAGTGATGTCTAATATCTATGTGTTCGGTACGTTTGTGTTGAATTGGGTTTTTGGCCATGTTCATAGCACTGGTATTATCACAAAGAATGGGAATACAACCGATTTTTATACCAAAATCTTTAAGCTGCTGTTTTATCCAAAAAAGTTGGGCACAACAAGAAGGAGCTTCCACGTACTCAGCCTCAGCAGTGGATAAAGCAACCGAATTTTGTTCTCTAGTTGCCCAGGATATTAGACATGGTCCTAAGAAGTGTGCCATTCCAGAGGTGTTTTTTCTATCTACCATATGTCCTGCATAGTCTGCATCAGTAAATCCCTTTAGATTGAATGAGTCACCAGTTGGATACCAGAGAGCCAGGTTCATTGTGCCTTTAAGATATCGCAAGATTCTTTTAGATGTGATTCCTTTGGACAGGACTGAAAACGTGCACATAGACCAACACTGAACACTATATCAGGTTTACTGGCAGTAAGGTATAGGAGTGATCCAATCATACCTCTGTATCTAGTGTCATTCACTGGTGAACCTGGCTCATCTTTATCAAGTTTTGTTGTTGTCCCAATGGGTGTGTCATTTGACTTAGCTTCATTCATATCATATTTCTTCAGTAATTCATTGATGTATTTTTGTTTATGAATTGATGTGACATCTGGAGTTTGTTTAATTTGGAGTCCTAAAAAGAAGCTTAGTTCTCCCATCATACTCATCTCAAATTCACTATTCATTAGTTGAGCAAACTCTACTCCAAGTGAGTCATTAGTTCCTCCTAATATGATATCATCTACATATACTTGAACTATGAACAGATCTTCACCTTGTTTTAGAAGAAACAATGTATTATAAATTTTGCCTCTTGTGTATCCATGTGTGAGAAGAAAAGTTGACAATCGATCATTCCATGCTCTTGGTGCTTGCTTTAGCCCATAGATTGCTTTGTCTAGTTTGTATACATGATCAGGGTACTTGGTATTTTCAAAACCGGGGGGTTGTTTCACATACACCTCTTCTTGTAGATAACCATTTAAAAAGGCACTTTTGACATCCATCTCATAGAGTTTGAATTCCATGTGAGCAGCATATGCAATCAATATTCTAATTACTTTAATTCTTGCAAAGGGTGCGAAGGTTTCATCATAGTTTATCCCTTCTTCTTTGTTATATCCCTGTACAACTAGCCTAGCTTTGTTGTGTATGATTTGTCCTTGTTCATCAAGCTTATTTCTAAATACCCACCTATTTCTATTACCGTTGTGTTTTGAGGTTTTGGAACCAGGTTCCATACTCTACTTCTTTCAAACTGATTAAGTTCTTGTTGCATGGCACTAATCCAATCAGAGTCTAATAGTGCTTCTTTTATATTTTTGTCTCAATCAGGGATACGTAGGAAGACAAAACACACATGCTACGTAATTTCGATCATGAGAGTTTTGATGCTTCCAACTGTGAGTTTGGATGTTGACTGACTCTTCAGATGCAGTAGGACCAGTTTCAGTCACAAACTTATCTTCTGTTTCAGGTGTTTTATGAGAGGATATGATTTCTTCTACCCATATTTTTGGTTCTGATGACCTTGAGTGGGTGACTTCATTCTGTTCATCCTCTGAATTTCCTTCAATTTCACTATTACTTTCATTAAAGACAACATGGACACTTTCTTCTACACGGTTTGTTCTTTTATTAAGTACCTTGTAGGCTTTGCTTTGTGAATAGTAACCCAGAAAAATTCCTTCATCACTCTTGTCATCAAATTTACTCAAGTTGTCTTTGTCATTGTTGTGTATAAAGCATACACACCCAAAGGCCCTAAGATGTCCTAAATTTGGTTTTCTTCCTTTTAGAAATTCATATGGTGTTTTTTTTAACACTGATCTGATCATGCATCTATTTATTAGATAGCGTCCTGTGTTTGCTGCTTCAGCCCAATAGGATTTTGGAAGTTTGCTTGAGATCAACATTTTTCTTGCGATATCTTCCAGTGTTCTAGGTGCTGAAAAGTTGTGCTCAATCCCGTTTGGAATACAAAATTATAGGAATTGTGAGTTTTCAAACTCCACCCCATGATCAGATCGGATGCTAATTATTTCTTTGTTGAATTTTTTCTATACCAACTTTGCAAAGATTTCAAACATAGTGAATGTGTCATCCTTTGTTCCAAGAAACAGTGTCCAAGTGAATCTTGAATAATCATCGACTATTACAAACACATATCTTTTCCCACCTCTGCTTTGTACACACATTGGTCCACACAAATCCATATGAAGCAGTTGTAGTGGCTTGGTAGTACTGACTGTCAACTTTGGTTTGAATGATGATCTCACCTGTTTTCCTTGAATGCAGGTTCCACATACTTTGTTGTTACTGAAACTTTTTGTTGGTAGTCCCCTAACCAGGTCCTTAGATATGAGTTTATTTATTATTGTCATGCTTATGTGTCCCATTCTTTTGTGCGAGAGCATGGAGCAATCAGAAACTGCACTTAGGCATTTAAGAGTATCTTCCTTAGAATCAACAATCTTGACTTTATACACATTCTTGTGTCTCTTACCTAGTAGAACCAGGTTCCCAGTCACTGAATTTATCACTCTACATTCTTTTTCTGTAAAGAGTACATTGTTTCCTCTATCGCATATTTGAGATACGCTCAATAGATTATGTTGTAGGACATTCACATATTATACGTTTTCAATTGCATGAGTATCCATAGACCCAACCTTTTTAATTCCCTGAATTTCCCCACTTTTTTCCATTACCAAAGGCGACGTTTCCTCCTTTTAAGTTTTTGAGTGAGAGAAAGCTACTTTTGTCTCCAGTCATTTGTCTGGAACATGCACTATCCAAGTACCATTGTTGTTGATTCCTTCTCACTAATCCCTGCAGTTAATTTCGGGGGTAAGATTTTGGTAACCAGATCCACTTTGATTTTTGCTTTAAAATTGATGAATAAGATTTTTTCTGGCCCATATTGGAAGAGATTTGGCTGTAGGGGTTTGTTTTTGTTCATTGGTTTTCTCATGATGAGGTTTTCTTAGAGAGTTAAGATTATTGTTATGAGCAATCAATTTTTTTCGACAATCGTAACTTTATGCCTTACCAGCCCACAGTGCATGCATAAACAATATATGTTGGGATTTTTTACATGAGGATTAGTTTTATCAAAACCTATTCCATGTCTCTCAGAAGTACGATTCTTGTGAATCAAGCAATATGGAGGACCTGGTCCATCTCATTCCATTCTCAGCTTCAGTTTTAGTCACATGAAGCTCTTTGGTTAGCTCTTCATTCCTTTTACTTACCAAGTCTAGGTTTTTACTTAGCTCAGTATTTTTTGATAATAGATGAAGAATTTGTTTTTCAAGCTTCTTGTTTTCTTCTCTTTATGATGCATAGTCTTCCATTATCAAAATCTCTTTTTGAGTCTATTGTTTTATATGCGTCGATGAGGGTGTAGAGTAAAGATTCTAGATCTCTTTTTGAGTACGAGTTTAAATTGTCTTGTATATGATGAAGACCAACCTTTTCATCATCATCTTCTTCTTTGTCTTCTTTAGAATCTGATCAAGCCATAAGCGCTAATATAGTGTCTTGTGATCTGCAGGATTCCTTTCTTCTTTGGTTTCCACTGCTACTAGGGCAAGAAAGTCATAATCATCTTCTTCTTCTAGTGCAAGAAGAGATTTGTTTTCTATCTCATCATCATCATCAGATTCTTCATCAGATGAATTCCCCATTGCTGCAAAGACTTTTTTCATTGAGATATCTGCTTCTTGAGTTGTCATTCTTCTGTTTGAAGGAACAAACTTATCTTTCTTAATGTCTTTTCCCTTCTTTGAGGTTGTCTTTTTCTGCTCTAAATCCCAAAGTGGACAGAATTTGATAAAGTAATATGGACTTTCGCACTTATGACAAACTTGGTCTTTAGTGATTTCATTGGATTTTTGAATGTTTGTCCTTTTTTTAGCATTCTGGTGAACCTTTTGGTTATAAGGGCGATATTTTCATCCTCAAAATCATCTGATGCAGTAGCCTTCAGAACCAGGTTCCTTCCCTTTCTCTTTCCTCCGATTTCTTTTTCTTGATTTTTCTTTAGTTCATATGTGATAAGGTTTCCAATCAACTCATCCATGGCCAGTTCATCTAGGTCGCGGGCTTCAATGATAGCCTCGACTTTGCTTTGCCAAGTTTCAAGAAGAACACTCAAGAGTTTCCTTACTACCTTTCCATTGGGAAGTATCTCTCCCAAGGAATACATCTCATTGATAATTGAAGTGAACCTGGTATGTATATCTTGTATAGCCTCTCCTTATGCCATTCTGAATAGTTCGTATTGTCTGTTTAAGTTATCAATTTTGGACTTCTTGACTTGCGTTGTTCCTTTATGAGCGGTTTGTAGTGTTTCCCATATCGCTTTATCATCTTGACAAGATGAGATTCGATTGTATTCGTCTGGTCCTATACCACAGATCAAAATTTTCTTTGCTTTGACATTGTTTTGGATTGCAAGTTTGTCTTTAGCATTCCATTCTTTTCTTTCCTTTGGGATTGGTGATTCCACCAGTTGCAGTTTTCATAGGTATAGTTGGTCCATCTAGAATGACTCCCCATAGATCAGGATTTTCGCCGATAAGATGATCCATCATACGATTCTTCTACTATCCATAGTATTTGCCATTGAATAGTGGTGGTCGTGTTTGTGAAGCTCCCTCTTGTGGGGTAGGTGCTGCTGCCATTGAGTCTTTTGAAGGTGTAATTGTTTTATCGAAAAGACCTGCTATGATACCAATTGAAGAGACCTTACCCCTAGAACAAGAAACAGGTTCTTGTAAGTTGGTTTAAGACAGAACACAAACACTTGTTTAAATTAAAAACCTTCCTCAATCAAGGAAGGAAAAATCTTGTTTTATTAATTCAACTAGATGATTTTATGATTACAAGTCAATAATCAATAACTTCACACTACGACAACTCTCGATTAACTATAATCGACTACCTCTACTCTCCAAAAGGCCAAACCCACCTTTTGTTACAAACCTCAGCAAAACTCAACTCTACAAGAAGCCAAACCCACTTCTTGTACAAAGAAACGTAACTATCGACTCAACAATGAATCAAGAAGAATAATTTTACACGTTCAAGACTTTCTAACTCAAGAACTTCTTGAACTTAGTAAACAATATTGATCTTGAAGGCTTTTACTTGATAAATAACTCTCGCTTTTCTCTCGATGAAAAAGTCGTGCCTTTCTCTTCTACGTTTGATCTTCTTTTGTAGAGATTTCTCATGCCTTGAATCCTTATCAAATAAGGTAAGGAAGTTGCAATTATAGTTAAACAAGGAGTAATGATTTTACCTTTTATTGTACAATCCTTTTTCTATACGACTTCCTTACTTAATAAAATATATTAAGGTTTCCTTATTTGTATCAACTTGTATTTTCAGCATCTTTAGCACTTGTACATTTAATTGTTTAATTCGGGCTACGACAATTAATTTCGATGGCTGCTGGCTGCGACACTTAATTCCAATGGATAAATCTGGCAAACTTATGTATACATATATTTGCATTTCTTGTCAATCATCAAAACACCAATTTTATATTCTTGTAGAATTATCAGATTATATCATCAAGATTAAAAGACAAGGTAGTTTCTAAACTTATATGCAAAATTTAAAGCCTTTATCTCATGAAAAGAAAGAATAGTTTTGGTCAAGATAAGACAAGAAGTCGAAGTTGAAAAAAATATATTTGAAAATCAATTGGTTGACAATAAGGAATCAACCATTCGAAGTTTATGATAATGGTAAAATTTCAACAAATATAAATCAATGAAAAAATTAAATTTCAAACTCTAATGTTTATGTCGCCAAGACTACAGCCTAGACGCGACATAGGGCCTAGAGCCACATAACATGGAATAACGCAAGATAGCATACATAAACAGAACAAATTAAATGGCAGAAATAAGTCTTAATATCCATCATATCATAAATCTTATAAAGAAAATATACACAAAATCTACAAACTATGTGACAAGCCTCAAGTCATAAATGAGTTGCTAGGACAAGTCCTTAGATAGATCTTTACTATTTGAAACTGAAAAGGAATAAAGTTGAAACTCATAAAATTTATGTCCCCGAAACATGAGGGTTCACCAAAGAAGTGCAAGGTGAGGGGATCTTGTACTAACCACATCCAGAAGGATGTGCTTCATAATCTATATTATGAAATGCGGCCGGTACTTGAAATGTATTGAGTATGAGAATTGTTCACTACCATGATATTAGGTCATGCAATATCTAAAAAAACTAAAAATTTGTGGGATGTATATACAATAACTGATATAAACCACGTGAGCTTCAATATCCAGTAAATCTGCTCCCACACCAAAAAGAGAGTGTCCCACTTGATAGGGTAAGAAACATAAAATATGAGCTAAGGTGGATACACTAGAGATTGTGTCACGACCTGAGCCTACATCATGGACGTGGCTGGCATTTGAGAAAAAACCCTCATCCTATACAAATACCAATGGAAAACTAATTAACTCAAGCATATATAAGCATCAAACTAAAGGAATGTTAAATCAATAGTAAATTAAATCTCAATGTCTTAATTCTCGAGGCGTTACAGTATGGTTCATTTAAAGTATGTTATATTATGTAAATGATTTAGTAATGTTTTTTTTTGTAGACTCACCTTGATATATAAGCTTTTAAAGATGGTTTCAAACTAACACATATGCGTGGACTCAAAATTTTCTTTCAAATTCCTTTGTTTGACTATGATTCTAGAAATCTTGTTTCACTGTTCTTCCGTATACTACTTTCTATTATTTTGTTGGAATCGCTTTCATACTCTGTACATTCCAGGTATTGACCTCGTACATTTTTGTGCAACATCCTTTTATGATGTAAATTCAGGTGGTCGTTCCTAGACTGCTGGCTTGTTGGATGGCAATATTCAATCAGCACTCGGCGAGTCCTACTAATTTGGGGACTTCATGTTTTTGTTTTAGTTAGTTCTTAGGAATTGTTTATTTCAATCATCACCTGGAGAGTCCTTCTTTTTATTTCATATTAAGTAGCACTATTAGCTTTATTCAAAGACTAGTGATATGGTCTCATGGATCTCTTAAATTTTTATTGTTCATTCTTTTGTTAAACATAAGTTTAAGCTTCTGCTTTAGTTTTCATAAGTATTGCTAAGAAATGTAACTAAAAAAAAATACTACAATAATAATGTTCCTCCAACTATTCAAGAACAGATATTCTCTAGTGGTGGATGCAATGAGACTTATTTCCGTCTAGCAATATATGAAATATTTGAATATGTATAATGACTAATTATCATGTCTTATTAGACGATGAAGGTTATATGGAAATTCTTGAAAGATTTAAAAGATTTTTTAAAAAATCCATTGAGTATCCAATGATTCTAAGATTGCTTAACAACCTCAAGAAAATAATTTTTTTTTTTTGTGTGTGTGTGGGGGGGGCGGGATTGTCATATTATCGTTCAAGTTATGCCAAGAAGATACCAAAGCAAGTGACTCAACACATAAAAGATATGTTATTTTTTTTGAGAAGAAAAAAATTAGCTTTAATAAAATTTGGATAGCATGAAGCTTGATCACAATGAGTTATTTGTTAACATATGGAGGCACAACAATATCTTGGCCTTCAAACAATCAAACATTGGTAACCACTTCTTCAGATCATGCAAATATAATATTACCTATGAAGTAAGCCGGGAGTGTCTTTGGTTGGAATCAAGGTCTATCATATTCACAAAACGTGTATTTTTCCTTTTTTAGAGAGTATTCCTGTCACTATATACTAAAATAATATATAACTCAAATGAAGAGAAGATACAATCAAAGGAGATCAAACAAAACATATTTCACCAAAATTCTTTTTGACACATGATCTTCAACAAAATCGTAAGATAGACGTTCAAAGACCCGTACAAGTGTATAAACTTATTCACTAAGGATTGCTAACATTAATATTTGAGAAGTTGTGATATAAGATTAGAATGCATCATCTCCGAGATATCAAGTAAAGTTTTTATCGAGGGAGAAAAATATGTGTTGTATTCTTTTCCTTAACCATGATTTTTGCCCCAATTGGGTATTCCTGGTATGAATTTTAACGAGACAACATTTAAAGCGCATGAAAAGATGTGTGTACTCTTTTCTCTTCACTCAGAATATTATTCCATGAGGATTTTTCCTCGTAAGATTTTAACGAGGCATATTATTTATAGACATCCAGAGGGGGGGGGGTGTTATTAAATTATATAGTATGTTTGTCCACTACACTAAGATGTTACTACATTACTTCGCTTCACTATGAATATAACCTCCACCTTTATGATCATTATTCTTGTAAACTTTCATCTTCATAGCCTCCTCCATTATATTCATGATTATGACTAACCTTTTGTATGCATATATGTCAAATTATAAAAAGAGGCATATATCGAGACATAAAGGTTCATGTTGTACACATTTCAAGATTTTTTGAACACTCGAACACTAGAAAAAAAAGAAAATTATCTTATTTTATTCTTCTTGTCTTATATGTTTTTTCTTTATCTTTATATTGTTCTTTTGTTCTTAAATTTTACAACACAATAAAATATTTGTCAAATAAATAAAAAAATAATTCTTGTTCTTTTAAGACCTTCAGTCATAATTATATATGACACAAAAGAAAACAAAAAAAAAAGTCAAATGGGCGTGGAAATCGAATAAAAGTAATAGGAATTACATCTTCTTTACATTCAAACTAAAGCACTCCATGTAGAAAAAGAATGATGATAAATAGAGGAAGTTTCCAATTACTAACACGCCCCGAGGCTATCCTCTTGATGTAACACGGAATCTAAGATTACATGTTACTCCAAGATAACTCTGAAATTGACATATCATAAGCATACCAAACTAATTTGAATAAAGAGATACTACGCAAAATCTAAAATAGTGGTAACTGAAAATGGGGAATACGTAACTAGATTGAATATATGAAATATACTAAAAGTTCAATAATAATTGAAATATCAAACTCAAATCTAAAGTTGAACTTAATAATATGTCTGAAAAAAACCTTTACTAACTAAACTTGCTAGGACATGCCCCAACTAACTCTAGAAAAAAATTAAAACTCAAATGAAAGACTAAATACGTAAAATAGGTATGATATTCTCGAAGTATGAAGACTCACCACTGAAGCTGCTTGGTACGGATCAGAAACCTATCTATGAATGATCTGAATATTGAGTATCTTAACCTATATCACGAAAGAAGGTAGCATAGAGTCTGCATCAGTACATGGAATGTACCGAGCATGCTTGATATAGAATATAGCTAAATAAACATATAAGCTGAACAAAGCGCAATTGATCAATGACATAACTGAATTTGGTGAACTTAAGTTTGTTCTCTTTGACTATCATTTAACCTTTTTTGAAATTCATTAACTCGTGAGCTTTAGCCTCTCTCAACTATCTTGGAAAGAACTTTTCCTGAAAAGCTCCAATAAAACACTCCCAATTTACAGGATCTGCATCCACACTCTTGTTTTCTTTCCACTTAGTGTACAATATGTGAGAAACATCCTTAAGCTAGTAGGGTGCCAACTCTACCCTATAAGTACCAGTCACTTGCATCACTCTAAAGATTTTCTTAACCTCATCGATGAAGTTTTGTAGGTCCTCACCAACCTGCGACCCTAGAAACTCTGGCGAATTCATCCAAATAAAATCTTGAACTTTGGTTGTTGCTGATCCTACATTAGCATTAGTAGAAACTGGAACGTGCTAATTGTTCTGGTTAGTAGTCATACTCTGAGCCAAAAGATGAATCACATTCCAAAACTCTACATTAAAAAACCTCATGGTCTGAGATGGTAGGAACTACTTTAGCATTGCGTGCATTAGGATTTCTTATGTAAGCTTTATGAGGAGACATGATCTAAAACACTTTGTAGCCTCTCTCTCATTATATGTGGTGCACTTCACACCCATGAAAGAGACTTTATTTAGCGCGACTTTCAGAGATCATATGACTCTTGAACCTAATGTTGTGTTACCATGTTTTCATGCCTCGAGGCTACCCCTTTGATGTAAACACATGACCTAGTATCACGAGTAACCCCAAACAAACGTTGTAGCTGCCATATCATAAGCATACTAAAATAATCTGATTAAAAAGATATTGTGCGGAAACCAAAACAGTGGTAACTGAAAACGGAGAATACCCAACTAGTCTGAATATATGAAATATACTAAGAGTTCAATAATATCTAAAAGAACAAACACAAATCTATAGTTGAATGTAATCGTATGTCCGAAAATCCTATATTAACTTAAGAAGTTGGGACATGCCCCCAGATTACCCTCAAAAAAGTTAAACTGAAATGAAAGACTAAATACGAAAAAACATGTATGTTTTCCTCAAAGTATAATGACTCACTACTGATGTTAGACCGAGAACCGATCTATGTGTGAGATTGATGTTTTACCTGAACCTATATCATAAAAGGATGTAGCACATAGTATGTGTTAGTACTTGGGAATGTATTGAACATGCAAGATGTATAATATATCTGAACAAACATATAAACTTAACAGAGCATAACTTAACAATGATATAACTTGATATAAATGTATATACTAACATGTTGAAAAGCCAAACTGAACGTAATGAGTAAGTACTAAATAATAGATAAGATGTGGTGATTGAAAACCAAAGTATAAACTGAAGACATGGTCAAAAGGACTAATGTTTGATTGTGGGAACTACTATTAACCAACATAAAACAACGTGAGTTAAACATGGAGTCTAATTTATACGCCCCATCGAAAGGACCCAATATATCTTGTCAATGGTATAAACGCATGACTGGTGTAATCACTAATTATAATGCCCAACTGAGGGGAATTATAACACCACTGGGGCAAGTAACTCTGGGATATACGGGTACGCTGAATCTAGTCCAACTCGGTGTTAAGCCTACTCCAAACTATGAATGCATATAATATAACATAACTGAAATATACTAGAATAGCTCAATATTATGACATGTTAATTGAGAATGCAACATTTTAAATACTAAAACTAAAACATTCGAAATATGAGTCATGTATATCTGGTTATCTAACATAGCTAGTGTAATTCATAAACTAAATAAATCTACACAACTAGGGTCCTAAATTCATTGCAAAGAACTAAGAAACGATGTTACTTAGACATGATAATCGGATCAAAAACACTATAATAGCTAAAGAGCAATGATTTTCAAAAGTTATAGAAACCCTAGTCTATACATGATGAAGGGAATCAATGATCAGACTGAATTCTAGGGACCTACTAGATCAAAGGAACCTACAAGTGAAATTCCACATACCCGATGACGAAATCTACGGGGAAATCCTATAATTTCGGGGCTGGAACTTAAGAACACTGCTTCCTTCCTGGAAGTATTTGGGTCGCCTCTTTTCTCCCTTTTTTTTCTAAAGTTTGATGAATTTTTAGTGAATGAATCGCTTAGGGAAATATATGACTAAGTTACTACGCTTAAACTGACCAAAACTATGTACTTTAGGGATCAAACAACGTAGTTTAAGTGCCCAACGCATAGAGGAAAGGAGAGCGTGACTTAATTTTGACAAAGTCCACCCACGGAGGGACCTACGATCCGTGGGTTGATCTACCAACCATAGGTAGGGGTCATCCATTAAGTCTTCTCAATAGGGCTTCACTAAAACAAGCAGAACTTTTTACTTAAAGACGGAATTTTAGCAAACTCGTTTGCGTTGGAAAGAAGATTCAATTATCTTTATTGTGATAGGTCATGTGCCACCTAATTCCTTTTATGTAAAGAGTTACAACCGTTTGAAGTTGATACAACATTAATTTCCCTCTAACTGGCTGCTAACCCTCACTTACGGTCAGCCATATGATTCGTAGGTCCAACCACAGACCGTACTAGTTGACTGTGCGTGGGATCAGAGACTATAAAGATTTGCGCCTTAACGATGGAACCCCACCTACGGTCTGTGGGTTCGTTCCCTTAGCACTGGCACCAGATTTTCTTTGTTTTGAGATCCGATGTATTATAATTAGAAATGATTGAAATATAATGAAGATTCTCCAAAAGCCGTTTTATTCATCAGAAAACAACACAAGAAAATTTAAAAAAGTAATCATGAAATTATCATGGATAAAGGAAACTGAAATACAGCAAAACAAATTTAAAATATGAAGGGTAATTTTGTTATTGAGTTAGTTTATCCCATAATAAAATATGATGAGATTACTATACAATCTACACAGTCTATACGTAAAGATAAATTATCCCGATATTAATTATTAATCACACAATAAGTTATCTCGAATTGGACAACCAAAAAAACTAATTAAGTGGCATCATATTTTAATTCCGAGACTATATGTTGATATCCCTCACAACAATCCCAATATTAATTATTAATCACACAATAAGTTATCTCGAATAGGACAACCAAAAAAAAAATTTAAGTGGCATCATATTTTAATTCCGAGACTTTATGTTGCTATCCCTCACAACAATCTACCCCTTAAACGTTTGGAATTGTTAAAATAAAAGGATCTAACTTTAACACAAATGACCGGGGTTAACTTACAAACTTTTAACACGATTAAAAGTTTGCATAATTAACTTCTTCTACTTAATACGCTTAAATTACATATTTATTATGCAAATAATAAATAATACATGAACTACGCATAGCAGCAAAAACTAAATAATAAATGATTTACGCTTACCATTATAAATTCACTAGTTATTAGTTTGAGTGTTTGACTTATTCAGGTTTATTCCTCTTAAATGAACACTAATTTTGAGGGGTCTATTATTTTTAAATAGTAAGTACATTAATATATTTTCTAATTTCAAGTTAAATAGTAGATTTATTTTTATTTGAGCAGGTGCAAAATTTTATTTAGTTACTATAAAATAACCAAAAGATTCTAGTATTGGAAAATATATTCACTATAAATAATTACTAATTGATAAATTTCATCGAGAATATTAAACATTATCTCACCTATTTAAATTAACTTTTAGATTAATTTATCTTATTATAAAATCAAATTTTGAATATAACGTTAATATAAATTTTCTTTGATAACTTTAAATATCAAGAAAAAATTGGTTTTATTGGGATATTTGACAAGTAATTTAATGACCAATGTGAAATTTCTGTATATAAATATGCCTGATATTTCCTCTTTTTAGTACACATATTTTTAAGAGAGAATTAACTAATAGTATATTTTAGTATATTCTAACTTTGAGTATAACAAGACAGCAGGACGCCAAAAAACTTCATTGGCGAAAATAGA
This sequence comes from Solanum chmielewskii, assembly GCA_027704785.1. Classification (NCBI taxonomy): domain Eukaryota; kingdom Viridiplantae; phylum Streptophyta; class Magnoliopsida; order Solanales; family Solanaceae; genus Solanum; species Solanum chmielewskii. Next base: position 6,059,274 of record JAKWIX010000327.1, read on the forward strand.
GAATGAATCTGCTCGACTCACCACATTCTCTAAACGACGTTCTGGCTTATACGAAAAAGCTTGTGAACTTGTTAGAGAATGTGATGTAGATCTTGGAATTGTTATGTCTTCACCGAAAGGTATGTCTTATTCCTTTAGTAGTCCAACCTCTAATGTGGTCATTAATCATTTTATAAAACCTACAGCAAAATTAAGTTCAAGTGACTGCTTTTTTGCTACAGAAGCACACAAAAAAGTAATTCAATTTAATGATATTCTAAACGAATTGGACGAAAGAGAAAAAGTTGCAAATGAAAAATTAGACCGAATGAATGAGGCTAGAGATCTAGGTTGGTGGGAGTCCATAGATCGATTGAATGTTAATGATGTAATGAAGTTGGAAGCATAGCTGAATTCTGGTGAATTTACATTGAACGAACACTTGGAGCACCTAGAAAATGGAGCTTCATCCTTCTCATAGATTCCATCAGATGATGCAAATATCTCACCAAATGTCTTCTAGACGAATTCTCTTCAGATAATATTATTTATCAAAGTCCTTTCCTTAATTTTTTTTGTTTAAATTATGCTATTTAATTCTTGTACTTTGCAGTTTCCAATGATAATTATTGAAGACATTTATATTTATGATTATCCATTGTCTCCAACTATGTTTGAATTAATAAGCAAACTAATATAGGAACCTCTCAATTTAAAAAAATTTAAGTGGCATCATATTTTAATTCCGAGACTTTATGTTGTTATCCCTCACAACATTCTACCCCTTAAACGTTTGGAATTGTTAAAATAAAAGGATCTAACTTTAACACAAATGACCGGGGTTAACTTACAAACTTTTAACACGATTAAAAGTTTGCATAATTAACTTCTTCTACTTAATACGCTTAAATTACATATTTATTATGCAAATAATAAATAATACATGAACTACGCATAGCAGCAAAAACTAAATAATAAATGAATTACGCTTACCATTATAAATTCACTAGTTATTAGTTTGAGTGTTTGACTTATTCAGGTTTATTCCTCTTAAATGAACACTAATTTTGAGGGATCTATTATTTTTAAATAGTAAGTACATTAATATATTTTCTAATTTCAAGTTAAATAGTAGATTTATTTTTATTTGAGCAGGTGCAAAATTTTATTTAGTTACTATAAAATAACCAAAATATTCTAGTATTGGAAAATATATTCACTATAAATAATTACTAATTGATAAATTTCATCGAGAATATTAAACATTATCTCACCTATTTAAATTAACTTTTAGATTAATTTATCTTATTATAAAATCAAATTTTGAATATAACGTTAATATAAATTTTCTTTGATAACTTTAAATATCAAGAAAAAATTGGTTTTATTGTGATATTTGACAAGTAATTTAATGACCAATGTGAAATTTCTGTATATAAATATGCCTGATATTTCCTCTTTTTAGTACACATATTTTTAAGAGAGAATTAACTAATAGTATATTTTAGTATATTCTAACTTTGAGTATAACAAGACAGCAGGACACCAAAAAACTTCATTGGCGAAAATAGAGAATGAATCTGCTCGACTCACCACATTCTCTAAACGACGTTCTGGCTTATACGAAAAAGCTTGTGAACTTGTTAGAGAATGTGATGCAGATCTTGGAATTGTTATGTCTTCACCGAAAGGTATGTCTTATTCCTTTAGTAGTCCAACCTCTAATGTGGTCATTAATCATTTTATAAAACCTACAGCAAAATTAAGTTCAAGTGACTGCCTTTTTGCTACAGAAGCACGCAAAAAAGTAATTCAATTTAATGATATTCTAAACGAATTGGACGAAAGAGAAAAAATTGCAAATGAAAAATTAGACCGAATGAATGAGGCTAGAGATCTAGGTTGGTGGGAGTCCATAGATCGATTGAATGTTAATGATGTAATGAAGTTGGAAGCATAGCTGAATTCTGGTGAATTTACATTGAACGAACACTTGGAGCACCTAGAAAATGGAGCTTCATCCTTCTCATAGATTCCATCAGATGATGCAAATATCTCACCAAATGTCTTCTAGACGAATTCTCTTCAGATAATATTATTTATCAAAGTCCTTTCCTTAATTTTTTTTGTTTAAATTATGCTATTTAATTCTTGTACTTTGCAGTTTCCAATGATAATTATTGAAGACATTTATATTTATGATTATCCATTGTCTCCAACTATGTTTGAATTAATAAGCAAACTAATATAGGAACCTCTCAATTTATCAAAAACTATGTTTTAAGCACGTTATATAAAAAACAATTTATGAAAAATAGAGGAGAAAGAGATATATGTGACTAAAACTTACTAAAATAACAAAGGATATAACTCTTTGTGACGAAAGAGTTTAATATAAATCAATATTTAAAGGAGAATTCAAAGTCTTCAAGTCTTATTTCAAAAAGGTATATAAGTTCCAACAAGTTAAATTCATATTTTTTGGATAACATAAAAAGGGAATGTAGTGCAAAACTCATCCAAGTACATTTAACAAGAATGCTGGTAAAAGATATTGACTGAAGTCAAACTTTGGTCAAAACATTAAAGTTGAAACACCTAATGACATAAATTTGCATGGGAAGCCTCGATGCCCAAACGAACCATGCCACTATCCCAAATTGGCCTTAGGAGTTGATGGAACCGATGAAAATCGCATTTGATACCTGAATTTCAAATGCTGACTAAAATCACCCCTTTCGCTTAAGAACATCTATAGCGAGAAAAATTCGCATAAAACTCAAATGAACGATCCGATGATCGAAATGTCTGTCCTATAAAGTCATAAATAAATTGAGGTCACTACAGAATCATTACATATTGATAATACAATCACACCTTAAAATTAATTTTAATACTTCATGCTTCTATCGCATAGAGATTCAATAAATGTTATTATCCAAAAACGAATCATTTATAAAGTAGTAAGTGGGTTATTTACATCCTGAAGTATGTAAAACTGATGAAATGATTGTCGGCTACATTAATTAATCATTGGATGAAAAGAGTAAGAAATCTAGTGAATTTGTTTGAAAATTGAAGTCAATATCATTTTATGAATTCTAGTATAAATTAATTAAAGTGAAAGTACATAACTTGTTTATTCACATGCACGAAACAATGTGAATAACTTCTTCTTTTTTTTGTTTCAACAGAAGAAAAATTATAACAGCACAACTCTCTAAGAGTTTTACTAATAGTTTTCTGTTACTGATAAAACCCATAAACCCACGACTACTAGGACTCCTAGTAATTAAGAAGCTTCACTACTGCTGCATGATTGCGAGGGTTGGTTAAAATATCAGCAGCTTGGTCTTCACTTTTGCCGTAGACAATATCAATGATTTTATTCCTTGTGAGATCTCTCTTTCACATCAATGTGTTTGCTCCTCCCGTGCAAAACTCAATTATTGGAAAGCTTAATCGCTGAATCGTTATCACAGTAAATAAGAGTTGTTTTTTGCAGAAGAAGACTTAGTTCAGCTAGAATATTCTTCAACCAGATTGCTTGAGTGGGGCACACAACCACAAATTCTACTTCTCTAGTTGACAATGTAATAATTGGATGCTTCTTGGAACACCATGAAATAGCACCTAATCCAAACATAAAAACATAACCATACATGTTTTTCCTATCATCTTTATCTCCAGTAAAGTCAGTATCTGTGAAGCTAATTAAATATGATTTTCCTCCTTTTCTGTACAAAATGCCAAGATCTATCATACCTTGTAAATACCTAGGAATTCTTTTAGCGGCCAGCAAGTGAGTTTCTGTTGGATTTTCCATGTACCTGCTTATTAAACTTATAAAGTACATTATATCAGGTCTAGTCGCTGTCAAATGCATCAAGCATCCCACAATCTTCTTGTAGAAAGTTTTGTCAATCCTTGTTCCTATAGGATTTTTTTCAAGCTTCAGCCCCGTTTCTGCTAGGGTGGTGACATAAAAATTTCACCAGAGGATTGCTTCACTTCAACAGAAAGTAATGCATCAGGCCAAGATCCGACATATCAAACTCGGTCCTCATCAATTGCTTAAAATTATTAAGCAATATATGACCATTTCCAGTATAGATTAAATCATCTTCATGTCAGCACACAATCACAAGCTTTCCGTCTATATTTTTAGTATAAAGTGTATGCTCATAAGGACATTTTTTTATAACCTATAGTATTCAAATAAGTATATCAAGCTCGTGGAGCTTGTTTTATCCCGTATAATGTTTTTCTAAGTTTGTAAACTTTATAGTCGCAGCCATACTTAATGTAACCAGGGAGTTGATCAACATATACATGTTCTTGCAATTCTCCATGTAAGAAGGCTGATTTCACGTCCAATTGATAAATTGGCAGTTGTTTAGCATTGCTAGTGCCACCACCAACCAGATGGTGTCAAGTCTGACTACTGGAGCAAACACCTCTTTGTAATCCACACCATGATCATTCTTATAATTTTTGGTCACCAAGCGCGCCTTGTACTTCTCAACTTCACCATTCATATATATTGAGTTTGGTTTTATAAAACCATTTAAGTCCAATTGTTCTTTGTCCTTTTGGTAAATAAATAAGCTCCCAAGTGTCGTTTTTTTCATTTTCCAAAATTTAAGCATACATTTCCTCCTTCCCTTTTGTTTCTTGGACAACACTTCCAAAATTTATTGGGTCACAATCTGCAAACAATGCGAAATAAGAACTTGTCTCATCATTGATATTGACATCGGTTACCTGATAGTAGGAGTGTACATGACCGAGTTGGTTCGGGTTTTTCAAATATCAAACAAAACCATTTGTGTCGGGTTTTGAATTTATAAACCAAACCAAACCAATAATCATGGGTTTTCAACTTCGGGTTTCTTCGGATTTTTCGGATTTTGGGGTTCTTTCGATAAAGTATTCATACAAACATATAATCTACTTGTACTTCAAATAGTTCTTTAGTCCTACAAAATTCAACTTTATAAGTAATTTCTCAAGAAAATAACAAAAAATATGTTATGATTGATAACACTAAAATATACAACCAAAAAATAATAATAAAATCCCTTAAAATAAATATTGCAAATTAATAAGTGATAATGAAATTGATCGTAATTTAAAGTACTAAATCATGCTAAAATAAGTTTAGTAAGCATTAGTTACATGACTAAATATTAAAAGAAAGTAAAATTAGATCATGTATTTTATAAATTTTCTAAATCTATGTAAAACTAAAAAAAACAAATATTCAATATTATTGTAATTCTTAGTGTTGAATTGATTTTCTTTTTTCATTAATAATAATATGATTTTTATTTAAACTTTATTATAATTACCAACAGGTATAAACTATAATCTTTATTAGATCATTAAGAATTCTAACGTCCAAAGAAGAAACAATTATATTAAAAGATAAAAACTATAATAAAAAAAAGTATAAGAGATATTAAAAAATCATATCAAAGTAAGTATTTTTACTATAAAATAAAATTTTAAAAATATATATGTAATGTTGGTTTGTTCTCGGGTTGGTCTTTTTTAGTTGAAAACAAACCAACCCAAATATAGTCGGATTTTTTTTCCAACAATAAACCAAGTCAAAGCAAACCACTAGTAGTTTTTTTTTTCAATTTGACTCGATTTACGGTTTGGTTCGACTTTTGTGTAACCCTACCTGATAGTCTTGCATCCATGTAGGTCTTCTTCTGACACGAGGAACAACTTTCACAGCTTCTGTAGGTTCTTTTGTAGGATGAAAAACCTCAACAGTTGTAGCAGTAGTTGCTAAAATTTCAGACTTTGGAGCTACATCTTCAGATTCATCATCACATAGAACTTGACTAGACAACTTTTCATCCCAGTTCCAAGTATTGTCTTCATCGAAAAAAATATCTCTACTGATCACTATCTTTTTTGTCAAAGGATTAAATAGATTGTACGCCTTGGACTTCTCTCTAAGACCAACAAAGACACACTTAACGCCTTTATCATCATTTTTTTTTTCTCTTTACATCTGGGACATGTGCATAGGAAATGCAGCAAAATTTTTTGAAGTGATCTACAGTCGGTCTCCTTCCACTCCAAGCCTTCTCTGGTATGATATCTCAAAGATAAAAGTAGAACTTCTATTTAAGATGTGGATACTCCAATTTGCTGCATCAGGTCAAAATGCCTTCGGAACTCTTCGTTGAGCCAGCAAGCTTCGAACCATGACAAGAATGGTTCTGTCCTTTCTCTTCAAAACACCATTTGTTGAGTTATATATATATTATGTTGTGAGCTTTTTTTTGAATGCCACAAGACTTACAAAATTCTTCAAATGCCTTTGAGCAATATTTGCCTCCACGATCTGTTCGAAGGCTTTTTATGGTCTTCTCTGTCTCTTTCTCATCATGAGCTTTGAACTATTTAAATACATTAAAAGCCACTGATTTTTCGAGCGAAAAAATATACCCAAGTCTTCTGAGAATAATCATCAATAAAGGCAATAAAAAAACCTTTTGCCTCCGTTAGAGATTGGTGTTGTCGTCCTACAAATGTCAGAGTGAACTAACTCCAACATCTCTTTTGCTCGCCATGACTTGCCTTTCGGTAATTGAGACCGGTGTATTTTGCAAGACATTCTTCGAATACTTGAGAAGGAACAACAATTTCAGGAAGTCCCGTCACCATATTCTTCTTGTGAATGATCTTCAAACCACCAATATTTAGACGACCATATCAAAAACTCCACAACCATGAACGTTCTCTGACTTCCGCTATAAAACAAGATTGAATATTTCAATCATCAAAACGAACAACCGGTCATGACTCATTTTCACAATAGCGATAACTCTAGAAGAATCAGAAATCTCGCAACGATCGTTCCTGAGGGCGATGACATATCCTTTTTCTAACAATTGACCAGAACTCAATAAATTACTTTTTAAATCAGGAACTCAAAACACATTAGGTATGTTTTCCGCACACCCATTTTTGGTTCTAAAATTGACATTACTGTTCCCTATTATATTCACAAGGGAGAGATCACCAAAACCAACCGTTAAATGGAAGCTTTCATTTAAATTAGAGAAGGAAGACTTATTTTCAGTCATGTGGTTACTGTAATCAATATCCACATAGGAAAGACCTTGCTCCTCAGGCCCATTTCGTCGTGGACTGCCATTAACAAGGTTGCTCCTTCATTGTTCTCAGAAAAATTTGACTATTCAACTTTATAAATAGGGAATCTAGTACGACATTCAGAACAATAATGGCCAAATATAAGGCAACGATAACATTCTACCTTGTCAAAATCTTTTCCTTTGCCTTTGCCATAGTCATTATTATTGACTCTAAAATTCTTGTTGCACTCTTTGTTGCCATCATCCCCAATAATTTCCTCAATCTCCTCTCCCTCTTCCTCTACCTCTACCCCTTCCTCTCGAATAAGAAGAAATAAAAGTAGAAGCCTTCAAGGCCTGCTCCTCAGAAGTTGAACTTCAGTTCATCTTTTGCTCATGCACCAACAAGGATCTTTACAATTCGTCAAGTGACAAAGAATCTATGTCTTTTGACTCCTTAATCGAGCATACAACATAATTATATTTTGGTGACAAGGAAAGCTATACTTTTTCAACAATTGTGACATCGTTAATTTTTTCGCTATGAAATCGTATCTTGTTGCTTATCTCCATGGTTCTAGCACAAGAGCTAGTGACATTTTCACCCTTCTTCATCTGCAAAGTTTCTAAGTCCCTCCTCCAAGCTTGAAGTTGTGCTTGCTTCACTCTTATATTACCTTAATACTTTTTTTTCATGGTGTCCCATATATCTTTGGAATTTTATTTGCAAATAATAGTTTCAAAAATGGGCGTTCAATAGCCTGAAAGAGGTAATTTTTGGCTTTCTTTATTCAAACTCTGTCTTTTCAGCATTCGTCAAAGCTTTGCCATCCGCTAGAGTGCCGATTCCATCCTCGACAATCAGCCAATACTCCTTCGACCGTAAAAAGTTTTCCATTAGCAAACTCACATGGTCATATCCATTTAAATGAGGGACGACTTCTTTCACGAAGTTTCTCTCTAAAGCTATAGATGAATAATGAATTTCTGGGTGAACTCTCCCTCACAGTTTTTTTTAAAAAATTATTAAACCTGATTCTTGATACTACTAATAGTTAATAAAAAGAAGAAAGTGTACAAGTATCTAAAGATAGTCTCATGGATCTCTTAAATTTTTATTGTTCAGTCTTGTGTTAAACATAAGTTTTAGGTTCTGCTTTAGTTTTCATAAGTATCTCTAAGAAATGTAACTAAAAAAAATACTACAATAATAATGTTCCTCCAACTATTCAAGAACAAATGATCTCTAGTGGTGGATGCAATGAGACTTATTTCCGTCTAGCAATATATGAAATACTTGAATATGTATAACGACTAATTATCATGTCTAATTAGACGATGAAGGTTATATGAAAATTCTTGAAAGATTTAAAAGATTTTTAAAAAAATCCATTGAGTATCCAATGATTCTAAGATTGCTTAACACATGGAAAGAATCTATTCAACCTCAAGAAAATAATTAAAAATGTCATGTATTAGTGCAATTGGTGCACTTATAAATTGTTGGTTATAAATATATATATATATATATATATATAGTTATGTGAAGGGATTGTCATATTATCGTTCAAGTTATGCCAAGAACCTAACAAAGCAAGTGACTCAGCACATAGAAAATATGTTATTTTCTTTGAGAAGAAAAAAATGAGCTTTAATAAAATTTGGGTGATCAATATCTTAGTCAAAAATGATTTGATCATGTAGATGCAATATATTTATTTGATTGGCATGAAGATTGATCACAAATGAGTTATCTGTTAACATAGGGAGGCATAACAATATCTTGGCATTCAAAGAATCAAACATTGTTAACCACATCTTCAGATCATGTAAATATGATATTTAACTATGAAGTAAGCCGGGAGTGTCTTTGGTTGGAATCAAGGTCTATCATACTCACAAAACGTGTAATTTTCATTTTTTTTTGATAATATTCCTGTCACTATATACTAAAATAATATATAACTCAAATGAAGGGAGGATACAATCAAAGGAGATCAGACAAAACATATTTCACCAAAATTCCTTTTCACACATGATCTTCAACAAAATCATGAGATATACGTTCAAAGACTCGTACAAGTGATAATCTTATAAATTTATTCATTAAGGATTGTCAACATTAATATTTGAGAAGTTGTGATATAAGATTAGAATGCATCATATCAGAGATATCAAGTATAGTTTTTATTGAGGGAGAAAAATATGTGTTGTATTCTTTTCCTTAACCATGATTTTACCCCAATTGGGTTTTTCCTGTATGAATTTTAACGAGACAAAATTCAAAGCACATGAAAAGATGTGTGTACTCTTTTTTCTTCACTCAGAATCTTTTTCCATGAGGATTTTTCCTCATAAGATTTTATCGAGGTATATTATTTATAGACATCCAAGGGGGTGTTATTAAATTATATAGTATGGATGTCCACCACACCAAGAAGTTACTACATTCCTTCCTTCATTATGAAAATTACCTCAGTCTTTATGAGCATTATTCTTCTAAACTTTCATCTTCATAACCTCCTCCATTATATTCATATTTATGACTAACCTTTTGTATGCCTATATGTCAACTTATAAAAAGAGGCATATATCGAGGCATAAAGGTTCATATTGTACACATTTCAAGATTTTGTGAACACTCAAACACTCGAAAGAAAGAAAATTATCTTATATTATTCTTCTTGTCTTATATTCGTTTTTTCTTTATCTTTATATTGTTCTTTTGTTCTTAAATTTTACAACACAATAAAATATTTGTCAAATAAAAAAAAATATTCGTGTGCTTGTAAGACCATCAATCATAATAATATACAGCACAAAAGAAAACAAAAGCAAAGAAAAGTCAAATGGGAGTGGAAATTGGAACAAAGTAATAGGAATTACATCTTCTTTACATTCAAACTAAAGCACTCCATGTAGAAAAAGAATGATGATGAATAGAGGAAGTTCCCAATTACTAACACGCCCCGAGCTATCCTCTAAATGTAAACACGGGATCTAAAATTACAAGTGACACCAAGATAACTCTGAAATTGACATATCATAAGCATACCAAACTAATTTGAATAAAGAGATACTACGCACAATCTAAAACAGTGATAACTGAAAATGTGGAATACTTAACTAGATTGAATATATGAAATAAACAAAAAGTTCAATAATAATTGAAATATCAAACTCAAATCTATAGATGAACTTAATAATATGTCTGAAAAAGCCTTTACTAACTAAAGTTGCTAGGACATGCCCTAAATACGTAAAATATGTATGTTATTCTTGAAGTATGAAGACTCACCACTGAAGCAGCTTGGTATGGATGGGAAATCGATCTATGAATGATCTGAATATTAAGTATCTTAACCTACATCAGCAAAGAAGGTAGCATAGTGTCTGTGTCAATACATGGAATGTACTAAGCATGCCTGATATAAAATATAGGTAAATAAACATATAAAATGAACAAAGAGGAATTGATCAATGACATAAATGAATTGGGTGAACTTAAGTTTGTACTCTTTGACTATCATTTAACCTTGTCTGAAATTCATTAACTCGTGAGCTTTAGCCTCTCTCAACTATCTTGGAAAGAACTTGTCCTGAAAAGCTCCAACAAAACATTCCCCAGTTACAGGATCGGCATCCACACTCTTGTTTTCTTTCCACTTAGTGTACAATATGTGAGAAACATCCTTAAGCTAGTAGGGTGCCAACTCTACCCTATAATTACGAATCACTTGCATCACTCTAAAGATTTTCATAACCTCATCAATAAAGTTTTGTAGGTCCTCACCAACCTGCGACCCTATAAACTCTGGCGGATTCATCCGAATAAAATCTTGAACTTTGTTTGTTGCTGATCCTACATTAGCATTAGTAGAAACTGGAACGTGCTAATTGTTCTGGTTAGTAGTCATACACTGAGCCAAAAGATTAATCGCATTCCAAAACTCTACATTCAAAGCCTCATGGTCAGAGACTGTAGGAACTACTTTAGCATTGCGTGCATTAGGATTTCTTAAGTAAATTTTACGAGGAGACATGATCTGAAACACATGACGATATTAGAAAGAAAATCATACACACAGACACGATAATAATAACCAGAAAGTAAAGTTCTTTCTAAAACACTTTGTAGCCTCGCTCTCATTATATGTGGTGCACTTCACACCCATGAAAGAGACTTTACTTAGTGCGACTTTCAGACATCATATGAATATTGAACCTAATGTTCTGACACTAATTTTTCATGCCTTGAGGCTACCATTTTGATGTAAACACATGACCTAGTATCACGAGTGACCCCAAACAAACCCTGAAGCTATCATATCATAAGCATACTAAAACAATCTGAATAAAAAGATATTGTGCGGAAACCAAAAAAGTGATAACTGAAAACGGGAATGCCCAACTAGTCTGAATATCTGAAATATACTAAGAGTTCAATAATATCTAAAAAATCAAACTCAAATCTAAAGCTGAATCTAATCCTATTTCCAAAAATAATGTACTAACATAACTAGTTGGGACATGCCCCCAGATTAGCCTAGAAAAAGTTAAACTGAAATGAAAGACTAAATACGAAAAAACATGTATGTTTCCTCAAAGTAAAATGACTCACTACTGAAGTTGTTGAGTACAGACCGAGAACCGATCTACGTATGAGATGGATGTTGTACCTGAACCTACATCATAAAAGGATGTAGCACATAGTATGTGTTAGTACTTGGGAATGTATTGAACATGCAAGATATATATATCTGAACAAACATATAAACTGAATAGAGCATTACTAAGAAACTATGTTAGGTAGACATAGTAATCTGATAAAAAACACTATAACAGCAAAAGCGCAATGATTTTCCAAAGTTATAGAAACCCTAGTCTAAACATGATGAAGGGAATCAATAATCTGACTGAATTCTAGGGACCTTCTAGATTAAAGGATCCCACTAGTGAAATTCCACATACCTGATGACGAAATCTACGGGGAAATCCTATGATTTTGGGGCTGGAACTTATGAACCCTGCTTCCTTCTTGTAAGTGTTTGGGTCGCCTCTTTTCTCCTTTTTTCCCCTAAGTTTGATGAATTTTTAGTGAATGAATCGCTTAGGGAAAGATCTTACCAAGTTACTACGCTTAAACTAACCAAAACTATGTACTTTAGGAATCAAACGACGTAGTTTAGATGCCCAACACATAGGGGAAAGGAGACCGTGACTTAATTCTTACAAAGTCCACCTACGGAGGGACCTACGATCTGTGGGTTGACCTACCAACCATAGGTAGGGTCATCCATTAAGTCTTCTCGATAGGGCTTCACTAAAACAAGCAGAACTTTTTACGTAAAGACGGAATTTTAGCAAACTCGATGGTGTTGAAAGAAGATTCAATTATTTTTATTTTGATAGGTCATGTGCCACCTAATTCCTTTTATGTAAAGAGTTACAACCGTTTGAAGTTGATACAACATCAAATTGCCTCTAGCTGGCTGCAAACCCTCACCTACGGTCAGTCATACGATTCGTAGGTTCAACCACAGACTGTATTAGTTGACTGTGGGTGGGATCAGAGACTAAAAAAAATTGGGCCTTAACGATGGAACCCCACCACCGGTCTGTGGTTCGTTCCGTTAGCACTGGAACCAGATTTTCTTCGTTTTGAGATCAGATGTGCTATAATTACAAATGATTGAAATATAATGAAGATTCTTCAAAAGCCTTTTGATTCATCAGAAAACAACACAACAACAAAATTTAAAAAAGATTTAAAAGTAATCATGAAATTATCATGGATAAAGGAAACTGAAATACAGCAAAACAAATTTAAAATATGAAGGGTAATTTTGTTATTTAGTGAGTTTATCCCATAATAAAATATGATGAGATTACTATACAGTATATACAGTCTATAGGTAAAGATAAATTATCCCGATATTAATTATCAATCACACAATAAGTTCTCTCGAATTGGACAACCAAAAAAAAAAATTAAGTGGCATCATATTTTAATTCCGAGACTATATGTTGTTATCCATCACAATAATCTACCCCTTAAAAGTTTGGAATTCATAAAATAAAAGTATCTAACTTTAACACAAAAGACCGGGGTTAATTAAAAAACTTTTAACACTATTAAAAGTTTGCATAATTAACTTCTTCTACCTAATACACTTAAATTACATATTTAGTATGCAAAAAATAATACATGAATTACGCATACCAGAAAAAATTAAATAATAAATGAATTACGCATACCATTATAAATTCACTAATTATTAGTTTGAGTGTTTGACTTATTCAGGTTTATTCCTTTTAAATGAACATTAATTTTGAGGGATCTATTATTTTTAAATAGTAAGTACATTAATATATTTTCTAATTTCAAGTTAATAGAGTAGATTTACTTTTATTTGAGCAGGTGCAAAATTTTATTTAGTTACTATAAAATAACCAAAAGATTCTGGTATTGGTAAAATATATTCACTATAGTCAATTAAAAATTAATAAATTTCATCTAGAATATTAAACAACAACTTACCTATTTAAATTAACTTTTAGATTAATTTATCTTATTATAAAATCAAATTTGGAATATAACATTAATACAAATTTTCCTTAATAACATTAAGTATCAAGAAAAAAATGCTTTTATTGGGATATTTTGCAAATAATTTAATGACCAACGTGAAATTTCTGTATATAAATATGCATAATATTTCCTCTTTTTAGTACACATATTTTTAAGAGAGAATTAACTAATAGCATATTTTAGTATATTCTAGCATGGAGCATAAGAAGACAGCAGGATGCTAAAAAATTTCATTGGCGAAAATAGAGAATGAATCTGCTCGACTCACCACATTCTCTAAACGACGTTCTGGCTTATACAAAAAAGCTTATGAACTTGTTAGAGAATGTGATGTCGATCTTGGAATTGTTATGTCTTCACCGAAAGGTATACCTTATTCCTTTAGTAGTCCAACCTCTAATGTGGTCATTGATCGTTTTATAAATCCTACAACAAATTTAAGTTCAAGTGACCGCCTTGTTGCTGCAGAAGCACGCAAAAAAGTAAGTCAATTTTATGATATTCTAAACGGATTGGACGAAAGAGAAAAAATTGCACATGAAAAATTAGACCGAATGAATGAGGCTAGAGATCTAGGTTTGTGGGAGTCCATAGATCAATTGAATGTACGTGATGTAATGAAGTTGGAAGCATGGCTGATATCTGGTGAATTTATATTGAACGAACATTTGGAGCAGCTAGAAAATGGAGCTTCTGTTGTGATTTTTCACAATATTAAGGAAATTATTATACTGTTAGTATTTTTGTATTCTTCTGATTGAGAGAATCTGATTATGGAAGTAGAAGATAAATGCATTACTTCTCCATAATTCGTTGCTTTGTTTAGCAAGGTCGAAGTGACAATGTAACAAAAAAATTTTTTATGGTATTTTTTTTAAAGATTACCAGGTAACCTTCTTATTAAATTATCTAAGGAGGAAAATAGTTTCTAAGAGTTATCATCTTTGGTTTTTAATTTTTTTTTATAATGTGTATCTTTGGAAAAAGATTTGCAAACTGTATGTTGTGGTATAAATTTTACTTTGCAGATATTGTTGCTTTTAAAATTCTTTAGTTTGCAAAAATGAGAGATACATATTTTTGTTTGGTAAAAAGTATGTCAAATTGTTATAGTTCGAAGACTATTTGATAAGAAAAATATTTCTATGTGAAAGAATATGTGTTATTCTGTTTGGAGAAAAAAAAAACTTTTGTAGTTTTGTACTCCATGAGAAATGTTTGTGTCTGATTTTTGTAGACTAAAAACTTTTGTGGTTTTATACTCTGGATAAATTGGACTCTGCAATTGGTTTGAAGAATATGAAAACTTCACATAATAAGTCAGTGTTGTACTTTTGATTTTTTATAAACTTCAATGTAACATAGAAATAAATTGTACAAATCTGTTTTGTCCTTATTGTTAATATTTAAAATACTAAGTGGCATGTCTATTTATGATAGAGAGAAAAAAAAACCAGTGACATAGAATTTGTGATTTTGTATTTCTATGGAATGAAGATTTGACATTGTGTAAACATTGCCAAAGAGAATTGCAACACTATAATTCTTTCGTAGAATAATGTTTCCAACATTAAAATATGTGGAAAAACAATTTTCAAATACTTGAAAAATATTTTTGAGATCACATTTGAAATGTGGGGGTTATTTGCTTATGATTAGACTTGGTGTCTAATTTAACTTTGGAGCAATATATATGAAATTTAATGATACTTTTGTATTATGTTATACCCACAAAATTCTTGGAGTATATTTGATATTGTGGTTGTTGAGTTTCTCTATTACTAGTATATAGTGTGACTAGTATGAAACATCCAAATTATATATATACTTGTTCAAAATAATTGTGTTCTTCTATGAAAAAAAAATCACTTAAAATGTTGTGATTTTTGATGAAAAGATATGTCTTTTATAATAAAAGTATTTGCATAGACATGAATATTGGTGAATAGTCATTTGTTATGTTTTTTGTAAAAATAACAGTTGGACTATATTGTCTTTATTGAACCCAATGAAACTTTGTTCATAGGTAGTTCTTTAACAATCACATTGAAAGTTATGGAAAATGTCCTTCTGAAAAGGATATTTGACAATCTAAACAATGTTTATATCACACAAAATTGTAAGAAATAGGAACAAAATATTAGTGAGGAAAAAGCTACCTCGCGAAGAGCTTTTCAAACTCAATGTTTTTATTTGTTCTTACTTGCTTGAGTCAATGTTTGTGACATGAACACTTAGGGCATTTCAATTACAAAACCTTGTAAGAAAAAATGATCAACTTAGAAGTTTTGCCTAACTTTAAGTGCAATAAATAAAAATGTCAAGTTTTTGTGGAATCTAAAAATGTTGAGCATTCTTATAAATCTGTTGAAAGGAATTCTAATCCCTTAGAATTGATTTACACTGACATTTATGATATGAAGTTAACACCATCTCATGGTGGGAAAAAGTATTTGTTACTTTTATTGAGAATTGCATTAGAAATGACTATGTCTATTTGCTAAATGGTAAGGATGAAGCAATAGAAATGTCTAGACAATGTAATATCGAAGTTGAAAATCAGTGTGAAAAATTATATAAGAAGTGATAAGAATAGAGAGTATAAATCTCATTGTGCAGAAATATGTTAGGAAAGTGAAATATCAAACTACTGCCATATTCACCTCAATCTAATGAAAAACTGAACGTTAAAAGAAATTATGGATGCATAATTTATAAGTTCGGTTTTACACAAAACTTGTGTGGAGGAACTATCCTTACTGCAAAAGGGATCAATAAATATTTTTTTTGTCCTTTTAGAAAGAAAGCGATTTTGTTTGATCAGAATATGATCTTTTCCATATGAAAAATGGAAAGAAAGGAAATACAACTTGAAATATTTCGAAGTGTGGGGGTATCTAGTCAAAGTCCAAGATCCAATTCCTAAAAGAATTAAAATAGGACCTATGACTGTGGACTGTAAAATTAGACTTGAGTAGTCTAGAGAAGGGTCTAAAAGGCCTAGGAAATGAAAAGGATAATGTACTTAATAAAGAGATTCAGAGGCTTCGTAAAATGTTAAAGGACATTTACTTCCTTCGAATATGATTTTGTAACATTTTCTGTGTCTTCTGTAGGCTCATCCTTTGGAAATATGGTGTCAATAAACAGTATTGAAGGTTAATTGATCTTCTTCAAGGAAATAAACCTTTGGGTTCAAAATGAATCTTTAGAAAGAAAAATAATAGTTGATAGAACTGTTGAAAAATATAAAGCAAGACTTTGTGTCAAAGGCTTTAAAAAAATAAGATTTTGATCTTGTCAATATATATACTCGTTAGTAATTAGAATTACATCCATTCGGATTCAAAAATTGTTACTGTAGTATATGACCTCCAAATTCATCAAATAAATGTGAAAAGAACTTTCTTAAATGTAGAATTGGAGGAAGAAATTACATGGAACAACCCGAGGGTTTTGTGGTACCTGGTAAATAAAAGAAAGTATGTGAACTTGTTAAGTCACATTATGGAAGCACCAAAACAATGACATAATTCAATCAAACCATGTCGGCAGATGGATTGAAGAATGATGGAAGTGATAAATGTGTTCACATTAAAATCATAAGGTCATTGTTTGTTATGTTGATCATCAATAATGCTACTAAATGTATGCTATAAAGCAAGTGGAATAAAAATTATTGGAGTTGCTAATGCGATCTTAGATATAAGAATTCGTAGAACTCCATAATGTTTAGCATTTTCATGGTCCCATTGCATTGAAAAGGTACTTAACTAGTTCAAATATTTGAATGTCAATATTGTCAAGTGTCCAATAAATGTGAGCTTTGTATTTCAAAAGAGTGAAAACAAAAGTGACTCACAATTGGATTGTTCTAGAGTTTTGGGAAGCATGATGTATGTCATATAATGTGTGCGATCAGATATAACATTTGTTATTTTAAACTGAGTTGGTTCACAAGTGATCCCAAATAAATTCATTAGATGACAATAAATAGAGTTGTGGAGTATTTAAAATAATACTTAAAACTATGTCTTGCATTATAACAATATCCAATAATATTGAAAGATATAGTGATGCAAATTGAATCATCGGAAGAATGAAGTAAAATTCACGAGTGGATATGTATTTACTATTGGTAGAGGAGCAGTCTCTTAGAAATATTTCAAAAGAGACATGTATGGCTAGCTCTACAATGATCTTTGAGCTAGGTGCTCTAGATAAGGTCGGTGAATAAGTTAAAAGACTCCGGAATTTCTTGATAGATATTCTATTTTGGCCCAGACCATTGGCATTAGTATGCATACACTTTCACAGTCAAGATGCAATAGGTAGGGCATGGAGCATGACGTATAACGGAAAGTCTCGTCATATACGACATAGACATGATACTGTTAGAAAACTACTCTCTAGTGGAATTATCAGAATTGACTATGTAAAGTCAAAGGATAATGTGTCGGATCCACTTACAAAAAAACCTAACTAGAGAGAAAGTTAAAAGATCATCCAAGGGAATGAATTTACGGCTTAGGACAAGTCATCATGGCGGTAACTCTATCTAGCAGACTGGAGATCCCAAGAGCTAGATTCAAGGAGAAAAACAAAGTTGTGAATGACGGTTCGGCATTGTCAATAAACTCAATTCATTCTCATGATGAAGACAATGCTCAGGGACAAGGATACAACATTAAGGCTTGTTAATAAGTTAATAAAGCTTAATGGTTTTAATGATTTGCTAAGTTTGGAAGAGTTGACCAAATAGTGTATCTACGCGATAACACGGTTAGAAATCTCCTATGTGAGTGTGAAGTGTAAGCCGCTTCAAAGAAGATGATTGTCAAAAGCCCATCTCTCTATACACTCATGAAACCAGGAGGTGTTCATGGCTAAAACGAACACAACCGTAAGAACCATAGATGGTAAAGGGTTAATTGTGTGACATATCGTTGTCTAGGTATACACCAAAGTTCGACGGTTCAAAGATATCGCATCTACCGATTGACCGAGTATATCCGACATATGTTCACTACGGAAAGTCCAAGGGGAAACCTACTTATCCAAATGCAATTAATTCTTGCTTGTAAAGTACACATACTTGTTCGTTTCTTTGTCTTCGAGTCATTCCCCATTCATGCAGGGGATTGTTGGATTTTAAAAAAAAAAGGTGTGAATGGAAAATGAAGAGTTGCGACTTTTATGAAGAGTTGTGACTTTTATGAAATGTTGTGACTTTGATGAAAAGTCGTGACTTTTATGAAAAGTTGCATTTTTTATGAAAAGTTTTGACTTTTATGGAAAGTTGTGACTTTTATGAAAGGTGACGACCTTTCTTATAGATTGTGACTTTTCCAAAGGTTTGTGACCTTTCCGGTAAGGCACAATAAGAACCTTTTCGCACTATCCTCTGTTTTCTATAAATTGAGTGATTTCCTCTCATTTTGAATAGAATTTTTTATGGACTTCTTCTTCAACTACTAAATTTAGAATTCTAAGTGTACTTTACTGCCGTTGAGTGGTTCGCTGACACCGGAGTTTTTGGTATCTATACTCTGGTGATTGAGATCATTTTACCCTGGGAGGTCATATTCAAAATCAAACCTCGGATACTAGAGGGGAATAATTTCCTTAAGGGGACACTGTGAATTCAGTGGACTTGATCTTTTCCTATTAAAAATTTCCAGATTCTGGTACGTGTTTTACAAATTTTAGATTTGTGAATTAATTTCAGTTCTTCTATTCTTCTGTTCTTCACTGGTTCATTAAACTTGGTAACTTCTTGTTTCTGCAAAGTTTGTTGGAATCAGTAAGATTCATTAGACACATATTAACAACAATTCTTCTTTAAGAAAAATATTTCATATTTTTTTTTAAAAAAAATATGTTTCTGATTCTAGTTTCGCTACTAGTTTTAATCTTCTAGTTGTGAAAATGTTCTTAAACTTTGTTTTCTTACAAAGATGTTCAAAGTTTTGTTCTACGTATGTTTGGAATACAAGATGAACAACAGCTTCATCCTCCTCACATATTCCATCAGATGATGCAAATATCTCACAAAATGTCATCTAGACGAATTATCTTCAGATAATATTATTTAGCAAAGTCCTTTCCTTAATTTTTTTTGTTATTTATTATTTGGTTTCAATTATGCTATTTAATTATTGTACTATGCAGTTTGCAATGATAATTATTGAAGACATTTATATTTATGATTACCCATTTTCTCCAACAATGTTTGAATTAATACGCAAATTAATATAGGAACCTCTCAATTTATGTAAAACTATGTTTGAAGCACGTCATATCAAAAAAAATTTATGAAAAATAGAGGAGAAAGAGATATATGTGACTAAAACTTACTAAAATACAAAAGGATATAAATCTTTGTGACGAAAGAGTTTGATATAAATAATATTTAAAGGAGAATTTAAAGTCTTCATATCTTATTTCAAAAAGGTCTATAAGTTCCAACAAGGTAAGTTCATATTTTTTTTGATAACATAAAAAGGGAATGTAGTGCAAAACTCATCCAAGTACATTTAACAAGAATGCTGGTAAAAGATATTGACCGAAGTCAAACTTTGGTCAAAACATTAATGTTGAAACACCTATTGACATAAATTTGCATCGAAAGCCTCGAGGCCCAAACAAACCATGCCACTAGCCCAAATTGTCCTTAGTAGTTGATGGAACCGACGAAAATCTCATTTGATACCATAATTTCAAATGCTGACTAAAGTCACCCCTTTCTCATAAGAACTTCTATAGCGAGAAAAATTCGCATAAAACTCAAATGAACGATCCGATGATAAAACTTCCTGTCCTATGAAGTCATAAATAACTTGAGGTCACTACAGGATCATTACATATTTATAATACAATCACACCTTAAAATAAATTTTAAAACTGCTTCTATCGCATAGAGATTCAATAAATGTTATTATCCAAAAATGAATCATTTATAAAGTAGTAAGTGGGTTATTTACATACTAAAGTATGTAAAATTCATGAAATGATTGTTGGCTACATTAATTAATCATTGGATGAAAAAAGTAAGAAATGTAGTGAATTTGTTTAGTATGTAAAATTCATGAAATGATTGTTGGCTACATTAATTAATCATTGGATGAAAAAAGTAAGAAATGTAGTGAATTTGTTTGAAAATTGAAGTCAATATCATTTTATGAATTCTAGTATAGATTAATTAAAGTGAAAGTACATAACTTGTTTATTCACATGCACGAAACAATGTGAATAACTTCTTCTTCTTTTTTGTTTCAACTGAAGAAAAATTATTACTGCACAACTCTCTAAAAGTTTTACTAAGAGTTTTCTGGTACTCATAAAACCCATAAACCCATGACTACTAGGACTCTTAACAGACACTAAGAATCTTTCCGCTTCTTAGTAATCAAGAAGCTTCACTACTGCTGCATGATTGAGAGGGTTGGTTAAGATATCAGCAGCTTGGTCTTCACTTTTGCCGTAGACAACATCAATGATCTTATCCCTTGTGAGATCTCTCAGGAAATGAAATTTCACATAAATGTGTTTTCTCCTCCTGTGCAAATTTCGATTTTTTGAATTTTTTCAGATGTTCGGGTTTTTCGATAAAGTACTCATAGAAACATATTATCTACTTGTTCTTCAAATATTTCATTAGTCCTACCATGATGCAACTATCTAAGTTATTTCACAAGAAAATAACAATAATTACGATATGATTGATAACACTAAAATATCAAACAAAAAAATAATAATAAATTCGCTTAAATCAAATATTGCAAATTAATAAGTAATAATGAAACTGATTATCATTTAAGTACTAAAACATGCTAAAATAAGTTTAGTAAGCATTAATTACATGACTAAATACTAAAAGAAAGTAAAATTAGATCATGTATTTTAATTGTCTAAATCTATGTAAAACTAAAAAAATAAATATTCAATATTATTGTCATTCTTAGTGTTGAATTGATTTTCTCTTGCATTAATATTTCTCCCTACGTTTTAAAAAGGATGGTCTAGTTTGACTTGAAACAAAGTTAATGAAAAAAAAAGATTTTTTAAAGTTAAAGTGTTGCTAAAAAATAAAAATGGTCATTCTTTCTAGAACAAACTAAAAAGGAAATAGAGACATTCTTTTTGACACATAGGGAGTACTTTGATTTTAATTTAAATTTCATTATAATTACCACACATGTATACACTATAATCTTTATTAGATCATTAAGATATTCTAACGTCCAAACAAGAATAATTATATTAAAAGGTAAAAATTATATAAAAAAAGTATAAGAGATATTTAAAAATCATTTCAACGTAAGTATTTTTACTATAAAATAAAATTTTAAAAATATATATATAATGTCAAGTTGGTTGGTCTCGGGTTGATTTTTCGTAGTTGAAACAAAACCAACCCAAATATAGTCGGATTTTTTTCCAACACCAAACAAAGTCAAACCAAACCACAAGTCAGGTTTTTTGGGTTTGACTCGATTTGTGATTTGGTTTGATTTTGTGTGCCCCTATCTTATTGTCTTGCATCCATGTAGGTCTTCTTCGGACACGAGGAACAACTTTCACTGCTTCGATAGGTTCTTTTGTAGGTGGAAAAACCTCAACAAATGGAGCAACAGTTGCTAGAATTTCAGACCTTGGAGCTACATCTTAAAATTCATCATTACATAGAGCTCTACTAGACAACTTTTTATCCTAGTTCCAAGTATTGTCTTTATCAAAAACATCTCTATTAGTAACTATATTTTTTTTCAAAGGATTAAATAGATTGTACGTTTGGATGTCTCGCTAAGACCAAGAAAGAAACACTTAACGCCTTTATCATCAAGTTTTTTTTCTCTTTACATCAGGGAGATGTGCATAGGAAATGCAGCAAAATTTTTTGAAATGATCTACAGGCGGTCTCCTTCCACTCCAAGCCTTCTCTGGTGTGATATCTCAAAGAGCAAAATTAGAACTTATATTCAAGATGTGGATGCTCCAATTTATTACATCCAGTCAAAATGCCTTCAAAACTCTTCCTTGAGCCGGCAAGCTTCGAACCATGTCAAGAATGGTTCTGTCCTTTCTCTCCAAAATACCATTTTGTTGAGGTATATATTCTGTTGTGAACTTTTTTTTTATGCCACAAGACTGACAAAATTCTTCAAATGTCTTTGAGCAATATTCGCCTCCAGGATTTGTTTGAAGGCTTTTTTATAGTCTTCCCTGTCTCATTCTCAACAAGTGCTTTGAAATAATTAAATACATTAAAAGCCTTTGATTTTTCGAGCAAAAAATATACCCGAGTCTTTCGAGAATAATTATCAATAAAGGCAATAAAAATTTTTTTGCCTCCGTTAGAGATTGGTGTTATTGTCCCACAAATGTCTGAGCGAACTAACTCCAACATCTCTTTTCTCGCCATGACTTGTCTTTCGGAAATGGAGACTGGTGTTGTTGACACCCACTTTTGACCCACTCTTGTACGATTAATTTACGTGCTTCTTAATTCTCAAACGAACTAGAATAATTAGTTTTATAAAAAAAACTATTTCTGAATAGTTTTGTCATTTTTTTTATAGGTTTTATATAATAAATTTTACAGGATTATATATATAATTAATAAATTTTATGATTATTCAAAAATCGTCTAAAAGAAAAAGAAGAAGAAGAGATATTAGTTTTAGTTAAATATTTTGACAACTAGTGTGGTTTAACTAATAATTTATTTTTATTTTTATGTGTTAATTAATTGATAGTCGAACTATTATATTTTGTAAAAATTAAAGAAGGATTGTTAATTAATTATATTTATTTGTCTTTAAGTTTATTCATTTAGCCAATAATTTGGCTAAATGGGTATTTTTCTAAAGTCAACTTTGGGCCCAAATTATTTTCCAGCCCACTCCCTTTTAACTGGATCCAATTTCTGTTGCAGCTGGCCCAAAATTGTTAGCCCAACAACTTTAGTAAATTATCCCAAATTCCCACCACCCCAGCCCAGTTTATACCAATTACCCCACCCATCATCTTCAAAGAAAAGTCCCAAATTCCCAGCGTACTGTTAGGACCGAATATAAGTAGGTGTAAATGCGGAATCTAACAAAGCAAACCTCGAAAGATCACGAGTAAGAAGACAATAAGAAATATACCAAAAGACACAAAGATTTAACGTGGTTCGGTCAATCGACCTACATCCACAAAGGAGATGTGCAATCCACTATAAATATGAGAGTACAAAATACAGAGAGAAATAACCTCAACCAATTCAGTCGGAATGCATGGGAGGTTCACACAAGTGATAACGTATCAAGCTTGTGACCCATAAATTCTTCCCCTAACCAAAACTCTCAAAGTCATTAAGACTACATTGTGAATGCTGATTAAGTTAGAAGGAATATGTCTCTATTTATAGAGTCCTAATCATTTTCCTACCATAAAAAGGATTAGTCATTCCAAAACCTTTTCCTAAAAATAAAACCTATTTATGGTAAAAAAATTAGGGCAAATGAAACCCAACAAATCTCCCTCTTGGCCAGAATTTCTGACAAAATAAATTTGTCCACCTTCTTTACTAAATATTCACCAACTTGATTCTCCTCTTCATAATCTCATTTGCAAAATTTATGTTTCAACACAGAGAACCTGTCTGAAACAATTTCTCCAACAAAATCTTTATTACTGTCAAAAATGGTTGCAGCTAGAACTACACCCGCCAAGATGAACACTTCTTTCTAACATGGTTCAATCATCGATTATCGAACAACTAAACCTGACTCCATAATTGAATCTGGCTCTTATACCACTTGTTATGACCGAAAATAAGTAGGGGTAAATGCGGAAGCTAGCAAAGCAAACCTCGAAAGATCACGAGTAAGAAGAAAATGAGAAATATACAAAAAGACCCAAAGATTTAACGTGGTTCGGTCAATCGACCTACATCCACAAAGGAGATGTGCAATCCTCTATAAATATGAGAGTACAAAACACAGAGAGAAACAACCTCAACAAATTCACTCGGAATACATGAGAGGTTCACACAAGTGATAACGTATCAAGCTTGTGACCCATAAATTCTACCCCTAACCAAAACACTCAAATTCATTAAGATTACACTGTGAATGCTGGTTAAGTTAGAAGGAATATGTCTCTATTTATAGAGTCCTAAACCTTTTCCTACCCTAAAAAGGATTAGTCAATCCAAAACCTTTTCCTAAAAGTAAAACCTATTTATGGTAAAAAAAATCATGGCAAATAAAACCCAACAAATCTCCCTCTTGGCAAGAATTTCTGACAAAATAAATTTGTCCACCTTCTTTACTTAATATTCACCAACTTGATTCTCCTCTCCATAATCTCCTTTGCAAAATTTATGTCTCAACACAGAGAACCTGTCTGAAACAATTTCTCCAACAAAATCTTCATTACTGTCAAAAATGGTTGCGGCTAGAACTACACCTGCCAAGATGAACACCTCTTTCTAACCTGGTTCAATCATCGATTATCGAACAACTAAACCTGACTCCATAATTGAATCTGGCTCTGATTCCACTTGTTATGACCGAAAATAAGTAGGTGTAAATGCGGAAGCTAGCAAAGAAAAACCTCGAAAGATCACGAGTAAGAAGACAATGAGAAATATACCAAAAGACACAAAGATTTAACGTGGTTCGGTCAATCGACCTACATCCACAAAGGAGATGGGCAATCCACAATAAATATGAGAGTACAAAATACAGAGAGAAACAATCTCAACCAATTCACTCGGAATACATGGGAGGTTCACACAAGTGATAACGTATCAAGCTTGTGACCCATAAATTCTACCCCTAACCAAAACTCTCAAAGTCATTAAGACTACATTGTGAATGATGATTATATTAGAAGGAATATGCCTCTATTTATAGAGTCCTAAACCTTTTCCTACCATAAAAAAAATTAGTCAATCCAAAACTTTTTCCTAAAAGGAAAACCTATTTATGGTAAGAAATAAGGGTAAATAAAACCCAACACGTACAACATCCTTCAAGATGACGAGAACAGTAGTGCAAGTCAAAATACGACAGTTCAACGCATCGACAACAAGCGCGACCTCGGAGCTCCCAACGGCAATGCGTGAACGACACACGCATCTCATCTTCTCAAACGTCTCTCTGAACTCGTCGCTTTCCTTTTTTCTGAGCTCGTACAATTCCAGCTGCCAGACTTGTCCTTCACATCCAGGTGGGTCGATCTCTGCAACTCACGGGTACCGGCATCAAAATCGGATGGTTCTCATTACTCGTCTGTTGCAACCCTGCAGAGAGCTGAGAAATTCGTACTATTTCCAGCTATTTTCCCTGGGTTTGGAGATAAGATTTGGGATTTTGAAGTTTGTAAAATCTTTTGGCTCAGACGATTCTACCCTTTTCCCCCCATTTCAGAAACCCTAATTCTTCCCCTATATAAGGTCGCTTCCTGTTCTTGTTTGAAAATAAATTTTTTCATTAGGTTTTTGGGGGAAGAAAATTATTTGAAAGGCAGAAAACGGAGAGGAGAGCTACCAAGAAGTGGGAGTTTTCTTTGAGAAAATCAATAGAGATTATTTGGAGTTACGCATTCTTTAAGCAGAGAACACAAATATTTTAAGTATAGTGATCAAAATATATACTAAAGTACTCAGAAGGAAAGATATAGTCGAGTTTACCCCTACATTTCCTTTATCATTAGTTATTGGGTTCTCTTTTGAGTTGTTCGAAACTCGAAACATTCTTGAGTTCCTTGCTACTGTCTACGTGACATTGCGTGGTAAAGTCTTCGTGTCTCCACTCGTCCTCTCCTCGGTATCGCTGCTTGATACAAGGTGACATGCTCTCCCTTTCTTTTCACTTATTTATCGATGGTCTCATCACATGTGATTGAATGCAAATGCAGGTTATTGTGCCTTTCATCTGTGTTTTTCTTGTGAATATGTGGCTTACCACTCGACTCTTAAAATTCCATATGTTCCAAGCTTTTTTTGTTTAATCCCTCTGTATATGTTGATAAATTAGTGTTTCATTGTTTGTCTCGTTCTGAGTGAAGTGTTATCCCTTTAGCAACTCGTTTTTAGGTCCTAAGGTGATAAACTCTGTTGGGTTGCTGATCAGTTCTTGAATGTGTGTAATTTTAGCTACCACATTTTGATGTTCTCATCATCCCGATGAAGTTTATAGCGTCGTTTCGATTTGTAATGCATGACTGCTTTCTTTGGATTATTAAAGATATTCATGCTTTTTTTTAACTACTGTAATATATATATTGTACCTCTTTTAGATACAATTTTATTGCACTTTAGTTGAAAATTCAAGTTCAAGATTTCAGGCTGGTCAGTACAAAGTATGCAAGCGTTTCCGATCTCTCAATTTTCCTAATTCCCGTTTTTGTTCTGGCTCGTGTTCTTCTTGAAGTAACCTTACCCCTAGAACAAGAACAAGGTTCTTTTAATTTTGTCTAACACAATAAAACAAAGATTTATCGTGGAAACCTTCCTAACTCAAGAAAGTGAAAAACCACACCGAAGTTTTATATTAATTCAAGATTTACAACTCAGTTTTATGAATCTAACTCTAAACTTCTACTTTTTTCGATTAACTATAATCGAAAACTCTCCACTCAACAAGAAGTCAAACTCGCTTCTTGTTTACAAAAGCTCTCAACTCTTCTTAACTCTAACAACCCAAGAAGTCAAATCCACTTCTTGTTTACAATTCTCAGAATCTCTCTGCAAAGAAGTCAAACCCACTTCTTGTTACAATTCTCTAAAGTCTCAACTCCCAAGAAGTCAAACCCACTCCTTGTTACAAATCCAGGAATTATTAAAACTCAATAATAAACCTAGAACAAATCAACAAAGAGTAATAATCCTAGACTTTAATTGATCAAACTTCAATATCTAATAGTTCTGAGTAGAAAAGGTTTCGTGAACCTGGTCCTTATGTTGTTGTGATGAAGGTGAACCCGGTCCTTGCGTTTTTGTGATGAAGGCCTGCGTTTTTTCTCTAGAAAATACTGCTCTCAAGATGATATATTTCGTGAATATGCAATACCTATTTTTCTGGCTTTGCTGGAAAAATTCTCTCGATCTTTGTAATTGCAAAGACGTTTTTTTCCTTCAACTTCGTGATCCTTTTATAGATTTGATTTGCCTTCAACTTCTACAAGGAAAGGAATTACGAATCCTTTCCTTCTTAAACATGTCTATATTTACTTCTTTCCTTATTTGACTTGAATTGTAATTTCCTTATTTATTTCCTTCTTTGACTTGAATTGCTACTTTTTTATTTCTTTGCTTCTTTGACTTGAATTGCTACTTTTTTATTTCTTTCCTTCTTTATTTATTTCCATATTTGTTTCCTTCTTCTCCTTCTTTACGATTCTGCACTTTTTCTTCTTTGTCTCAATAGTTTTTCTTTTTTGCCACAATCTCTCATAATTGTACACATACGACACCGTGCCTTCACTTTATCAATCATCAAAACTAATTTATTTGTTCTCCTACTTCCCAACATTTTCCCCCTTTTTGATGATGATAATCAATGATTTATAACACAACAAGACTATTTGTTATTCATCAAAACTACAACTCTTTGTCATCCACAAAACTACAAACTTCATGCTTTCTCATTTCCCAACAATTTCCCCCTTTTTGATGATGACAGAATATGCATATGTCTATCCACATTATATAATTTCCCCCTTTTGGCATCATTGAAAACCAATAACCAAAGAACCTAAATAACGTTCAATGAGTGCAATATCATTTTTAACTCATAGTCACTTGGGCAACACTTTCAAGTACACTTCTTCTAACAAAATGGTTAGTTAATCTGAGGATATTAGTCATCTTAAACTCATACACAATTAGGATCTTCAATGAGAAACGAAATAAACAAGTATGTACCAGTTTATGCCCTTAATAAAAAACATATGATATCATGAGTATGAGACAGACATAAGCACATCAAAGAGTCTAAAATTTGAGGATGAGGATTGGGACAAAGATTACTTAAGTGAGGAAGAAAGAGATGTTTACTGCCATTGATAATTTTTTTCAATATGCCCATTATGCGACAGCTCCTTCGTTCTGATCAGCTTTCTTAGAATGTGAAATTTCATCAAGAGAAATATGAGGTACATCATCAATTTTTCATTCCTCCATGAGTTTTTTTATTAGACTTTTACTTGATGACATTTTGAAGGAGCAACAACTACTAGTAAAAGATACATCACAATTTTGTGCACAAAGAGATGTGTTTATCAATAATGAAAGCAAGCAGCAATTTGTTTCTGTGAGAATCGTTCCCCCTGAGAGATTGATAGGTTATACACTTGGAATAGATGAAGTATCAATTTGGAGTTTGTGAACCTGGTTCAGATGTGGGTGGTAAAGCAAGGTTCCCCCTAAATTAAAGCACGAGTGACTTCAACATTGAGATTTTCATCATTAGAGTAGTTTGAGATTGAACGACGCTTATTGTCAAAGAGGGTTCTTGGTGATTTTTAAGAAAGTTGAATTTTTGATGATCGACCAGGTTCATTAGTGCTTATGTTTAACCCAAATCAGGAAATTTTCATGCATTGAAAAAGTATGGTACATACCTGGGTATTACAAAGAAACCAGGTTTCCTTTTTTTTGTTTCTCCATGATTTACTTAATGGTGTTAGCAAAGAGTAGAGATAACATCCGCAGACTTCCTAAACATTGTTTGAGATGTGACTGGAGTGTGTACCTGTTACAGTACGAGGTTGAGTTAGCAGATATTCATTGCATAATTACTCAAGCGTAAGATTATTCGTTTACTAGCAAATTATTAAAGGAAATCATGATAATACATCAACTTGTTTTGATAAGACCATGCTTTGACTGATTTTTCTCAAGTTCTTCATATTCAAGGCCTTCACGAGAATGTCGCATCATCATATTCTCTCAGATCAAATGAATCTCAAGCTGATTCACAGAGAACCAACTCTTGTCAATTTTCAATACCTTCCAATGAATAACGAGGACCATGTTCACACAACGAAGTTCCCCCTACAGGTGTACCATACTCTTATTGTCCAAATTGCTCTAATATTCCCCCATTCTCCAGAACCATAGATTAGTAGTAATTCCTGCAGCAGGTACATAAATGATTGTTAGATGTGAACCAGGTTTATATGCAGGGTTCCCTAAATTTGCATCATCAAAGATGTTTGATATCATGTCACTTTCTTCAACTTTTTTTTATCTTGTCTCTTTCATTTTTCTCATCCTTTTCAAGGAATAAACTGCCTCCTTGAAAATCAAAGAGCAAGAGGAAATTTTTTACCATTTTTAGCACATGTTTGGAGCATGCACTATTCATGTACCAAGTTGGCCTTTTCCCTTTCGCCTTCACCTGAAACACTAGTCAAAGATTAGTCTTGGGAACCCAGATTAGATTGGGCCCCTTTATGTGAGTAAAAGAATGAATAAAATTTCTTCTACACCATAAAGGCAAATAAGAAAAACTTTTATTTGGAACCAGGTTCTTAGCCGTATCAGTCTTTTCCTTTTTGGTGAACTTAATATTTTTCTGAAAAGCCTCAAATAAAGTTTTACATTGATTCTTTAAATGACCTGAGTTTCCACAATGAGTGCATAAACTTTTACACATGTGAATAGTGTGTGACACAAGATTATTCTGTTTTTTTAAACCTATCCCACTTCGACTAGTGGTTTGCCTTTCTTGAATCTGAGTTAAAATTTAAGAGGACCTAGTCCATCTAAGATTTCGTTCCAGATCCAGTTTGGTATGATCAAGATTTTCTTGTAGCAACCTTTTCCTTTCTGTTAAAGCTTGACAATTTATGGTTAACAATTTTATTTTTTCTTCTAGAGTTAATTGAAGTTCACTAGTAGAGTTTTTGCTTTTGTGACATATTGATTGATATGCATCTATAAGAGTACTCAATGCGGACTCTAGTTCTTCTTTAGAATATGATTCAATATTTACTTTGATGTGATGAAAACTTACCTTACTTTTTTTGTCATCTTCTTCATCATCTTCAGAATCTGTTTCAGCAATGAGTGTAAGAAAATCATATTTATTTGATTGTTCTATTGCAAGTAGTGACTGATTTTCGAAACTTCCATCCTCAAATATAGCGGCAAAGGCTCTTTTAGTTAAAAGATACGCTTCTTGATTGGTCATTCTTCTGATTGTGGGAATGTACTTATCATTCTTGATTTCCTTTTCTTTTCCGAACTATTCCTCTTTTTCTCTAGAGCTTTTAATGGACGAAACTTGACAAAGTGATCCATACTTCCATACTTGTGACATACTTGATCTATTGGATTTTCAGTGAATTTTTGAGAATTCCTTCCGTGGAATACTTGTCCCTTTTTTGACATTCTTGAGAACCTTTTGGTTATTAACGCAATGTTTTCGTCCTCAAAATTTTCTGGTGTTGTGCCTGTAAGAACCAGGTTCTTCTCTTTTCTTTTGCCATAAACTAATTTCCTTTTCTTGTTTTTTCTTGAGTTCACATGACATTTCGAATGAATTCATCCATAGCTAAGTTATCTAGATCACGGGCTTCAGTAATGGCTTCTACTTTGCTTTCCCAAGATTCTGGAAGAACACTCAAAAGTTTTCTGACTACTTTCCCATTGGGAATTATTTCACCTAGTGAGTAGATTTCATTAATGATAGCAGTGAACCTAGTATGCATCTCTTGGATTGTTTCACCTACTGTCATTCGAAACAGTTCTTATTGTCTGTTCAAGTTATCTATTTTAGACTTCTTTACCTCAGTTGTTCCTTCATGCGAAGTTTGCAATGTTTCCCATTTTTCTTTTGCATCTTGACATGATGGTATTCGATTGTATTCATTTGGACCTATTCCGCATATCAAGATCTTTTTTGCTTCCATTCTTTTCTATCTTTTGGTACTTGAGTGGTTCCATCAATTCCATTCTTCATGGGTATGGTTGGACCGTTCAACACGACTCCCCATAGGTCTGGATTTTCTCCTAGTAAATGATCCATCATGCGATTTTTCCACCATCCATAATACTTTCCGTTAAATAGTGGTGGTCAAGTTTGAGAAGCTCCTTCTTGTGGTGTAGGTGATGCATCCATTGATCATTTTAAAGATGTTAGTCTTTTAATGAAAATACCTGCTCTGATATGAATTGAAGAAACATTACCCCTAGAACAAGAACCAGGTTCTTGTAATTTTGTCTAACACAATAAAACAAAGATTTATCGTGGAAACCTTCCTAACTCAAGGAAGGGAAAAACCACACCGAAGGTTTATATTAATTCAAGATTTACAACTCAGTTAATCAATAAATCTAACTCTAAACGTCTACCCTTTTCGATTAACTATAATCGAAAACTTTCCACTCAACAAGAAGTCAAACTCGCTTCTTGTTACAAATCTAGGAATTATTACAACTCAATAATAAACCTAGAACAAATCAATAAAGAGTAATAATCCTAGACTTTAATTGATCAAACTTCAATATCCAATAGTTTTAGGTGAAACAGGTTTTGCGAACCTGGTCCTTATGTTGCTGTGATGAAGGTGAACCTGGTCCTTGCGTTTTTGTGACAAAGGCCTGCGTTTTTTCTCCAGAAAATACTGCTCTCAAGATGATATATTTTGTGAATATGCAATACCTATTGTTCTGGATTTGCTGGAAAAATTCTCTCGATTTTTGTGATTGCAAAGACGTTTTTTTCCTTCAACTTCTTGATCCTTTTATAGATTTTATTTTCCTTCAACTTCAACAAGGAAAGGAATTACAAATCCTTTTCCTTCTTAAACTTGTCTATATTTGCTTCTTTCCTTATTTGACTTGAATTGTAATTTCTTTATTTCTTTCCTTCTTTGACTTAAATTGCTACTTTTTTATTTCTTTCCTTCTTTGTCTTGAATTGCTACTTTTTTATTTCTTTCCTTTTTTATTTATTTCCATATTTGTTTCCTTCTTTTCCTTCTTCACGATTCTGCACTTTTTTCTTCTTTGCTTCAACACTTTTTCTTCTTTGCCGCAATCTCTCATAATTGTACACATACGACATTATGCCTTCACCTTATCAATCATCAAAACTACTTTATTTGTTCTCCTACTTCCCACCACTTCTGTTCGGAACTTGTTTGATATTTGTTTGGTCTGATTTAGTTCTGAGTCTGTCATTTAAAGGAAATCCTATCTTTGATTGAATAATCAGAAGCTTTATATTTTTGTAAAGTAGTTATCTGTTAATGTTTATTCTTTATATGGTTCGGGTAGCAAAAAAAATATATATATAGCATGCTTGATATTTTATCAACTATTGTTGTGCCCAGTGAGTGTGAAACATATAAATACTTGTGAATGGCGTCGTTTATCCACTGTTGTTGTCTTCCCTTTTTATCAAAACAGATGGTATTTTCTCCATTTCTTCTTAACTAAATTGATACAGCCAGTGTTTGTTTTGAAATGCCCCCATTTGAAATTTTATTTGGGTTATCCTTATATCTTAACATCTTTAATTAATCCCTTATTGATTCATGATCATAGAGTTATTTTCTTTAGTTTTGAACAAGTGAATTGCTTTTGTATCCGTCTTGCTCATTCTAACATATTCATATGTTAATCTTGACTTTGTTTCCCACAATTTATTGATAGCAAAATTGGTCATTAAGGTCTTATCTTGGCTGTAGTTTGCTGGACAGATCTAAGTCTTACTTCTAATGAATAATCCTCAATTTTTTATTAAGAATTGTTGACTTATTTATCGCCGAAAAGAATCAGTAGCATGATATTCATTATATTTCATTTTATATCGTGCTGCTTAGTGTTGTGAAAAAGGGGAATTTTTTTTTTAATTTCATTTTTATATTATTTTATTTATTGTGTTGTGTTCATGATGAATGATTTGTGCCTTCTTCGGTCTTTCCTTTAAAATTGTTCTTTTCCAGCATGTCCCTTTATCCTCTGTTGGATTGTTCGTTAGCCTCCTCGAATTAGTGTGCTTGTATTTTGTAGTTTGATTTTTCTTTTCCACTCTATTCATAGTGGATCATATATTAATATATTTTTTTCTTCTTGTTACGCCATATGAAATCCGTCCGAGTTCTTCATGAACTCATGTTCCCCTAGCATTATTGGAGAGTCGTAAATACTCATACTTCCTTCTTCGAGTCAAGCCCATGAACCTGACGAACAGGTCTCGAAGTTTAAAAGATTGAAGAAAGTCGAAGAAGTTGGATTGGAAGACTCCAACTTATTTTTTCCAATTTTTGTATTTTTATTTGTAATGGGCATAAGCCCTTGTTATCTTTTACTTTTCTGTATTTACTTTGAATTAATTTTTGCTTAGTCTAGGATAGTTACAAAAGAAATAAAATGGGTCATAAGCCCAAAACAGGTGGGTCCAAAAACCGGTCAAGGCAAACAGAATCCGAATTTGGACCCAAATCTCTCCCTCTCTCTCTCTTACTTTACATGCTTTAATTATTTGTCTATTTTATTTGTCGTTAGTTGAAAGTTAGAAAATTTCAAATTTCCCGCAAAGCGCCACGCTGATTTTAACGACTCAATAAAATCAAGTAAATAGCTTAAAAGATTTTGCAAATTAAAATTCACATAGTGAGATAATTATTTCCTTCACTTTCTAATAATCTTAAATGATTTTTATCGTTAAAATTATAAGTAATTTTTATCGTAATCTTAAGTAGATTTTTTTAGCCCAATAGTTAGTTACCGAATAATCGTATGTTATTGGACGTCTTAGGTGGTTTTCAAAACCTTCCTAAGACGTTAATTGGAATCCCCGAACCCTTTTAAATGTTTTCAAAATGGTTTCTTCTTTCATGTCTTTTGAAAACAAAAGTTTTCTTTATTTTTCTTTAAAATTAAGTCACGACTCTAAATGGTCTAAAATTTACAAAAAAACAATTTTTTCCTATTTTCCATCAAAACAGGTGTTGTTTGCCAACAACACATTCTTCACATATTTGAGAAGGATCAACAATTTCAGGAATGCCCGTCACCATATTCTTCTTGTGAAGATCTTCAAACCACCAAAATTTTGATGACCATATCAAAAATGCCACAACCATGAAGGTTCTCTCACTTCCACTATAAAACAAGATTGAATATTTCAATCATCAAAAGGAACAACCACTCATGACTCATTTTCACAATAGCAATAACTCTAGAAGAATAAGAAATCTCGCAACAATCGTGCCTAAGGGTGATGACATATCCTTTATATAACAATTGACCAGAACTCATTAATTTTTTTTAAAAGTAGGAACATAAAAAACATTAGATATGGTTTCCAGACACACATTTTTGGTTCTGGAATTGATTCTACCCTTCCCTATTATATTCACAAGGGATAGATCACCAAAACCTACCGTTGAATGGAAGCTTTCATTTAAATTAGAGAAAGAAGACTTATTTCCAGTCATGTGGTTACTGCAGCCAATATCCACATAACAAAGAGCATGGTCCTCAGGCCCATTTTCATCGTGGACTGCTATTAACAAGGTTTCTCCTTCATTGTTTTCAGCAAAAATTTGACTATTTTTCTTTATCACTAGGTAATCTATTACGACATTCAGAACAATAATGACCTAATTTATGGAAACGATAATATTCTACCTTAGATTTGTCAAAATCTTTTCGTGTGCATTTGCCATAGACATTATTATTGACTCTAAAAATTTTGCTTCACTCTTTGTTGCCATCATCCCCATTAATTCCCTCGATCTCCTCTCCCTCTTTCTCTAACTCTACCCCTTCCTCTCGAATGGGAAGAAATAAAAGTAGATGTCTTCAAGGCCTGCTCCTCAAAAGTTGAATTTCAGTTCATCTTTTGCTCATGCACCAACAAGGAGCTTTGCAATTCGTCAAGTGACAAAGCATTTATGTCTTTGGAGTCCTTAATCAAGCATACAACATAATCATATTTTGGTTACAAGGAAAGCAATATCTTTTTAACAACTGTGACATCGTTCATTTTCTCGCCATGAAATTGAATCTTGTTTCTTATCTCCATGGTTCTAGCATAAAAGCTAGTGACAATTTCACCCTCCTTCATCTGCAAAGCTTCTAAGTCCCTCCTCCAAGGTTGAAGTTGTGCTCGCTTCACTCTTATATTACCGTGATACTTTTTTTCATGGAGTCTCATATATCTTTGAATTTTATTTGCAAAGAATAGTTTTCAAGATGGGCGTTCAATAGCCTGAAAGAGGTAATTTTTGGCCTTCAAATCTTTTAGCGCTTTCTTCCTTCAAACTCTGTCTTTTGAGCATTCGTCAAAGCTTTGCAATCCGCTAGAGTGTCGATTCCATCCCCGACAATTGGCCAATACTCCTTTGACCGTAAAAGTTTTCCATTAGCATACTCACATTGTCATAGTGTCCATTAAAACGAGGGACGACTTCTTGCACTAGGTTGCTCTCTAAAGCCATAGATCAATACTGAATTTTTGGGTGAACTCTCCCTTACAGTTTTTTTTTTTTTAATATTAAACCTGAATCTTGATACCACTAATAGAAAATAACATGAAGAACGATGAAGAAATTCGATTGAAATAAGCAACATAAGAAAAATTATTACTGCGAAACTCTCTTATGTTCAATAGCAATCAGAATTAATCAATATATAGACTTTTACGAAGAGTTTTTTGCTACGCATAAAACCCACGACTTCTAGGACTCCAAACAGAGACTACTAACTCACTAAGAATCTGCCCAATTCCTAATAATTAGGAGTTGAACACAGGGGCAATTTTACCTTCAACCAAGGGGGTTCATCTGAACCCCTATCGTCGAAAAATTACATTATATATATACACGATTAAATTTTAAATACATGTGTATATATATAACAATGAACCCCTTGAACATACACCAAAGGCGTAGCTCAGTGGTGTTGGTGTACAATAATCCGCACAGAGGCACGCAAAGTCGTAAGTTCGAATCGGGATGGAGGCAATTTTTTATTAGATTATCTTTTAGGCGTTTTAAATGTTTTTTTAAATAGTAATGGAATCAGAAATTGCTTTTTCAAAACAATAATGGAATAATAAAAACAATTTTAGTTCCAAAAAGTTAAAACCCTGATAGGATATTTAGGTTTATTAGTTTAATTCCTAATTACAAAGTTAAATATTAAAAACCCTTTTCTTCTTTTAGGATTTTTCCACGTTTTATTTTTCATTGACTCTTCTTCCTTGCCGTTGCCAGTTGGGCGCTGGCTGCTGCTTGTTGCTTCTGTTGGATCAGTCGTTATTGAAAACTTGATCTATTTAAGTTTTTAGATATATTGATTTCTTTATCCGACCCATTTATATCCGATTCGACCCATTTATTTGTGGATATTTTTTATATAATTAATTTATTTTTTTTTAAAACTCCGTTGATGAAAATCCTCCCTCCACCATTGGTTGAACATTTTAACAAAATAAAAAGGCCAACAAACATTAAATTAATGATTCCTAAGCAAAAGAACACTTTGAAAGATGGTTTAATTTCAGACTAATACTTATGCACAGACTCAACCCAAAAACGGATCGTCTTATTGCACCAAGACAAGTCAACCTAAAACTAACTAATATGACAACTGCAGAAGTAAAACAAGGAAAGTAAACTAACACCATCTAATAACATGGAATCAACTCAAATAAAACCCTAAAACTTGATTTTCACGTGTACAAGCTCTAAAGTGTTAAGATTGATTTGAAAGAAAAATACAAGTCTCAAATGATATTGTTTCTAGAAGAGAATAATCATAAATAAAGAGAAGGAGGGTCCGTTGTGTTGACATATAGCTACCTCACAAATCTCCATAGAAAGCCTCAAAGATGAAGAGAAGAGACAATAATCACGAAGATCATAAATAGCTTGAAGTGACTACAAAGTCATTACATATTGATAATAAAATTACATCTCAGAATAAATTTTAAAACTTCATGCTTCTATTGCGTAGAGATTCATTAAATATTATTATCCAGAAATGAATCATTTATAAAGTACTAAGTGAGTTATTTACATCCTATTACGGGACTGTTATGAGAATGGGGTTTCATTTTTTTATTAGATCCATACAATTTCATATTAAAAATACACATATTTAATCACATCTCTTTTATTCTTTAGTTTTGTAAAATTGAATTATGCAAAGAAAGGATAGGTCTTTCCTATAAAAAAAACACTAGAAATACTAAGTAACTAACTTTATGTGTAAAATCGAGAGCCTTTCATTTATCCCATTTAAATGTCATAGTTTTCATTTTTAGAATCAAACGATAATAATTTTGACTAACATTTTACGATGTATATTCAGTCATCATATTGATATGCAAAAAAAATATAATTTATACTACTTTTCGAATTGTTTTTTAATATTTAATTTTTTGTTTTAAAACATTAAATTAATGTAATCGAATTTAATTTTTAAAATTAGTCAAATTGATTTTTCAAGAATGTAACATGACAAATAGTGGTTAGAGTGCGTAAAGAATAAGAATCATATTCATACTTACAAAAGTAGTTGAAGTAAAAATATGAAAAAACCAAAAGACGTTTGAAAGTTTTAACATTATCAGAACTAAGCAAGAACTCCGGAAAAATGAAGAGTCAAATTTGAAAATAATAAATAAACAAAGTGGAACTATTAACATTCTTGATAAATTATCGGAGGATGATTAAAAAAAGGCATAATATATAAAAGGCATAGGCATATACACAAATATATTCTTTAACTTGACTTCAAAGCATATTTATGCCCTTCAATTTTGGGTGTGCTCATGTAGGCACTTAAACTTGTATAAAGTTGAACTAATAGACACACATGTCCTACATGGTATCCAACATGCCATTTGTATACTACGTGGTGTAGTATGTGTATCGTGCCACGTAGGACTCCTGTGTCTACTAGTTCAAGTTTATAGAAATTTAAGTCTCTACTTGTGCATACCCAAAGTTGAAGGACATAAATGTGAAATGAGACCAAGTAAAAGGGCACATTTATATATGTATTATGCCCATATAAAAGTACCTTTTAATATAGATTCAAATGACATCTACATTTTTCAATTTTGAGTGTACACAAATATAGTTAAATTTGTGGAACAATAAACAAGCATATACACATGTCCTTCGTAACAATTTTCATCTTATGTGGTATCCTACGTGTATTATGTCACATAGGACTTATGTGTCTACTTGTGTACACATTAGATTGGATGACATAAATATCAATTCACATATGATACTTTAGCAATCAATGATGAATTGGAGCTCTTCAAGCCAAACCCTAGCTTTCTCACTCAGTTCTTGAGGGAATTTTTGGGGTGATCTTGGAGGGATTTAGGAATTTTTGAAGAGTGATTTATAATGGATTGTTTTTAAGCTTAAAAGACCTATATAGGGCTTAGGATTAAGATCAAAGTAACTTAGTTCAGGTATTAATCAATTAGAGAAAATACTTAAAAGTCCTTTAAAAATAATTGTCAATTCATTCCTACATACGGTTTGTAGGTCCATCTACGGACAATTCTGGTCAACAATAGAATTGATGAGAGAGTATTAGTTTAGACAAACTTTTTATGGCACTCATGTACGGCTTATAGGTCTATATGCGATCCATACATGCCAACCAAAGAAACCAACCTTAAACTTTAGAATTTCACGTAGTTTAGGGGTAACCTATGGGAACTATCTAAGACTCGTACGTGGGGAGTAGGGGATGTACAAAACCGAATCAAAAATCGAACCGAACCAAAAATCGAGTCAAACTGGAAAAAAAACCCGACTAGTTTTTGGTTTTACTTGGTTTGGTGTCGAAAAAAACCCGACTTTATTTGGATTTGTTTGGGTTCAACTAAAAAAAACCAACCCGACATTATATATATAATTTTAAAATTTTATTTTATACGTAAAAATACTTACTTTGATATAATTTTTAAAGTCTCTTATATTTTTTCATAGTTTTTATCTTTTCATATATTTATTTCATGTTGGGAAGTTAGGATTCTTAATGATCTAATAAAGATTAAGTCCATACATGTTGTTAAATATAAAAAAGTTTAAAGAAAAATTAAATAATACTAATGCAAAATGAAAATCAATTCAACACTAAGAATGATAATAATATTGAATATTTGTTTTTTAGTTTTACATAGATTTGGACAATTAAAATACATGATCTACTTTTACTTTCTTTAATATTTAGTCATGTGACTAATACTTACTAAACTTATTTTAGCATGATTTAGTAATTTAAATGATGATCAATTTCATTATGACTTATTAATTTGCAATATTTGTTTTACTCGATTTTATTATTTATTTTTTCGTTGGATATTTTAGTGTCATTAATAATACCATATTTTGTGTTATTTTCTTGAGAAATAACTTAGATAGTTGCATTTTGGTAGAAGCCAAAAAATATTTGAAGTACAAGTAAATTATATGTTTGTATGAATACTTTATCGAAAAAATCTAAAAATCCGAAACAACCCGAAAAACCTGAAAAAATTTGAAGTTGAAAAACCCTAGTTATATTTATTTGGTTTGGTTTGAAAATTCATAAATCCGACACAAATGATTTGATTTGATATTTTAAAAATCCGAACCAATCCGGTCATATACACCCCTACATGGGAGGATGGGCTTTCCTGATGTTCCGTATAAAGGGTAATGAGACTTGTATTGAAAGAAATAATAATTTCACTATTCCAACGGTTTCCACCTTCTGCCCGTAAAAGCTTTTACGGTCCTTATATGGGAACTATAGACACATGCAACTCAAAAACTTAATTTTGCTCTTTTTTCAAATTCTGAGGTGTTACATTTGACTTGCAAGCATTTTCTTGTTAGTTAAATCGAACAGTTATGGATCAAAACCGATAAAAATTATATTATCGGTTTGGTTATTGGTTCAAAACTTTTGAACAAGAATTATTTCCTCTCTTTGAAGTTGATAATAATTCTGATATCTGTATCCTTCTTTGATATGAATAAGATTTGTTTGCTTTTTATTTGTTATACCAATATGCAACCTTTTCTTAAAAGGTTTTGTCTTTGTATAAAGTAGACAACCTTTTAAGAAAAGGTTTTGTCTTATTTATTTATGGAAATATACCATTATTATATTCATTTTTCCATAAATACATCTGTGCCTTAATATTTTTCCTTCGCTTCTTTTTCAATAAACTCACAAGCTTGTTTAATAAATGAACCTGGTTCATAAGTGAGACAACATCTGATTTCTTAATAAAAATGAACCTGGTTCATAATTGATGACATCAAAAGTATTTGTCATTGTCAAAAGTAATTAACACAACTTCCATTAAATTCCCCCTTTTTGATGTTGACAAATAATACCCATAATAACATCAGTTTTTAGAAATTGTTTCCCCCTTTTGACATATCAAAAAGCCCAATATCCACAAAATTAA
This sequence comes from Solanum chmielewskii, assembly GCA_027704785.1. Classification (NCBI taxonomy): domain Eukaryota; kingdom Viridiplantae; phylum Streptophyta; class Magnoliopsida; order Solanales; family Solanaceae; genus Solanum; species Solanum chmielewskii. The sequence continues at coordinate 6,100,412 of JAKWIX010000327.1, forward strand.
AATAAAAGGATACTACTATAAGATATCCACAAAAGCTATAACAACAATACCACCAAGATCCATTAATAATTTTTGAATATAGGATAGAAAAGCCATTAAATAAGGCCTAGAAAAAGCTTGAAGTATATGATCAACACGAGCATTTTATCAATTTGTTGTTGAATAAGTTGATCTTTCAATCTCCCAACTTCCCCCTGAGAAGCAGCCAACTAAGCTTGAAGTATGATTCCTAATTTCAGGATGAATTGTTCGCCCTCTCAAGATTTTCTGTAATTTAAAATAAGCTTCCATTCCCATGGCAAGTAATTTAATTTCGCTTTTTGTTAGGGTTTTAGAAGAGGGAGGATGTGAAGAACGGGTAGATTCTTAAATGTCTTCATCAGACTCAGAAATAACAGGGGTGGAAGAAGAGCAAGCGAGTGAGTTACTAGTACGACATCGTTTGTTGGTACATTCTGCCAATATCTCTAGATGGGCTTGACTTGCTTGTCGAGTTCGAGGAGTACGAATCGCCTTGCGTTTGACAGCAATATGCTTGCGAGGACGCCGAGGAACTGGTGTAGACGACGGGGTTGAATGTATTTTAGGAGTGTTAGAGAAGGGCATAGTTTCCTTAGGCGATGAAAGAGGGTTAGGGATTTGGGGGTTTTCTGAGGGAATGGAGGAAGGAGATGGTGGGGAAGAAAATTGAGGGTGGTGGTCGGCTATTGGTGATGGTGGTGGACTAGGTTCCCCCTGAGTAGTTGCCGAAGTTTTCGATGTGAAGGTAGGTTCATCATCGGAGTAGTCGACGAGCCGGAGTTTGTGTGTGGGGGGAATATAAAAGGTTTTATGGGGAATAAAAGGGTAATGATGATGAATTGGTACTTTGAATAGTCCTGAAAGGAATTTGAAACGACGGCAGTCACATCGAAGAGATGTTGGAGTTTTAATGTGACTCTATGTATTTCCCGCCCAAACAAAAAGTTAAATAGGAGAACCAGGTTGAAAAATATAAGAACCTAAGTCGGTGGTTGGTAGAACCTGGTTCTTTTAGTTCTGAAACACGAGTCCCAAAGATAGACGATCTTTAAGGAATGGTTCTTGCCCAAGAGCCTTAGTAAAAATGTCAGCAATTTGATCCTCAATAGCGCAAAATTTCATTATGATAAATCCTTTTACAACATTGTCTCTCAGAAAGTGATATCGAATGTCAATATGTTTAGTGGGCTTGTGTTGGACCGTGTTCTTTGCCATATTAATAGCACTAGTGTTATCACACATAATAGGAATGCAGCTAGTCTTAATCCCAAAGTCTTCTAATTTGTTGCTTTATATATAGTAATTGTGCATAACAAGATGCGGCTGCTACATATTCTGCCTCTGCAGTAGAGAGGACAACTGAATTTTTTTCTAGTGGCCCATGAGACAAGACATGGTCGTAGAAAGTTTTCCATTCCAGATGTAATTTTTCGGTCAACTAAGTATCCGGCATTGTCAGCATCAACAAATCCTACTAAATAAAATAAGTCTCCTGATGTGTACCATAGCACCAGGTTCACAAAACTTTTGAGATATCTAAGTATTCTGTTTACTGCTTTTAGATGAGATTCTTTAGGACATGACTGAAATCATGCACAAAGTCCAACAATAAACATAATGTCGGGTCTGCTTGCAGTTAGGTATAAGAGTGATCTGATCATACCTCTGTGTTTTGTATCATTGACTGGAGAACCTGCTTCATCTTTATGTAACTTTGTTGTAGTGCCGTTGGGAGTGTCAATTATCTTTGCTTCATTCATGTCAAATTTTTTCAGTAGTTCATGAATGTACTTCTGTTGATGAATGGAAGTTCCTGTAGGAGACTAATCAATTTGAAAACCTAGGAAGAAAGTTAGTTCTCCCATCATACTCATCTCAAATTCACTACTCATGAGTTTGGCGAACTCAATTCCAAGTGAGGGGTCAGTTCCACCAAATATGATGTCGTTGACACAAATTTGTACAATGAGATTATCTTAACCTTGTTTTTTTAGAAAGAGCGTGTTGTCTATTTTTTCGCGGGAGTAACCATGTGTTAGAAGGAATGTGAATAGAAGATCATACCATGCTCTTGGAGCTTGCTTTAGTCCGTACAATGCTTTTTCTAACTTGTAGACATGTTCAGGTTTATCTAGGTCCTCAAAACTAGGGGGTTGTTTCACGAACACTTGTTCTTGTAGAAAACCATTCAAAAATGCACTTTTTACATCCATCTGATAGAGTTTGAATTCCATATGGGCTGCAAAAGCAATTAACATTCTTATAGCTTCCATTCTTGCCACTGGTGCAAAGGTTTCATCATAGTCGATTCCCTCTTCTTGGTTGTAACCTTGAACCACTAGTCGAGCTTTGTTCCTAGTTATCTGACCTTGGTCATCTAGTTTGTTTCTGAAGGCCCATCGAGTACCCATGACAGTTCGATCATGTGGTCTAGGAACTAAGTTCCAGACTTTGCTTCTTTTAAACTAACTCAATTCTTCTTGCATAGCAATAATCCATTCTGGATCTCCCTAGTCTTCTTTAATATTTTTGGGAACAACTAGAGATAGATACGCTGAGAAGGCACACATATTTCGTACTCTAGATCTTGTATGAATCCCAGAATCCAATGGTGTGAGGATGTTTTGAATGGGATGAGAACTTTGATGTTTCCATCCATGAACCTGAGGATTTTGAGTATCTGATGTTTCTATCTCTATCTCTGTTGGTATAGTTTCAATTTCTTGAGGATTTGTCTTATTTGTGGTAATATCCTCATCTGATTGTAAATCTTCCAATGGTTTTGGAGGATGTTCAGCTGGATTATTCAATTCTTCTACTGTACTTTCATAAAAAATAACATGCATGCTTTCTTCCACTCGATATGTTCTTTTATTGAGTACTTTATATGCTTTGCTTTGTGTTGAATATCGTAAGAATATTCCTTCATCACTCTTGGCATCAAATTTTCTCAAATTATCCTTTCCATTATTGTGCACGTAACATATGCATCCAAATGGTCGAAGATGTGCTAAGCTAGGCTTTCTTCCTTTAAGTAGTTCATAAGGGGTTTTATTTAAAAAAGTCCTTATTGTACACCTGTTTATCAGATAACAAGCAGTGTTTATGGCCTCTGCCCAATAGAATTGTTGTAGTTTCCTTGCTATTAGCATGATTCTAGCGATATCTTCAAGAGTTCTGTTTTTACGCTCAACTATCTTTTGGTTGCGGAGTTCTTGGTGAAGAAAAATTGTGATCAATTCCATCAATACTGCAAAAATTTAAAAATTTTGAGTTTTCAAATTCTGAACCATGATCTGATTTTATGTTAATGACTTCTATATAGAGTTTCTTCTGAACTAGTCTCACAAATGTTTCATATACTTCAAAAGTTTCATCTTTTGTTGCCAAAAAAATAGTCCAAGTAAACCTTCAGTAGTCATCAACTATTACAAGAATGTATATTTTGCCTCCTCTACTTATCACACGCATTGGTCCACATAAGCATATGTGAATCATCTCTAGAGGTTTTGTGGTACTAACCATTCCCTTTGGTTTAAAAGATGATTTGAATTGTTTTTTCCTTTGACACATGCATCACAAAACTGTTCACTTTGCAGAATTTTGAGCGGCAATCCTCTAACCTGATCTTTTAATATTAGTTTATTAATTGTGGAGAGGCTAATATGTCCTAGCCTTTTGTGCCAGCGGGCAAAGTTTTCAGTGAGAGCACTGAGGCAAGTAAGTGAATTTTCTGAACCTATTATTTCAGCTGTGTATACATTCTTGTGTCTTTTTCCCAGAAGTACCAGTTAATCAGTTGTTGAGTTTATCACTCTATATTAGCCTGCAGTGAATACTACCTTGTTCCCTTTGTCGAACATTTGAGATATGCTTAGTAAGTTATGTTGAAGCCCATTTACGTAGTATACATCATCGATGGCTTGTTTGAGATAGATTCATACCTTTCCAATTCCTTATATTTCCCCGATTTTTCCATTTCCAAAGGCTACTTTTCCACCCTCAACTCGTTTCAGTGGGAGAAAGTTATCTTGATTTCCTGTTGTATGTCTTGAGCAGGCGCTATCCAAGTACCAATGCTTTTCTTTTTCTCTCACTGAAGCCTGCAGTTTTATTCAGACCGAGTTAGTTTTGGTAACCAAATCCACTTAAGTACCTGTTTGTGATTAAAGGGATATATGAGAATTTTTATAGCCTATCTAGGAAGAACTTTACATGTAGAACCAGGTTCAGGATCAGTTTTCTTTTGACTTTTTCTTAGAAGGGAAATTTTTTTCTGATGAGCAATTTGTTTTTTGTCACATGCATGACTTTTATGTCCTGTCAAGCCACACTGAGAGCATAGACAGTCTCTGTTAGGGTTATTTTTTCCGGAAAAACCTATTCCATGTCTTGAACTAGATTGACTTTTATAGAGACTATCGACAATTATGGAGGACCTGTTCCACCTCATACTGTTCTCTGCTTCCTGTTCAGCCGTGTTCAGTTTCTTTTGTAAGGCTTGATTTTTTATGAAGCTAGAGTTTAAATCTTTTTCTAATTCTACTTGTTTATTGAGCAGGGAACAATTTTGTTGTTCTAGAGTCATGTTCTCTTCTCTTAGAGATGCGTAATCTTCCATTACTAGTTCTTTTTCATGGTAGGTTGACTGATATGCCTTAATTACAGGTTCCAAAAGTGACTTTAGCTCCCTTTTAGTATAAATTTCCAAGTTTTGTTTAGAGAAAGTTGAGCTAACCTAACTGTTTTTGTCTTTTTCTTCTTCCTCGGAATTTGAACCAGCCATTAGAGCATGAATTGTATCTTGTGCTGGACAATTACTTTCTTTGTCTGCTTCTTCAATTACTGCTACTAATGCGAGAAAGTCGTATTTGTCTTCTTGCTTTATTACAAGTAGAGATTGATTCTCGATTTCTTCATTTTTCAGATTCATGTTCAGATATTCCTCCCATTGCAGCGAGTGCCTTTTTCATGGATATGTCGGCCTCTGGATTTGTCATTCTCCGGTTATTGGGAATATATCTGTCTTCTTTTGCCTTTTCTGGGTTGTTTTTCTTGTATTCTAAGGTCCATAGTGGACAGAATTTTATAATGTGGTCTGGACTACCACATTTATGACACAATTGTTCTCTTGAGTTTTCAACATTTTTGTGTGGACTCCTTTTTTACATGTTTGTTCCCTCTTTAACAATTGAGAATCTTTTGTCCATGAATGGATGTTTTAATCCTCAAAGTCCTCAGAGGTGGTAGTTTTTAGAGATAGATTCTTTTCTTTCCTTTTGCTACCAATCTCTCTTTCTTGATTTTTCTTCAGTTCATAAGTTATGAGGTTTCCAATGAGCTCATCCATAACAAGCTTATCTAAGTCACGTGCTTCAGTAATTGCTTCAACTTTACTTTCCCATGATTCAGGTAAGACGCTCAAGAGTTTTCTGACTGCCTTTCCATTTGAAATTACTTCTCCTAGAGAGTAAATTTCATTGATGATAGCAATGAATCTAGTGTGCATATCTTGAATAGTTTCTCCTTCCATCATTCTGAATAGTTCGTATTGTCTATTCAAATTGTCAATCTTTGATTTCATAACATGAGTTGTTCCTTCATGTGCAGTCTGCAACGTTTCCTGGATTGACTTGACATCTTGAAAAGAAGAGATCCTGTTGTATTCGTCTGGTCCGATGCCACAAAGTAGAATTTTCTTAGATTTTGCATTATTTTGAATTGCCAGTTTATCTGCGGCATCCCACTTCTCCTCTCCTTTGGTACAATTGTTTCTCCATCAGGCCCCTTTTTTATAGGAATAGTAGGACTATCTAAGACTACACTCCAGAGATCAGGATGTTCTCCTATCAGATGATCCATCATGCGATTCTTTCACCATCCATAGTATTTTCCATTAAACAGTGGGGGTCGAGTTTGAGAAGCTCCTTCTTGGGGGTAGGTGGTGCTGCCATTTACTTTTAAAGATGTTAATCTTTTAGTGAAAAGATCCTGCTCTGATACCAATTGAAGAAATTTTACCCCTAAACCAAGAAATAGGTTCTTGATTATTTGCCTAAGAAATTAAAACAATATACTTTAACTAAAACCTTCCTATCTGAAGGAAGGAAAAACTCAACTACATTTTATTACTTCTTCTTACTCAATTATAATTTTCGATTAACTCTAATCGAATTATCCAAATTTACATAAAGCCAAACCCACTTCTTGCAAACTTACTCACAAATCTCCTCTCTCCACAAGAAGCCAATACCACTTCTTGTTTACAATCACACAAGCTTACAATCTTACTAAGAACAAAACTCACAAGTTAACAAAACCCACAGAACTCACAAAAACACTCTTTGCAGCCTCTCTCTTTGTCTCGCCTCACTTTTTCTTCGATTGCAAAGAACTGCTCTCTTTGTGTTGAAATCTCTGTTTATGTAGATTTTTGAACAAGAATTATTTCCTCTCTTTGAAGTTGATGATAATTCTAATTTCAGTATCCTTCTTTGATATGAAAAAGATTTGTTTGCTTTTTATTTGTTATACGCAATACGCAACCTTTTCTTAAAAGGTTTTGTCTTCGTATAAAGTAGACAACCTTTTAAGAAAAGGTTTTGTCTTATTTATTTATGGAATTATACCATTATATATTCATTTTTTCCATAAATACATCTGTACCTTAATATTTGTCCTTCGCTTCTTTTTCAATAAACTCACAAGCTTGTTTAATAAATGAACCTGGTTCATAAGTAAGGCAACATCTGATTTCTTAATATAAAGAAACCTGGTTCATAATTGATGACATAAAAAGTATTTGTCATTATCAAAAGTAATTACCATAACTTCCATCATTGAGCATATCAGTAGACAAGTCCTCTGACAATCCCTTAAGAGAAATTGGCATCGCAAAGACCGTTGAGGCGGGATTCGATCCACCAAACACTTACATGGACTTAAAAGTCTCTGTGGGAGAGACAGTTTTTACCACCATGATGCCGTGTAAATTTGAGCAGTCTTTTAATGGAGATGGTACAAATTTGAATTGGTTTCTTAATGATAGTGGAAATGGAAGAGAGGTATTTTGGTCAAAGCCTTATGTTTTTTCATTAATTAACTCAAAAGCTTGGTTCAAGAACAAATATTCAAGTGCTAATAGGCCTTTTACTAAGCAAGGAGGGATAATTTTTTCTGGAGATGAATATGGAGAAAGTGTGTGTTGGAAAGTGGATAAAAGGGCTATAGGAAAAACAATGGAATGGGAATTGAAAGGGAGACTTTGGTTAACATATTGGCCAAATATACATATAACTCCTTATGCTGAGACTAGAAGATTGGAATTTAGAGAAGTGCTTCATCTAAAACTTGAATAGTTAATATTTGTTGTTATCGATTATTTCGGACAGATGGTTTATGTTACATCTTCTTCTTGAAGTGTGTGCGCTCTTGCTGCTTAGCCTGCATGAATGTGGGATGCTTCATCTGTCGAGTTGGCCTTTTTATTGTGTGTTGTATAGTTATATTTGTTGTATTGATTGTCAAAATGATGCTTGCGTCTAGGTAGGTAGGTTGTCTACATCATAACCTTTGAGGTGCAGCATTTATAGTACTAATTATTATTATTGGCATTGGAAGTGTTTTTTTCTCAATAATGTACGCCTTATGAAAACTAGTACCAACTACTCGACTTGAGGAACCAAGTTCCTTAGGAATAACATAAAACATTAAGGTAAACAATACATGTTTTACCGTTGAAAACCTTCTTACTCAAGGGAGTTAAAAACACGACCTAAACGGTGACGAATGTCAGCAACTTTGGTTTCAGATTACAACTCTATATTACAGATTTCATTTTGGCCCGATTGCTCTTCCCTTACACATATTGCAGATAACACCCTTAACCTCATCAGCCTTAATACACCTACAACACCCAAAATTATGATGCCTCTTTAATTGATCCAACTCCCCCCACAATGTCCATGCCCCCTCTTCGTTCAAGGAGTTATGGAAGTATAATTGTCACCTCAGTTCAATGAGTGTCTTCTCCACCAGAACCTTTTCATTCTCGTCCTTTATGAAGTTCACTTGATCCAGGTCATGCCCTCCATTCTCTCGCTCTGTCTAGCATGTACAACTTTTTATCCTAATAATTAGCCTCTAACCCAACATACATTGTAACTACTAACTTTACCTCCTTCTTTGCCACTTTATTCTTCTCCACTTTTCCTCCTCTCATCGTTACTTTCCACCAACTTCGCGCTACCTTCTTAACTTCTACCTTTTCTTAGATTTCTCCGTTCCATCACTAATTCCTCGATGTTATCCCGATCTACCTCTCGATACCCCCAACACCTTGAAAAATACTCTCCCCCCACCCTACTCATTGAACCATTAACAAATTTAAGAGCAAAAAATGAGAAGGAAACAAAAAAGCTTCATATAATATGAAACATTTTATTTGTCACAATTGGATTAGAGTCAGCTTCTTTGCTTGCAACATTCAATTGCATCATCAAACATTTCCTCAAGGCCATGCTTGTACTTGAATCCACTCTCCAAAAGCTTTTTAGATGACAATCTTGGGAATTAACCTTCATTACTACTTTCCCATGTGTACCTGAAAATTAATACTCCCTCCGTTTCAAAAAGGATGACCGCGTTTGACTTGGAAAGGAGTTTAAGAAAAGAAAGAAGACTTTTTAATCTTTTGGTTCTAAATTAAAGTTATGTCAAATGTACCAAAATCTCTTTCAATCTTGTGGTCTTAAACATGCCATGCAGAAAATTAAAGTTAAATTGTTGCAAAAATAGGAAAGGGGTCAATCTTTTTGAAACTGACTAAAAAGGAAATAGGGTCATTCTTTTTTAAGCGGAGGGAGAAGTAAATTAAATCAAGTATCTTATTTCCATCTCTAATTTCCTGAATGAACATTTACTATTTAGATTTTAAAATAAAAGAATCAACAATATTAAAGACAAGGCAAGTATTTATACTTACTCATTAATTTGTTTTCGAAATTCAGGATATCTTGTAAACAGAAACTCAACTAGTTTTTCGCATGTTCTTTCAACAGCTGAACAAAACTATCTTCCTTTTGCATTAGGATTTTCAAGAAGGTAAATGTGAGCATTTGTCACATCATCTATATGTACATAAGGTACATATGGAGGGTAACTCATGTTTAAATTTTGATGTCCTGCACAAATTTTCAATTACGAAGAAGTTGAGGGAATGAAAATCTATGATATTTTAAGACGTACCGAGAATTATTTCCATGGATGAACTAACAGAGCCAGGAATTTGTGGAGTAATAAAGGGTCCATGTATCCAAGTTGGATTACAGTCACAAGATCGATACCATTTTTTCAGCGAATTCCAGGGCTGCCTTTTCTGTTAATGTCTTACTAATCGTATAAGAACTTGCAAAATTCTTTAAAGCTCGTACGATGTCTACGTTTATCCATGAGTTTTCGTCTACTATGCCTGATGAATTCTCAACCATAATCGTAGTTGAACTAGAAGTGTATACAACACGTTTAACTGTGTTTGTATTAAGACATGCTTGTAAAATACCTAAAGTACCATTGATAGATCTCTGTGTTATTATTTCCTCACTTTCTTTGTTCTCAAAATCAACTGGATGTGCAACATGAAATACTCCAATGCATCCATCAATTGCTGCATTGAAACCCTCTGGTTTGTTTAAATCGACATTAGAAATATGCAACCTTTCTTGAGCACTTGGAAGATTCGTGATGTAGCTCACATCCTTCTTGTGATCTAGCATTGAAAAAAAAGATGAAAAATTCATTGTTATATACTTTGAAGTTAGAACGTATTGATTAGGCAAAATGGTCAACTGGACCCCTAAAACTACTTGGTCTAACCTTAGTCATGCTTGTGTGGAAACAACAATAACAACATATCTGTTTAAATCCAACAAACGAGATTTAGTGAGAGTAGAATATACACAGATTTTACCGCTATCTCACGACTCTCAGAAATAATGATGTGATATATGAGGAAACATTCATTGTAAGTACACCTTAATTCAAACATGCAGTAACTATGGGAAAAATGGAGAAGTTAACTGGTAGGGTCAGAGTCAGAATTTTCGCTAAAAAATTTAAAATATGAGGTAGAGGTTAGAGAGGTTCAACTTTAATTATTATATATATATGTTAGTAAAAAATAATTTTAAACATATATTAACAGTGTAATTTTTTAGCATAAGATATTTGAGGCTTGTTTCTATTTTCATGTTTGGCCTAAATGATGTACATCTTCACATAAGTATCGTAAATTGTAATAGTAACAAACCTGGATGAGCCTAATTGTTGTGTTAACATGGTAACCAATTTGAAGAAGTCTCATAAGCATCCATGATCCAAGAAAACTACTTCTTCCTGTTACACAGACCTTTCCCTTCTCCTTCACTTCTTCCATATCCCCTCTATTCATCTCTTCCTTTCTTCTCCTCTTTATATAGTGAAACTATCAAGTGGTTATATGTTAGTTAATTGAGTTTTTTTTCGTGACATATATATATTGAACTATAAGTTTGGGTAGTATGTACGCAGACTTTATGAGGTAAGAATGAAACAATCAGGATGTCTTAACAACTAGACCACTAAAGTCGTCACTTGGCCCCCAATTTTTTTTTAAAATGCACAAACATATTACTTGAAGTTATATGTATGTTCAATTTTTTTTAAAAAAAAACATGTAAGAAGTATAAAAAAGAAATACAAAATAGCCGTTAGTTTTTTCCACTTTTCTAAGGGAATGAAATATTTTATGAAAATAATTTCCTTAAGCGGGAAATTGTGTTTGTTTATTTATCTCCAAAAAATTTGACCTTATATTACTATTTACCTGATACTCATCTCTTTTTATTCTCTATTTTAATATTTTTATTTTCAATGTTGAACTCTCTCTTAAAAAAAGATTTATTGTTGCTTACAAGTCAAAAAGAATAAAATTTCCTTTTGGGTGTCTTACTCAAAATCTTAAGAAGTGCAACATGCAATCATTATATTGAAGGAACGCAATAGATTTTCAATATTATTATATCAACTTATCAAATTCATGAACCAATTTTATTATTGTAACTTAATATTATAATTTTTCTTGAACTTTTGTTATCGTTGATATTCTTCATTAATAAGTATATATATTCTCGTTTTAGTTATTATTAAGAGAAATAATACAAGTATAACATAATGATTTAATGAAAATACTCAATCAAATAAAAAGACATGATTCTTTTCCTAATGCATATATTGCTTATAGAATAATGTTAACAATTCCTGTAACTATTGTCTCAGCCGAAAGAAGTTTTTCGAAATTAAAATTGATAAAATCTTATCTAAGAACAACAATATGAGTTTGAATGTATTATCTATATCATCAATTTAAAAGGAATTACTAAAACAATTATTAGAAAATAGTAATTAATGATTTCACATCTAAAAAGGCAAGAAAAATAGATTTTAAATAAGGATCGAACTCATAAACAGATCCCTACACTTATTAGGTTTTTTTTCTTCAGGTACCTCAACTACGCCATTTTCCTTTTGAATCATTGAACCGCCCATAATTTGTTCATTTTAAACTCTGTTGGTTGATTTTAATTATTTTTTAAAATTGTAAATGCCTTCAAATGTGTACGTATTGTAATAATTTTGATTGAAGGAATGAAGACAAATTGTGTGTTAGTCTCGTTGGTTATCTAATGTGTTCAAATGACTTGAAGTAAAACACAATTATTCTCGAACAGATTCACTATTAGTTGGACTAATGAGTTCTGGAACAACATATGTATCCTCTATGAATACTCCTCACAAAACCTAGTTGCACTATCAGCCAACAATAGTGTTTAAAAGAAACAAATTATGGGTGGTTCAATTATTCAATCGGGAAATATCATAGTTAAGATATCAGAGGGGAAAAATCTAACAAATTTAAAAATCTGCTTATGTATTTCTATGGGATAAGGAATATGTGTTATTCTGTTTGGAGAAAAAAAAAACTTTTGTAGTTTTGTACTCCATGAGAAATGTTAGTGTGTCTGATTTTTGTAGACTAAAAACTTTTGTGGTTTTATACTCTAGATAAATTTGACTATGCAATTGGTTTGAAGAACATAGAAACTTCACATAATAAGTCAGTGTTGTACCTTTGATTTTCTATAAACTTCAATGTAATATAGAAATAAATTGTACAATTTTTTTGTCCTTATTGTTAGTATTTAAAATACTAAGTGGTATGTCTATTTATGATAGAGGAAAAATACCAGTGACTTAGAATTTGTGATTTTGTGTCTCTATGGGATGAACTTTGACATTGTGCAAACATTGTCAAAGAGAATTGCAATACTATAATTCTTTCATAGAATAATGTTTCCAACATTAAAATATGTGAAAAAACTATTTTCAAATACTTGAAAAATATTTTTGAGATCACATTTGAAATGTGGGGGTTATTTGCTTTTGATTAGACTTGGTGTCTAATTTAACTTTGGAGCAAAAGATATGAAATTCAATGATACTTTTGTATTATGTTATACCCAAAAAATTCTTGGAGTATATTTGGTATTATGGTTGTTGAGTTTCTCTATTACTAGTATAAAAGATCCAAATTATATATATACTTGTTCAAAATAATTGTCTTCTTTTATGAAAAAAAAAATATCACTTAAAATGTTATGATTTTTCATGAAAAGACATGTCTATTATAATAAAAGTATTTGCATAGACATGAATATTGGTGAATAATCATTTGTTATGTTTTTGTAAAAATAACATTAGGACTATATTGTGTTTATTGAACCCTATGAAACTTTGTTCATAGACAGTTCTATAACAATCACATTGAATGTTATGGAAATGTCCTTCTGAAAAGGATATTTGACAACCTAAATAATGTTTGTATCACACAAAATGTAAGAAATAATAACAAAATATTAGCGAGGAAAAAGCTACCTCGCGAAGAGCTTTTCAAACTCAATGTTTTAATTTGTTCTTGTAAGAGTTAGTGTTTCAATTAATTTTGAAACAAATTCATCCATTTTGAAATAACAAATACATGAATGTGAGTTGTAACATTCATTTATTTAATTATTTGTTGTAAACATTTGCAAGAAGTTTTTAAATTCTACGTCATGGGTTTTTGAAAGACAATTTTTTTTATTCCCAATTCATGAACCTAATAAATTCTATTAATTTAAAAATCTTTTTCTTGCAAAACTTTGTATCCTATAAATTGAGTTTCCTTTGGTTGAAAAAGATATGCATTCAAACAAAAAAGTACTTTTCCTTGAAAACACTTGTGAGACATTGATCAAAAGGTGAAATCACCAATTCAAGAATAGAAGAGCAACATTCTTGAATGCTACTTGTTTTGTGGCTTAGTTGAATCCCGAAGATAGAGTTGTTATTTATTCTTCCGATTGCTCGTGGGAGAGACTCCAACTATCTTAAAGATACGTATTAACGTGCCTCTAAGCCAAGCAAGTTTTATTTTGTATTCCTTGTAATTTTATCATTCTTGTTCATTTGTTCTAACAATTTGAAGATAGTTGTCTCTATGGCATCCACATCAATAACGAACAATGTTCCATCTTTGCCTAATCCTAATTTTGAAATATTTGATGAAAAAGAATTTTCTAGATGGCGTGGAAAGATGGAATTCTTTTTAAGACGATTAAAGTTAGCGTATGTTCTTGAGAAACCTTATCCTGAGGCTCCTATTTCTGAGGTAGCAACGGACGAGGCAACTTTAATAAAAAAACAAATTGCCAAATGGCAAGATGATGATTACTTATGCAAGAATTATATTCTTGGAGGAATGTCCAATAAATATTATGATCCATATTATATTAAGTTTAAATTTGCTAAGGAGATTTGGCATACTCTTAAAGCTACTCATTTAGCAGAAGAGGCTAGTTCAAAACGGTTGATGACAAGTCAATCACTGAATAAGTACAAGAATTTCAACTTATAGCTAATAAAATTGTTATAACTGGAATTGCTCTTGATGAAAACTTTCATGTTGGTGCGATTGTCTCAAAACTTCCTCCATCTTGGAAAGAGTACAGAAGCAAACTCTTACAGAAGAAGGAAGATTTGACTCTTGAACAATTATTGCAACACTTGCAAATTGAACAAGAGACATGATACCGCGACAATAACATCTTGAGGGAGCCCATCATGAAAGCTCATGTTGTTGAAGAAAAAATCAAGAAGGAACCTGCCAATAATAAAGTTTTGAAGGCAAAGAAAAATAAAAATTTCAAGCGTACTAATTCTAATTCTAAGTTGATTGAATGTTATCATTGTCATAAAATTGATCATTATGCACGTGATTGTAAAATTCTTAAAGCTGAAAAAAAAAAAAGAAAAGGCAAATAACAATACAAAAAATGAACCAGTGGCAATGGTCACAGAAACATTTGTAGCGGGAGATCAAGTGGAATGGTGGATAGTCACTGGTGCAACTCGTCATATATCAAGAAATCGAAATTCTTTCACGACATATGAATTAGTGGGGGGCGATAAACTTTTGCATATGGGAAACTCATCCTCTGCTAAGGTTGTGGGAAAGGGAACTGTTGAACTAAAATTCACTTCCGAAAAGATGATCACACTGATAGACGTATTGCATGTTCCCGATATTTGAAAGAACACGGTGTTACGTATGCGTCTTTCGAAGCATGGTTATAAAATGATTTTTGAGGCAGATAAATTTATTTTGTCTAAACAAGGCATGTTTGTTGGAAAAGGTTATGCTACAAATGGCATGTTCAAACTCAATATTGAAAATGAAAATATTTCTGCTTATATTGTGGAGTCTTTAGATTTATGGCATGAACGTCTTGGTCATGTGAATTTTAGATCCATTCAACTTATGATGAAAAATGGATTAATTAAAGACTGTGGAAAAGATCATGTTGCTAAGTGTATTACTTGTAGTAAAGGTAAAATAACAAAGAAACCTTTTAAGTCTGTTGAAAGGATATCCACACTTTTGGAATTAATCCACACTGATATTTGTGAGGTGGATTGTTTATCACGTCATGGAAAGAGATATTTTTTCACTGTCATTGACGATTACTCAAAGTATACATATGTCTTTCCATTAAAAACAAAAGATGAGGCATTTGAGACTTTTAAAACATATATAGCAGAAGTTGAAAATAAATTGAGTTTGAAGAATAAATCAATTAGATCTGATAGTGGTGGAGAGTATTTAAAATAAAATTTTGTTAATTTTTGTGATAAAGAAGGCATGGAGAAACAATTGACTATGTCTTATACACAACAACAAAATGGTGTAGCAGAAAGAAAAAATAGAACTCTCATTGAAATGGTTAACTCTATGCTTTATGGATCTGGTATCACTGAAATTTTGTGGACTGAAGCCTTATTTTCTGCATTTCATATTTTGAATCGAATTCAGTCCAAGAAACATGATTCATCGCCATATGAACTTTGGAAGAATCGAAAGCCAAATATAAATTATTTTAAAGTATGGGGTTGTTTCGCTCATGTTAGATTACCAGTTCAACAATTGACTAAGATTGGATATAGAGGAGTAGATTGTGTATTTATTGGTTATTCACAAACCAGTAAGGCTTATAGATTTTTTAATCTAGAGATTCCAAGCCCTCACACAATTATTGAATCGTTGCATGCTAACTTTTTTGAGCATATATTTCCTAAGAAAAAAGAGTCTTTGGAACAAAATACAAGTTCTTCTATATCTACTCATAAAAGAAAAATAGTTGAACCTTTGGAAGAAAGTCAACCAAGACGTAGTGAAAGATCAGCCAAACCAAGAGACTTTGCACCTAATTTTCAAGTCTATTTAGTTGAAAGGGATCCTGAGAGTTATGCTGAAGCAATGACTTCACATGATGATCCTTATTAGCGTGAAGCTATTGATGATGAAATGCACTTTATTATGTCAAACAATACGTGGATTTTATCACACCTCCCTTCTGGATGTAAGTCTATTGGTTGTAGATGGATCTTTAGAAAGAAATCAAAATCTGATGGAACCTTAGATAAGTACAAAGCTCGTTTGGTGGTAAAAGGTTTTACTCAATTGAAAGATATTGATTATTTTGATACATTTGCACATGTAGCTCGAATGACTTCTATTCGACTCTTGATTGCTTTAGCCGCAATTCATAGCCTGGTAATAAATAAAATGGATGTGAAGACTGCACTTCTGAATGGAGATCTAGATGTAGAGGTTTACATGAAACAGCCAGAAGGATTTGTCGTATCTGGTCAAGAACACAAAATTTGTAAGCTTCTTAAATCTCTTTATGGATTAAAACAAGCTCCAAAACAATGGAATGAGAAATTTAGAAGAGTAATGATTTTTAATGTCTACTCAATCAATGGTGGTGATATTTGTATATTTAACAAATTTCAAGAAAAATCTGGTGTTATAATATGTCTTTATGTAGATGATATGTTGATCTTTGGAACTGATATTGAAAGAGTCAAAGAAACAAAAAATTTTCTAGCTTCTCAATTTGAAATGAAAGATCTTGGAGAAGATGATGTAATTCTGTGTATTAAAATTATAAGATCAGCGAATGGATTGTCTCTTACTCAATCAAGTTATATTGAGAAGGTTCTAAAGAGGTTTGGTCACTTAGATGACAAACCTGCTCCTATACCATTTGGTCGTAGCATCAAACTAATGCGGAACTCTAGTGATGTTCTCGACCAACTGACATATTCTCAGATTGTTGGGAGTCTTATGTATGCCATGCATTGTACCAGGCCGGATATTGGTTACATAGTAGGAAATTTGAGCAAGTTTACTAGTAATCCTGGAGTTGAACATTGGAATGCCTTAATTCATGTTTTAATATACATGAAGGGCACAATTAATGTTGTCCTGCATTATTCTACACTTCCCATTGTTCTTGAAGGCTATAGTGATGCTACTTGGAATTCTGATCCGAATGACTCTAAATCTATTAATGCTTGGATTTTCACTTTGGCTGGAGCAGCGATCTCTTGGAAATTAAAGAAGCAAACATGTATTACTCATTCAACCATGGAGTCAGAATTTATAGCTATGTCTTCTGCTGGAGAAGAAGCTGATTGGTTGCGATCAATGCTGATAGATATTCCTTTATGGAGTAAGCCAATACCACCTTTAACTATCTATTTTGATAACCAAGCTGCTATATTTCGGGCTTCAAGTGACTGCTATAATGTCAAGTCGAGACAAGTTCGTCTCAAACATAATCATATCAGGAGATTATTGGAGGAAGGCGTGATATCGCTTCAATATGTGAAATCCAGATTTAATTTAATGGATCCTTTGTCTAAAGGGTTAGGCAAAGATTTAGTGGTGGAAACTTGTAATGGGATGGGAATAAAGCCCGTTTAAATTAATTGTACTTTATGGTAACCCGACCTAATGATGTAATCTTGGGTTCAATGGGAAAAACAAGTAAAGTTACAATTTTGAAGCACATCTAAAATTATCATTTTCAAAATAAAATGAAATAAGTATATGTGCATGATTGAGATTCTTTTCTCTTCATAAATTTATAAGGCCGATCTCGGTTGGAGTTGGTAAGAAAACTCTTGATAAAATTTTTTTTCCGATATTCTTGATGAAGAGAAGGATGAGATTATATTCTCTTAATAATTCTATATATGGATTTCGATTGGAGTGTGTAGGAATACTCTTGATAGATTTACCGATACTTTGTGTAAAGAAGGATGAGATTAATTTCTCTTAATGAAGTTCATAGACTATTTGGTCGGAGTATACAAAGTTACTCTTGATGAATTCACCGCACTAAGTGCGAAGTGGAGGCCGCTTCAATAAGATTTTAACAGGAAATCTTAAAGCACTTGGCTAAAAAGAACTTAGGACACATGGCCGTAAGGTGTCAAATGATTTCGATTTTCACTGGAACATAGTGATATGCGTGGGTATTTTTCTAACTTCATTCAATGATGCACTTAGTTCAAGATTTGTTCACTATGAAGTCAATGATTTAGAAAAACCTTCACTAGCTAATGGTTCAAGTCCAAAAGACACCATTATTGATGCATGTTGCTAGATTAATGTCTCAAAATATTTTTTTTGGATCTTTTAAAGATAAAATTTCTTGAAACAAGTGGGGGATTGTAAGAGTTAGTGTTTCAATTAATTTTGAAACAAATTCATCCGTTTTGAAATAAAAAATACATGAATGTGAGTTGTAACATTCATTTATTTAATTCTTTGTTGTAAACATTTGCAAGAAGTTTTTTTTAATTCTACGTTATGGGTTTTTGAAAGACAAATTTTTTGTTTCCAATTCATGAACCTTATAAATTCTATTAATTAAAAAAAAATTCTTGCAAAACTTTGTATCCTATAAATTAAGTTTCCTTTGGTTGAAAAAGATAAGCATTCAAACAAAAAAGTACTTTCCCTTGAAAACACTTGTGAGACATTGATCAAAAGGTGAAATCACCAATTCAAGAATAGAAGAGCAACATTCTTGAATGCTAGGTGTTTTGTGGCTTACTTGAATCCCGAAGATAGAGTTGTTATTTATTCTTCCGATTGCTCGTGGGAAAGACTCCAACTATCTTCAAGAAACGTTTTAACGTGCCTCTAAGACAAGCAAGTTTTATTTTGTATTCCTTGTAATTTTATCATTCTTGTTGATTTTTTCTAACAGTTCTTACTTGCTTGAGTCAATGTTTGTGACATGAACACTTGGGGCATGTCAATTACAAAACCTTGTAAGGAAAACAGATCAACTTAGAAGTTTTTCCTAAGTTTTAGTCCAATAAATAAAAATGTCAAGTTTTTGTGGAATCTAAATATGTTGAGCATTCTTATAAATCTCTTGAAAGGAATTTTATTCACTTAGAATTGATTTACACTGACATTTGTGATATAAAGTTAACACCATCTTATGGTGGGAAAAGGTATTTGTAACTTTTATTGAGAATTGCATTATAAATGATTATGTCTATTTGCTGAATGGTAAAGATGAAACAATAAAAATGCCTAGACAATGTAATATCGAAGTGGAAAATCAGTGTGAAAAATATAAGAAGTAATAAGAATGGAGAGTATAAATCTCATTGTGCAGAAATATGTTTGGAAAGTGGAATATCCATTAAACTACTGTCATATTCACCTCAATCTAATGATAAATCGAACGTTGAAAGAAATGATGGATGCATTATTTTTAAGTTCGGATATACAAAAAAACTTGTATAGAGGAACTATCCTTACTGCAAAAAGGAACAACAAAAGATGGTCTTTTTAGAAAGAAAGTGATTTTGTTTGATCAGAATACAATATTTTCCATATGAGAAATGGAAAGGAAGGAAATCCAACTTGAAATATTTCAAAGTGTGGGGGTATCTAGTCAAAGTCCAAGTTCCTATTCCTAAAAGAATTAAAATAGGACCTATGACTGTGGACTGTAAAATTAGACTTGATTAGTCTAG
This sequence comes from Solanum chmielewskii, assembly GCA_027704785.1. Lineage (NCBI taxonomy): Eukaryota > Viridiplantae > Streptophyta > Magnoliopsida > Solanales > Solanaceae > Solanum > Solanum chmielewskii. The sequence continues at coordinate 6,119,915 of JAKWIX010000327.1, forward strand.
AGAAGGGTCTAAAAGGCCTAGGAATTGAAAAGGATAATGTACTTAATAAAGAGATTCAGAGGCTTAGTAAATGCTGAAGGACATTTACTTCCTTCAAATATGATTTTGTAACATTTCCTTTGTCTTCTGTAGACTCATTCTTTGGTAAGATGGTGTCAATAAATATTATTGGAAGTTAATTGATCTTCTTCAAGAAAATAAACCTTTGGTTTCAAAGTGAATCTTTAGAAGGAAAATAACAGTTGATGGAACTGTTGAAAAATATAAAGCAAGACTTTGTGTCAAAGGCTTTAGAAAAAAAAACCAATATTTTGATCTTGTCAATATATATATACTCGTTAGTAATTAGAATTTACATTCATTCGGATGCAAAAATTATTAGTGTGGTATATGACCTCCAAATTCATCAAATGATTGTGAAAAGAACTTTCTTAACTGTAAAATTAGAGTTGATTAGTCTAGAGAAGGGTCTAAAAGGCCTAGGAATTGAAAAGGATAATGTACTTAATAAAGAGATTCAGAGGCTTAGTAAATGCTGAAGGACATTTACTTCCTTCGAATATGATTTTGTAACATTTCCTTTGTCTTCTGTAGACTCATTCTTTGGTAAGATGGTGTCAATAAATATTATTGGAAGTTAATTGATCTTCTTCAAGAAAATAAACCTTTGGTTTCAAAGTGAATCTTTAGAAGGAAAATAACAGTTGATGGAACTGTTGAAAAATATAAAGCAAGACTTTGTGTCAAAGGCTTTAAAAAAAAAACCAATATTTTGATCTTGTCAATATATATATACTCGTTAGTAATAAGAATTTACATTCATTCGGATGCAAAAATTATTAGTGTGGTATATGACCTCCAAATTCATCAAATGAATGTGAAAAGAACTTTCTTAAATGTAGAATTGGACGAAGAAATTTACATGAAACAACCCGAGGGTTTTGTGGTTCCTGGTAAATAAAAGAAAGTGTGTGAACTTGTTAAGTCACATTATGGAAGCACCTAAACAATGATATAATTTGATCAAACCATGTTGGCAAATAGATTGAAGAATGATGATAGTGATAAATGTGTTCACATTAAAATCATATAGTCATTGCTTTGTTTGTACATTAGTGATATGTTGATCATTAATAAAGACACTAATGACATAAATTCTACTAAATGTATGCCATAAAGCAAGTAAAAATGAAAATTATTTGAGTTGCTAATGCGATCTTAGATATAAGAATTCGTAGAACTCCATAATGTTTAGCATTTTCGCGGTCTCATTGCATTGAAAAGGTACTTAACTAGTTCAAATATTTGGATGTAAATGTTGTCAGGTCTCCAATAAATGTGAGCTTTGCATTTCAAAAGAGTGAAACAAAAGTGACTCACAATTGGATTGTGCTAGAGTTTTGGGAAGCATGATGTATATCATATAGTGTGTGCGATCAGATATAGCATTTGCTATTTTAAACTGAGTTGGTTCACAAGTGATCCCAAATAAATTCATTAGATGACAATAAATAGAGTTTTGGAGTATTTAAAATAATACTTAAAACTATGTCTTGCATTATAACAATATCCAACAACATTGAAAGATATGGTGATGCAAATTGAATCATTGGACGAATGAAGTAAAATTCACGAGTGGATATATATTTACTATTGGTAGAAGAGTAGTCTCTTAGAAATATTTTAAAAGAGACATGTATCGCTAGCTCTACAATGATCTTTGAGCTAGGTGCTCTAGATAAGGTCGGTGAATAAGTTGAAAGACTCTGAAATTTCTTGATAGATATTCGATTTTGGCCCAAACCATTGGCATTTCGCATACACTTTCACAATCAAGATGCAATAGGTAGGGCATGGAGCATGATATATAATGAAAAGTCTCGTCATATACGGCATAGACATGATACTGTTAGAAAACTGCTCTCAAGTGAAATTATTAGAATTGACTATGTAAAGTTAAAGGATAATGTGTCGGATCTACTCACAAAAATGCCTAATTAGAGAGGAAGTTAAAAAATCATCTAAGGGAATGAATTTACAGCTTAGGACAAGTTATCATGGCGGTAACTCTATCTAGTAGACTGGAGATCCTTAGAACTAGACTCAAGGAGAAAAACAAAGTTGTGAATGACGGTTCGACATTGTGAACAAACTCAATCCATTCTCATGATAAGGACAATGCTTAGGGACAAGGATACAACAATTAAGGCTTGTTAATGAGTTGATAAAGCTTAATGGTTTTAATGATTTGCTAAGTTTTACAGAATTGACCAAATAGTGTATGTACGCAATAACACGGTTAGGAATCACCTATGTGAGTGTGAAGTGTAAGCCACTTCAAAGAAGATGATTGTCAAAAGTCCATCTATCTATACACTCATGAAATCAGGAGGTGTTCATGGATAAAACAAACACAACCGTAAGAACCATAAATGGTAAAGAGTTATTGTGTTACATATGGTTGTCTAGGTTTACACCAAAGTTCGATGGTCCAAAGATATCAAATCTACCGATTGACCGAGTATATCCGACATATGTTCACTACGAAAAATCCAAGGGGAAATCTACTTATCAAGATGCAATTAATTCTTGCTTGTAAGGTACAAATACTTGTCCGTTTCTCTGTCTTTGAGTCATTCCCCATTCATAAGGGGGATTGTTGGGTTTTAAAAAGGCGTGAATGGAAAATTAAGAGTTGCGACTTTTTTGAAGAGTTGTGACTTTTATGAAAAGTTGTAACTTTTATGAAAAGTTGTGACTTTTATAAAAAGTTGAGACTTTTATGTAAAGTTGTGACTTTTATGAAAGGTGACGATCTTTCTGAAAGATTGTGACTTTTTCAAAGGTTTGTGACCTTCCCGGTAAGAGACAATAAGAACCTTTTCGCACCACCCTTTGTTTTCTATAAATTGAAGGATTTCCACTCATTTTTTTTAAAAAAAAATCATGGACTTCTTCTTCAACTACTAAATCTAGTATTCTAAGTGTACTTTACTGCCGTTGAGTGGTTCGCTGACACTGGAGTTTTTGGTATCTATACTCTGGTGATTAAGATCATTTTAACCTAGGAGGTCATATTCCAAATCAAACCTCGGATACTAGAGGGGAATAATTTCCTTAAGGGGACAGTGTGAGTTCAGTGGACTTGATCTTTTTCCTATTAAATAATTTCCAGATTCTTGTACGTGTTTTACCAACTTTAGATTTGTGTATTAATTTCAGTTCTTCTATTCTTTTGTTCTTCACAGGTTCATTAAAATTGGTAACTTCGTGTTTCTGCAAAGTTTGTTGGAATCAATAAGATTCTTTAGGCACATATTAGCAACAATGATTCTTTAAGAAAAATATTTTGTATATTTTTTTAAATATGTTTCTTATTCTAGTTTCACTACTAGTTTTAATTTTCTAGTTGTGAAACTTTTCTTAAACTTTGTTGTCTTACAATGATGTTCAAAGTTTTGTTCTAAGTATGTTTGAAATACAAGACGAATAACACACACACACACACACACACACACACATATATATATATATATATGAAAGAAAACTTTTATGAAAAGTTGCTACTTTGACGAATAATTGCGACTTTTATGAAAAATTGCAATTTTTATGAAAGGTTGTGAGCTTTCCAAAGGATTGCAACTTTTCCAAATAGTTGAAACCTTTTAGAAGAAGCACAATAACCATTTTTTTACACTACCCTTTGTAGTCTATAATAGAGAGATTTCCTCACATTATAAAACCACGAAAATTCTACACCTCTTAGTATTTCTTGTCCTTCTCCTTCTCCTTCTCCTCATCCTCCTCATTCACAATTAAATATTTGTGTACGTATTTCTTCTTTTTCTCCTTCTCCTTCTCCTCCTCATTCACAATTAAATATTTGTGTACTTTGCTCATGTTGAATGACTCACTAAGACCATTGCTTATGTTATAAATCCTGGTATGTCTTTTACAAATCATTAATTCATGCTTATGTTATTAAGGATAATGGTAAGATATAATAATTTTCATTTTTCTTTACATTATTAATGTTTGTTATTATGTAATCTTACACGTAAGATAATATAGTATTTTAGTGATAATGCCGAATATACTTTAATTAATACTTTATAAGTTTTGTGATGTTTAATTCCCGCGCGAAGCGCGGGTAATTTTTCTCGTTTAATAATAAATAACAATCGAAATAATATATTCATCTTAAATTGCAAATTATGTTGAAATCAATATTTTTTTTTTGTTTTTTTTTTCAAAACACTCGTGTTAAATTGTCACTTCCGATCGAGGACCACATATCTTGAACACTTAAAAATCCTTATTCTTTTATCCTTTTTTTATATTTATATTTTATGACCAACAAATAAATTTTAATAACACAATGAAAACTAGCCAACTTATCTTAACTAAGTTCTAATATATAAAAAGGATAGACAAATTGTTCAGTGAATCAATTTTTTTTTATTAGAAATAACTCAATTATTATTATTAATTACATAAATAAGTCATTCAGTCACTTTGAAATTATTTTATACTCCTTCCGTCCACTTTTATTTATCTTGTTGCATTTTTTGAAAGTTAATTTTTGATTAATTTTCCAAGATAAATTAGATTACATTAATTCGATATTTTAAACAAAAAAAATAGATATTCAAAAAACAATATGAAAAGTACTAGTGCAATTTTTTGAATATCAATATGATGAAAAATTACATCATAAAATATTAGTAAAAATTATTATAGTTTAGCTCTAAAAATAGAAACCATAACAAATAATAGTAGACGGAGAATGTAAAAAATTCTTCTCTTATTTCCCAAAATAACTAATAATAGATACGTGCGTCCTAGGGATAGAGCATATTCATCAATTTTCAACACAACAGTGATGGAAAACCTAACTTAGTGTGGTTCTGCCCAACATTGGGACTATTTAATCAATGTGGTGTTCAAAACCCAAAAATTTTAAGATGATATTTGGCTATAGATATGTGTATTTATTTGTAAAGACACCAAAGGTCATTTTTAAATTTTCCAAAAAAAAATTATTTTACCCTTTTCGATAGTTATTTCAAGTCATCTTTTATCATTTAACGAAGTAGATTTTAAAATAAGTAGTGATTGAGGAATGATTTTGAAACGATCCGAACCATCGTTAATTAGGAAAAAGCAAAAAACTAAGAAATTTCTAGGCCACTGTCCCGTTAAGGCGAGACATATGCTGCTAGGGCGGGATAAGTTAGCGCCAGAGCGGGATAGGCAAGACAAAACGTAAATAACGCGAAATCTTCATTTGTCCTTCTTCCTAAAATGCTTAAATTAGTAGTAAAACACCTTAGAAACCCCCAAAAAGTTGCTGCAAGCTTAGAAAGAAGGGACAGAAAGATTTCTAACATGAGGTTATCGAGAGTTTGCGGATTTCTACCCAAGATCACCATCACAATCCGAGAAAATAAAAATTGAGTTAATAACTCCCTGCAGCTGCGTGGCGCCCAGGTAGCTAGGTTTTTTATGAATTGAATAGTTATAAATCTGTGTTCATTGTGTAATATATTTAAATCAACGCTAGAATCATGCGTAGGCCTTCGTGCACAGAGTGAAATCTGGTTAAATCCTATGAATAAGCCTTAGATGATGATCTAGGGTTAGCTACGGTCAAATTATTGTTTACATGATATATGTGTTCAAGTAGTTCGGTGGTAAGGGTTGTGTTTATGTCATTGAAGGTGGTATATTTTTTCTTGCGTTAATGTAAATCGTGCATGTATGGGTAAGAAACCTATTGATCACGCCTAATGTGAATGAGAAGGAACTAAGAACTATCTGTTATGAATCACCTCTTGATGTATGATTGTGATGATATACTTGTGATTGTGATTGTGGTGTGTTGTATGGATCGGTTGTCACGTTCCACCATAATTAACTGGGATCAGTTGCCACACTTCGGTATAACCTGCTGGATCGTTTGCAAACGTTCATGCATAACTAACTAGGATCAGTTGCCACATTCTGGCATTATTATTGGATCGGAAACAACATTCTGATATGCTAACTGTTTGTGTTTGGGATCAATGAAAGGACCAACTACGTGAGTTAATTGTGTACATGGAAAAGGTAGATTTAAACATAGTGCATAATGACAATTAATGTTGTACTTTTTTGAGTTGTGATATGGTTATGATGTCTTATGTTTGATTGTTTTTCTATGTTGTTTAGACTTGGTAATGTTTCCCTCTGTATTTGTACTCTCATATTTATAGTGGATTTCTCATCTCCTTTCTGGACGTAGGTCGATTAATCGAACCACGTTAAATCTTTGTGTCTTTTGGTATATTTCTCGTTGTCTTCTTACTCGTGATCTTTCAAGGTTTGCTGTTCTAGCTTCCGCATTTAAACCTACTTATTTTCGGTCCTAACAAATAGGACTCCCGTAAAGTATGAGTGCATAGTTAAGAATCCGACTATAGGTTGAAGGGGCTTTTGGCTATTTTCTCTTATAAGTTTGAATGAAACACTTATTTAGGTTAATTCTTCTTAAATAAACATTTATTTACAAGATGAAGGATCTATTATTTTTAAATCTTAAGTACATTAATATATTTTTTCTTTTCAAGTTAAAAAGTAGATATATTTTTATTTGAGCAGATGCAAAATTTTAGTTAGTTACGATAAAATAACCAAAAGATTCTAGTTTTGGTAAAATATATTCACAATATTACGAATTGATAAATTTCATCTAGAATATTAAAAACCAACTTACCTATTTAAATTAACTTTTAGATTAATTTATCTTATTATAAAATCAAATTTGGAATATAACATTAATACAAATTTTCCTTAATAACTTTAAGTATCAAGGAAAAATTGCTTTTATTGGGATATTTGGCAAATAATTTAATGACCAATGTGAAATTTCTGTATATATATATGAATGATATTTCCTCTTTTTAGTACACATATTTTAAGAGAGAATTAACTAATAGTATATTTTAGTATATGCTAACATGGAGCATAAGAAGACAGTAGGATGCCAAAAAGTTTCATTGGCGAAAATAGAGAATGAATCTGCTCGACTCACCACATTCTCTAAACGATGTTCTAGCTTATACAAAAAAGCTTGTGAACTAGTTAGAGAATGTGATGTCGATCTTGGCATTGTTATGTCTTCACCGATAGGTATACCTTATTCCTTTAGTAGTCGAACCTCTTATGTGGTCATTGATCGTTTTATAAATCCTACAGCAAAATTAAGTTCAAGTGACCGCCTTGTTGCTGCAGAAGCACGCAAAAAAGTATGTCAATTTAATGATATTCTAAACGAATTGTGTGTGTGTGTGTGTGTGTTTGTGTGCGTGCGTGCGTGCGTGTTTGCGTGCGTGCGTGCGTGCGTGTGTGTGTGTGTGTGTGCGCGCGCGCGCGTGTGTTTGGGCGTGCGTGAGTGCCTGTGTGCGTGCGTGTGTGTGTGTGTGTGTCTGTGTGTGTCTGTGTGTGTGCGTGTGTGCGTGCGTGCGTGTGTCTGTGTGTGTCTGTGTGTGTGTGTGTGTGTGTGTGTGTGTGTGTGTGTGTGGAAGAAGCTAACAAAGCAAGTGACTCAGCACATAGAAGATATGTTATTTTCTTTGAGAATAAAAAAATGAGATTTAATGAAATTTGGATGATCAATATCTGAGTCAAAAATAATTTTATCATGTAGATGCAAAATATTTATCTGATTGGCATGAAGCTTGATCACAAATGAGTTATTTGTTAACATATGGAGGCACAACAATATCTTGACATTCAAAGAATCAAACCTTGGTAACCACTTCTTCAAATCATGCAAATATAATATTTACCTATGAAGTAAGTCGGGAGTGTCTTTGGTTGGAATCAAGGTCTATCATATTCACAAAACGTGTAATTTTCCTTTTTTAGAGAATATTCCTGTCACTATATAGTAAAATAATATAAAACTCAAATGAAGGGAGGATACAACCAAACAAGATCAGACAAAACATATTTTATCAAAAAAAAATTCACGGATGATATTCAATTAAAACGCGAGATAGACGTTCAATGACCCGTACTAGTGATAATCTTATAAACTTATCCACTAAGGATTGCCAACATTAATATTTGAGAAGTTGTGATATAAGATTAGAATGCATCATCTCCGAGATATCAAGTAAACTTTTTATCGAGGGTGAAAAATGTGTGTTGTATTCTTTTGCTTTATATGATTTTACCCCAATTGGGTTTTCCTGGTATGAATTTTGACGAGACAAAATTCAAAGCGCATGAAAAGATGTGTGTACTCTTTTTTCTTCACTCAGAATCTTGTTCCATGGGGATATTTCCTCGTAAGATTTTAACGAGACATATAATTTATAGACATCCAAGGGGGGTGTTATTAAATTATATAGTATGGATGTCCACTACACCAAGAAGTTACTACATTACTTCCCTTCATTATGAAAACAACCTCCGCCTTTATGATCATTATTCTTGTAAACTTTCATCTTCATAACCTCCTCAATTATATTCATGTTTATGACTAACCTTTTGTATGCCTTTATGTCAAATTATAAAAAGAGGCATATACCGAGGCATAAAGGTTTATATTGTACACACTTCAAGATTTTGTGAACACTCGAAAAAAGAAAATAATATTATATTATTCTTCTTGTCTTACATTGTTTTTGTCTTTATCTTTATATTGTTCTTTTGTTCTTAAATTTTACAACACAATAAAATATTTGTCAAATAAATAAAAAAATAATTCTTGTGCTTGTAAGACCATCAGTCATAATCATATACAGAGCAAAAGAAAACAAAAGCAAAAAAAAGTCAAATGGGAGGGGAAATTGCATACAAGTAATAGGAATTGCATCTTCTTTACGTTCAAACTAAAGCGCTCTATGTAGAAAAAGAATGATTATAAATAGAGGAAGTTTCCAATTACTAGCACGCCCCGAGGCTATTCTCTTGATGTAATACGGGATCTAAGATTACAAGTGACACAAAGATAACTCTGAAATTGACATATCATAAGCATACCAAACTAATTTGAATAAAGAGATACTACGCAGAATCTAAAACAGTGGTAACTGAAAGTGGGGAATACGCAACTAGATTGAATATATGAAATATACTAAAAGTTCAATAATAATTGAAATATCAAACTCAAATCTAAAGTTGAACTTAATAATATGTCTGAAACAGCCTTTACTAACGAAAGTTGCTAGGACATGCCCCAACAAACTCTAGAAAAAATTGAAACTCAAATGAAAGACTAAATACGTAAAATATGTATCTTATTCTCGAAGTATGAAGACTCACCACTGAAGCTGCTTTGTACGGATCGGAAATCCATCTATGAATGATCTGAATATTGAGTATCTTAGTCTACATCATCAAAGAAGGTAGCATACATTCTGCGTCAGTACATGGAATGTACTGAGCATGCTTGATATAAAATATAGCTAAATAAACATATAAACTGAATAAAGCGCAATAGATCAATGACATAACTGAATTGGGTGAACTTAAGTTTGTACTCTTTGACTATCATTTAACCTTTTTTGAATTTCATTAACTCGTGAGCTTTAGCCTCTCTCAACTATCTTGGAAAGAACTTGTCCTGAAAAGCTCCAATAAAACACTCTCAAGTTACAGGATCTGCATCCACACTTGTTTTCTTTTCACTGAGTGTACAATATGTGAGAAACATCCTTAAGCTAGTAGGGTTCCAACTCTTCCCTATAATTACCAGTCACTTGCATCACTCTACAAATTTTCTTAACCTCATCAATGAAGTTTTGTAGGTCCTCACCAACCTGCGACCCTTGAAACTCTGGCAGATTCGTCTGAATAAAATTTTGAACTTTGGTTTTTGCTAATCCAACATTAGCATTAGTAGAAACTGGAACCTGATACTCTGAGCCAAAAGATGAATCGCATTCCAAAACTCTACATTCAAAACCTCATGTTCTGAGACTATAGGAACTACTTTTGCATTGCGTGCATTAGAATTTCTTAGGTAAGCTTTACGAGGAGACATGATCTGAAATGCATGACGATTAATTAAAAAGAAAATCATACCCACACATGATAATAAAAGCCAGAAAGTAAAGTTCTTTCTAAAACACTTTGTAGCCTCTCTCTCATTAGATGTGGTGCACTTCACACCCATGAAAGAGACTTTACTTGCTGCGACTTTCAGATATCATATGACTCTTGAACCTAATGTTATGACACCTTGTTTTCATGGCTCGAGGCTACCCCTTTGATGTAAACACATGAGCTAGTATCACGAGTGACCCCAAACAAACCCTGAAGCTGTCATATCATAAGCATACTAAAACAATCTGAATAAAAAGATATTGTGCGGAAACCAAAACAGTTGTAACTGAAAACGAAGAATATCCAACTAGTCTGAATAAATATACTAAGAGTTCAATAATATCTAAAAGATCAAACTCAAATCTAAAGTAATCTAATCCTATGTACGAAAATCCTCTACTAACTTAAGAAGTTGGGACATGTCCCCAGATTACCCTAGAAAAAGTTAAAGTGAAATGAAAGACTAAATACGAAAAAACATTTCTGTTTTCCTCAAAGTATAATGACTCACTACTGAAGTTGTTGAGTACAGACCGAGAACCGATCTATGTGTGAGATGGATGTTGTACCTGAACCTACATCATAAAAGGATGTAGCACATAGTATGCGTTAGTACTTGGGAATGTATTGAACATGCAAGATATATAATATATCTGAAAAAACATATAAACTGAACAGAGCATAACTAAACAATGTTATAACTGGATATAAATGTATATACTAACCCACTAAAAAGCCAAACTGGACGTAATAAGCAAGTACTAAATAATGGATAGGACGTGGTAATTGAATACCTAAGTATAAACTGAAAACCTGGTCAAAAGGACTAATGTTTGATTGTGGGAACTACTATTAACCAACATAAAACAACATGAGTTAAACATGGAGTCTAATTTATATGCCCCATCGTAAGGACCCAGTATATCTTGTCAATCGTATAAACACATGACTTGTGTGATCACTTATTATAATGCCCAACTGAGGGGAATTATAAACGTATCGGGGCAAGTAACTCTGGGGCTATACGGGTACGCTGAATCCTAGTCCAACTCGGTGTTAAGCCTACTCCCAACTATAAATGCATATAATATAACATAACTGAAATATACTAGAATACCACAATATGACATGTTAACTGAGAATGCAACATTTTGAATACTAAAACTAAAACATTCGAAATCTGAGTCATGTATATATTGTTATTTGACATAGCTAGTGTAATTCATAAACTAAATAAATCTACACAACTAGGGTCCTGAGTTTATTGCAAAGAACTAAGAAACGATGTTACATAGACATGATAATCTAATCAAAAACATTATAACAGCTAAAGCGCAATCATTTTCCAAAGTTATAGAAACCCTAGTCTAAACATGATGAAGGGAATCAATAATCTGACTAAATTCTAGGGACCTACTAGATGAAAGGAACCCACTAGTGAAATTCCACATACCTGATGACGAAATCTACGGGAAAATCCTATGATTTTGGCGCTGGAACTTATGAACCCTGCTTCCTTCTTGGAAGTGTTTGGGTCGCCTCTTTTCTCCTTTTTTTTCTAAGTTTGATGATTTTTTAGTGAATGAATCGCTTAGGGAAAGATCTGACTAAGTTACTACTCCTAAACTGACCAAAACTATGTACTTTAGGGATCAAACGACGTAGTTTAACTGGCCATCGCATAGGGGAAAGCAGACCGTGACTTAATTCCGGTAAAGTCCACCCACGGAGGGACCTATGATCCGTGGGTTGACCTACCAACCATAGGTAGGGGTCATCCATTAAGTCTTCTCGATAGGGCTACACTAAAACAAGCAGAACTTTTTACTTAAAGACGGAATTTCAGCAAACTCGGTGGCTTTGGAAAGAAGATCCAATCATCTAATTTTGATAGGTCATGTGCCAACTAATTCCTTTTATGTAAAAAGTTACTGGTTGACTGTGGGTGGGATAAGAGACTATAAAGATTTGGGCCTTAACGATGGAACCCCACCTATAGTCTGTGGTTCGTTCCCTTAGCACTGACACCAAATTTTCTTCGTTTTGAGATCCAATGTGTTATAATTACAAATGATTGAAATATAATGAAGATTCTTCAACAGCCTTTTGATTCATCAGAAAATAACACAACAACAAAATTTAAAAAAGATTTAAAAGTAATCATGAAATTATCATGGATAAAGGAAACTGAAATACAGCAAAACAATTTAAAAATATGTAGGTTAATTTTGTTATTTAGTGAGTTTATCCCATGATAAAATATAATTAGATTACTATACGGTCTATACAGTCTATAGGTAAAGATAAATTATCCCGATATTAATTATTAATAAAACAATAAGTTGTCTCGAATTGGACAACCAAAAAAACAAATTAAGTGGCATCATATTTTAATTCCGACACTATATGTTGTTATCCCTCACAACAATCCACCCCATAAAAGTTTGGAATTGATAAAATTAAAGGATCTAACTTTAACACAAATTACCGGGGTTAAATTACAAACTTTTAACACTATTAAAAGTTTGCATAATTAACTTCTTCTACCTAATACACTTAAATTACATATTTATTATGCAAAAATTAAATAATACATGAATTACGCACACCAGCAAAAATAAAATAATAAATGAATACGCATACCATTATATATTCACTAATTATTAGTTTGATTGTTTAATTTATTCAGGTTTATTCCTCTTAAATGAACATTAATTTTGAGGGAACTATTATTTTTAAATAGTAAGTACATTAATATATTTTCTAACTTCAAGTTAAATAGTAGATTTATGTTTATTTGAGCAGGTGCAAAATTTAATTTATTTACTATAAAATAACCAAAAGATTCTAGTATTGGTAACATATATTCACTATAGTTAATTACAAATTGATAATTTTCATCTAGAATATTAAACACCAACTCACCTATTTAAATTAACTTTTAGATTAGTTTATCTTATTATAAAATCAAATTTTGAATACAACATTAATATAAATTCCTTGATAACTTCAAATACCAAGAAAAAATGGTTTTTTTGGGATATTTTGCAAATAATTTAATGACCAATGTGAAATTTCAGTATATAAATATGCATTATATTTCCTCTTTTTAGTACACATATTTTAAAGAGAGAATTAACTAATAGTATATTTTAGTATATTCTAGCATGGAGCATTAGAAGATAGCAGGACGCCAAAAAATTTCATTGGCGAAAATAGAGAATGAATCTGCTCGACTCACCACTTTCTCTAAACGACGTTCTGGCTTATACAAAAAACCTTGTGAACTTGTTAGAGAATGTGATGTCGATCTTGGAATTGTTATGTCTTCACCGAAAGGTATACCTTATTCCTTTAGTAGTCTAACCTCTAATGTGGTCATTGATTGTTTTATAAATCCTACAACAAATTTAAGTTGAAGTGACCGCCTTGTTGCTGCAGAAGCACGCAAAAAAGTAAGTCAATTTAATGATATTCTAAACGAATTGGACGAAAGAGAAAAAATTGCAAATGAAAATTTAAACCGAATGAATGAGGCTAGAGATCTAGGTTGGTAGGAGTCCATAGATCGATTGAATGTACATGATGTAATGAAGTTGGAAGCATGTTTGAATTCTGGTGAACTTAAATTGAATGAACATTTGCAGCAGCTAGAAAATGGAGCTTCATCTTCCTCACAGATTCCATCATATGATGCAAATATCTCACAAAATGTCTTCTAGACGAATTATCTTCAGATAATATTATTTATCAAAGTCCTTTTTCCATAATTTTTTTTGTAATTTATTATTTTGTTTCAATTATGCTATTTAATTCTTGTACTTTGAAGTTTGCAATGATATTTATTGAAGACATTTATATTTATGATTACCCATTGTCTCAAACTACGTTTGAATTAATATGCAACTTAATATAAGAACATCTCAATTTATCTAATTCTATGTTTGAAGCACGTCATATAAAAAAATTATAAAAAATAGAGGAGAAAGAGATATATGTGACTAAAACTTACTAAAATATAAAAAGATTTAACTCTTTGTGACGAAAGAGTTTGATATAAATCAATATTTAAAGGAGAATTTAAAGTCTTCAACTCTTATTTCAAAGAGGCCTATAAGTTCCAACAAGTTAAATTCATATTTTTTTATAACATAAAAAATGAATGTAGTGCAAAACTCATCCAAGTACATTTGACAAGAATGCTGACAAAAGTAAGCATGTTAACCGAAGTCAAACATTGGTCAAAACATTAAAGTTGAAACACCTAAAGACATAAATTTGCATTGGAAGCTTCGAGGCCCAAACAAACCATGCCACTAGCCCAAGTTGGCCCTTAGGAGTTGACGGAACCGACGAAAATCACATCTGATATCTGAACTTCAAATGCTGACTAATGTCACCCCTCTCACTTAAGAAATTTGATAGCGAAAAGAATTCACATAAAACTCAAATGAACGAGCCGATGATCGAACTGTCTATCATATAAAGTCATAAATGACTTTACGTCACTACAGGATCATTACATATTGATAATACAATCACACCTTAAAATAAATTTTAAAACTTCATGGTTATATCGCATAGAGATTCAATAAATGTTATTCTCCAAAAATGTATCATTTATAAATTAGTAAGTTGGTTATTTACATCCTAAAGTATGTAAAATTCATGAAATGATTGTCGGCTACATTAATTAATCATTGGATGAAAAAAGTAAGAAATCTATTGAATTTGTTTGAAAATTGAAGTCAATATCATTTTATGAATTCTAGGATAGATTAATGGGAAAATGCACAAGTGCCCCCCTCAACCTATGCCCGAAATCCCAGAGACACACTGATACTATACTAAGGTCCGATTTCCCCCCTAAACTTATTTTATAAGTAATTTTCTAACCCTTTTTGGCCTACGTGGCACTAGTTTGAAAAAAAAAGTCAACCATCATTAGGCCCACAAGATAGTGCCACATAGGCTAAAACAGGGTAAAAAATTATTAATAAAATAAGTTTCGGGGGGTAATAGGACCTTAGTATAGTATAAGTGTGTCTCTGAGATTTCGGGCATAGGTTGATGAGGTACTTGATCATTATCCCTAGATTAATTAAAGTGAAAGTACATAACTAGTTTATTCACATGCACGAAACACTGTGAATAACTTCTTCTTCTTTTTTGTTTCAACAGAAGAAAAATTATTACCGCACAACTCTCTAAGAGTTTTCTATTACTCATAAAACCCATAAACCCACGAGTACTAGGACTTTTAACAGACACTAAGAATCTTCCCGCTTCCCAGTAAGTAAGAAGCTTCACTACTGCTGCATAATTGAGAGGCTTGGTTAAAATATCAGCAGCTTGGCCTTCACTTTTGTCGTAGACAATATTAATGATCTTATCCCTTGTGAATCTCTCTTTCACATCAATTTGTTTGCTCCTCCCATGCAAAACTCGATTTTTGGAAAGCTTAATCGCTGAATCGTTATCAGAGTAAATAAGAGTTGTCTTTTGCGGAAGAAGACATAGTTCAACTAGAATATTCATCAACCAGATTGCTTGAGTGGCGCACACAACCACAAATTCTACTTCTATAGTTGACAACGTAATAATTGGTTGCTTCTTGGAACAGCATGAAATAGCACCTCATCCAAACATAAAAACATAACCATACGTGTTTTTCTTATCATCTTTATCTCCAGCAAAGTCACTATCTGTGAAGCCAATCAAATATGATTTTCCTCCTTTTCTGTACAAAACGCCAAGATCATTCATACCTTGTAAATACCTAAGAATTCTTTTAGCGGCCAGCAAGTGAGTTTCTCTTGGATTTTCCATGTACCTGCTTATTAAACTTATAAAGTACATTATATCAGGTCTAGTTGCTGTCAAATGCATAACGCATCCCACAATCTGCTTGTAGAAAGTTTTGTCAATCCTTGTTCCTATAGGATTTTTTTCAAGCTTCATCTCCGAATCTTCTAGGGCGGTGACATAAAAATTTCACCAGAGGATTGCTTAAAATTATTAAGCAATATATGATCCGACATATCAAACTCGGTCGTCATCAATTGCTTAAAATTATTAAGCAATATATGATCATTTCCAGTATAGATTAAATCATCTTCATGTCAGCACACAATCACAAGCTTTCCGTCTTTATTTTTAGTATAAAGTGTATGCTCATAAGGACATTTTTTTATAACCCGTAGTATTCAAATAAGTATATCAAGCTCGTGAAGCTTGTTTTATCCCATATAATGTTTTTCTCAATTTGTAAACTTTATGTTCGCGGCCATACTTAATGTAACCAGGGGGTTGATCAACATATAGGCGTTCTTACAATTTTCCATGTAAGAAGGCTGATTTCACGTCCAATTGATAAATTGGCAGTTATTTAGCGTTGCTAGTGCCACCAAAAACCAGATGGTGTCAAGTCTGACTACTGGATCAAACACCTCTTTGTAATCCACACCATAATCATTCATATATCCTTTGGTCACCAAGCGCGCTTGTACTTCTCAACTTCACCATTCATATATATTGAGTTTGGTTTTATAAAACCATTTAACTCCAATTGTTCTTTGCCCTTTTGGTAAATCAATAAGCTCGCAAGTGTCGTTTTTTTCATTTTCCAAATTTAAGAATACATTGCCTCCTTCCATTTTGTTTCTTGGACAACACTTTCAAAATTTATTGGGTCACAATCTGCAAGCAATGCAAAATAAGAACTTGTCTCATTATTGATATTGACATCAGTTACCTGATAGTAGGAGTGTACATGACCGGGTTGGTTCGGATTTTTCATATATCAAACAAAACCATTTGTGTCAGGTTTTGAATATATAAATCAAACCTAACCAATAAACACGGGTTTTCAACTTCGGGTTTTTTCTGGTTTCTTCGGATTTTTTGGATTTTGGGGTTCTTTCGATAAAGTATTCATACAAACATATAATCTACTTGTGCTTCAAATATTTCTTTAGTCCTACCAAATGCAACTATACAAGTTATTTCTCAAGAAAATAACAAAAAATATGATATGATTGATAACACAAAAATATCCAACCAAAAAATAATAATAAAATCGCTTAAAATAAATATTGCAAATTAATAAGTACTAATGAAATTGATCGTAGTTTAAAGTACTAAATCATGCTAAAATAAGTTTATTAAGCATTAGTTACATGACTAAGTATTAAAAGAATGTAATATTAGATCAATGTATTTTATAAATTTTCTAAATCTATGTAAAACTAAAAAAACAAATATTCAATATTATTGTAATTCTTAATGTTGAATTGATTTTCTTTTTGCATTAAGAATAATTTGATTTTTATTTAAACTTTATTATAATTACCAACAGGTATAAACTATAATCTTTATTAGATCATTAAGAATTCTAATATCCAAACAAGAAACAATTATATTAAAAGATAAAAACTATAATAAAAAAAGTATAAGAGATATTTAAAAATCATATCAAAGTAAGTATTTTTACAATAAAATAAAATTTTAAAAATATATATATAATGTTTGTTTGTCCTCGGGTTGGTCTTTTTTAGTTGAAAATAAACCAACCCAAATATAGTCGGGTGTTTTTTCCAACAATAAACCAAGTAAAACCAAACCACTCGTAGGTTTTTTTTTTCAATTTGACTCGATTTGCGATTTGGTTCGACTTTGTGTGCCCCTACCTGATAGTCTTGCATCCATGTAGGTCTTCTTTTGACAGGAGGAACAACTTTCACTGCTTCGATAGGTCCTTTTGTAGGTGGAAAAACCTCAACAGTTGTAGCAGCAATTGCTAAAATTTCAGACCTTGGAGCTACATCTTCAGATTTATCATCACATAGAACTTGACTAGACAAATTTTCATCCAAGTTCCAAGTATTGTCTTCATCAAAAAATATATCTCTACTAGTCACTATCTTTTTTGTCAAAGCATTAAATAGATTGTACCCCTTGGACTTCTCGCTAAGACCAACAAAGACGCACTTAACGCCTTTATCATCAAGTTTTTTTCTCTTTACATCTGGGCCATGTGCATAGGAAATGCAGCAAAATTTTTTGAAGTGATCTACAGTCGGTCTCCTTCCACTCCAAGCCTTCTCTTGTATGATATCTCAACGAGCAAAGTAGAACTTCTATTTAAGATGTGGATACTCCAATTTGCTACATCAGGTCAAAATGGCTTTGGAACTCTTCCTTGAGCCAGCAAGCTTCGAACCATGACAAGAATGGTGTTAGGACCGGAAATAAGTTGGTGTAAATGTGGAAGCTAGCAAAGCAAACCTCGAAAGATCACGAGTAAGAAGACAACGAGAAATATAGCAAAAGACACAAAGATTTAACGTGGTTCGATCAGTCGACCTACGTCCACAAAGGAGATGAGCAATCCCTATAAACATGAGAGTAAAAAATAAAGAGGGGAACAACCTCAACCAATTCACTCGGAATACATGGGAGGTTCACAAAAGTGATAATGTATCAAGCTTGTGACCCACAAATTCTCCCTCTAACCAAAACTCTCAAAGCCTTTAAGACTACATTGTGAATGTTGATTAAGTTAGAAGGAACATTCCTCTATTTATAGAGTCCTAAACCTTTTCCTACAAGACAAAGGATTAGTCAATCCAAAACCTTTTCCTAAAAGGAAAACCTATTTATGGTAAGAAATCGGGGCAAATAAAATCCAACAAATCTCCCCCTTGGCCTGAATTTCAACAAAATAAATTTGTCCACCTTCTTCACTTAATCTTCAATATCTTGCTTCTCCTCTCCATAATATCCTTTGCAAAATTTATGTCTCAACACAGAGAGCCTCTCTGAAAAAATTTCTCCAACAAAATCTTCATTACTGTTAAAAAGGTTGCGTCTAGAACTACACCCGTCAAGATAAACACCTCTTTCTGACCTGGTTCAATCATCGATTATCGAACCACTGATATTGACTTCCATCATTAAATCTGGCTCTGATACCACTTGTTAGGATCGAAAATAAGTAGGTGTAAATGCGGAAGCTAGCAAAGCAAACCTCGAAAGATCACGAGTAAGAAGACTACGAGAAATTTACCAAAATACACAAAGATTTAACGTGGTTCGGTCAATCGACCTACGTCCACAAAGGAGATGAGCAATCTCTATAAATATGAGTATACAAAATACAGAGGGGAACAACCTCAACCAATTCACTCGGAATACATGGGAGGTTTACACAAGTGATAATGTATCAAGCTTGTGACCCACAAATTCTCCCTCTAACCAAAACTCTTAAAGCCTTTAAGACTACGTTGTGAATGTTGATTAAGTTAGAAGGAACATTCCTCTATTTATAGAGTCCTAAACATTTTCCAACAAGAAAAAAGATTAGTCAATCCAAAACCTTTTCCTAAAAGGAAAACCTATTTATGGTAAGAAATCAGGGAAAATAAAACCCAACAAATGGTTCTGTCCTTTCTCTCCAAAACAACATTTGTTGAGGTATATATTATGTTGTGAGCTTTTTTTTGAATGCCACAAGACTTACAAAATTCTTCAAATGCCTTTGAGCAATATTCACCTCCACGATCTGTTCGAAGGCTTTTTATGGTATATATTATCTTTTTTCCATCTCCAATTTACTGAATGAACATTTACTAATTAGAATTTAAAATAAAAGAATCAAAAATATTAAAGATAAGGCAAGTATTTATACTTACTCACTAATTTGTTTTCGAAATTCAGGATATCTTGTCAACATAAACTCAACTAGCTTTTCGCGTGTTATTTCAACTGCTGAACAAATATATCTTCCTTTTGCATTAGGATTTTCAAGAAGGTAAATGTGAGCATTTGTCACATCATCTATATGTACATAAGGTACATATGGAGGGTAACTTATGTTTTAATTTTGATGTCCTGCATAAATTTTCAATTACGAAGAAGTTGAGGGAATGAAAATCTATGATATTTTAAGACGTACCGAGAATCATTTCCATGGATGAACTAACATAGCCAGGAATTTGAGGAGTAATAAAGGGTCCATGTATCCAAGATGGGATTACAGTCACAAGATCGATACCATTTTTTTCAGCGAATTCCAGAGCTGCCTTTTCTGTTAATGTCTTACTAATCGTATAAGAACTTGCAAAATTCTTTAAAGCTCTTACGATGTCTACGTTTGTCCATGAGTTTTCGTATACTATGTCTGATGAATTCTCAACCATAATCGTAGTTGAACTAGAAGTGTATACAACACGTTTAACTGTGTTTGCATTAAGACATGCTTGTAAAATACCTGAAGTACTATTGATAGATCTCTGTGTTATTATTTCTTCACTTTCTTTGTTCTCAAAATCAACTGGATGTGCAACATGAAATACTCCAATGCATCCATCAATTGCTGCATTGAAACCCTCTGGTTTGTTTAAATCAAAATTAGAAATATGCAATCTTTCTTGAGCACTTGGAAGATTCGAGATGTAGCTCACATCCTTCTTGCGATCTAGCAATGAAAAAAAACAGATGAAAAATTCATCGTCATATACTTTGAAGTTAGAACGTACTTATTAGGCAAAATGGTCAACTGGACCCCTAAAACTACTTGGTCTAACCTTAGTCATGCTTATGTGGAAACAACAATAACAACATATCCGGTTAAATCCAACAAATGAGATTTAGTGAGAGTAGAATATACACAGATTTTACCGCTATCTCGTGACTCTCAGGAATAATGATGTGATATATTAGAAAACTTTCATTGTAAATACACCTTAATTCAAACATGCAGTAACTATGGGAAAAATTAAGAAGTTAACTGGTAGGGTCAGAGTCAAAATTTTCGCTAAAAAATTTAAAGTATGAGGAAGAGGTTAGCGAGGTTCAACTTTTATTATTATATATATATATGTTAGTAAAAAATAATTTTAAACATATATTAACAGTGTATTTTTTAACATAAGATATTTGAAGCTTGTTTCTGTTTTCATGTTTGGCCTAAATGATGTACATCTTCACATAAGTATCGTAAATTGTAATAGTAACAATCCTGGATGAGCCTAATTGTGGTTTTAACATGGTAACCAATTTGAAGAAGTCTCATAAGCATCCATGATCCAAGAAAACTACTTCCTCCTGTTACACAAACCATTCCCTTCTCCTTCACTTCTTCCATATCCCCTATATTCATCTCTTCCTTTCTTCTCCTCTTTATATACTCAAACTATCAAGTGGTTATATGTTAGTTGATTGAGTTTTTTTTCCTGACATATATATATTGAACTATAAGTTTGGGTAGGATGTACGCAAACTTTATGAGGTAAGAAGGAAACAATCAGGCTATCTTAACCACTAGACCACTTAAGTCTTCACTTTGGCTCCCAATTTTTTTAAAAATTGCACAAACATATTACTTA
This sequence comes from Solanum chmielewskii, assembly GCA_027704785.1. Taxonomy (NCBI): domain Eukaryota; kingdom Viridiplantae; phylum Streptophyta; class Magnoliopsida; order Solanales; family Solanaceae; genus Solanum; species Solanum chmielewskii. The sequence goes on from JAKWIX010000327.1 coordinate 6,141,397, forward strand.
AAGTTATATGCATGTTCAATTTTTTTTTAAAAAAAACATGTAAGAAGTATAAAAAAGAAATACAAAATAGCCGTAAGTTTTTTCGACTTTTCTAAGGGAATAAAATATATTATGAAAATAATTTCCTTAAGTGGGAAATTGTGTTAGTTTATTTATCTCCGAAAAATTTGACCTTATATTACTATTTACCTGATACTCATCTCTTTTATTCTCTATTTTAATATTTTTATTTTCAATGTTGAACTCTCTCTTAAAAAAATGATTTATTGTTGCTTCCAAGTCAAAAGGAATAAAATTTGCTTTTGAGTGTCATATTCAAAATCTTAAGAAGTGCAACATGCAATCATTATATTGAAGGAACGCAATACATTTTCAATATTATTATATCAACTTATCAAATTCATGAACCAAATTTTATTATTGTAACTTAATTTTATAATTTTTCTTGAACTTTTGTTATCGTTGATATTCTTCATTAATAAGTATATATATTCTCGTTTTTGTTATTATTAAGAGAAATAATACAAGTACAAAATAATGATTTAATGAAAATACTCAATCAAATAAAAAGAGTTGATTCTTTTCCTAATGCATATATTGCTTATAGAATAATGTTAACAATTCCTGTAACTATTGTCTCAGCCGAAAGAAGTTTTTCGAAATTAAAGTTGATAACATCTTACCTAAGATCAACAATATGAGCTTAAATGTATTAGCTATATCATCAATTTAAACGGAATTACTAAAAAAATTATTAGAAAACAGTAATTAATGATTTCACATCTAAAAAAGCAAGAAAAATAGATTTTAAATAATGGTCGAACTCATAAACAGATCCCTACACTTATTGGGTTTTTTCTTTCAGGTACCTCAATTACGCAATTTTCTTTTTGAATCATTGAATCACCCATAATTTGTTCATTTTAAACTCTGTTGGTTGATTTTGATTATTTTTTTTAATTGTAAATGCCTTCAAATGTGTACGTATTGTAATAATTTTGATTGAAGGAATGAAGACAAATTGTGTGTTAGTCTCGTTTGTTTTCTAATGTGTTCAAATGACTTGAAGTAAAACACAATTATTCTCGAACAGTTTCACTATTAGTTGGACTAATGAGTTCTGGAACAACACATGTATCCTCTATGAATACTCCTCACAAAACCTAGTTCCACTATCAGCCAATAATACAGTTTAAAAGAAAGAAATTATGGGTGGTTCAATTATTCAATCGGGAAATATCATAGTTAAGATATCAGAGGGGAAAAATCTAACAAATTTAAAATCTTCTTATGTATTTCTATGGGATAAGGAATATGTGTTATTCTGTTTGGAGAAAGAAAAAGATTTTTGTAGTTTTGTACACCATGAGAAATGTTAGTGTGTCTGATTTTTGTAGACTAAAAACTATTGTGGTTTTATACTCTAGATAAATTGGACTATGCAATTGGTTTGAAGAACATAAAAACTTCACATAATAAGTCAGTGTTGTACCTTTGATTTTCTATAAAATTCAATGTAATATAGAAATAAATTGTACAATTTTTTTGTCCTTATTGTTAGTATTTCAAATACTAAGTTGTATGTCTATATATGATAGAGGAAAAATACCAGTGACTTAGAATTTGTGATTTTGTGTCTCTATGGGATGAACTTTGACATTGTGCAAACATTGTCAAAGAGAATTGCAACACTATAATTCTTTCATAGAATAATGTTTCCAACATTAAAATATGTGAAAAAACTATTTTCAAATACATGAAAAATATTGTTTAGATCACATTTGAAATGTGGGGGTTATTTGCTTTTGATTAGACTTGGTGTCTAATTTAACTTTGGAGCAAAAGATATGAAATTCAATGATACTTTTGTAAAATGTTATACCCACAAAATTCTTGGAGTATATTTGGTATTATGGTTATTGAGTTTCTCTATTACTAGTATAAAACATCCAAATTATATATATACTTGTTTAAAATAATTGTGTTCTTTTATGAAAAAAAATATATAACTTAAAATGTTGTTATTTTTCATGAAAAGACATGTCTATTATAATAAAAGTATTTGCATAGACATGAATATTGGTGAATGGTCATTTGTTATGTTTTTGTAAAAATAACATTTGGACTATATTGTGTTTATTGAACCCGATGAAACTTTGTTCATAGATAGTTCTATAACAATCATATTGAATGTTATGGAAATGTCCTTCTGAAAAGGACATTTGACAATCTAAACAATGTTTGTATCACACAAAATTGTAAGAAATAATAACAAAATATTAGCGATGAAATAGCTACCTCGCGAAGAGCTTTTCAAACTCATTGTTTTTATTTGTTCTTGTAAGAGTTAGTGTTTCAAATAATTTTGAAACAAATTCATCCTTTTTGAAATAACAAATACATGAATTTGAGTTGTAACATTCATTTATTTAATTTTTTGTTGTAAACATTTGCAAGAAGTTTTTTTTAATTCTACGTTATGGGTTTTTGAAAGACAATTTTTTTGTGTCCAATTCATGAACCTAATAAATTCTATTAATTAAAAAATCTTTTTCTTGCAAAACTTTGTATCCTACAAATTGAGTTTCCTTTGGTTGAAAAATATAAGCATTAAAACAAAAAAGTACTTTCCTTGAAAACACTTGTGTGACATTGATCAAAAGGTGAAATCACCAATTCAAGAATAGAAGAGCAGCATTCTTGGAAGCTACTTGTTTTGTGGCTTAGTTGAATGCCGAAGATAGAGTTGTTATTTATTCTTCCGATTGCTCGTGGGAGAGACCCCAACTATCTTCAAGAAACGTATTAACGTGCCTCTAAACCAATCAAATTTTATTTTGTATTCCTTGTAATTTTATCATTCTTGTTCATTTGTTCTAACAATTTGAAGATAGTTGTCTCTATGGAATCCACATCAATAACGAACAATGTTCCATCTTTGCCTAATCCTAATTTTGAAATATTTGATGGAAAAGTCATTTCTAGATTGCGTGGAAAGATGAAATTCTTTTTAAGAAGATTATAGTTAGTGTATGTTCTTAAGAAACCTTGTCCCGAGGCTCCTAGTTCTGAGGTAGCAACGGACGAGGCTACTTTAATTAATGAACAAATTTCCAAATGGCAAGATGATGATTACTTATCCAAGACATATATTCTTGGAGGAATGTCCAATAAATATTATGATCAATATTATGTTAAGTGTAAATTTGCTAAGGAGATATGGGATACTCTTAAAGCTATTCATTTAGCAGAAGAGGCGAGTTCAAAATAGTTGATGACAAGTCAATCACTGAACAAGTGCAAGAATTTCAACTTATAGCTAATAAAATTGTTATAACTGGAATTGCTCTTAATGAAAACTTTTATGTTGGTGTGAATGTCTCAAAACTTCCCCCATCTGTGAAAGAGTACAGAAGCAAACTCTTACACAAGAAGGAAGATTTGACTCTTGAACAATTATTGCAACACTTGCAAATTGAACAAGAGACACGATGCCGTGACAATGACATCTTGAGGGAGACCATCATGAAAGATCATGTTGTTGAAGAAAAATTCAAGAAGGAACCTGCCAATAGTAAATTTTTGAAGGCAAAGAAAAATAAAAATTTCAAGCGAACTAATTCTAATTCTAAGTCGATTGAATGTTATCATTGTCATAAAATTGGTCATTATGCACGTGATTGTAAAATTTTTAAAGCTGAAAAGAAGAAAGAAAAGGCAAATAACAATACAAAAAATGAACCGGTGGCAATGGTCACAGAAGCATTTGTAGCGGGAGATCAAGTGGAATGGTGGATAGACACTAATGCAACTCGTCATATATCAAGTAATCGAAATTCTTTCACGACATATGAATTAGTGGGGGGCGATAAACTTTTGCATATGGAAAACTCATCCTCTGCTAAGGTTGTGGGAAAGGGAACTGTTGAACTAAAATTCACTTACGGAAAGATGATCACATTGATAGACGTATTGCAAGTTCCCGATATTTGTAAGAACTTGGTGTCAGGTACGCTTCTTTCCAAGCATGGTTTTAAAATGATTTTTGAGGCGGATAAATTTATTTTGTCTAAACAAGGCATGTTTGTTGGAAAAGGTTATGCTACAAATGGCATGTTCAAACTTAATATTGAAAATGAAAATATTTCTGCATATATTGTGGAGTCTTTAGATTTATGGCATGAACGTCTTGGTCATGTGAATTTTTGATCCATTCAACTTATGATGAAAAATGGATTAATTAAAGACTGTGGAAAAGATCATGTTGCTAAGTGTATTACTTGTAGTAAAGGTAAAATAACAAAGAAACCTTGTAAGTCTGTTGAAAGAATATCCACACTTTTGGAATTAATCCACACTGATATTTGTGAGATGGATTGTTTATCACATCATGGAAACAGATATTTTTTGACATTCATTGACGATTACTCAAGGTATACATATGTCTTTCCATTAAAAACAAAAGATGAGGCATTTGAGACTTTAAAACATATAAAGCAGAAGTTGAAAATAAATTGAGTTTGAAGATTAAATCAATTAGATCTGATAGAGGTGGAGAATATTTAAAATTAAATTTTATTTATTTTTGTGAAAAAGAAGGCATTGAAAAACAATTGACTATGTCTTATACACCAAAACAAAATGGTGTAGCAGAAAGAAAAAATAGAACTCTCATTGAAATGGTTAACTCTATGCTTTATGGATCTGGTATCACTGAAAATTTGTGGACTGCAGCCTTATTTTCTGCATGTCATATTTTGAATCGAATTCATTCCAAGAAACATGATTCATCGCCATATGAACTTTGGAAGAGTCGATAGACAAATATAAATTATTTTAAATTATGGGGTTGTTTGGCTCATCTTAGATTACCAGATCAACAATTGACTAAGATTGGATATAGAGAAGTAGATTGTGTATTTATTGGTTATTCACAAACCAGTAAGGCTTATAGATTTTTGAATCTAGAGATTCCAAGCCCTCACACAATTATTGAACCGTTGCATGCTAACTTTTTTGAGCATATATTTCCTAAGAAAAAAGAGTCTTTGGAACAAAATACAAGTTCTTCTATATCTACTCTTAAAACAAAAATAGTTGAACCTTTGGAAGAAAGCCAACCAAGACGTAGTGAAAGATCAGCCAAACCAAGAGACTTTAGACCAAATTTTCAAGTCTATTTAGTAGAAAGGGATCCTGAAAGTTATGCTGAAGCAATGGCTTCACATGATGCTCCTTTTTGGCGTGAATTTATTGATGATCAAAAGCACATTATTATGTCAAAAAATACATGGATTTTATCAGACCTCCCTTCTGGATATAAGTCTATTGGTTGTAGATGGATCTTTAGAAAGAAATTAAAATCTGATGGAACCTTAGATAAGTACAAAGCTCGTTTGGTGGCAAAAGGTTTTACTCAATTGAAAGATATTGATTATTTTAATACATTTGCACCTGTAGCTCGAATGACTTCTATTCGACTCTTCATTGCTTTAGCCGCAATTCATAGCCTGGTAATAAATCAAATGGATGTGAAGACTGCATTTCTGAATGGAGATCTAGATGTAGAGGTTTACATGAAACAACCTGAAGGATTTGTCATTCCTTGTCAAGAACACAAAGTTTGTAAGCTTCTTAAATCTCTTTATGGATTAAAACAAGCTCCAAAACAATGGAATGAGAAATTTAGAAGAGTAATGATTTCTAATGGTTACTCAATCAATGGTGGTGATATTTGTATATTTAGCAAATTTCAAGAAAAATCTGGTGATATTATATGTCTTTATGTAGATGATATGTTGATCTTTGGAACTGATACTGAAAGAGTCAAAGAAACGAAAAAATTTCTAGCTTCTCAATTTGAAATGAAAGTTCTTGGAGAAGCTGATGTAATTCTGTGTATTAAAATTATAAGATCAGCGAATGGATTGACTCTTACTCAATCAAGTTATATTGAGAAGGTTCTAAAGAGGTTTGGTCACTTTGATGACAAACCTGCTCCTACACCATTTGGTCCTAACATCAAACTAATGCGGAACTCTAGTGATGTTCTCGACCAGAAGACATATTCTCAGATTTTTGGGAGTCTTATGTATGCCATGCATTGTACCAGGCCGGATATTGGTTACACAGTAGGAACTTTGAGCAAGTTTACTAGTAATCCCGGAGTTGAACATTGGAATGACTTAATTCGTATTTTAAGATACCTGAAGGGTACAATTAATGTTGGTCTGCATTATTCTACACTTCCCATTGTTCTTGAAGGCTATAGTGATGCTACTTGGAATTCTGATCCGAATGACTCTAAATCTATTACTGCATGGATTTTCACTTTGGCTGGAGCAGCGATCTCTTGGAAATCAAAGAAGCAAACATGTATTACTCATTCAACCATGGAGTCAGAATTTATAGCTATGTCTTATGCTGGAGAAGAAGCTGATTGGTTGCGATCAATGCTGATAGATATTCCTTTACAAAGTAAGCCAATACCACCTTTATCTATCTATTTTGATAATCAAGCTTCTATATTTCGGGCTTCAAGTGACTGCTATAATGGCAAGTCGAGACAAGTTCGTCTCAAACATAATCATGTCAGGAGATTATTGGAGGAAGACGTGATATCGCTTCAATATGTGAAGTCCAGATTTAATTTAGCGGATCATTTGTCTAAAGGGTTATGCAAAGATTTAGTGGTGGAAACTTGTAATGGGATGGTAATAAAGCCAGTTTAAATTAATTGTACTTTATGGTAACCCTACCTAATGATGTAATCGTGGGTTCAAAGGGAAAAGCAAGTAAAGTTACAATTGTGAAGCACATCAATAAAATTCTCATTTTCAAAATAAAATGAAATAAGTAGATGTGCATGATTAAGATTCTTTTCTCTTCATAAATTTAGAAGGCCGATCTCGGTTGGAGTTGGTAAGAAAACTCTTGATAATTTTTTTTTCCGATATTCCTGCTGAAGAGAAGGATGAGATTATATTCTCTTAATAAGTCTATATATCGATTTCGATTGGAGTGTTTAGTAATACTCATGATAGATTTACCGATACTTTGCGTAAAGGAGGATGAGATTAATTTCTCTTAATGAAGTTCATAGACTATTTGGTCGGAGTATGCAAAGTTACTCTTGATGAATTCACCGCACTAAGCGCGAAGTGGAGGCCGCTTCAATAAGATTTTAACAGGAAATCTTAAAGCACTTGGCTAAAAAGAACTTAGGACACATGGTCCTAAGGTGTCAAAGGATTTCGATTTTCACCGGAACATAGTGATATGCGTGGAGCACTTTTGTAACTTCATTCAATAATGCACTTAGTTCAACATTTGTTCACTAAGAAGTCAATGATTTGGAAAAACCTTCACTAGCTAATGGTTCAAGTCCAAAAGACACCATTATTGATGCATGTTGCTAGATTAATGTCTCAAAATATTTTTTGGATTTTTTAAAGATAAAATTTCTTGAAACAAGTGGGGGATTGTAAGAGTTAGTGTTTCAATTAATTTTAAAACAAATTCATCCGTTTTGAAATAACAAATACATGAATGTGAGTGGTAACATTCATTTTTTTAATTCTTTGTTGTAAACATTTGCAAGAAGTTTTTTTTAATTCTACGTTATGGGTTTTTGAAAGACAAATTTTTTGTTTCAAATTCATGAACCTATAAATTTTGTTAATTAAAAAAAATTTCTTGCAAAACTTTGTATCCTATAAATTGAGTTTCCTTTGGTTGAAAAAGATAAGTATTCAAACGAAAAAGTACTTTCCCTTGAAAACACTTGTGAGACATTGATCAAAAGGTGAAATCACCAATTCAAGAATAGAAGAGCAACATCCTTGAATGCTACTTGTTTTGTAGCTTAGTTGAATCCCGAAGATAGAGTTGTTATTTATTCTTCCGATTGCTCGTGGGAGAGACTCCAACTATCTTCAAGAAACGTATTAACGTGCCTCTAAGCCAACCAAATTTTATTTTGTATGCCTTGTAATTTTAATTATTCTTGTTCATTTTTTCTAACAGTTCTTACTTGCTTGAGTCCATGTTTGTGACATGAACCCTTGGGGCATGTCAATTACAAAACCTTGTAAGGAAAACTGATCAACTTAGAAGTTTTGCCTAAGTTTTAGTGCAATAAATAAAAATGTCAAGTTTTTTGTGGAATCTAAGTATGTTGAGCATTCTTATAAATCTGTTGAAAGGAATTTTATTCACATAGAATTGATTTACACTGACATTTGTGATATGAAGTTAACACCATCTCATGGTGGGAAAAAGTATTTGTAACTTTTACTGAGAATTGCATTATAAATGATTATGTCTATTTTTGCTGAATGGTAAAGATGAAACAATAAAAATGCCTAGACAATGTAATATCAAAGTTGAAAATCAGTGTGAAAAATATAAGAAGTAATAAGAATGGAGAGTATAAATCTCATTGTGCAGAAATATGTTTGGAAAGTGGAATATCCATCAAACTACTGTCATATTCACCTCAATCTAATGAAAAATCGAACGTTGAAAGAAATGATGGATGCATTATTTTTAAGTTCGGATTTACAAAAAAACTTGTATGAAGAAAATATCCTTACTGCAAAAAGGAACAACAAAAAATGGTCTTTTTAGAAAGTCCAAGTTCCTATTCCTAAAAGAATTAAATTAGGACCTATGACTGTGGACTGTATAAATAGACTTGATTAGTCTAGAGAAGGGTCTAAAAGGCCTAGGAAATGAAAAGGATAATGTACTTAATAAAGAGATTCAGAGGCTTAGTAAATGCTGAAGGACATTTACTTCCTTCGAATATGATTTTGTAACATTTCCTATGTCTTCTGTAGACTCATTCTTTGGAAAGATGGTGTCAATAAATAATATTGGAAGTTAATTGATCTTCTTCAAGAAAATAAACCTTTGGGTTCAAAGTGAATCTTTAGAAGGAAAATAACAGTTGATGGAACTGTTGAAAAATATAAAGCAAGACTTTGTGTCAAAGGCTTTAGAGAAAAAAAACCAATATTTTGATATTGTCAATATATATATACTCGTTAGTATTTAGAATTACATTCATTCGGATGCAATTATTAGTGTGGTATATGACCTCCAAATTCATCAAATGAATGTGAAAAGAACTTTCTTAAATGTAGAATTGGACGAAGAAATTTACATGAAACAACCCGAGGGTTTTGTGGTTCCTGGTAAATAAAAGAAAGTGTGTGAACTTGTTAAGTCACATTATGGAAGCACCCAAAAAATGACATTATTTGATCAAACCATGTTGGTAAATGGATTGAAGAATGATGAAAGTGATAAATGTGTTCACATTAAAATCATACAGTCATTGTTTGTTTGTACATTGATGATATGTTGATCATCAATAGAGACACTAATGACATAAATTTTACTAAAAGTATGCTATAAAGCAAGTAAAAATGAAAATTATTTGAGTTGCTAATGCGATCTTAGATATAAGAATTCGTAGAACTCCATAATGTTTAGCATTTCCACGGTCTCATTGCATTGAAAAGGTACTTGACTAGTTCAAATATTTGGATGTAAATGTTGTCAAGTCTCAAATAAATTTGAGCTTTGCATTTCAAAAGAGTGAAAATGAAAGTGACTCACAATTGGATTGTGCTAGAGTTTTGGGAAGCATGATGTATATCATATAGTGTGTACGATCAGATATAGCATTTGCTATTTTAAATTGAGTTGGTTCACAAGTGATCCCAAATAAATTCATTAGATGACAATAAATAGAGTTTTGGAGTATTTAAAATAATACTCAAAACTATGTATTGCATTATAACAATATCCAACAACATTGAAAGATATGGTGATGCAAATTGAATCATTGGACGAATGAAGTAAAATTCACCAGTGGATATGTATTTACTATTGGTATAAGAGTAATCTCTTAGAAATATTTTTAAAAGAGACATGTATCGCTAGCTCTACAATGATCTTTGAGCTAGGTGCTCTAGATAAGGTCGGTAAATAAGTTTAAAGACTCTGAAAATTCATGATAGATATTCTATTTTGGCCCAAACCATTGGCATTACGCATACACTTTCATAGTCAAGATGCAATACGTAGGGCATGGAGCATGATGTATAATGAAAAGTCTCATCATATACGACATAGACATGATATCGTTAGAAAACTGCTCTCAAGTGAAATTATTAGAATTGACTATGTAAAGTTAAAGGATAATGTGTCGGATCTACTTACAAAAGGGCCTAATTAGAGATGAAGTTAAAAGATCATCTAAGGGAATGAATTTACGGCTTAGGACAAGTCATCATGGCGGTAACTCTATCTAGTAGACTGGAGATCCTTAGAAGTAGACTCAAGGAGAAAAACAAAGTTGTGAATGACGGTTCGACATTGTCAACAAACTCAATCCATTCTCATGATGAAGACAATGCTCAGGGACAAGGATACAACAATTAAGACTTGTTAATGAGTTAATAAAGCATAATGGTTTTAATGATTTGCTAAGTTTGGCAGAGTTGACCAAATAGTGTATCTACGCGATAATCACCTATGTGAGTGTGAAGTGTAAGCCACTTCAAAGAAGATGATTGTCAAAAGGCCATCTATCTATACACTCATGAAATCAGAAGGTGTTCATGGATAAAAAAAACACAACCGTAAGAACCATAAATGGTAAAGGGTTATTGTGTTATATATGGTTGTCTAGGTATACACCAAAGTTCGATGGTTCAAAGATATCAAATCTACCGATTGACCGAGTATATCCGACATATGTTCACTACGAATAGTCCAAGGGGAAACCTACTTATCCAGATGCAATTAATTCTTGCTTGTAAGGTACAAATACGTGTCCGTTTCTCTGTCTTCGAGTCATTCCCCATTCATGAGGGGGATTGTTGGGTTTTAAAAAGGCGTGAATGGAAAATGAAGAGTTGCGACTTTTTTGAAGAGTTGTGACTTTTATGAAATGTTGCGACTTTTATGAAATGTTGTGACTTTTATGAAAAGTTGAGACTTTATGTAAAGTTGTGACTATTATGAAAGGTGACGACCTTTCTGAAAGATTCTGACTTTTCCAAAGGTTTGTGACCTTTCCGGTAATGCACAATAAGAACATTTTCGCACCACCCTTTGTTTTCTATAAATTGAAGGATTTCCTCTCATTTTTTTTAAAAAAAGTTCATGGACTTCTTCTTCAACTACTAAATCTATTATTCTAAGTGTACTTTACTGCCGTTGAGTGGTTCGTTGACACTGGAGTTGTTGGTATCTATACTCTGGTGATTGAGATCATTTTACCCTAGGAGGTCATATTCCAAATCAAACCATGGATACTAGAGGGGAATAATTTCCTTAAGAGGACACTGTGAGTTCAGTGGACTTGATATTTTTCCTATTAAAAATTTCCAGTTCTTCTATTCTTTTGTTCTTCTTTTGTTCATTAAACTTGGTAACTTCATGTTTCTTTAGGCACATATTAGCAACAATTATTCTTTAGGAAAAATATTTCGTATATTTTTTTAAAATATGTTTCTGATTCTAGTTTCACTACTCGTTTTAATTTTCTAGTTGTGAAAATGTTCTTAAACTTTGTTGTCTTACAAAGATGTTCAAAGTTTTGTTCTAAGTATGTTTGAAATACAAGATGAATAACATATATAAATATATATATATATATATATATATATATATATATATATATATATATATATAAGAAAACTTTAAACTGATCTACATGGCGTCATAAAAATTAGCCTTCACATTTCGTGGAAAGTTATAACTTTTATAAAAAGTCATGACTTTAATGAAGAGTTGTGACTTTGATGAAAAGTTGTGACTCTAATGAAAAGTTGCGACCTTAATGAAGAATTGCGAGTATTATTGTCACGACCCAAAACGAGCCGCGAGTGGCACCCACACTTACTCTCCTAGGTGAGCGAACCAACAAATCTAAACCCCAACAGTTACCAGTAAAACATTTATAAATAGTAAGAAGAAAATGCGGAAGATCCAAAACTCATTAACGAAATCAATTAAATCAACTTCTAAAATTAAAAATTATTATTCCCAAAATCTGGAAGTCATCACACCAAGAACATCTATCCTCGAATTTTTAAATCTAAGAGTATTTAACAAGCTAAAAATAGTAAAAAGATGGTCCATGTTTGAACTTCAAGACATCAAGACGTGAAGGAGAGAATCCAACACGAGCTAGGAATAATAGCTCACCCTGAATTCCGATATGCTGATGTTTTGCTAGATCTGAGGACGAGTTGAAGTCGATGGCACGCTTGCTGCACTCCACACTTAACAAAGAAGAAAATTACAAGTAGGGGTCAGTACAAGGAACACGTACTGAGTAGGCATCATCGGCCAACTCAGAATCGAAAGCAATATATACTGAATAATAATATAAAATCAACCATAATACTCAACAGGTGAAAATCTACAGGTATAAGAACAATTAACAACAACACCAAGCACACCTATGAGGACTCAAGCCTCCACACCATACTCATTTGGGAAATAGGTTCTTTAAATTTGAGTACATTAACATAATTCAAGATTCATTCTCTTTATCCTTATCGTGTCGGAACATGACACTCCGATCCCCTAATACCACCATGTCGGAACGTGACACTCCGATCCCCTAATACTACCGTGTCGGTACGTGACACCCGATCCCCTAATGCTACCGTGTCGGAACGTGACACCCGATCCAATATTACCGTGTCGGTACGTGACACTCGATCCCCTAATGCTACCGTGTCGGAACATGACACTCCGATCTATCTATCTCATTATTTTAGTTCATCAAGCCTTCTATATGTTAAGACGTCATCTTAATAGAGAGGATTTAAGATTGAAGATTCAACAGTCTCATCATTCTGACCACCACAATTACACAATCACAACATATAAACACACAATCAAGCATATAGAAGACTTTACAATACCACCCAATACATATCGATCGCTATTTAGAGTTTATCTATCACATAGAAATAAACCATAACCTACCTCCATCGAAGAATCGTGATCAATCAAGCTATCTTCCCAATGCCTTTGCTTTCCTCTTTGTTCTCTCTTTCTCGCTCGTTCTCCCTCTCTGTTCTATGTATTTTTCTTCTCCGGATTCTTTTTCTTTTACCCTAATTATCATATAAACAATTATAAAAGATTATAAAAGTAACCCACTATTTATTCCCTTATTATCTTCTTTAACCCCCAAGTAAATAAATTATTACACTTGCCCCACTAATTCCATATTATAATCATGAATAGTCCAAAATACCCCTTTAAAACTTTTAGCAGAAATCCGACCCAGTCAGGGTTACGCCGCTTGTGACGGCCTGTCGTATCTATCACGGTCGGTCCAGCAGGTCCGTCACAGAGTTCAGAGAGTTAAATTCAGTAGTGAAGTTACTCAACTTGTGACGGTCCGTCGTATCTACGACGGTCCGTCCTACAGGTCCGTAACAAAGTTCAGAGAGTCGATCCCAGTACCCAGATTTCAGAGTTGAAGTGTTTTGGAACGAAGACGTTCGACGGACCGTCGTGCCTGTGACGGTTCGTCCTACCTGCCGTCAAGGGTAATGAGGAGATCTACATAAGAAATTACACAAGTATGGGACGACGGAGTCCATCACGGTCCGTCGTGACCATGACAGTTCATCGCGTGATCCGTCGACCCAGTCAGTAATTATCACAAATGATTCTACTGCTCGAAATGACTAAACAGGTTGTTACAATAGATACCAATTTACCCATTGTTTGTCCTCGAACGATCACAAGAAGAAAAGCAAGGGCGCAAAAGAGTACCTGAATCTGTAAAAAGATGTGGATATCTTTCTTGCATATCGACCTCATTCTCCCAAGTGGACTCTTCAACTGGCCGATTCTTCCACTGAACCTTGATGGATGCAATCTCATTTGATCTCAACTTTCGGACTTCTCTATCTAAAATGGCAACAGGCTCCCCCTCATAAGAAAAATTCTCATCGAGAAGAATTGAATCCCAACGAATAATGTAGTTTCCATCCCCATGGTATTTTTTCAGCATAGACACATGAAATACCGGGACACTCCTGAGAGTCCTGGAGGCAATGCCAATTCATAAGCCACCTCCCCCACGCGCTTCAGAACTTCAAATGGACCAATATATCTCGGACTAAGCTTACCTCGCTTTCCAAACTGCATCACCCCTTTCATGGGTGAAACCTTCAGCAAGACTTGCTCACCCTCCATAAAATCCAAGTCCCTAACCTTTCGATCTGCATATTCTTTCTGCCTGTTCTGAGCTGCTAGAAGCTTCTCCTGGATGAATTTTACTTTATCTAACGATTCCCTCAGAAGATCAGTACTCCATGGCCTCACCTCAAATGCATTAAACCAACCAATGGGAGACCTACATCTCCTCCCATACAGTGCCTCAAATAGGGCCATATCAATACTTGAGTGATAGCTATTATTGTATGAAAACTCTGCTAAAGGTAAGAAGTTATCCCAATGACCACCAAATTCTATCACACATGCACGAAGCATATCCTCCAACACTTGAATCGTTCGCTCAGACTGACCATTGGTCTGAGGGTGAAATGCAGTACTAAGATCCAACCTAGTACCTAATTTAGCATGCAATGTTCTCCAAAACTTAGAAGTAAATTGCGTACCTCTGTCTGATATGATGGAAAGTGGAACTCCATGTAATCGAACAATTTCTGAGATATAGAGTTTGGCTAACTTCTCTGCATTGTAAGTCACCTTGACAAGAATGAAGTGAGCAGTTTTAGTTAATATGTCGACAATTATCAAAATAGAATATAACTTACCCAATGTCTTTGGAAGACCAACCACAAAATCCATTGCAATTCTTTCCCATTTCTATTCAGGAATGGGCATTTCTGAAGTGTTCCTCAGAGCCTCTGGTGTTCATACTTTACCTGCTGACAATTCGGGCATTGGGCAACAAAATCAACAATGTCACACTTCATTCTACTCCACCAAAAATGTTGCTTTAGGTCATGATACATCTTGGTTGCACCAGGATGTATAGAATACGTTGAACTAAGAGCCTCTGTAAGAATAGTGTGAATCAAATTATCAACACGAGGCACACATATCCTTCCCTTAATTCTCAAAACGCCTTCCTCATCAATTATTGCCTCTTTAGCCTCTCCTCGTAATACCATATCTCGAATTCGGCTCAGCTTCTCATCAGTAAACTGTTTTCCCTTAATCTTGTCAAGAAAAGAAGATCTTGCTTCCACACAAGCCAAAAATCCTCCCTTCTCTTGTATTTCCAGTCTCATAAAGTCATTAGCCAGAGTCTGAACCTCTCTAGCCAATGGGCGTCTAGAAACCTGTAAGTGGGCTAGACTTCCCATGCTCCCTGCTTTTCTACTTAAAGCATCTGCTACAACATTAGCTTTTCCTGGGTGATACAAAATAGTAATATCATAGTCCTTCAGTAGTTCCATCTACCTCCTCTGCCTCAAATTCAAATCTTTTTTGAGTAAAGACATACTGTAAACTATGATGATCTATATAGACCTCACACTTGACCCCATATAGGTAATGTCTCCATTGCTTTAATGCAAACACAACTGCAGCCAACTCCAAATCATGGGTCGGATAGTTGCGTTCATGCACTTTTAATTGCCTCGAAGCATAAGCAATTACATTCCTCTCTTGCATTAGCACTGCACCCAAACCAGAATAAGATTCATCACAGTAAATAATGAAATCCTTACCTTCCACTGGCAAGGTAAGAACTGGTGCAGTAGTTAACAAGGTCTTGACGCTCTGGAAGTTTTCTTCACATTCGTCCGACCATACGAATGGAACATTCTGCTTAGTCAAATTTGTCAATTAGAAAGCGACAGAAGAAAATCCCTTGACAAATCGAAAGTAGTAGCTAGCTAAACCAACAAAGCTCCTTACCTCTGTAACATTAGTAGGTCTTACCCAACTCTTCACTACTTCAATCTTAGATGGATTCACCATCACTCCATCCTTGGAAACCACGTGCCCCAAGAAGAACACTGAATCGAGCCAAAACTCACACTTGGAGAATTTGGCATAAAGCCTTTTCCCCCTCAACACTTCCAATACAATTCTCAAATGCTCCTCATGTTCTTTGCTGCTCTTTGAGTATATCAGTATATCATCAATAAATACAATGACAAAGAGATCCAAATATGGTTTAAAAATCCCGTTCATCAGGCTCATGAAAGCAGCAGGGGAATTCGTAAGCCCAAAAGACATTACTAAGAATTCATAATGTCCATACATGGTTCGAAAAGCAGTCTTTGGCACATCTGCTGCCCGTATTTTCAATTGATGATAACCAGATCTAAAATTGATTTTTGAAAAGGTACAAGCACCTTGTAACTGATCAAACAAATCATCAATGCGAGGAAGAGGATACTTGTTCTTAATAGTTACCTTATTCAGTTGCCTGTAGTCTATGCACATCCGAAAACTTCCATCCTTCTTCTTCAAATATAAAACAGGAGCACCCCAAGGGGATGCACTTGGTCTAATAAAGCCTTTACCTAACAACTCCTGAAGTTGGGTCTTTAACTCCCTTAACTCAGCTGGGGCCATTCTATAAGGGGGTATGGAAATGGGGCGAGTACCCGGCTCCAGATTAATACAAAAATCAATATCCCTCTCTTGTGGCATACCAGGAAGGTCTGCAGGAAACACATCCAGAGACTCACGGACTATCGAAACAGACTCAATCGAAGGTACTTTGGAAGTATCATCCCTGAGATGGGCCAAGAAAGCTAAACAACCCTTGCTAACCATCCTCTTAGCACGAAGAAAAGAGATAATACGAACTGGGGTGGAAATATAGTCACCCTCCCACACTAGCGGATATGTCCAAGGCTTGGCCAATGTCACAGTTTTAGCATTACAATCTAAGATTGCAAAATTTTGAGAAAGCCAAGTCATACCCAGAATTACATCAAAATCAACCATCTCTAGAATAATCAAATCTACATGAGTATTGCTCCCCACAAAAGTCACAAGACAAGACCTATACACCTTATCAACTATCACAGACTCACCAAAAGGAGTAGAGGCACGAATAGGCATGTCGAGCAAATCACAATGTAAATTAAGACCAGTAGCAAATGAGGAAGATACATGTGAAATGTGGATCCAGGATCAAATAATACAGAAGCCACGCAATCACAAACCAAAAGATTACCTGTGATAACGGCATCAGATGTCTCTGCTTCAGATCTCCCAGGGAAAGCATAACAATGGGCCCTATCACCTGTTTGCCCGTTGCCCTTACCATGTTGAGCTGCAGTAGCTCCAGCTTGCCTGCCACCCCGGCTGATTTGGTTACCACCATTACCTTGGACACCACATCCTCCAGAATGGCGGCCTCGTCCATGACCACCTCTACCTCTAACTATTGGGGGTCTATAACTCTGTTTTGGACAATACCTCCTAATATGTTCGGTCTCTCCACATCCATAACAATCTCTAGAGTCAAGCATAGGCCTCTGTGGGAATGATGAAGTCTGGGGATAACCTCCAAACTTAAAGAAATGTTGACTGGTCTGCGATGGACCCCCAGCTACAGCCTGCAGTGAAGACTGAATAGGTCGGGCTGGGTAACCTCCTGAACTCTTCCCTCTGGAGTAAGAACCACTAAACTCACCTCCCGTATGGAACTTCTTAGTTGTTGACGCCATGGTGAAGTCGTTTGGATTCACCCTCTCCACCTCTATCACAAAATCAACCACTTCCTGAAAGGATTTTGCTGCAGCAGCTACCTGTAAGGCTGGGATCTACAAATCTGACCTCAATCCTTTCACAAAGCGGCGAATCCGCTCTTCCGAACTGAAGCAAAGCTGAGTGGCATACCTGAATAGCGCACGAAATTTTCCCTCAGAAGCAGCAATAGACATCCAGCCTTGCTCTAGGCTCAGGAGCTCATCTCTCCTCTTGTCCCTCAAAGTCCAGGGTATATACTTCTCCATAAATAAGCTAGAGAATGATGCACAAGTCATATGTGGTGCCTGTGCTGGTTGACACTCCACGTACGACCACCACCACATTTTGGCATTCCCCTGAAACTGATAGGTCACAAACTCAACACCGAATCAACGAACTATGACCATCTTATGTAGCAGCTCATGACAATCAACCAGAAAATCATAGGCATCCTCTGATTCAGCGCCCTTGAAGACTGGAGGTTTCAACTTTAAGAATTTAGTGAAAAGTTCATGTTGATCACTCGTCATTATAGACCCTGTAGTTAATCGAGGAAAAATGCCTACTTCCGATGAGGCATCCATGCGGGGAGCCACAGTAGCTGCATGTTGTACTCCTGGAACCTGAGGTGCTGGTACAGGAAACACTGGAGGTGTCTGGCCCCGACCAGATAACCCGCTAACATAAGTAAGAACCTGGTGGATCATCTCTGGGGTAGGTTGGGGTGGTAGTTCCTCATCTTGCACCTGTTCATTTTCCCCTTCCTCACCCTCTCTTACTACCTCATCAGTCGGTGGAGGAGTCACCGCCCTATTACTAGCTTGACCAGGTATTTGTCCTCTACCTCTAGAGGACGTCCTCCTCCGACCTCTACCACGGCCTCTTGACACTACTCCTCCTCGAGCTACAGCCCCAATGTTTGGCTCAGACGCACCCTGTCTTGCCGGTGTTGGTGTTGGCACAGTTGTTGCTCTAGTTCTAACCATCTGCGAAATAGAGTGAGGATGTCAGATACCAATTTGTATCAACTAGATACCAATTGGATCCAAGTAATAGCACAAAAGAATGAAAGAATGGAATTTTCCTAAAGTCTTATAGCCTCTCAAAGAAAAGTAAGGGCGTCCCCCTACCGTCCCTCAAGACTCTACTAGACTCGTTCTTGTGTGATGAGACCAACGAACCTAACGCTCTGATACCAAGTTTGTCACGACCCAAAACGAGCCGCGAGTGGCACCCACACTTACTCTCCTAGGTGAGCGAACCAACCAATCTAAACCCCAACATTTAGCAGTAAAACATTTATAAATAGTAAGAAAAAAATGCGGAAGATCCAAAACTCATTAACGAAATCAATTAAATCAACTTCTAAAGTTAAAACTTATTATTCCAAAAATTTGGAAGTCATCACACCAAGAACATCTATCCTCGAATTTCTAAATCTAAGAGTATTTAAGAAGCTAAAAATAGTAAAAAGATTGTCCATGTCCGAACTTTAAGACATCAAGACGTGAAGGAGAGAATCCAGCACGAGCTAGGAATAAAAGCTCACCCTGAATTCCGATATACTGAAACTGGCTAGATCTGAGAACGAGTCGAAGTCGATGGCACGCTTGCTGCACTCCACAAATAACAAAGAAGAAAATTACAAGTAGGGGTCAGTACAAGGAACACGTACTGAGTAGGTATCATCGGCCAACTAAGAATAAAAAGCAATATATACTGAATAATAATATAAAATCAACCATAATACTCAACAGGTGAAAATCAACATGTATAAGAACCATTAACAACAACACCAAGCACACCTATGAGGACTCAAGCCTCCACACCATACTCATTTGGGAAATAGGTTCTTTGAATTTGAGTACATTAACATAATTCAAGATTAATTCTCTTTATCCTTATCGTGTTGGAACGTGACACTCCGATCCACTAATACCACCGTCTCGGAACGTGACACTCCGATCCCCTAATACTACCGTGTCGGTACGTGACACCCCATCCCCTGATGCTACCGTGTCGGAACGTGACACCCGATCCAATATTACAGTGTCGGTACGTGACACCCCATCCCCTAATGCTACCGTGTCGGAACATGACACTCCGATCCGTTTATCTCATTATTTTAGTTCATCAAGCCTTCTTTATGATAAGGCGTCATCTTAATATAGAGGATTTAAGATTGAAGATTCAACAGTCTCATCATTCTGACCACCACAATTACACAATCACAACATACAAACACACAATCAAGCATATAGAAGACTTTACAATACCACTCAATACATATCGATCGCTATTTAGAGTTTATCTATCACATAGAAATAAACCATAACCTACCTCCACCGAGAATCGTGATCAATCAAGCTATCTTCCCAATGCCTTTGCTTTCCTATTTGTTCTCTCTTTCTCGCTCGTTCTCCCTCTCTGTTCTTTATATTTTTCTTCTCCAGATTCTTTTTCTTTTACCCTAATTATCATATAATCAATTATAAAAGATGATAAAAGTAACCCACTATTTATTCCCTTGTTATCTTCTTTAACCCCCAAGTAAATAAATTATTACGCTTGCCCCACTAATTCCATAATTATAATCATGAATAGTCCAAAACACCCCTTTAAAACATTTAGCAGAAATTCGACCCAGTCAGGGTTACGCCGCTTGTGACGGCCCATCGTATCTATGACGGTCCGTCCAGCAGGTCCGTCACAGAGTTCAGAGAGTTAAATTCAGTAGTGAAGTTACTCAACTTGTGACGGTCTGTCGTATCTACGATGGTCCGTCCTGCAGGTCCGTCACAAAGTTCAGAGAGTCGATCCCAGTAACCAGATTTCAGAGTTGAAGTGTTTTGGAATGAAGACGTTCGACGGACTGTCGTGCCTGTGACGGTTCGTCCTACCTGCCGTCGAGGGTAATGAGGAGAGCAACAGAAGAAATTACACAAGTATGGGACAACAGAGTCCATCACGGTCCGTCGTGACTATGACGGTCCGTCGCGTGATCCGTCGACCCAGTCAGTAATTATCACAAATGATTCTACTGATCGATTATGAAAAGTTGCTACTCTGATGAATAATTGCGACTTTTATGAAAAATTGCAACTTTTATGAAATGTTGTGAGCTTTCCAAAGGATTGCAACTTTTTCCAAATAGTTGAAACCTTTCTGATGAAGCACAATAACCATTTTTTTACACTACCCTTTGTTGTCTATAATAGAGGGATTTCCTCACATTATAAAAACAAGAAAATTCTACACCTCTTAGTATTTCTTGTCCTTGTCCTTCTCCTCATCCTCCTCATTCACAATTAAATATTTGTGTACGTATTTCTTCTTTTTCTCCTTCTCCTCCTCCCCCTCATTCACAATTAAATATTTGCATACTTTGCTCATGTTGAATGACTCATTAAGACCATTGCTTATGTTATAAATCCTGGTATGTCTTTTAACAATCATTAATTCATGCTTATTTAAGGATAATGGTAAGATAGAATAATTTTCATCTTTCTTTACATTATTAATGTTTGTTATTACGTAATCTTTCACGTAAGATAATATAGTATTTTAGTGATAATGTCGAATATACTTTAATTAATACTTTATAAGTTTTGTGATGTTTAATTCTCGCGCGAAGCGCGTGTAATTTTTCTCGTTTAATAATAAATAACAATCGAAATAATATATTCATCTTAAATTGCAAATTATGTTGAAATCAATTAGTTTTTTTATTTTTATTTTCAAAACACTCGTTTTAAATTGTCAGTTCCGATCGAGGCACACATATCTTGAACACTTAAAAATCCTTATTCTTTTATCCTTTTTTATATTTATATTATATGACCAACATATAAATTTTAATAACACAATGAAAACTAGCCAACTTATCTTAACTAAGTTCTAATATAAAAAAAAAAGATAGACAAATTGTTTAGTGAATCAAATTTTTTTATTAGAACTCAATTATTATTATTAATTACATAAATAAGTCATTCAGTCACTTCAAAATTATTTTATACTCCTTCCATCCACTTTTATTTTTCATGTTGCATTTTTTGAAAGTTATTTTTTGATTAATTTTCAAAGATAAATTAGATTACATTAATTCAATATTTAAAAAAAATATATATTCAAAAACTATATGAAAAGTACTAGTGCAATTTTTTGCATTTCAATATGATGAAAAAATACATCTTAAAATATTATTCAAAATTATTATAGTTTAGCTCTAAAAATAGAAACCATATCAAATAATAGTAGACGGAGAATGTAAAAAATCTTCTCTTTTTTCCCAAAATAACTAATAATAGATACATGCGCCCTAGGGATAGAGCATACTCATCAATTTTCAACACAACAGTGATGGAAAACCTAACTTAGTGTGGTACTGCCCAACATTAGGACCATTTAATCAATGTGGTGTTCAAAACCCAAAAATTTTAAGATGCTATTTGTCTATAGATATGTGTATTGATTTGTAAAGACACCAAAGGTCATTTTTGAAATTTTCCAAAAAAAAATTATTTTACCTTTTTCGATAGTTATTTCAAGTCATTTTTTATCATTTAACGAAGTAGATTTTAAAATAAGCAGTGATTGAGGAATGATTTTGAAACGATCCGAACCATCGCAAATTAGGAAAAAGATAAAAACTAAGAAATTTCTAGGACACTGTCCTGTTAGGGCGAGACATATGCTGCTAGGGCAGGATAAGTTAGCGCCAGAGCGGGTTAGGCAAGACAAAACGTAAATAACGCGAAATCTTCATTTCTCCTTCTTCCTAAAATACCTAAATTAGTCGTAAAACGCCTTAGAAACCCCCAAAAAAGTTTTTGCAAGCTTGGAAAGAAGGGACAGAGAGATTTCTAACATGAGGTTGTCGAGAGTTTGCTGATTTCTACCCAAGATCACCATCACAAGCCGAGAAAATAAAATTCGAGTTGATAACTCCCTGCAGCTGCGTGGCGCCCAAGTAGCTAGGTTTTTTATGAATTGAATAGCTATAAATCTGTGTTCACTGTGTAATATAATTAAATCAACGCTAGAATCATGCGTAGGCCTTCGTGCACAGAGTGAAATCTGGTTAAATCCGAAGAATAAGCCTTAGATAATGTGTGTGTGTGGGTGGGTGGGTGGGTGTGTGTGTGCGTGCTTGCGTGCGTGCGTGCCTGCGCGTGTGCGTGCATGCGGGCGTGTGGGTGGGTGTGCGTGCGTGCGTGCGTGTGTGCGCGTGCGTGTGCGTGTGCGTGTGCATGTGCGTGTGCATGTGCGCGTGCGTGCGTGTGTGTGTGTGTGTGTGTGTGTGTGTGTACATATAAGATATGTTATTTTCTTTGAGAAGAAAAAAATGAGCTTTGATAAAATTTGGATGATCAATATCTGAGTCAAAAATAATTTGATCATGTAGATGCAAAATATTTATTTGATTGGCATGAAGCTTGATCACAAATGAGTAATTTGTTAACATATGGAGGCACAACAATATCTTCGCATTCAAAGAATCAAACATTGGTAACCACTTCTTCAGATCATGCAAATATAATATTTACGTATGAAGTAAGCCGGGAGTGTCTTTTGTTGGAATCAAGGTCTATCATATTCACAAAACGTGTAATTTTCCTTTTTTAGGGAATATTCCTGTCACAATATAATAAAATAATATATACCTCAAATAAAGGGAGGATACAACCAAAGGAGATAACACAAAGCATATTTTATCAAAAAAAAAAATTCACAGATGATATTCAATAAAATCGTGAGATAGATGTTCAAAGACCCGTACTAGTGATAATCTTATAAACTTATTCACTAAGGATTGCCAACATTAATATTTGAGAAGTTGTCATATAAGATTAGAATGCATAATCTCCGAGATATCAAGTAAACTTTTTATTGAGGGTGAAAAATATGTGTTGTATTCTTTTGCTTTACATGATTTTACCCCAATTGGGTTTTCCTGGTATGAATTTTAAAAAGACAAAATTCAAAGCGCATGAAAAGATGTGTGTACTCTTTTTTCTTCACTCAAAATATTTTTCCATGAGGATTTTTCCTCGTAAGATTTTAACGAGACATATTATTTATAGAAATCAAAGGGGGGTGTTATTAAATTATAAAGTATGGATGTCCACTACACCAAGAAGTTACTACATTACTTCCCTTCATTATGAAAATAACCTCCACCTTTATGATCATTATTCTGGTAAACTTTCATCTTCATAACCTCCTCAATTATATTCATGTTAATGACTAACCTTTTGTATGCCTATATGTCAAATTATAAAAAGAGGCATATACCAAGGCATAAAGGTTCATATTTTACACACTTTAAGATTTTGTGAGCACTCGAACACTCGAAAAAAAGAAAATCTTATATTATTCTTCTTGTCTTATATTGTTTTTTTCTTTATCTTTATATTGTTCTTTTGTTCATAAATTTTACAACACAATTAAATATTTGTCAAATAAGTAAAAAAATAATTCTTGTGCTTGTAAGACCATCAGTCATAATCATATAGAGCGCAAAAGAAAACAAAAGCAAAAAAAAGTCAAATCGGAGTAGAAATTGGATACAAGTAATAGGAATTGCATCTTCTTTACATTCAAACTAAAGCACTCCATGTAGAAAAAGAATGATGATAAATAGAGGAAGTTTCCAATTACTGACACGCCCCGAGGCTATTCTCTTGATGTAATACGGGATCTAAGATTACAAGTGACACCAAGATAACTCTGAAATTGACATATCATAAGCATACCACACTAATTTGAATAAAGAGATACTACGCAGAATCTAAAACAGTGGTAACTGAATGTGGGGAATACGTAACTAGATTGAATATATGAAATATACTAAAAGTTCAATAATAATTGATATATCAAACTCAAATCTAAAGCTCAACTTAATAATATGTCTGAAAAGGCCTTTACTAACTAAAGTTGCTAGGACATGCCCCCACTAACTCGTAGAAAAACTGAAACTCAAATGAAATACTAAATACATAAAATATGTATGTTATTCTCGAAGTATGAAGACTCACAACTGAAGCTACATGGTACGGATCAGAAATCGATCTATAAATAATTTGAATATTGAGTATCTTAATCTACATCACCAAAGAAGGTAGCATACAGTCTGTGTCAGTACATGGAATGTACTGAGCATGCTTGATATAAAAAATAGCTAAATAAACATATAAACTGAACAAAGCGCAATTGATCAATGACATAACTGAATTGGGTGAACTTAAGTTTGTACTCTTTGACTATCATTTAACCTTTTTTGAATTTCATTAACTCGTGAGCTTTAGCCTCTCTCAACTATCTTGGAAAGAACTTGTCCTTAAAAGCTCCAATAAAACACTCCCAAGTTACAGGATCTGCCTCCACACTCTTGTTTTCTTTTTACTGAGTGTACAATATGTGAGAAACATCCTTAAGCTAGAAGGGTGCCAACTCTACCCTATAATTACCAGTCACTGGCATCACTCTACAAATTTTCTTAACCTCATCAATGAAGTTTTGTAGGCCCTTACCAACCTGCGACCCTAGAAACTCCGGCGGATTCATCCGAATAAAATCTTGAACTTTGGTTGTTGCTAATCCAACATTAGCATTAGTAGAAACTGGAACCTGATACTCTGAGCCAAAAGATGAATCGCATTCCAAAACTCTACATTCAAAACCTCCTGGTCTGAGACTGTAGGAACTACTTTAGCATTGCGTGCATTAGGATTTCTTAGGTAAGCTTTACGAGGAGACATGATCTGAAACGCATGACAATGAATTAGAAAGAAAATCATACCCACACTTGATAATAAAATCCATAAAGTAAAGTTCATTCTAAAACACTTTGTAGCCTCTCTATCTCATTATATGTGGTGCACTTCACACCCATGAAAGAGACATTACTTAGTGCGACTTTCAGATATGATATGACTCTTAAACCTAATGTTATGATACCAAGTTATCATGCCTCGATGCTACCCCTTTGATGTAATCACATGACCTAGTATCAGGAGTGACCCCAAACAAACCCTGAAGCTGTCATATCATAAACATACTAAAACAATCTGAATAAAAAGTTATTGTGCGGAAACCAAAACAGTGGTAACTGAAAACGAAGAATACCCAACTAGTCTGAATATATGAAATATACTAAGAGTTCAATAATATCTAAAACATCAAACTCAAATCTAAAGATGAATCTAATCCTATGTACGAAAATCATCTACTAACTTAAGTAGTTGGGATATGTCCCCAGATTACCCTAGAAAAATTTAAACTGAAATGAAAGACTAAATACGAAAAAACATGTATCTTTTCCTCAAAGTATAATGACTCACTACTGAAGTTGTTGAGTAAGACCGAGAACCGATCTATGTGTGAGATGGATGTTGTACCTGAACCTACATCATCAAAGGATGTAGCACATAGTATGCGTTAGTACTTGGGAATGTATTGAACATGCAACATATATAATATATCTGAACAAACATATAAACTGAACAGAGCATAACTGAACAATGATATAACTGGATATGAATGTATATACTAACACATTAAAAAGCCAAACTGAACGTAATGAGAAAGAACTAAATAATTGATAGGACGTGGTGATTGAATACCTAAGTATAAACTGAAAACGTGGTCAAAAGGACTAATGTTTGATTGTGGGAACTACGACTAACAAACATAAAACAACGTGATTTAAACATGGAGTCTAATTTATATGCCCCATCGAAAGGACCCAATATATCTTGTCAATGGTATAAACACATGACTGGTGTGATCACTAATTATAATACCCAACTGAGGGGAATTATAAACCTATCGGGGCAAGTAACTCTGGAGCTATACGGGTACGCTGAATCCTAGTCCAACTCGGTGTTAAGCCTACTCCCAACTATAAATGCATATAATAAAACATAACTAAAATATACTAGAATAGCTCAATGTGACAGGTTAACTGAGAATGCAACATTTTAAATACTAAAACTAAAACATTCAAAATCTGAGTCATGTATATCTAGTTATCTGACATAGATACTGTAATTCATAAACTAAATAAATCTACACAACTAGGGTCCTGAGTTTATTGCAAAGAACTAAGAAACGATGTTACGTAGACATGATGATCTAATCAATAACACTATAACAGCTAAAGCGCAATAATTTTCCAAAGTTATAGAAACCCTAGTCTAAACATGATGAAGGGAATCAATAATCTGGCTGAATTCTAGGGACCTACTAGATGAAAAGAACCCACTAGTGAAATTCCACATACCTGATGACGAAATCTACGGGGAAATCCTATGATTTTGGGGCTGGAACTTAAGAACCCTTCTTCCTTCTTGGAAGTGTTTGGGTCGCCTCTTTTCTCTTTTTTTTTCTAAGTTTGATGATTTTTTAGTGAATGAATTGCTTAGGGCAAGATCTGACTAAGTTACTACGCCTAAACTGACCAAAACTATGTACTTTAGGGATCAAACAACGTAGTTTAAGTGCCCAACGCATAGGGGAAAGAAGACCGTGACTTAATTCTAATAAAGTCCACCCACGGAGGGACCTACGATCCGTGAGTTGACCTACCAACCATAGGTAGGGGTCATCCATTAAGTCTTCTCGATAGGGCTTCACTAAAACAAGTAGAATTTTATACTTAAAGACAGAATTTCAGCAAACTCGGTGGCGTTGGAAAGAAGATTCAATCATCTAATTTTGATAGGCCATGTACCAACTAATTCCTTTTATGTAAAGATTTACTGGTTGACTGTAGGTGGGATCAGAGACTATAAAGATTTGGGCCTTAACGATCGAACCCCACCTACGGTCTGTCGTTCACTCCCTTAGCACTGGCACCAAATTTTCTTCGCTTTGAGATCCAGTGTGTAATAATTACAAATGATTGAAATATAATGAAGCTTCTTCAAAAGCCTTTTGATTCATCAGAAAACAACACAACAACAAAATTTAAAAAAAGATTTAAAAGTAATCATGAAATTATCATGGATAAAGGAAACTGAAATACAGAAAAACAATTTTAAAATATGAAGGGTAATTTTGTTATTTAAAGAGTTTATCCCATGATAAAATATGATGAGATTACTATATGGTCTATACTGTCTATAGGTAAAGATAAATTATCCTGATATTTATTATTAATCACACAATAAGTTGTCTCGAATTGGACAACCAAAAAAACAAAATTAAGTGGCATCATATTTTAATTCCTACACTATATGTTGTTATCCCTCACAGCAATCTACCCCTTAAAAGTTTGAAATTGATAAAATAAAAGGATCTAACTTTAACAAAAATGACCGGGGTTAAATTACAAACATCTAACACTATTAAAAGTTTGCATAATTTACTTCTTCTACCTACTACACTTAAAGTACATATTTCATATGCAAAAATTACATAATACATGAATTACGCACACCAGCAAACATTAAATAATTGTAACGACCTGTTTAGTCGTTTCGAGCAGTAGAGTTTATTTTCTGGTAATAACTGTCTGAGTCGATGGATCCCACGACGGACCGTCATGGGCACGACGGACCGTCGAGGGGGTCTCGTTCCAAAACACTTAGATTCTGGAAATTTGGGTACTGAGAACAACTCTCTGAACTTCGCGACGACATGGCAGGACGGACCGTCGTAGGCACGACGGACCGTCACACAGTCTTAAATAAAATCGACTCTCTGAACTTTGTGACGGAAGCAGCAGGACAGACCGTCGCAGGCACGACGGGCCGTCACAGGCTGCGTAACCCTGACTGGGTCGGATTTCTGTTAAATGTTTTAAGGGGCGTTTTGGACTATTCCTGCTTATAATTATAAAGTTAGTGGTTGAATGTTAATAATTCAATAACTTGGGGGTTAAAGGAGATAACCTTGAATTAATTAGTGGGTTACTTTGGTCATCTTTTATACTTAATTATATGCTAATTAGGGTAAAAGAAAAAGAGTTTGAATAAGGAAAAATCAGAAAAAGAAAAAGAGAGGGAGAACGATCGAGAGAAGAGAGAAACGAAGAGGAAAGCAAAGGTTTTGGGGGATAGCTTGCTTGATTGCGAATTCTTCGGTAGAGGTAGGTTATGGTTTTTATGCTATTTCATAGTAAACTCCTAATAGCAAATTATATGTATTTGGTAGTATTGTAAAGTCTTCTATATGCTTAATTGTATGCTTGCATGATGTGATTATGTAATTGTAATGTGTTGGAAAGATAAGGTTGTGAAGCTTAAAACTAAAACCCTCTCTGTTAATGATGATGCCTTGGTATAAAAGAAGGCTTGATGAACTAAAGGAATGAGGTTAGGGGATCGGGTGTCACGAACCGACACGTAGTATTAGGGGATCGTGTGTCACGAACCGACACGTAGTATTAATGGATCAGGTGTCACGAACCGACACGTAGTATTAATGGATCGGGTGTCACGAACCGACACGTAGTATTAGGGGATCGGAGTGTCACGTTCTGACACCAGGATAGTAAAAAGAATGAATCTTGAATTATGTTAATGTACTCAATTTAATGAACCTGTTTCCCAAATGAGTATGGTGTGGAGGCTTGAGTCCTCATAGATGTGCTTGGGTTGTGCCCAATGGTCATGGTACTTGTTGTTGTCACCTGTTAAGTGTTATAGTTGATTTTATGTTATTATTCAATATGTATTGTTTTCTATTTTGGGTTGGCCGATGATATCTACTCAGTACTCGTGTTTTGTACTGACCCCTACTTGTATGTTTTATTTTTGTTAATTGTGGAGTGCAGCAAACGTAGCGTCATCTTCAACTCAACCGCAACTCTAGCCAGTCTTCATCACGTCAGATTTCAGGGTGAGCTATTGTTTCTAGCTTGGACGGGATCTTCTTCTTCACGTCTTGATGCCTTGAAGTTCTGGCATGGACTATCTGTTTAGTTATTTTATCTTCTTAGATACTCTTAGACTTAGTAATTTGAGGATAGATGTTCTTGTGATGATGACTTCCAGATTTTGGGGATAATAATATGTTTTGAGTTTTAGAAGTCAATTATTTATTTCGTTAATGAGTTTTATGTCATCCGCATTATTTTCTGTTTATTATGATTGAATTGTTGGGGTTTAGATTGGTTGGTTCGCTCACATAGGAGGTTAAGTGTGGGTGCCACTCGCGGCACATTTTTGGGTCGTGACAAACTTGGTATCAGAGCATTAGGTTCGTTGGTCTCATCACACAAGAACGAGTCTAGTAGAGTCTTGAGGAACGGTAGGGGGGACGCCTTTACTTTTCTTTGAGAGGCTATAGGACTTTAGGAAAATTCCATTCTTTCTTTCTTTCGTGCTATTACTTGGATCCAATTGGTATCTAGGTGATACAAATTGGTATCTTACCATCTTCACTCTATTTCGCAGATGGTTAGAACTAGAGCAACAACCGCGCCAACACCAACACCGGCAAGACAAGATGCGTCTGAACCAGCCACTGAGGCTGTAGCTCGAAGAGGAGCAGTGGCAAGAGGCCGTGGTAGAGGTCGCGGGAGGACGTCCTCTACAGGAAGAGGACAAGCACTTGACCCATTTGGTAATAGGGCGGTGACTCCTCCACCGACTGAGGAAGTATTAAGAGAGGGTGAGGAAGGGGGAAATGAACATGTGCAGAACGAGGAATTACCACCCCAACCTACCCCAGAGATGATTAATCAGGTCCTTGCTTATCTTAGCGGGTTATTTGATCAGGGACAGACACCTCCAGTGTTTTCTGCACCAGCACCTCAGGTTCCAGGAGTACAACATGCAACTGCTGGGGCTCCCCGCATGGATGCCTCATTGGAAATAGGCACGTTTCCTCGATTGACTACAGGGCCTATAATGACAAGTGATCAACATGAACTTTGCAGTAAGTTCTTGAAATTGAAACCTCCAGTTTTCAAGGGTGCTGAATCTGAGGATGCCTATGACTTTCTAGTTGATTTTCATGAGCTACCACACAAGATGGGCATAGTAGAACGATTTGGCGTCGAGTTTGTGACCTAGCAATTTCAAGGGAACGCCAAAATGTGGTGGCGATCGTATGTTGAGTGTCAACCAACACAAGCACCACCTATGACTTGGGCATCCTTCTCTAGCTTGTTTATGGGGAAGTATATACCCCAGACTTTGAGGGATAGGAGGAGAGATGAGTTCCTGAGCCTAGAGCAAGGCAGGATGTCGGTTAATGCATATGAGGCTAAGTTTCGTGCATTATCTAGGTATGCCACTCAGCTTTGCTTCAGTCCATAAGAGCGGATTCGCCGTTTATTGAAGGGATTGAGGTCAGATTTGAAGATTCCAGCCTTACAGGTAGCTGCTGCAGCAAAATTCTTTCAGGAAGTGGTGGATTTCGTGATAGAAGTGGAGGGAGTGAAGCCAGACGACTTCACCATGGCATCGACATTTAAGAAGTTTCGTAAAGGAGGTGAGTTTAATGGTTTTTACTCTAGAGGGAAGAGTTCGGGAAGTTATCCAGCCCGACCTATTCAGTCTTCACTACAGGCTGTAGCTGGGGGTCCACCGCAGACCGATCAACATTTCTCTGAGCTTGGAGGTTATCCCCAGACTCCGTCATCCTCACAGAGACCTATGCTTGAATCCAGAGAATGTTATGGATGTGGAGAGACCGGACATATTAGGAGAAATTGTCCAAAACCGAGTTACAGACCCCCAATAATCAGAGGTAGAGGTGGTCATGGAAGAGGCCGTTATTCGGGAGGACGTGGTGACCGAGGTAATGGTGGTCATCAAAACGGCCGGGTTGACGGGCAAACTGGAACTTCTGCAGCGCAACATGGTAGGGGCAACGGGCAGACAGGTGATAGGACCCATTGTTATGCTTTCCCTGGAAAATCTGAAGCGGAGACATCTGATGTTGTCATCACAGGTAATCTTTTGGTTTGTGATTGCATGGCTTCTGTACTGTTTGATCCTGGATCCACATTTTCATATGTATCTTCCTCATTTGCTACTGGTCTTAACTTACATCGTGAATTGCTTTACATGCCTATTCGTGTTTCTACTCCGGTGGGTGAGTCTGTGATAGTTGAAAAGGTGTATAGGTCTTGTCTTGTGACTTTTATGGGGAGCAATACTCATGTAGACTTGGTTATCTTAGAAATTGTTGATTTCGATGTAATTCTGGGTATGACTTGGCTTTCTCCAAACTTTGCAATCTTAGATTGTAATGCCAAAACTGTGACATTGGCCAAGCCTGGGACAGATCCGTTAGTGTGAGAGGGTGACTACACTTCCACTCCATTTCGTATTATCTCCTTTCTTCGTGCTAAGAGAATGGTTAGAAAGGTTTGTTTAGCTTTCTTGGCACATCTCAGGGATGATACTACCCAAGTACCTTCAATTGAGTCGGTTTCGATAGTCCGTGAGTTTCTGGATTTGTTTCCTCCAGACCTTCCTGGTATGCCACCAGATAGGGATATTAACTTTTACATTGATCTGGAGCCGGGTACTCGCCCCATTTCCATACCCCCATATAGGATGGCTCCCGCTAAGTTAAGAGTGTTAAAGGCCCAACTTCAAGAGTTGTTAAGCAAAGGCTTCATTAGACCAAGTGCATCTCCTTGGGGTGCTCCGATTTTGTTTGTGAAGAAGAATGATGGAAGTTTTCGGATGTGCATTGACTACAGACAACTGAATAATGTAACTGTTAAGAACAAGTACCCTCTTCCTCGCATCGATGATTTGTTTGATCAGTTACAAGGTGCTTGTACCTTCTCAAAAATCGATTTGAGATCTGGTTATCATCAATTGAAAATACGGGCCACGGATGTGCCCAAGACCGCTTTTCGGACTAGGTATGGACATTATAAGTTCTTAGTAATGTCTTTTGGTCTTACGAATGCCCCTGCTGCGTTCATGAGCTTGATGAACGGGATTTTCAAGCCATATCTGGATCTCTTTGTATTCATTGATGATATACTGGTATACTCAAAGAGCCAGAAAGAACATGAGGAGCACTTGAGAATGGTATTGGAAATGTTGAGGGAGAAAAAGCTTTATGCCAAATTCTCTAACTGTGAATTTTAACTAAATTCAGTGTCCTTCTTGGGGCATGTGGTTTCTAAGGATTGAGTGATGGTGGATCCTACCAAGATTGAAGCAGTGAAGAATTGGGTAAGACCTACTAATGTTACAGAGGTAAGGAGCTTCGTTGGTTTAGGTAGCTAATACCGTCGATTTGTCAAGGGATTTTCTTCTGTTGCTTCCCAACTGACAAACTTGACTAAGCAGAGTGTTCCATTTGTATGGTCGGACGAGTGTGAAGAAAGCTTTCAGAAGCTCAAGACTTTGTTGACTACTGCACCAATTCTTACCTTGCTAGTGGAAGGTAAGAATTTCATTGTTAATTGTGATGCATCCTATTCTGGTTTTGGTGCAGTGCTAATGCAAGAGAAGAATGTAATTGCTTATGCTTCGAGGCAATTAAAGGTGCATGAACGTAATTATCCGACCCACGATTTGGAGTTGGCTGCAGTAGTGTTTGCATTAAAGCAATGGAGACATTATCTATATGGGGTTAAATGTGAAGTCTATACGGATCATCGTAGTTTACAGTATGTCTTTACTCAGAAAGATTTGAATTTGAGACAGAGGAGGTGGATGGAACTACTGAAGGACTATGATATATCTATCTTGTATCATCCGGGAAAAGCTAATGTTGTGGCAGATGCTTTAAGTAGAAAGGCAGGGAGCATGGGAAGTCTAGCCCACTTGCAGGTTTCTAGACGCCCATTGGCTAGAGAGGTTCAGACTCTAGCTAATGACCTTATGAGGCTAGAAGTAAATGAGAAGGGAGGATTTTTGGCCTGTGTGGAGGCAAGATCTTCCTTTCTTTATAAGATCAAAGGAAAGCAGTTTACCGATGAGAAACTGCTCCGGATCCGAGATAAGGTGTTGCGAGGAGAGGCTAAAGAAGCAAAAATCAATGAGGAAGGTGTTTTGAGAATTAAGGGAAGGGTATGTGTACACCCGCGTCGATGACTTGATTCACACTATTCTTACAGAGGCTCATAGTTCAAGGTATTCTATTTATCCTGGTGCAACCAAAATGTACCGTGACCTAAAGCAGCATTTTTGGTGGAGTAGGATGAAGCGGGACATTGTTGATTTCGTTGCTCAATTCCCGAATTGTCAGCAGGTAAAGTATGAACAACAAAGGCCTGGATGGACACTTCAGAGAATGCTCATTCCTAAATGGAAGTGGGAGAGAATTGCAATGGACTTCGTGGTTGGTCTTCCAAAGACAATGGGTAAGTATGACTCTATTTGGGTAATTGTTGACAGATTAACTAAGTCTGCTCATTTTATTCCGGTCAAGGTGACTTATAATGCAGAGAAGTTAGCCAAAATTAACATCTCAGAAATTGTTCGATTGCATGGAGTTCCACTCTCCATCATATCAGATAGAGGTACGCAGTTTACTTCTATGTTTTGGAAAATATTGCATGCTGAATTAGGTACTAGATTGGATCTTAGTACTGCATTTAACCCTCAGACCGATGGTCAGTCTGAGCGAACGATTAAGGTTTTTGAGGATATGCTTCGTGCATGTGTGATAGAGTTTGGTGGTCATTGGGATAACTTCTTACCCTTAGCAGAGTTCTCATACAACAATAGCTATCACTCAAGTATTGATATGGCCCCATTTGAGGCATTGTATGGGAGAAGATGTAGGTCTCCCATAGGGTGGTTTGATGCATTTGAGGTTAGACCTTGGGGTACTGATCTTCTGAGAGAATCGTTAGATAAAGTGAAATGCATTCAAGAAAAGCTTTTAGCGGCTCAAAGTAGGCAGAAAGAATATGCAGATCGAAAGGTTAGAGACATGGAGTTTATGGAGGGCGAGCAAGTTTTGCTGAAGGTTTCACCCATGAAAGGGGTGATGCGGTTTTGGTAAGCGAGGTAAGCTTAGTCCGAGGTACATTGGTCCATTTGAAGTTCTGAAGCGCGTGGGGGAGGTAGCTTATGAATTAGCCATGCCCCCAGGACTCTCAGGGGTGCACCCGGTATTTCATGTGTCTATGCTGAAAAGATACCATGGTGATGGAAACTACATCATTCGTTGGGATTTAGTCCTTCTTGATGAGAATTTGTCTTATGAGGAGGAGCCTGTTGCCATTTTGGATAGAGAAGTCCGCAAGTTGAGATCAAGGGAGATTTCATCTATCAAAGTTCAATGGAAGAATCGACCCGTTGAAGAGTCCACTTGGGAGAAGGAGGCCGATATGCAAGAAAGATATCCACACCTTTTTACAGACTCAGGTACTCCTTTTCGTCCTTGTTTTTCTTCTTGTGATCGTTCGAGGACGAAGGATGGGTAAATTGGTGTCTATTGTAACGACCTGTTTAGTCGTTTCGAGCAGTAGAGTTTATTTTCTGGTAATAACTGTTTGAGTCGACGGATCCCACGATAGACCGTCATGGGCACGACAAACCGTCGAGGGGGTCTTGTTCCAAAACACTTAGATTTTGGAAATTTGGGTACTGAGAACAACTCTCTGAACTTCGCGACGACATGGCAGGACGGACCGTCGTAGGCACGACGAACCGTCACAGAGTCTTAAATAAAATCGACTCTCTGAACTTTGTGACGGAAGCAGCAGGACGGACCGTCGCAGGCACGACGGGCCGTCACAGGCTGCGTAACCCTGACTGGGTCGGATTTCTGTTAAATGTTTTAAGGGGTGTTTTGGACTATTCCTTCTTATAATTATAAAGTTAGTGGTTGAATGTTAATAATTCAATTACTTGGGGGTTAAAGGAGATAACCCTGAATTAATTAGTGGGTTACTTTAGTCATCTTTTATACTTAATTATATGGTAATTAGGGTAAAAGAAAAAGAGTTTGAATAAGGAAAAATCAGAAAAAGAAAAAGAGAGGGAGAACGATCGAGAGAAGAGAGAAACGAAGAGGAAAGCAAAGGTTTTGGGGGATAGCTTGCTTGATCGCGAATTCTTTGGTAGAGGTAGGTTATGGTTTTTATGCTATTTCATAGTAAACTCCTAATAGCGAATTATATGTATTAGGTAGTATTGTAAAGTCTTCTATATGCTTAATTGTATGCTTGCATGATGTGATTATGTAATTGTAATGGGTTGTAAAGATAAGGTTGTGAAGCTTAAAACTAAAACCCTCTCTGTTAATGATGATGCCTTGGTATAAAAGCAGGCTTGATGAACTAAAGGAATGAGGTTAGGGGATCGGGTGTCACGAACCGACACGTAGTATTAGGGGATCGGGTGTCACGAACCGACACGTAGTATTAATGGATCAGGTGTCACGAACCGACACGTAGTATTAATGGATCGGGTGTCACGAACCGACACGTAGTATTAGGGGATCGGAGCGTCACGTTCCGACACCAGGATAGTAAAAAGAATGAATCTTGAATTATGTTAATGTACTCAATTTAATGAACCTGTTTCCCAAATGAGTATGGTGTGGAGGCTTGAGTCTTCATAGATGTGCTTGGGTTGTGCCCAATGGTCATGGTACTTGTTGTTGTCACCTGTTAAGTGTTATGGTTGATTTTATGTTATTATTCGATATATATTGTTTTCTATTTTGGGTTGGCCGATGATATCTACTCAGTACTCGTGTTTTGTACTGACCCCTACTTGTATGTTTTCTTTTTGTTAATTGTGGAGTGCAGCAAATGTACCGTCATCTTCAACTCAACCGCAACTCTAGCCAGTCTTCATCACGTTAGATTTCAGGGTGAGCTATTGTTTCTAGCTTGGACTGGATCTTCTTCTTCACGTCTTGATGCCTTGAAGTTCTGGCATGGACTATCTGTTTAGTTATTTTAGCTTCTTAGATACTCTTAGACTTAGTAATTTGAGGATAGATGTTCTTGTGATGATGACTTCCAGATTTTGGGGATAATAATAAGTTTTGAGTTTTAGATGTCATTTATTTATTTCGTTAATGAGTTTTAAGTCTTCCGCATTATTTTCTATTTATTATGATTGAATTGTTGGGGTTTAGATTGGTTGATTTGCTCACATAGGAGGTTAAGTGTGGGTGCCACTCGCGGCTCGTTTTGGGTCGTGACAATAGTAAATGAATTATGCATACCATTATATATTCACTAATTATTAGTTTGAGTGTTTGACTTATTCAGGTCTATTCCTCTTAAAAGAACATTAATTTTGAGGGATCTATTATTTTTAAATAGTAAGTACATTAATATATTTTCTTACTTCAAGTTAAATAGTAGATATATTTTTATTTGAGCAGGTGCAAAATTTGATTTATTTACTATAAAATAACCAAAAGATTCTAGTATTGGTAACATATATTCACTATAGTTAATTACAAATTGATAAATTTCATCTAGAATATTAAACACCAACTCACCTATTTAAATTAACTTTTAGATTAATTTATCTAATCATAAAATTAAGTTTGGAATATAACATTTATATAAATTCCTTGATAACTTCAAATATCAAGAAAAAATTGGTTTTATTGGGATATTTGGCAAATAATTTAAAGACCAATGTGAAATTTCTGTATATAAATATGCAGGATATTTCCTCTTTTTAGTACACATATTTTTAAGAGAGAGTTAACTAATAGTATATTTTAGTATATTCTAGCATGGAGCATAAGAAGACAGAAGGACGCAAAAAAATTTCTTTGGTGAAAATAGAGAATGAATCTGCTCGACTCGCCACATTCTCTAAACGACGTTCTGGCTTATACAAAAAAGCTTCTGAACTTGTTAGAGAATTTGATGTCGATCATGGTATTGCTATGTCTTCACAGAAAGGTATATCTTATTCCTTTAGTAGTCCAACCTCTACTGTGTTCATTGATCGTTTTATAAATCCTACAGCAAATTTAAGTTCAAGTGACCGCCTTGTTGCTGTAGAAGCACGCAAAAAGTAAGTCAATTTAATGATATTCTAAACGAATTGGACGAAAGAGAAAAAATTGCAAATGAAAAATTAGACCGAATGAATGAGGCTAGAGATCTAGGTTGGTGGGAGTCCATAGATCGATTGAATGTACATGATGTAATGAAGTTGGAAGCATGGTTGAAATCTTGTCAACTTAAATTGAACGAACATTTGGAGCAGCTAGAAAATGGAATTTTAACTTCCTCTCAGATTCCATCATATGATGCAAATATCTCACAAAATGTCTTCTAGACGAATTATGTTCAGATAATATTATTTATCAAAGTCCTTTTTCCTTAATTTTTTTGTTATTTATTATTTTGTTTCAATTATGCTATTTAATTCTTGTACTTTGCAGTTTGCAATGACATTTATTGAAGACATTTAAATATATGATTACCCATTGTCTCCAACTATGTTTGAATTAATATGTAACCTAATATAGGAACCTCTCAATTTATGTAATTCTATGTTTGAAGCACGTCATATAAGAAAATTATGAAAAATATAGGAGAAAGAGATATATGTGACTAAAACATACTAAAATATAAAAGGATTTAACTCTTTGTGACGAAAGAGTTTGATATAAATCAATATTTAAAGGAGAATTTAAAGCCTTCAAGTCTTATTTCAAAGAGGTCTATAAGTTCCAACAAGTTAAATTCATATTTCTAGATAACATAAAAATGAATGTAGTGCAAAACTCATCCAAGTACATTTGACAAGAATGCTAACAAAAGTAAGAATGTTACCCGAAGTCAAACTTTGGTTAAAACATTAAAGTTGAAACACCTAATGACATAAATTTGCATTGGAAGCTTCGAGGCCCAAACAAACCATGCCACTAGCCCAAATTGGCCCTTAGGAATTGATGGAACTGACAAAAACCACATCTGATATCTGAACTTCAAATGCTGACTAAAGTCACCCCTTTCACTTATGAACTTCTATAGCGAGAAGAATTCACATAAAACTCAAATGAACGAGCCGATGATCAAACTGTCTGTCATATAAATTCATAAATGACTTGAGGTCACCATAGGATCATTACATATTGATAATACAATCACACCTTTAAATAAATTTTAAAACTTCATGGTAATATCGCATAGAGATTCAATAAATGTTATTATCCAAAAATGAATCATTTATAAATTAGTAAGTGGGTTATTTACATCCTAAAGTATGTAAAATTCATGAAATGATTGTCGACTATATTAATTAATCACTGGATGAAAAAAGTAAGAAATCTAGTGAATTTGTTTGAAAATTGAAGTCAATATCATTTTATGAATTCCAGTATAGATTAATTAAAGTGAAAGTACATAACTTGTTTATTCACATGCAAGAAACACTGTGAATAACTTCTTCTTCTTTTCTGTTTCAACAGAAGAAAAATTATTACCGCACAACTCTCTAAGAGTTTTCTGTTACTTATAAAACCCATAAACCCACGACTACTAGGACTCTTAACAGACACTAAGAATCTTCCCGCTTCCTAGTAATTAAGAAGCTTCACTACTGCTGCATAATTGAGAGGCTTGGTTAAAATATCAGCAGCATGGTCTTCACTTTTGCCGTAGACAATATCAATGATCTTATCCCTTGTGAGATCTCTCTTTCATATCAATGTGTTTGCTCCTCCAGTGCAAAACTCAATTTTGGGAAAGCTTAATCGCTGAATCGTTATCACAGTAAATAAGAGTTGTCTTTTGCGGAAGAAGACATAGTTCAGCTAGAATATTCTTCAACCAGATTGCTTGAGTGGCGCACACAACCACAAATTCTACTTCTGTAGTTGACAACGTAATAATTGGTTGCTTCTTGGAACACCATGAAATAGCACCTCATCCAAACATAAAAACATAACTATACATATTTTTCCTATCATCTTTATCTCCAGCAAAGT
The DNA here is from genome assembly GCA_027704785.1 of Solanum chmielewskii. Taxonomy (NCBI): domain Eukaryota; kingdom Viridiplantae; phylum Streptophyta; class Magnoliopsida; order Solanales; family Solanaceae; genus Solanum; species Solanum chmielewskii. Next base: position 6,180,982 of record JAKWIX010000327.1, read on the forward strand.
CACTATCTGTGAAGCCAATTAAATATGATTTTCCTCCTTTTCTTTACAAAATGCCAAGATCAATCATACCTTGTAAATACCTAAGAATTCTTTTAGCGGCCAGCAAGTGAGTTTCTCTTGGATTTTCCATGTACTTGCTTATTAAACTTATAAAGTACATTATATCAGGTATAGTCACTGTCAAATGCATCAAGCATCCCACAATCTGCTTGTAGAAAGTTTTGTCAATCCTTGTTCCTATAGGATTTTTTTCAAGCTTCAGCTCCGTTTCTGCTAGGGTGGTGACATAAAAATTTCACCAGAGGATTGCTTCACTTCAACAGAAAGTAATGCATCAGGCCAAGATCCGACATATCAAACTCGGTCCTCATCAATTGCTTAAAATTATTAAGCAATATATGATCATTTCCAGTATAGATTATAAGATAACTCCCACAATTTTTTTTGTTTTTAACGCCTCCTAATTTACAGGTTTTAGTCACTTCAATAGCCTTCGATGGTTATACGGGTATCCTTCATTTCAGCACACAATCACAAGTTTTTCGTCTTTATTTTTAGTATAAAGTGTATGCTCATAAGGACATTTTTTATAACCTGTAGTATTCAAATAAGTATATCAAGCTCGTGGAGCTTGTTTTATCCCATATAATGTTTTTCTAAATTTGAAAACTTTATGCTCGCGGCCATACTTAATGTAACCAGGGGTTTGATCAACATATACATGTTCTTGCAATTCTCCTTTTAAGAAGGCTGATTTCACGTCCAATTGATAAATTGGCAGACATTTAGCGTTGCTAGTGCCACCACCAACCAGATGGTGTCAAGTCTGACTACTGGAGCAAACACCTCTTTGTAATCCACACCATAATCATTCATATATCCTTTGGTCACCAAGCGCGCCTTGTACTTCTCAACTTCACCATTCATATATATTGAGTTTGGTTTTATAAAACCATTTAACTCCAATTGTTCTTTGCCCTTTTGGTAAATCAATAAGCTCCCAAGTGTCATTTTTTCATTTTCCAAAATTTAAGCATACATTGCCTCCTTCCATTTTGTTTCTTGGACAACACTTTCAAAATTTATTGGGTCACAATCTGCAAAGAATGAAAAATAAGAACTTGTCTCATAATTGATATTGACATCGGTTACCTGATAGTAGGAGTGTACATGACCGGGTTGTTTCAGGTTTTTGAAATATCAAACAAAACCATTTGTGTCGAGTTTTGAATATATAAATCAAACAAAACCAATAAACACGGGTTTTCAACTTCGGGTTTTTTCTGGTTTCTTTGGATTTTTCAGATTTTGGGGTTCTTTCGATAAAGTATTCATACAAACATATAATCTACTTGTACTTCAAATATTTCTTTAGTCCTACAAAATGTAACTATATAAGTTATTTCTCAAGAAAATAACAAAAAATATGATATGATTGATAACACTAAAATATCCAACCAAAAAATAATAATAAAATCGCATAAAATAAATATTGCAAATTAATAAGTAATAATGAAATTGATCGTAATTTAAAGTACTAAATCATGCAAAAATAAGTTTATTAAGCATTAGTTACATGACTAAATATTAAAAGATAGTAAAATTAGATCAATGTATTTTATAAATTTTTAAAATCTATGTAAAACTAAAAAAAATAAATATTCAATATTATTGTAATTCTTAGTGTTGAATTAATTTTCTTTTTACATTAAGAATAATTTGATTTTTATTTAATCTTTATTATAATTACCAACAAGTATAAACTATAATCTTTATTAGATCATTAAGAATTCTAACGTCAAAACAAGAAACAATTATATTAAAAGATAAAAACTATAATTAAAAAAAATATAAGAGATATTTAAAAATCATATCAAAGTACGTATTTTTACTATAAAATAAAATTTTAAAAATATATATATAATGTTGGTTTGTTCTCGGGTTGGTCTTTTTTAGTTGAAAACAAACCAACCCAAATATAGTCGGTTGTTTTTTCCAACAACAAACCAAGTCAAACCAAACCACTAGTAGGTTTTTTTTTTAATTTTACTCGATTTGCGATTTGGTTCGACTTTGTACGCCCCTATCTGATAGTCTTGCATCCATGTAGGTCTTCTTCTGACACGAGGAACAACTTTCACTGCTTCGATAGGTTCTTTTGTAGGTGGAAAAACCTCAACAGTTGTAGGAGCAGTTGCTAAAATTTCAGACCTTGGAGCTACATCTTTAGATTCATCATCACATAGAACTTGACTAGACAACTTTTCATCCCAGTTCCAAGTATTGCCTTCATCGAAAACAATATCTTACTAGTCACTATCTTTTTTGTCAAAGGATTAAATAGATTGTACGCCTTGAACTTCACTCTAAGACCAACAAAGACACACTTAACGCCTTTATCATCAATTTTTTTTCTCTTTACATCTGGGACATGTGCATAGGAAATGCAGCAAAAAATTTTGAAGTGATCTACAGTCGGTCTCCTTCCACTCCAAGCCTTCTCTGGTATGATATCTGAAAGAGCAAAGTAGAACTTCTATTTAAGATGTGGATACTCCAATATGCTGCATCAGGTCAAAATGCCTTCGGAACTCTTCCTTTAGCCAGCAAGCTTCGAACCATGACAAGAATGGTTCTGTCCTTTCTCTCCAAAACAGCATTTGTTGAGGTATATATTATTTTGTGAGCTTTTTTTTTAATGCCACAAGATTTACAAAATTCTTCAAATGCCTTTGAGCAATATTCGCCTCCACGATCTGTTCGAAGGCTTTTTATGGTTTTCTCTGTCTCATTCTCAACATGAGCTTTGAACTATTTAAATACTTTAAAAGCCTCTAATTTTTCGAGCGAAATAATATACCCAAGTCTTTCGAGAATAATCATCAATAAAGGCAATAAAAAAACCTTTAGAGATTGGTTTTATCATCCTACAAATGCCTGAGTGAACTAACTCCAACATCTCTTTTGCTCACCATGACTTGCCTTTCGGTAATTGAGACCGGTGTAGTTTGCAAGAACACATTATTCACATACTTGAGAAGGAACAAAAATTTCAGGAAGTCCCGTCACCATATTCTTCTTGTGAAGGATCTTCAAACAACCAAAATTTAGATGACCATATAAAAAATGCCACAACCATGAAGGTTCTCTCACTTCCGCTATAAAACAAGATTGAATATTTCAATCATCAAAAGTAACAACCTGTCATGACTCATTTTCACAATAGAGATAACTCTAGAAGAATCAGAAATCTCGCAAAAATCGTTCCTAAGAGTGATGACATATCCTTTTTCTAACAATTGACCAGAACTCAATAAATTACTTTTTAAAGCAGGATCTCAAAACATATTAGATATGTTCTCCGCACACCCATTTTTGGTTCTAAAATTGACATTACTCTTCCCTATTATATTCACAAGGGAGAGATCACCAAAACCAACCGTTGAATGGAAGCTTTCATTTAAATTAGAGAAGAAAGACTTATTTCCAGTCATGTGGTTACTATAACCAATATCCACATAGCAAAGAGCTTGCTCCTCATGACCATTTTCGTCGTGGACTGCCATTAACAAGGTTGCTCCTTGATTTTTCTCAGCAAAATTTTACTATTCTTCTTTATAACTAGGTAATCCAGTACGACATTCAGAACAATAATGTCCAAATATATGGCAAGGATAACATTCTACCTTAGATTTGTCAAAATCTTTTCCTCTGCCTTTGCCATAGTCATTATTATTGACTCTAAAATTCTTGTTCCACTCTTTGTTGCCATCATCCCCATTAATTTCCTCGATCTCCTCTCCCTGTTCCTCTACCTCTACCCCTTCCTCTCGAATGGGAAGAAATTAAAGTAGTAGCCTTCAAGTCCTACTCCTCAAAATTTGAACGTCAGTTCATCTTTTGCTCATGCACCAACAAGGAGCTTTGCAATTCGTCAAAAGACAAAGCATCTATGTCTTTTGACTCCTTAATCGAGCATACAACACAATCATATTTTGGTGACAAGGAAAGCAATATCTTTTGAACAATTGTGACATCGTTCATTTTCTCGCCATGAAATCGCATCTTGTTGCTTATCTCCATGGTTCTAGCACAAGAGCTAGTGACAATTTCACCCTCCTTCATCTGCAAAGTTTCTAACTCCCTCCTCCAAGCTTGAAGTTGTGCTCGCTTCACTCTTATCTTACCTTGATACTTTTTTTTTTCATGGAGTCCCATAAATCTTTGGAATTTTATTTGCAAAGAATAGTTTCAAAGAAGGGAGTTCAATAGCCTGAAAGAGGTAATTTTTGGCTTTCTTCATTCAAACTCTTTTGAGCATTCGTCAAAGCTTTGCCATCTGCTAGAGTGTCGATTCCATCCTCGACAATCAGCCAATACTCCTTTGACCGTGAAAAGTTTTCCATTAGCATACTCACATGGTCATATCCATTTAAACAAGGGACGGTTGCTTGTACTAAGTTGCTCTCTAAAGCCATAGATGAATAATGAATTTCTGGGTGAACTCTCCCACACAGTTTTTTTAAAAAAAATTTATTAAACCTGATTCTTGATACCATTAATAGAAAATAACAAGAAGAACGATGAAGAAAGTCAATTGAAATAATCAACATCAGAAAAATTATTATTGCACAGCTCTCTTATGTTCAATAGCAATCAAGAAAAGTCAATACATAGACTACTAGGACTCCTGATAGACGCTACTAACTCACTAAGAATATGCCCACTTCCTAATAATTAGGAATTGAACATTTCAACAAAATAAAAAGGCCAACAAACATTAAATAAATGATTTCTAAACAAAGGAACACTTCCAATATAAGAAACGGTTTCTTATGTTGACTCACCTTGATATATATGCATTAAAAGATGGTTTCAAACTAATACTTAAGCATGGACTCAACCCAAAAACGGATCGTCTTATTGCATCAAGACAAGTCAGCATAAACTCAACTAATATGACAACTCCAGAAGTAAAACAAGGAAAATAGACTAACACCATCTAATAATATAGAATCAACTAAAATAAAACGCTAAAATTTGGTTTCACGTGTACAAGTATCTAAAGTATTACAATTGATTTGAAAGAAAAATATAAGTCTCAAATGATATTATCCCTAGAATAGAGTAAAATCATAAATAAGGAAAAGGAGTGTCCGCTGAAATGACAAATAACTACCTCACAAATCTCCATAGAAAGCCTCGGCCAAGAAGAGAAGAGACAATAATCACGAAGATCAAGCATTTTAACAATGATAATTACTGTATGTACTTGAGGTTTTCCGGAGACGGAAGCATCATCTTTTTCTCATAAAAATCAAGAACAATTCTCGTATAGGATAACTCATGTCATTTGAAATTTAGAGAAGTGGACCTTTCTTTTAAATTTTAATTTGGTAGAATTGAATTGTGCAAAGAAAGGAATGATAATGGTTGACAATTCAATTGGTTGACAATAAGGAATCAACCATTCGAAGTTTATGATAATGGTACAATTTCAACAAATATAAATCAATGAAATCATTAAATTTCAAACTCTAATGTTTATGTCGCCAAGACTACAGCCTAGATGTGACATGGTGCCTAGAGCCACATGACATGGAATAACACAAGGTAGCATACATAAACAGAATAAATTAAATGGAACAAATAAGTCTTAATATCCATCATATCGTAAAAGAGAATCTTATAAAGAAAATATACATGAAATCTACAAACTATGTGAAAAGCCTCAAGTCATAAATGAGTTGCTAGGACAAGTCCTTAGATAGATCTTTTCTATTTAAAACTGAAAAGGAATAAAGTTGAAACTCAAAAAATTTATGTCCCCGAAACATGAGGGTTCACCAAAGAAGTGCAAGGTGAGGGGATTGTACTAACCACATCCAGAAGGATGTGCTTCAAAATCTATATTATGAAATGCGGCCGGTACTCGAAATGTATTGAGTATGAGAATAGTTCACTACCATGATATTAGGCCAGGCAATATCTAAAAAAACTAAAAATTTGTGGCATGTATATACAATAACTGATATAAACCACGGGAGCTTCAATATGCTGTAAATCTGCTCCCACACCGAAAAAAAAGAGGGTGTCCCACTTGATAGGGTAAGAAACATAAAATATGAGCTAAGGTGGATACACTAGAGATTGTGTCACGACCTGAGCCTACATCGTGGACGTGGCTGACACTTGAGAAAGAACCCTCATCCTATACAAATACCAATTGAAAACTAATTAACTCAAGCATATATAAGCATCAAACTAAAGGAATGCTAAATCAATAGTATATTAAATCTCAATGTCTTAATTCTCGAGGCGTTACAGTATGGTTCATTTAAAGTATGTTATTTTATGTAAATGATTTAGTAAGGTTTTTTAATGTAGACTCACCTTTATATATATACTTTGAAAGATGGTTTCACTAACACTTATGCGTGGACTCAAAATTTTCTTTCAAATTCCTTTATTTGACTACGATTCTAGAAATCTTGTTTCACTGTTCTTCCATATATTACATTATATGATTTTGTTGGAATCCCTTTCATATTCGATACATTCCACGTATTGACCTCGTACATTTTTGTGCAACATCCTTTTATGATGTAAATTTAGGTGTTCGTGGCCCTAGACTGGTGGCTTGTTGGAATGCAACATTCAATCAGCACTCGGCGATTCCTACTAATTTGGGGACTTCATGATTTTGTATTAGTTAGTTTTTAGGAATTGTTTATTTCAATCAGCACTTGGAGAGTCCTCATTTATTTCATATTAAGTAGCACTATTAGCTTTATTCAAAGACTAGTGATATTGTCTCATGGATCTCTTAAATTTTTATTGTTCAGTCTTGTGTTAACAGAAGTTTTAGCTTCTGCTTTAGTTTTCACAAGTATTGCTAAGAAATGTAACTAAAAAAAATACTACAATAATAATGTTCCTCCAACTATTCAAGAACAAATATTCTCTAGTGATGGATGCAAATAGACTTCTTTCCGTCTAGCAATATATGAAATACTTGAATATGTATAACGACTAATTACCATGTCTAATTAGACGATGAAGGTTATATGAAAATTCTTGAAAGATTTAAAAGATTTTAAAAAAAATCCATTGAGTACCCAATGATTCTAAGATTGCTTAACACAGAGAAAAAATATATTCAACCTCAAGAAAATAATTAAAAATGTCATGTATTAATGCAATTGGTGCACTTATAGATTGTTGGTTATATATATATATATATATATATATATATATATATATATATATATATATATATATATATATATATGTCATGTATTAGTGCAATTGGTGCACTTATAGATTGTTGGTTTTATATATATATATATATATATATATATATATATAATAAAAGGATCTAACTTTAAAACAAAAGACCGGGGTTAAATTACAAACTTTTAACACTATTAATAGTTTGCATAATTAACTTCTTCTACCTAATACACTTAAATTACATATTTAGTATGCAAAAATTAAATAATACAAGAATTACGCATACCAGCAAAAATTAAATAATAAATGAATTACGCATACCATTATAAATTCACTAATTATTAGTTTGAGTGTTTGACTTATTCAGGTTTATTCCTTTTAAATGAAAATTGATTTTGAGGAATCTATTTTTTTAAAATAGTAAGTACATTAATATATTTTCTAATTTCAAGTTAAATTGTAGATTTATTTTTATTTGAGCAGGTGCAAAATTTTATTTAATTACTACAAAATAACCAAAAGATTCTAGTATTGGTAAAATATATTCACTATAGTTAATTACAAATTGATAAATTTCATCTAGAATATTAAACACCAACTTACCTATTTAAATTAACTTTTAGATTAATTTATCTCATTATAAAATCAAATTTGGAATATAACATTAATACAAATTTTCCTTAATAACTTTAAGTATCAAGAAAAAAATTCTTTCATTGGGATATTTGGCAAACAATTTAATGACCAATGTGAAATTTCTGTATATAAATATGCATGATATTTCCTCTTTTTAGTACACATATGTTTAAGAGAGAATTAACTAATAGTATATTTTAGTATATTCTAACATGGAGCATAAGAAGACAGCACGATGCCAAAACATTTCATTGGCGAAAATAGAGAATGAATCTGCTCGACTCACCACATTCTCTAAACGACATTTTGGCTTATACAAAAAAGCTTGTGAACTTGTTAGAGAATGTGACGTCGATCTTGGAATTGTTATGTCTTCACCGAAAGGTATACCTTATTCCTTTAGTAGTCCAACCTCTAATGTGTTCATTGATCGTTTTATAAATCCTACAGCAAATTTAAGTTCAAGTGACCGCCTTGTTGCTGCAGAAGCACGCAAAAAGTAAGTCAATTTAATGATATTCTAAACGAATTGGACGAAAGAGAAAAAATTGCAAATGAAAAATTAGACCGAATGAATGAGGCTAGAGATCTAGGTTGGTGGGAGTCCATAGATCGATTGAATGTACATGATGTAATGAGGTTGGAAGCATGGTTGAAATCTGGTCAACTTAAATTGAACGAACATTTGGAGCAGCTAGAAAATGGAGTTTTATCTTCCTCACAGATTCCATCATATGATGCAAATATCTCACAAAATGTCTTCTAGACGAATTATCTTCAGATAATATTATTTATCAAAGTCCTTTTTCCTTAATTTTTTTGTTATTTATTCTTTTGTTTCAATTACGCTATTTAATTCTTGTACTTTGCGTGCAGTTTGCAATGATATTTATTGAAGACATTTATATTTATGATTACCCATTATCTCCAACTATGTTTGAATTAATACGCAAACTAATATAGGAATCTCTCAATTTATCTAAAACTATGTTTGAAGCACGTCATATCAAAAAAAAATTATGAAAATAGAGGAGAAAGAGATATATGAGACTAAAACTTACTAAAATACAAAAGGATATAACTCTTTGTGACGAAAGATTTTGATATAAATCAATATTTGAAGGAGAATATGAAGTCTTCTAGTCTTATTTCAAAGAGGTCTATAAGTTCCAACCAGTTAAATTCTTATTTTCGGATAACATAAAAAAATTAATGTAGTGTAAAACGCATCCAAGTACATTTAACAAGAATGCTGACAAAAGTAAGAATGTTAACCGAAGTCAAACTTTGGTCAAAACATTAAAGTTGAAACACCCAATGACATAAATTTACATCGGAAGCCTTGAGGCCCAAACGAACCATGCCATTAGCCTAAATTGGCCCTTTGGAGTTGATGGAACCGACGAAAATCACATCTAATACCTGAACTTCAAATGCTGACTAAAGTCACCCCTTCCACTTAAGAACTTCTATAGCGAGAAAAACTCACATAAAACTCAAATGAACGACCCGATGATCAAACTGTCTGTCCTATAAAGTCATAAATAACTTGAGGTCACTACAGGATCATTACATATTTATAATACAATCACACCTTAAAATAAATTTTAAAACTTCATGCTTCTATCGCGTAGAGATTCAATAAATGTAATTATCCAAAAATGAGTCATTTATAGAGTAGTAAGTGGGTTATTTACATCCTCTTACGGGACTGTGATGAGAATGAGGTTTCATTTTTTATTAGATCCATACAATTTCATATTAAAAATACACATATTTAATTACATCTCTTTGATTCTTTAATTTTGTAAAATTGAATTATGCAAAGAAAGGATAAGTCTTTCCTATAAAAAAAACACTAGAAATACTAAGAGAAAACAAGACAAAGAAAATAATTAGCTTTATACGTACTCACTTGAAGGACTAAGGAAAATCGAGAGCCTTTAATTTCTCCCATTTAATTGTCATAGTTTTCATTTTTAGAATCAAACGATAATAATTTTGACTAACATTTTACGATGTATATTCAGTCATTATATTGATATGCAAAAAGATATAATTTATAGTACCTTTCTTGTTATTTTTTAATATCTAAATTTTTTGTTGTAAAATATCAAAATTAATGTAATCGAATTTAATTTTTAAAATTTGTCAAATTGACTTATCAAAAATATATCATAACAATAGTGGTTAGAGTACGTAAAGAATAAGAATCATATTCATACGTACAAAAGTAGTTGAAGTAAAGATATGAAACAACCAAAAGAGGTTTGAAAGTTTTAACGTTATCCTAACTAAGCAAGAACTCTGGAAAAAATGAAGAGGAGTCAAATTTGAAAATAATAAATAAAGAAAGTGGAACTATTAACATTCTTGATAAATTATCACGAATGATGCCAAAAACAATGAGGATGATTAAAAAAAAAGGCATAATATATAAAAGGCATAGGCATAATACATAAATATATCCTTTAACTTGACTTCAAATCATATTTATGCCCTTCAATTTTGGGTATGCTCATTTATGCACTTAAACTTGTATAAAGTTAAACAAATAGACATGCATGTCCTACATGGTATCCAACATGTCATTTGTATTCTACGTAGTGTCGTATGTGTATCGTGCCACGTAGAACTCCTGTGCCTACTAGTTCAAGTTTATACAAATTTAAGTCTCTACTTGTGTATACCCAAAGTTGAAGGACATAAATGTGAAATGAGACCAAGTTAAAGGGCACATTTGTATATATATTATGCCCATATAAAAGTGCCTTTTAATATAATTCAAATGGCATCTACATTTTTCAATTTTGAGGTACTCAAATATAGTTAAATTTGTAGAACAATAAACAAGCATATACACATGTCCTACGTAACAATTTTCATCTTATGTGACATTCTACAAGTATTATGTCACATAGGACGTGTGTGTCTACTTGTGTACACATTAGATTGGATGACATAAATATCAATTCATACTATCATAATTTAGCAATCAATGATGAATTGGAGCTCTTCAAGCCAAACCTTAGCTTTCTCACTCAGTTCTTGAGGGAATTTTTGGGGTGATCTTGGAGGGATTTACGAATTTTAGAAGATTAATTTATAATGGATAGTTTTTAGGCTTAAAAGACCTATATAGGGCTTAGGATTAAGATCAAAGTAACATAGTTTAGGTATTAATCAATTAGAGAAAAGACTTAAAAGTCCTTTAAAAATAATTTTCAATTCATTCCTACATACGGTCTGTAGGTCCTTCTACGGACCGCTCTGGTCAACAATAGAACTGATGAGAGACTATTAGTTTAGACTAACTTTTTATGGCACTCATGTACGGCTTGTAGGTCTATCTGCGATCTATACATGCCAACAAAGAAACCAACCATAAACTTTAGAATTTCACGTAGTTTAGGGGTAACCTATGGGGACTATCTATGACTCGTACGTGGGGAGTAGGGATGTACAAAATCAAATCAAAAATTGAACAAAACTGCAAATCGAGTCAAACCGAAAAAAAATCCGACTAGTTTTTGGTTTGACTTGGTTTGGTGTCGAAAAAAACCCGACTATATTTGGATTGGTTTGGGTTCAACTAAAAAAAAAACAACCCGACATTAAATATATAATTTTAAAATTTTATTTTATACGTAAAAATACTTAATTTGATATAATTTTTAAAATCTCTTATACTTTTTCATAGTTTTTACTTTTTCATATATTTATTTCATGTTCGGAAGTTAGGATTCTTAATTATCTAATAAAGATTATAGTTCATGCATGTTGGTAATTATAAAAAAGTTTAAATAAAAATCAAAGTAATACTAATGCAAAATAAAAATCAATTAAACACTAAGAATGATAATAATATTGAATATTGAGTATACACAAGTATAGCTAAATTTGTATCACAATAAACAAGTATACACACATGTCCTACGTGACAATTCACATTTTATATAGTGTCCTACATGTATTATGTCACTAGGATGTGTATCTACTTGTATACACACAAAATAAGATGCCATAAATGTTATTTAAAATCAAGTTAAATGACACAATCATATATTATACTACCTCTGTCCATTTTTAATTATCATAGTTTCTTTTTTTAGAGTAAAACGATAATAACGTTGACTAACAGTTTTATGATGTATTTTTCCATCATATTGATATGCAAAATAATGGAATTTATAGTACTTTTCGTATAGTTTTTGAATATATAAATATTTTATTTCAAATTCGAATAAATATAATCTAATTTAACTCTGAAAATTCGTCAACTTAACTTTTGAAAAGCTCAATATAACAATTAAAAGTGGACATAGGAGTACAAAATAGTAGAAATGTAGTCCATAACTTCCTCATAACATAAAAAGATTCTCTTAGATGGTCCTAAAGTTAAAGAATCTATATATAAATTCTTTCAAAGTATATATTTCCTTGTGCAATTTTTCAACATTTACCTTTATTCCGTTCATGAAAGCAAATTCAATTTGTAACCTTTTAAGTTATATCTTAGCCTTAAGAATCTTTCTTTTCACAATATCTGTCTATAAATATTTACACATTAATTCCATCATCATATAACATACATACAAGTGTGATTAAAACTATGGCTTATTATTTCAGACTCTATTTCAGTTTGCATTTCTCCTTCATGTTCATCTCAACCTTCCCTCAAACTCTCCATAGCTAAAAATTACCATCTTTCCATCGTCGCGGATTATAATCTTCCTATTTCCCTATGGACCTCAAAACCGTTAAAAGTTAAATATAATACAACAAAATTATTAGACGATGAATCAGTATTCAGTTTCTTGATTAATATCGTCCGCGATGTACTTAACTATGGTCCGAAAAAAAATTATAACTCATTGTTCCTCAAGATTCCACGAATGGATTTTAACAACTCCGATTTTAAGTAAATTTTAAATTTCTCATTTCTTACTTTGGCTTTCATAATTTGTATCTATGAAGCCCCTGCTGATCTTAGGTCAACATGTATTATTGCCCTGAAGAATCAATTTTCGTGTTCTCAATCTAGACAAGCATCAAAATTGCTCGTGAGGATTTTGGGATCGAATACTGAAGAGCAATGGATGCGTTCAGTAAATCTAGCGATAACTAATTGGATCATGGAAATAAATTCCTCTTCTAATCATCATGATCATGCGATGAAAACACCATGTCCATTGTTTTCATACTCATTTTCGACACAAGGGCTATGGGAAGTTCAGCTATATTGCCCTGTTATTGCAATGGAAGTCGAAACGTCTACTTGTAGTAGTTTATCTGATGAAAGTTTGAGGCTTTCCCTCAACTTTCATCATCTTGAAGGAGTGATCCAATTAAATCATAGAGTTATCGTTCGAGAAAAGTGGATTGAAGTTATGGTGAACACCGATAACATAAGGTACATGTGTCTTCTTTGAACTAAATACTTTTGGCGTAAAACTTATATGTTGGTCAAACTAACTTATACGTTCTTCTTGATTTATTCACATGTTTGATGCTTATAACACAGATCAGCAAGATTTCTATTATGTTAGTCCAAATATTTTTCAAAAAATCCAAATACCTTGTGGTTAATAAATTGGCCGAATAATGCCCCTATCTCATTAAGCGCATTTCAGTTATTTTAACGGAGTAAAGTACATGCTTATAACATTCTTTTACTAAACACACAACTATTTATTATACAAAAAAGGGCTCAAATATGCCACCAAAGTTTGAGAATAGGTTCACTTATGTCATCCGTTAAAAGTTTGGCTCATCCGTGTCATTTTCGTTTGAGAAAAGGCTCAAATCAACTGTTGAAACACTTAAAAAGTGATTCCCAACACTTCATTATGAATTACTTTTAACCATCTAATCCAAGCAGGATCGCAATTTCTTAGGGAAAAGAACCTAAAGATTGAATTTTAACTTGATTTAAAAGTTCTATGTTCATGTAGGTGTGATGTTGTTAGGCTAGTGAATGAATCACTAATGGCAGAGAGAGGTGCAGGGGTATCAGAGAAGCATTTCCCTTCAAGAATATCATTGCAACTAACTCCAACACTTCAATCCAATGTGTTGAGCATATCTGTAAACAAGTCCTCTGACAATCCCTTAAGAGAAATTGGCATCGAAAAGACCGTTGAAGCGGGATTCGATCCACCAAACACTTACATGGGCTTAAAAGTCTCCGCGGGAGAGACAGTTGTTACAACCATGAAGCCGTGGAAATTTGAGCAATCTGTTAATGGAGATGGTGCAAATTCGAATTGGTTTCTTCATGATAGTGGAAATGGAAGAGAGGTATTTTCGTCAAAGCCTTCTGTTTTTTCATTAATTCAGCCAAAAGCTTGGTTCAACAATAGATATTCAAGTGTTAATGGGCCTTTTACTAAGCAAGGAGGGGTAATTTTTGCTGGAGATGAATATGGAGAAAGTGTGTGTTGGAAAGTGGATAAAAGGGCTATAGGAAAAACAATGGAATGGGAATTCAAAGGGAGACTTTGGTTAACATATTGGCCAAATAAACATATAACTAGAAGATTGGAATTTAGAGAAGTTCTTCATCTAAACTTGCATAGTTAATATTTGTTGTTATTGATTATTTCGGATAGATGGTTTATGTTACATCTTCTTCTTCAAGTGTGTGCGCTCTAGCTGCTTAGCCTGCATGAATGTGGGATGCTTCGTCTGTTGAGCTGGCCTTTTTATTATGTGTTGTAAAGTTATATTTGTTGTATTAATTGTCAAAATGATGCTTGCGTCTAAGGTTGGTAGGTTGTCTACATCACAACCGTTGAGATGCAGCTTTTATAGTACTAATTATTATTATTGGCATTGGAAGTGTTTTTTTCTCAATAATGCACGCCTTAAGAAAACTAGTACCAACTACTCTACTTGAGGAACCAAGTTCCTTAGGACTAACTGAAAACATCAAGGTATAGTGAAACTATACCTTCAAAGTATATACTTCTTTATATAGCAATTTATATACCTTCACTTCTTCCATATCCCCTCTCTTCATCTATTCTTTCTTCTCATATTTATATAGTGAAACTATCAAGTGGTTATATGTTAGTTAATTGAGTTTTTTTTTTGCTGACATATATATATTGAACTATAAAATAGGGTAAGATGTACGCAGATTTTATGAGGTAAGAAGGAAACAATCAGGATGTCTTAATCACTAGACGACTAAAGTCGTCACTTGGGCCCCCCAATTTTTTTAAAAAATACAGAAACATATTACTTAAAGTTATATGTATGTTTAATTTTTTAAAAAAAAAAACATGTAAGAAGTATAAAAAAAAAAATACAAAATAGCCATTAGTTTTTTCCACTTTTCTAGGGAATGAAATATTTTATGAAAATAATTTCCTTAAGTGGGAAATTGTGTTTTCTTATTTATCTCTGAAAAATTTGACCTTATATTACTATTTACCTTATACTTATCTTTTATTATTCTCTATTTTATTATTTTAATTTTAATTTTGAATTCTCTCCTTAAAAAATGATTTATTGTTGGTTACAAGTCAAAAAAAATAAATTGCTTTTGGGTGTCTTATTCAAAATCTTAAGAAGTGCAACTTGTAATCATTATATTGAAGGAACGCAAGACAATTTCAATATTATTATATCAACTTATCAAATTCATGAATCAAATTTTATTATTCTAACTTAATTTTATAATTTTTCTTGAACTTTTGTTATCGCTGATATTCTTCATTGATAAGTATGTATATATATATATATATATATATATATATATATATATATATTCTCGTTTTAGTTATTATTAAGAGAAATAATACAAGTACAACATAATGATTTAATGAAAATACTCAATCAAATAGAAAGACTTAATTTTTTTCCTAATGCATATATTGCTTAAAGAATAATGTTAACAATTCCTATAACTATTGCCTCAGCCGAAAGAAATTTTTTGAAACTAAAATTGATAAAATCTTATCTAAGATCAACAATATGAGTTTGAATGTATTAACTATATCATCAATTTAAACGGAATCACTAAAACAATTATTAGAAAACCGTAATTAATGATTTCACATCTAAGGCAAGAAAAATAGATTTTAAATAAAGGTCGAACTAATAAACAGATCCCTTAACTTATTGAGTTTTTTCCTTCAGGTACCTCAACTACGCCATTTTCCTTTTGAATCATTGAACCGCCCATAATTTGTTCATTTTAAACTCCGTTGGCTGATTTTGATTGTTTTTTTTAATTGTAAATGCCTTCAAATGTGTATGTATTGTAATAATTTTGATTGAAGAAATGAAGACAAATTGTGTGTTAGTCTCGTTTGTTTTCTAATGTGTTCAAATGACTTGAAGTAAAACACAATTATTCTCGAACAGTTTCACTATCAGTTGGACTAATGAGTTGTGTAACAATATATGTATCCTCTATGAATACTCCTCACAAAATCTAGTTCCACTATCAGCCAACAATACTGTTTAAAAGGAACAAATTATGGGTAGTTCAATGATTCAATCGGGAAATACCATAGTTAAGATACATGAGGGGGAAAATCCAACAAGTTTAGGAATTTGTTTATGTATTTGGATATATATATATATATATATATATATATATATATATATATATATATATATATATATATATATATATATATATATTACATGAGTATTATTTTTTTGAAGAAAAAATTTTAAAAAAATATTAGGGTCCGTCTTTAAGGTTTGACTTTAGGCCCCCAATTTTATTGAGCCAGCCCTGGAAATAATGCAATTTTTTAATGAAAAAATATAATAAAATCACTTTTACTTGACTTTTTACTTTTACTTGTATCTTTTAAGTTATCAAGAAAAAATAATTATTGTTTCCATGTTTTACTCTTGGCATTGATTACTTATTCCCCAAATAATTTTTCGAGACCTAATATAAAATATCAAAGGAATAATATGGTAAAATAACTATATCAATCATTATTTTCTTAACAAGCATGTCAAGTCTAAATGTAACAAATAAAATAAATGGAGAGAGTATACAGTTAGAATAAGAATCGCTGACTGAAGAATTTGTGTTGATATATCGATATTGGAATATTACTATTACGTTGATTTGATAAGTCTGTGTAATGATGAAATAGTGTTGCACTCTTTAATATAGCTAGTATATGTATTCGAGCGTTGCGCGGATATATTAATTTTTAATTATTTTAATTTCAAAAAATATCAAATAGTTTAAATATTTTTACACATTTGTCTTGCTTTATTTTTATGTTGTATTAATAATTATTATTTTTTCATGTTAGCAATTTTTTAATTCAAACTTTTCACATAAAATGTTAAAAATCATAAGATTAAATAACATGTTGATTTATTTTGCATAATTTTTCTTCGAATAAAGAAGGTTCAAAATATTTTTACATTCTTAAATTAGTATAAGATTAGATTTGAAAAATATTATGTCCTTTTCGTACCATTTTCTCTAAGGATCTATGGACAATTTATAGATTTCTACATTCTAAAAGTTAAAAACAACTCATTTTTATCTTAAGTATATAAATATTTTAAAAAATTTACTTTTCAAATAAATAACATATAATATGATTTCATCACTTCGTTTCCAACCTCCAAGTCCCCTATAAATGATATAACACTTTATTTTTTTTAAAAAAAAATGAAAATAATTAGCTATAGCTTATTATTTTCTTCTCATTAGTATTTTTGTTATTTATATAAAAAAAAAGATAAAAATTTTATTTTTATCAACACAAAATTTAGGCCGTAAACGTAATACTCTTTTGTAGTATTATATTATACTAAACATTTATGAGGTTATTTAATTATTTGTATGCCGTTTATATAAGGATAGTTATCCACTTTTTAAAAAATAAATAAATTCAATTTTTAAATTAATTTCTTTTAAAAAATTAATATATTTAAATAATATGTACTACATATGATTAAAAACTAAAAATAATTAATTTTAATAAGTATATTTATTTTTTATGAATTAATAAGAACGTAGAAATTTTATTATGTGACTAAGTTATATATCTATCCAAATATGCTCAAATAAAAAAAATAAAATTATCGAAGATATCCAATCTATATGACAATTAATAGTTTTATCGAACTTTATGAAAAACGTAAATAACATATGTTTAAACATTTTACTCTTCATAATAATACTACTTAATGTCTAAAGGCCATGAAGTAAAAATAAAACTAAATAAAGTATAGGCTTAATAATAGTTAATGTGTGATCATTAAAATTAATGAGGACAACTAATTAATTAGTCTAAATTGAGATGTTAAAATTTAAGATTATAATACATATTATCCTAAAGCGGTTATAATTATTAGTTTTAGAACCACAGTTTTGTTTCTAATTTTAAACATTATATTATGTAACTGTTTTTAAAAAATAGTTTTTAAAATTTTTAAATAGTTGCTTACTTTCTTATTCGCAAGAGTCCCTTTAGAGAATATAGATTCTTTTGCATAATTTTTTTTTAAAAAAATTGAGATTTTAAATTCATAGACAATTCATATCTTATATTAAAATATATAGGCACAACATAAAAACTTTTAAATTATATATAAATCCTATTATATAGAAGAGTGGTAAAGCGGACGACCAAAGGTATAGTGGTCATTTTACATTAATAACAAATGGGCAAATTTCATTTCCAAAAGCAATAAGGGCAAATATGTAATTTACATTAAAAAGGGACAAATTTCAATTTCAATAGCAAATTTTTGCAGATCCATTTCTCTTCCCTTTGTAGAACATCAGTCTTTCTTCAAACAAAAAAATTAAATTCATCCTTAGCACAAAAGAATTACTCGAACATGATTCTAAAGCATAATTTCTTCTAGCTCTCTTCTTTCAACAACCATTAATCGATTTGCAATTCAAAATTTCAGATATGTTTTCTTTCTTTGGTAAAACATGGTCAAAGAAAGGATTAGACGAAATAATAAATAATAATATAAATATAATTTAGAAATTTTATATCATAAACTTTGAAAGCAAGTAGAGAATTGACAGAAAATTGAGGTTAAAACATGCATAAATTTTATGATCAGTAAATTTTTCTAGGGAGAGTTTTTCTCAAAAATATATGATGCTGGTGGCGAATTGACAAATGCACTGGAGGAATGTAAGTTCCAAATTCTACTTTTATGAACTATAATATTGATTTCTAACAGCCCTGCGACTATTTCAAGTGCATGTATTCTTCAATCTCTAACTTGGTTCCATTCAAATGTTATTAGAGTAAGTCCACATAATGTTTTTCTCTTCATTTCAATAAAGCGAATTTCATTTTTTCAGCTTTTTCTCTTTGGAAATTATTTCCCTTTTCTTTACAAATTTTCACAAACTACTTGGTTGGATGAATAGGGAAGTTCTCGATCTATGTATCACGTCAAAATTAATTGAACTTCAAAATCTCTAACCAAAAAAATTAATAATTTATAATTATAATTATTATAATAAATAAAAAAATATGAAACATAGAGATGTATTTGTACAAGAAGTGTTTATAATTTTTTTTCTTTCTAAGTTGATAATTAAATTTAAAATAAAATTTTTTAATTTGTGATATATTCATTCATTTTGTCTGAATCTCAAAAATCTCTAACGAAAAAAATATGAATTATAATTATTATAATAAATAAAAAAATATGAAACATAGAGATGTATATGTACAAGAGGTGGAGTGGAGTAGGCTCCTACTTTTTAGGCTTTTAGCAGTGTAGGCTGTTGTTCTTCATTTTTTTGCCTTTTAGCAAATACTTTTCCCCCTTTGACCTGAATATCAAAAATCTCTAACCAAAAAAATTAATAATTTATAATTATAATTATTATAATAAATAAAAAAATATGAAACATAGAGATGTACATGTACAAGAAGTGTTTATAATTTATTTTTCTTTCTAGATTAATATTTAAATTTAAAAAAGAAGATAGGGGAAGTGGTTATAATACGTGTCTTAATGAATAATAATTTATAATTATAATTATTATAATAAATAAAAAAATATGAAACATAGAGATGTATATGTACAAGAAGTGTTTATAATTTATTTTTCTTTCTAGATTAATATTTAAATTTAAAAAAAAAGATAGGGGAAGTGGTTATAATACGTGTCTTAAAGAAAATATATATTGCTTTACACAATAACAAGTGGAGTGGAGTAGGCTCCTGCTTTTTAGGCTTTTAGCAGTGTAGGCTACTGTTTTTTATTTTTTTGCCTTTTAGCAAAGACTTCTCCCCCTTTGACTACCATATTACAGTGCATTCTTTATCACATTGATATGAAAAAAATTGCAATTTATAGTACTATTATAATATTTGAATATTAATTTTCTCTTTGCTTAAAATATTAAATTAATGTAATTAAAAGTGGACAAAGATTGTTCGTAATTATATAATATTTTAATTGTTTATTTCACGATAGGTAGGTCGTATCAATTTTTCGACAGCTTACTTACTTTTATCATAAAAAAGTTATCTATCCTAATTAATGTTTCAGATCTTACAGTTGGCTTTGTGAGCTTTCTTATTTGCGATGCCCCCACTAATCAAAAGCTTTATAGGAATTATTATAATGAATAAAAAATATGAAACATAGAGATGTTTATGTATAAGAAGTGTTTATAATTTTTTTCTCAAGATTAATATTTAAATTTAAAATAAAAATTTTTAATTTCTGATATGTTCATTCATTTTTTCTGAATATCAAAATTCTCTAACCAAAAAAATAAGAATAATAATTTATAATTATAATTATTAAAATAGATAAAAAAATATGAAACATAGAGATGTATATGTACAAGAAGTGTTTATAATTTCTTTTTCTTTGTAGATTAATATCTAAATTTAAAATTAAAAAGAAAAAGAAAAATAGGGGAACTGGTTATAATAATTATATGAGATGTACTACAGCAGTAAAAAGGATACGTGTCTTAAAGTAAATATATATTTCTTTACAAAATAACAAATGGAGTGATGTAGGCTCCTCCTTTTTAGGCTGTTAACATTAGTGTACGTTATTGTTTTCACTTTTTTTTTGGCTTTTAGCAAAGACTTTTCCTCCTTTTTATTTTAAATTTTATATATATATATATATATATATATATATATATATATATATATATATATATATATATACCTGCACAAGTTATGTCATTTTATATTTCGCTTATCATGACCCTATAAAATTGATCTAAACTCTGGAATAGGCTTTGATCAAACACTACTACTGGTATGTTACTTTTCAAAACTATAGTAATCTGTTGATTCTTTCACATTTTTCATCACATTTTATTTGTACATCATGCTATTTTTTTCTTTCTCTATAAGGGTTAAAATTTGGGTTGTGTTATTCTGTTTCCACCTCTTCATGATTTATCAGTACTTGAGATTTTTAATATCGTCATCATATGTTCGTTTACTATCTGCTGATGATCTAATTTGAAACTCTTGAACTGAATTTTTCCAAGACAAGTTTAAAGGTAAATATTAAAGATATTTCATAAATTTTTTGTCCAGATTGATTAATCCTTTAATATTAATGTCACTATTATGAATCCATTTCTTTATAAATAATGATCCTTTAGTCTTATACATATAAAATATTTTGAGTTGTATGTTATGGCTTACCAAGATTTTCTTAATCTTGGATGAGGGTTGTCATTTTTACACCTATTGAGCTTTGTTCAACTTTATTTGGTCATATTGTCACTTTGCTTTCTTGACTGTTTTTGCAATCTTTTACTATAAACATAATATTAATCTTTAAATAAGATCTCATTTCATACATTTGTAATTGATGCTTTACATTCCAAACATTTGACTTTCTTATTTTCTTTCACTAATTCTCTATTCTATTCCAATACGACAAAATGTAGTGTTTGTGCTATTCTGGTTGACATTATCTTGCTAAATGATCTATTTATGAGAGAGTTTAAAAAAATAACATACTTCTGTTCATATTGGTGTTATTGTATAAAATGTCTTATGTCAATCGTGAAATAGGGCTTCAAAGATGAGGCTTTTAGTTGAAGCTTAATGTTGCCACATTTTTTCCATTTTGTCTTGTATAAGTTATGTGATGTGATTATGTGCTAACATGTGATTTTTTATCAAAGATGATCCAGAAGATCCAAGCATGAAAGATGTATCTGTTTTTGTCTAATTCTATACAGTATGTAAATGTATGTAATTAGTATTCCCACATATGAAAATGTTAAACTATGTAAGTATCTCACTTCGACATTCAGTAGTATGACATTCACATGAAAATATATTATGAACAAATTTGGCAGCTATAATGTGTTCGAATTACTAATTTTTCTCATTGAAATATTAATTTTGTTTGTTTAATATGCAACTAATTAAATTTAGGTCCATTATAAATACCTATAATGCTCCCAACTACAGCATCATCAGCTGAAAGCATGTCTGCAAGCCTAGAGCAATATTATGCATACAAATTTAGCAACTCCTAAATGTTAATTGCTAATTTGTTAACTTTCAGCTACTCTTGATGTTCAGTTTCTTCATACGGTCAATTTGCTTAGTAAACAGTGCATTTGTTTTGTGAACAAAATGCTATTTAACCATGTAATGTTGTGAAGTATGCTAATAGTTCAATACAAAATAGTCATCTAATATTGTAAAGTATGCTAATAGTCCAATACAAAACAGCCAAGCAGAGCTGATACCTGCACTTTGATATATATTGTCCTTAATTCAAAGACAAAATTATCATTTTTATATCCTATTGTTTCAAATCAAAATGTACAAGGGAAGTGACCACAATGTTTTATGGCTAACATGTATTCATATGTATGAAAGTAATTCCCAATTGAAGTTTTATTATTGAAGGGAATTTTCACCGTGCTTAAGAAATCTTGGTGAAATATTTTGTCTTGATACCGTAGGTAAATCAAACAAAAATAAAAGACAAGACTTGACCAATAATGTATTATAAAATAAAACATATATCATAAAATGAAATTAAAATAAATACATAAAATATTAAAATATTAAATGTTGGGCCCGTGCTTAGCACGGGCAACACTCATCTAGTTTTACTTAGAAATATTAATAATTTATGTATTTATACATTTTAGTAAATTTACGAAAATACTTTTTAAATTATTTTTAATCTAATTAGATAATTATTAATATTTTTCCGCAATTCATGGTAATATTGGTTGACCCCCACCACTTCATCAAAGGCCTATATGTACTCCTTATTTACCGCTTCTGTAATGTAACTTGTGTTTTTTTAAACATGTTTACAATAAATTTAAAATTGGTAAAAGGGTCTGATATACCCCTCAACTTTGTCATTTAGAGCTGATATATCCCTTATTATGAAAGTGGCTCATATATACCCCTACTTGTAAACAAATGGCTCACATATACCCTTTTCCTCTAACGGAAATGAAAAAAATAATAATTTTAATCTTAATTTTTATTATTTTTTTCTAAAAAATATAATCCTATATAAGTAAATTTAATCCTTGTCAAACATATTTTTTTTGACTTTTTTTTGTTTCAATGACTAATTTATAATTATTATTTTGATAATCAAATTTATTTATGTTTCACTAATATTTTTGTAAAACTTATTGTAGATGACCAAATGTTTTTTTCGAATACGAAATTAAATTACAATACACAGACAAAAAATGGTTTAATTTTTTTTCTTTGAACTAAGGTCTGAAGTAAAAAAATAATTTATGTATGAAAAAAAATTAAAATATACCTTGAACTTTGATAGAAGAATCATATATACCCCTAAATAATTTTTTAGAAAAAATAAGAAGTAATAAATATAAATTTAAAACTAATTTTTAACTTCCGTTAAATGAAGGATATATGTGAGCCATTTTGTAACGGCAGGGGTATATGTGAGCCGTTTGTATAATGGTAAGGGCATATATGAGCCACTTTTATAACGAGGGTTATATCAGCTTCAAATGACAAAGTTGAGGAGTATATCAAACCCTTTTCCCTTTAAAATTTAATTCTAATTTAAAAATTAGAAGTTAAATTAATTAAAAAGGCCAAATATAAAAAATTATTGCAACTTAGATTATAAAGCTAATAAAATGTTAATATCAATAGTCCTCCTTTCTTTATTTGTGAATCATATTGTACGGTTTAAAAGTAAATAAAACCACACATATACTTTTAATATGCAATGTTATCAACAATATTTTTATAGATATATTATGTATTTACATGTCCTTCAGTTAAACTGAATTAAATACTTGTAACAACGATACATGTAATTAGGAAAAATTATCAGTTAGACAATCATCAAATTTTAATGTTCACATACAATAGAAAATAAGTGCAAAGTAAAGAAACTTTGATATACGTTTGTCTATGTTGGATTTTTTTGCAATTTGTAGGAAGATACAAATTAATCATGTAATTTATCACTTACAAAAATAGAACTTATATCAAATCAACAATGTAAATGAGTCTAAAAGACACAAAGGTTAAAATATAAGTACATAGCAGTGTTTGCATACATTAATATCACTTCAATTAAAGTCTGTGTTAAACTAAAAATATATGTATTTTTAAGTACTCATTTCTCAATCTCAATTAAGATAATTATCTCTTTTGCAAGAATAACTCTTCTATAATAGCAATAAATATAAATTTTAATGCACTTACACTATTTAGATCGTTCAGTACTCTAATCTCTCACTCGATAGATATTTTTCTATTACAATTGATACTTTGATCTTTCATTCAATTGATACTCTCTTTTATTGTTTCTTTAAGTGATTGAATCATCTAACACTCAAACAATGATCAATCACAATTCAATAACTTAGCATACGAAACAAAGAGAGATGGATAAAGATAATTAAGAAATTTGGTATCTAGTTTTAAATTATAATAGATAAATTTTAAAATTGTTTCCACGTTAATTTACAACAGTTTCAAAATAAATGTATTTTTTTTGAATTGTAATTTATTTATATTTATAATTACAAATAATTAATTTTAGTTATACAAAGAAATTGGAATTTTGATGTTGATTTTGATTTTGGAGAAGTATAATATTATTAAAATAGAGAAAAAAGGACATTGAACTTCATATATATATTTAGATGGTGTAAATAAGGAGCATTTTGTTGTGTGTAGTGTAAAAACATGTTAAAATTGCTTAAAATTAAATGGGTAATTTTTAAAATTGCGTAGTTTAAAAAAAATCTGCTTTTATAATTGTAATCTCTTATTATTTTATAATTACAAATAATTATTTTTTACTGTTAAAAATTTGAAAAACAATTATGATATTGAAACATGATACTTTTATCGTGCGTGACTTATTTTTTCTCTTATATTATATAAAGATGTATTTTTACTTTAATGATACATAATATTCAGTAATAAAAAAGAAAAAAATGATAAGTTTAAAAAAAAAGTAAACTAAACAATACAAATAAAATTACGCCCACTTCTTATTCACAAATAATATAATATTCAATTTTTTAAAAAATAATAAGAAGTTAAAAAAAAAAAAAACTAAATAGACTACTCTCTCCCCATATTAGCCATATATAAAAATCGGTAGCTTTTTTTAAAAATGAAAAGGATATGGATTTTGTATTAATTATGGTAACTTTCAAATTTTAAAAAGAATTACTTTATTAAATTAAGTGAAGAAGGTGGTCAAATTTATTTTGTAAGAAATTCGGGCCAAGGGGGAAATTTGTTGGGTTTTATTTGCCCTGATTTTGTCACGACCCAAAATGAACCGCGAGTGGCACCCACACTTATCCTCCTATGTGAGCGAATCAACAAATCTAAACCCCAACATTTACCAATATTTCAACCATAGTGAACAAAATATAATGCGGAAGACTCAAAACTCATTAACGAAAATCAATTAAATAACTTCTAAAACTCAATACTTATTATTCCCAAAATCTGGAAGTCATCACATCAAGAACATCTATCCTCAAATTTCTAAATCTAAGAGTATTAGGAAGATAAAATAAGTAAAAGGATGGTCCATGTTCGAACTTCAAGACATCAAGACGCGAAGGAGAGAATCCAGCACGAGTTAGGAACAATAGCTCACCCTGAATTCTGATATGCTGGAGACTGGCTAGAGTTGAGGGCGAGTCGAAGTCGATGGCGCACTTGCTGCACTCCACAAAATAACAAAGAAGGAAATACAAGTAGGGGTCAGTAGAAGGAACAAGTACTGAGTAGGTATCATCGGCCAACTCAGAATAGAAAACAATATATATTGAATAATAACATAAAATCAACCATAATACTTAACAGGTGACAATCAACAAGTACAATAACCATTGACAACAACACCAAGCATACCTATGAGGACTCAAACCTCCACACCATACTCATTTGGGAAAAAGGTTCTTCGAATTGAGTACATTAACATAATTCAAAAATTACTTCTCTTCATTATTATCGTGTCGGAACGTGACACTCCGATCCCCTAATTCTACGTGTCGGAACGTGACACCCGATCCCATAATGCTACATATCGGAACGTGACACCCGATCCCTTAATACTACGTGTCGGAACGTGACACTCCGATCCCTTAATGCTATGTGTCGGAACGTGACACCCGATCCATTTATCTCATTACTTTAGTTCATCAAGCCTTCTTTATGTCAAGGCATCATCTTAATGGAGAGGGCTAAGATTAAAGATTTCCACAATCACAACATACAAACACACAATCAAGCATATAGAAAACTTTACAATACTACCTAACACATATCGATCGCTATTTTGAGTTTATCTATCAGATAGAAACAAACCATAACCTACCTCCACCGAAGAATCGTGATCCAACAAGCTACTTCCCAATGCCTTTGCTTTCCTCTTCGCTTCTCCCTTTTCTCGCTCGTTCTCCCTCTCTCTGTTCTTTGTATCCTCTCCAAATTTTTTTTCTTTTACCCTAGTTATCATATAATTCATTATGAAAAAAGTAACCCATTATTTATTTCAAGGTTTTATCCTTTAACCCCCAAGTAAATAAATTATTAAACTTACCCCACTAATTTCATAAAGTTTGTCATCAATGGTCCAAAAAACCCCTTTAAAACTTTTAGCAGAAATCCGACCCAGTCAGGGTTACGCAACTCATGACGGTCCGTCCTAGCTATGACGGGCCGTCCTGCAGGTCCGTCACAAAGTTCAGAGAGTCAAATTCATTAACGATTTTTGTGACGGTCCGTCATATCTACGACGGTCCGTGCTGCAGTTCCGTCGCGAAGTTCAGAGAGTCGATCCCAGCACCCAGATTGTAGAGTTAAAATGTTTTGGCACGAAAACGCTCGACAGACTGTTGTGCCTATGACGGTTCGTCCTACTTGTCGTCGAGGTAAATGAGGAGAGAAACAGGAAAATTACACAAGTATGGGACGACGGGGTCCATGACGGTTCGTCATGACCATGACGGTCCGTCGCGTGATCCGTCGACCCAGTCAGTTTTTATCACAAATGATTCTACTGCTCGAAACGACTAAACAGATCGTTACAATAGATACCAATTTACCCATCGTTCGTCCTCGAACGATCAGAAGAAGAAAAGCAAGGGCGAGAAAGAGTACCTGAATCTGTAAAAAGATGTGGATATCTTTCTTGCATATCAGCCTCATTCTCCCAAGTGGACTCTTGAATTGGCCGATTCTTCCACCGAACCTTGATAGATGCAATCTCCTTTGATCTCAACTTGAGGACCTCTCTACCTAAAATAGCAACAGGCTCCTCCTCATAAGACAAATTCTCATCAAGGAGAACTGAATCCCAGCGAATAATGTAGTTTCCATCCCCATGGTATTTTTTCAGCATAGACTCATGAAATACCGGGTGCACTCCTGACAGTCCTGGAGGCAAGGCTAATTCATAAGCTACCTCCTCCACGCGCTTCAGAACTTCAAATGGACCAATATACCTCGGACTAAGCTTACCTCGCTTACGAAACCGCATCACACCCTTCTTGGGTGAAACCTTCAGTAAGACTTGTTCACCCTCCATAAAATCCATGTCCCTAACCCTCCGATCTGCATATTCTTTCTGCTTGTTCTGAGCTGCTAGAAGCTTTTCCTGAATGAATTTTACTTTATCTAATGATTCCCTCAAAAGATCGGTACCCCATGGTCTCACCTCAAATGCATCAAACCAACCAATGGGAGACCTACATCTCCTCCCATACAGTGCCTCAAATGGGGCCATATCAATACTTGAGTGATAGCTATTATTGTATGAGAACTCTGCTAAGGGTAAGAAGTTATCCCAATGACCACCAAATTCTATCACACATGCACGAAACATATCTTCCAACACCTGAATCGTTCGCTCAGACTGACCATCGAACTGAGGGTGAAATGCAGTACTAAGATCCAACCTAGTACCTAATTCAGCATGCAATGTTCTCCAAAACATAGAAGTAAACTGCGTACCTCTATCTGATATGATGGAAAGTGGAACTCCATGCAATCGAATGATTTATGAGATATAGAGTTTGGCTAACTTCTCTGCATTGTAAGTCATCTTGACCGGAATGAAGTGAGTAGACTTAGTTAACCTATCAACAATTACCCAAATGGAGTCATACTTACCCAAGGTCTTTGGAAGACCAACTACAAAATCCATTGCAATTCTCTCCCACTTCCATTCTGGAATGGGCATTCTCTGAAGTGTCCCTCCAAGCCTCTGGTGTTCATACTTTACCTGCTGACAATTCGGGCATTGGGCAGCAAAATCAACAATGTCACGCTTCATCCTACTCAACCAGAAATGTTGCTTTAGGTCACGGTACATCTTGGTTGCACCAGGATGTATAGAATACCTTGAACTATGAGCCTCTGTAAGAATAGTGTGAATCAAATCATCGACGCGGGGCACACATACCCTTCCCTTAATTCTCAAAACTCCTTCCTCATCAATTTTTGCTTCTTTAGACTCTCCTCGCAATACCATATCTCAAATCCGGATCAGTTTCTCATCAGTAAACTGTTTTCCCTTAATCTTGTCAAGAAAGGAAGATCTTGCCTCCACACAGGCCAAAAATCCTCCCTTCTCCAGTACTTCCAACCTCATAAAGTAATTAGCTAGAGTCTGAACCTATCTAGCCAATGGGCGTCTAGAAACCTGCAAGTGCGCTAGACTTTCCATGCTCCCTGCCTTTCTACTTAAAGCATCTGCCACAACATTAGCTTTTCCTGGGTGATACAAGATAGTAATATCATAGTCCTTCAGTAGTTCCATCCACCTCCTCTGTCTCAAATTCAAATCTTTCTGAGTAAAGACATACTGTAAACTACGATGATCTGTATAGATTTCACACCTAATCCCATATAGATAATGTCTCCATTGCTTTAATGCAAACACTACTGCAGCCAACTCCAAATCATGGGTTGGATAGTTGCGTTCATGCACCTTTAGTTGCCTCGAATCATAAGCAATTATATTCTTCTCCTGCATTAGCACTGCACCCAAACCAAAATAAGATGCATCACAGTAAACAATGAAATTCTTACCTTCCACTGGCAAGGTAAGAATTGGTGCAGTAGTCAACAAGGTCTTGAGGTTCTGGAAGCTTTCTTCACATTCGTCCGACCACACAAAAGGAACATTCTGCTTAGTCAAATTTGTCAGTTGGGAAGCAACAGAAGAGAATCCCTTGACAAATCGACGGTAGGAGCTAGCTAAACCAACAAAGCTCCTTACCTCTGTAACATTAGTATGTCTTACCCATATCTTCACTACTTCAAACTTGGAAGGATCCACCATCATCCCATCCTTAGAAACCACGTGCCCCAAGAACGACACTGAATCTAGCAAAAACTCACACTTGGAGAATTTGGCATAAAGCCTTTTCCCCCTCAACAATTTCAATACAATTTTCAAATGCTCCTCATGTTCTTTCCTGCTCTTTGAGTATATCAGTATATTATCAATAAATACGATAAAAAAAAGATCCAGATATGGCTTAAAAATCCCGTTCATCAGGCTCATGAAAGCAGCAGGGGCATTCGTAAGCCCAAAAGACATTACTAAGAATTCATAATGCCCATACCTGGTTCGAAAAGCAGTCTTTGGCACATCTGCTGCCCGTATCTTCAATTGATGATAACCAGATCTCGAATCGATCACCTTGTAACTGATCGAACAAATCATCAATGCGAGGAAGAGGATACTTGTTCTTAATAGTTACCTTATTCAGTTGCCTGTAGTCTATGCACATCTGAAAACTTCAATCCTTCTTCTTCACAAATAAAACCGGAGCATCCCAAGGGGATGCACTTGGCCTAATAAAGCCTTTACTTAAAAAATCCTGAAGTTGGGCCTTTAACTCCCATAACTCAGCTGGAGCCATCCTATAAGGGGGTATGGAAATGGGGAGAGTACCCGGCTCCAAATCAATACAAAAATCAATATCCCTATCTGGTGGCATACCACGAAGGTCTGCAGGAAACACATCCAGAAACTCATGGACTATCGAAACAGACTCAATCGAAGGTACTTTGGAAGTATCATCCCTGAGATGGGCCATGAAAGCTAAACAACCCTTACTAACCATCCTCTTAGCACGAAGAAAAGAGATACTACGAACTGGGGTGGAAATATAGTCACCCTCCCACACTAGCGGATCTGTCCCAGGCTTGGCCAATGTCACAGTTTTAGCATTACAATCTAAGATTGCAAAATTTGGAGAAAGCCTAGTCATACCCAGAATTACATCGAAATCAACCATCTCTAGAATAATCAAGTCTACATGAGTATTTTTCCCCACAAAAGTCAAAAGACAAGACCTATACACCTTCTCAACTATCACAGACTCACCCACATGAGTAGAGACACGAATAGGCATGTCAAGCAAATCACAATGTAAATCAAGACCAGTAGCAAATGAGGAAGATACATATGAAAATGTGGATCCAGGATCAAATAATATAGAAGCCATGCAATTACAAACCAAAAGATTACCTGTGATAACAATATCAGATGTCTCTGCTTCAGATCTCCCAGGGAAAGCATAACAATGGGCCCTATCACCTGTCTGTCCGTTGCCCCTACCATGTTATGCTGCAGTAGTTCCAACTTGCTCGCCACCTCGGCTGATTTGGTGACCACCATTACCTTGACCAACACGTCCTCCAGAATGGCGGCCTCTCCCATGACCACCTCTACCTCTAATTATTGGGGGTCTGTAACTCTGTTTTGGACAATTTCTCCTAATATGTCCAGTCTCTCCACATCCATAACAATCTCTGGAGTCTAGCATAGGTCTCTGTGAGAATGACGAAGTCTGGGGATAACCTCCAAACTCAGAGAAATGTTGACTGGTCTGCGATGGAACACAGCTACAACCTGTAGTGAAGACTGAATAGGTCGGGCTGGGTAACCTCCTGAACTCTGCCCTCTGGAGTAAGAACCACTAAACTTTCCTCCCGTGCGAAACTTCTTAGAGTTCGACGCCATGGTGAAGTTATCT
This sequence comes from Solanum chmielewskii, assembly GCA_027704785.1. Taxonomy (NCBI): domain Eukaryota; kingdom Viridiplantae; phylum Streptophyta; class Magnoliopsida; order Solanales; family Solanaceae; genus Solanum; species Solanum chmielewskii. The sequence continues at coordinate 6,212,366 of JAKWIX010000327.1, forward strand.
GGCTTTACCCCCTCCACCTCTATCACAAAGTCAACCACTTCCTGAAAGGATTTTGCTGCAACAGCTACCTGTAAGGCTGGGATCTGCAAATCTGACCTCAATCCTTTCACAAAACGGTGAATCCGCTCTTGTGGACTGAAGCAAAGCTGGGTGGCATACCTGGATAGTGCACGAAATTTAGCCTCATAAGCAGTAACAGACATCCTGCCTTGCTCTAGACTAAGGAACTCATCTCTCCTCCTATCCCTCAACGTCCGGGGTATATACTTTTCCATAAATAAGCTAGAGAATGATGCCCAAGTCATAGGTGGTGCCTGTGCTGGTTGACACTCAACATACCACCGCCACCACATTTTGACATTTCCCTGAAACTGATAGGTCACAAACTCAACCCCGAACCGTTCTACTATGTCCATCTTATGTAGCAGCTCATGACAATCAACCAGAAAATCATAGACATCCTCAGATTCAGCACCCTTGAAAACTGGAGGTTTCAAATTCAAGAATTTAGTGAAAAGTTCATGGTGATCACTCGTCATTATAGGCCCTGTTGTTAACCTAGGAAACATGCCTACTTACAATGAGGTATCCATGCGGGGAGCCACAACAGCTACATGTTGTACCCCCGGAACCTGAGGTGCTGGTGCAGAAAACACTGGAGGTGTCTGGCCTTTATCAGATAACCCGTTAAGATAAGTAAGAACGTGGTTAATCATCTCTGGGGTAGGTTGGGGTGGTAATTCCTCATCCTACACTTGCTCATTTTCCCCTTCCTCACCCTCTCTTACTACCTCACCAGTCGGTGGAGGAGTCACCGCCCTAGTACTAGCTGGACCAGGCATTTGTACTCTACCTCTAGAGGACGTCCTCCCGCGACCTCTACCATGGCCTCTTGCCACTGCTCCTCTTCGAGCAACAGCCCCAGTGGCTGGGTCAGACGCACCCTGTCTTGCCGCTGTTGGTGTTGGCACAGTTGTTGCTCTAGTTCTAGCCATCTGCGAAATAGAGTGAGGATGTCAGATACCAATTTGTATCACCTAGATACCAATTGGATCCAAGTAATAACACGAAAGGAAGAAAGAATGGAATTTTTCCTAAAGTCCTATAGCCTCTCAAAGAAAGTAAGGGCGTCCCCCTATCGTACCTCAAGACTCTACTAGACTCGTTCTTGTGTGATGAGACCAACAAACCTAATGCTTTGATACCAAGTTTGTCACGACCCAAAACGAGCCGCGAGTGGCACCCACACTTATCCTCCTATGTGAGCGAACCAACAAATCTAAACCCCAACATTTACCAATATTTCAACCATAGTGAACAAAATATAATGCGGAAGACTCAAAACTCATTAACGAAAATCAATTAAATAACTTCTAAAACTTAATACTTACTATTCCCAAAATCTGGAAGTCATCCCATCAAGAACATCTATCCTCAAATTTCTAAATCTAAGAGTATTAGGAAGATAAAATAAGTAAAAGGATGGTCCATGTCCGAACTTGAAGACATCAAGGCGCGAAGGAGAGAATCCAGCACGAGCTAGGAACAATAGCTTAGCCTGAATTCTGATATGCTGGAGACTGGCTAGAGTTGAGGGTGATTCAAAGTCGATGGCGCACTTGCTGCACTCCACAAAATAACAAAGAAGGAAATACAAGTAGGGGTCAGTACAAGGAACAAGTACTGAGTAGGTATCATCGGCCAACTCAGAATAGAAAGCAATATATATTGAATAATAATATAAAATCAACCATAGTACTTAACAGGTGACAATCAACAAGTACAATAACCATTGACAACAACACCAAGCATACCTATGAGGACTCAAGCCTCCACACCATACTCATTTGGGAAAAAGGTTCTTCGAATTGAGGACATTAACATAATTCAAAAATTACTTCTCTTCATTATTATCGTGTCGGAACGTGACACTCCGATCCCCTAATTCTACGTATCGGAATGTGACACCAGATCCCATAATGCTATGTGCCGGAACGTGACACCCGATCCCTTAATACTACGTGTCGGAACATGACACTCCGATCCCTTAATGCTACGTGTCGGAACGTGACACTCGATCCATTTATCTCATTACTTTAGTTCATCAAGCCTTCTTTATGTCAAGGCATCATCTTAATGGAGAGGGCTAAGATTAAAGATTTCCATAATCACAACATACAAACACACAATCAAGCATATAGAAGACTTTACAATACTACCCAACACATATCGATCGCTATTTTGAGTTTATCTATCAGATAGAAACAAACCATAACCTACCTCCACCGAAGAATCGTGATCCAACAAGCTACTTCCCAATGCCTTTGCTTTCCTCTTCGCTTCTCCCTTTTCTCGCTCGTTCTCCCTCTCTCTGTTCTTTGTATCCTCTCCAAATTCTTTTTCTTTTACCCTAGTTATCATATAATTCATTGTGACAAAAGTAACCCATTATTTATTTCAAGGTTATATCCTTTAATCCCCAAGTAAATAAATTATTAAACTTACCCCACTAATTTCATAAAGTTTGTCATCAATGGTCCAAAACACCCCTTTAAAACTTTTTAGCAGAAATCCGACCCAGTCAGGGTTACGCAACTCATGACGGTCCGTCCTATCTATGACGGTCCGTCCTGCAGGTCTGTCACAAAGTTCAGAGAGTCAAATTCATTAACGAGTTTTGTGACGGTCCGTCATATCTACGACGGTCCATGCTGCAGTTCCATCGCGAAGTTCAGAGAGTCGATCCCAGCACCCAGATTTTAGAGTTGAAGTGTTTTGGCACGAAGACGCTCGACGAACCGTTGTGCCTATGACGGTTCGTCCTACTTGTCGTCGAGGGCAATGAGGAGAGCAACAGGAAAATTACACAAGTGTGGGACGACGGGGTCCATAACAATCCGTCGCGTGATCCGTCGACCTAGTCAGTTTTTATTACAAATGATTCTACTGCTCGAAACGACTAAATAGGTCATTATAGATTTCTTACCATAAATAGGTTTTCCTTTTAGGAAAAGGTTTAGAACTCTATAAATAGAGACATGTTCCTTCTAACTTAATCAGCATTCACAATGTAGTCTTAAAGGCTTTGAGAGTTTTGGTTAGGGGAAGAATTTGTGGGTCACAAGTTTGATACGTTATCACTTTTGTGAACCTCCCATGTATTCTGAGTGAATTTAGTTGAGGTTGTTTCCCTCTGTATTTATACTCTCATATTTATAGTGAATTGCTCATCTCCTTTGTGGACGTAGGTCGATTGATCGAACCACGTTAAATCTTTGTGTCTTTTGGTATATTTTTCATTGTCTTCCTGCTCATGATCTTACAAGGTTTGCTTTGCTAGCTTCCGCATTTAAACCTACTTATTTTCGATCCTAACAAATAGGAATCCCGTAAAGTATGAGTGCGTAGTTATGAATCCGACTATAGGTTGAGGGGACTTTTGGCTATTTTCTATTATTAGTTTGAGTGTTTCACTTATGGAGGTTAATTCTTCTCAAGTAAATATTAATTTACATGATGAAGGATCTATTATTTTTAAATTGTAAGTACATTAATATATTTTTTCTTTTCAAATTAAATAGTAGATATATTTTTATTTGAGCAGGTGCAAAATTTGATTTAGTTACTATAAAATAATCAAAATATTCTAGTATTGGTAAAATATATTCACAATAATCAATTACCAAATGATAAATTTCATCTAGAATACTAAACACCAACTTACCTATTTAAATTAACTTTTAGATGAATTTATCTTATTATAAAATCAAATTTGGGATATAACATTAATACAAATTTTCCTTAATAACTTTAAGTATCAATAAAAAATTGGTTTTATTGGAATATTTGGCAAATAATTTAATGACCAATGTGAAATTTCTGTATATAAATATGCATGATATTTCCTCTTTTTAGTACACATATTTTTAAGAGAGAATTAACTAATAGTATATTTTAGTATATTCTAACATGGAGCATAAGTAGACAGCAGGACACCAATAAATTTCATTAGCGAAATAGAGAATGAATCTGCTTGACTCACTACATTCTCTAAACGAAGTTCTGGCTTATACAAAAAAGCTTGTGAACTTGTTAGAGAATGTGATAATCTTGGAATTTTTATGTCTTCACCGAAAGGTATACCTTATTCCTTTAGTAGTCTAACCTCTAATGTGGTCATTAATTGTTTTATAAATCCTACAGCAAAATTAAGTTCAAGTGACCGCCTTCTTGCTGCAGAAGCACGCAAAAAAGTAAGTCAATTTAATGATATTCTAAACGAATTGGACGAAAGAGAAAAAATTGCAAATCAAAAATTAGACCGAATGAATGGAGCTTCATTAAATTGAACGAACACTTGGAGCAGCTAGAAAATGGAGCTTCACCCCCTCACAGATACCATCAGATGATGCAAATATCTCACCAAATATCTTCTAGACGCTACTAACTCACTAAGAATCTGCCCACTTCCTAATAATTAGGAATTGAACATTTCAGCAAAATAAAAAGGCCAACAAACATTATATAAATGATTTCTAAACAAAGGAACACTTCCAATATAAGAAACGGTTTCTTATGTTGAAGTAAAACAAGGAAAATAGACTAACACCATCTAATAATATGGAATAAACTAAAATAAAATGCTAAAATCTGGTTTCACGTGTACAAGTATCTAAAGTATTACAATTTATTTGAAAGAAAAATATAAGTCTCAAATAATATTATCCCTAGAATAGAGTAAAATAATAAAAATAAGGAGAAGGAGTATCCGCTGAGATGACAAATAACTACCTCACAAATCTCCATAGAAAGTCTCGGCCAAGAAGATAAGAGACAATAATCACGAAGATCAAGCATTTCAACAATGATAATTACTATATGTACTTAAGGTTTTCTAGAGACGGAAGCATCATCTTTTTGTCATAAAAATCAAGAACAATTCTCGAATAGGATAAGTCTTTCCTATAAAAAAACACTACACATACAAAGAGAAAAAGAGACAAAGAAAACAATTAGTTCTATACGTACTCGGTAGAAGGATGAAGAAAATCAAGATTAAAAGAAAAGGTAGTTTCTATACTTATATGTAAAATTTAAAGCTTTATCCCATGAAAAGAAAGAATAGTTTTGGTCAAGATAAGACAAGAAGTCGAAGTTGAAAAATATATATTTGAAATTCAATTGGTTGACAGTAAGGAATCAACCATTCAAAGTTTATGATAATGGTACAATTTCAACAAATATAAATCAATGAAAACATTAAATTTCAAACTCTAATGTTTATGTCGCCAACACTACAGCCTAGACGCGACATGGTACCTAGAGCCACATAACATGGAATAACGCAAGATAGCATACATAAACAGAATAAATTAAATGGCAGAAATAAGCCTTAATATCCATCATATCGTAAAAGAGAATATTATAAAGAAAATATACACGAAATCTACAAACTATATGAAAAGCCTCAAGTCATAAATGAGTTTCTAGGACAAGTCCTTAGATAGCTCTTTATAATTGAAACTGAAAAGGAATAAAGTTGAAACTCATAAAATTTATTTCCCCGAAACATGAGGGTTCACCAAAGAAGTGCAAGGTGAGGGGATCCTGTACTAACCACATCCAGAAGGATGTGCTTCAAAATCTATATTATGAAATGCGGCCGATACTCGAAATGTATTGAGTATGAGAATAGTTCACTACCATGATATTAGGTCATGCAATATCTAAAAAACTAAAAATTTGTGGGATGTACATAAAATAACTGATATTAACCACGGAGCTTCAATATGCAGTAAGTCTGCTCCCACACCAAAAAGTGAGTGTCCCACTTGATAGGGTAAGAAACATAAAATATGAGCTAAGGTGGATATACTAGAGATTGTGTCACGACCTGAGCCTACATCGTGGACGTGGCTGACACTTTAGAAAAAACCCTCATCCTATACAAATATTAATGGAAAACTAATTAACTCAAGCATATATAAGCATCAAACTAAAGGAATGCTAAATTAATAGTATATTAAATCTCAATGTCTTAAATCTCGAGGCGTTACAGTATGGTTCATTTAAAGTATGTCATTTTATGTAAATGATTTAGTAAGGTTTTTTAATGTAGACTCACCTTGATAAATATGCTTTGAAAGATGGTTTCAAAGTAACACTTATGCGTTGACTCAAAATTTCCTTTCAAATTCCTTTATTTGACTACGATTTTAGAAACTTGTTTCACTGTTCTTCCATATATTACTTTATATGATTTTGTTGGAATCCCTTTCATATTCGATACATTCCACGTATTGACCTCGTACATTTTTGTGCAACATCCTTTTATGATGTAAATTTAGGTGTTCGTGCCTAGACTGGTGGCTTGTTGGAATGCAACATTCAATCAACACTAGGCGAGTCCTACTAATTTGGGGACTTCATGATTTTGTTTTAGTTAGTTCTTAGGAATTGTTTATTTCAATCAGCACTTGGAGAGTCCTCCTTATTTGTTTCATATTAAGTAGCACTATTAGCTTATTCAAAGACTAGTGATATAGTCTTATGGATCACTTAAATTTTTATGGTTCAGTCTTGTGTTAAACATAAGTTTTAGCTTCTGCTTTAGTTTTCATAAGTATTGCTAAGAAATGAAACTAATAAAAAATGCTACAATAATAATGTTCCTCCAACTATTCAAGAACAAATATTCTCTAAAGGTGGATGCAATGAGACTTATTTCCGTCTAGCAATATATGAAATACTAGAATATGTATAACGACTAATTATCATGTCTAATTAGACGATGAAGGTTATATGAAAATTCTTGAAAGATTTAAAAGACTTTTAAAAAAATCCATTGAGTATCCAATGATTCTTAGATTGTTTGACACAGGAAAAGAATCTATTAAACCTCAAGTAAATAATTAAAAATGTCATGCATTAGTGCAGTTGGTGCACTTATAGATTGTTGGTTATATATATATATATATATATATATATATATATATATATATATATATATATATATATATATATAGTTATGTGAAGGGATTGTTATTTTATCGTTCAAGCTATGCCAATAAACTAACAAAGCAAGTGTCTCAGCACATAAAAGATATGTTATTTTCTTTGAGAAGAAAAAAACGAGCATTAATAAAATTTGAATGATCAATATCTGAGTCAAAAATGATTTGATCATGTAGATGCAAAATATTTATTTGATTGGCATAAAGCTTGATCACAAATGAGTTATTTGTTAACATATGGAAGCACAACAATATCTTGGCATTCAAAGAATCAAACATTGGTAACCACTTCTTCAGATCATGCAAATATGATATTTACCTATGAAGTAAGCCGGGGGTGTCTTTGGTTGGAATCAAGGTAAGCCGGGAGTGTCTTTGGTTGGAATCAAGGTAAGCCGGGAGTGTCTTTGGTTGGAATCAAGGTCTATCATATTCACAAAACGTGTAATTTTCCTTTTTTAGAGAATATTCATGTCACTATAAACTAAAATAATATATAACTCAAATGAAAATAGATACAATCAAAGGAGATCAGACACAATATATTTCACGAAAATTCCTTTTCACACATGATCTTCAACAAAATTGTGAGATAGATTTTTAAAGACCCGTACAAGTGATAATCTTATAAACTTATTCACTAAGGATTGCCAACATTAATATTTGAGAAGTTGTGATATAAGATTAGAATGCATCATATCCGATATCAAGTAAAATTTTTATCGAGGGAGAAAAATATGTGTTGTATTATTTTCCTTAACCATGATTTTACCCCAATTGGGTTTTCCTGGTATGAATTTTAACGAGACAAAATTCAAAGCGCATGAAAAGATGTGTGTACTCTTTTTTCTTCACTCAGAATCTTTTTCTATGAGGATTTTTCCTCATAAGATTTTAACGAGGCATATTAATTATAGACATCCAAGAGGGGGTGTTATTAAATTATATAGTATGGATGTCGACTAAACCAAGAAGTTACTACTTCCCTTCATGATGAAAATAACCTCCGTCTTTATGATCATTATTCTTGTAAACTTTCATCTTCATAACCTCCTCTATTATATTCATGTTTATGACTAACCTTTTATATGCCTATATGTCAAATTATAAAAAGAGGCATATATCAGGGAATAAAGGTTAATATTATACACACTTCAAGATTTCGTGAACACTCAAACACTTGATAAAAAGAAAATTATCTTACATTATTCTTCTTGTCTTATATTCTTTTTTCTCTTATCTTTATATTGTTCTTATGTTCTTAAATTTTACAATACAATAAAATATTTGTCAAATAAATAAAAAAAAATAATTCTTGTGCTTGTAAGACTGTCAATCATAATCATATACAACAGAAAAGAAAACAAAAGCAAAGAAAAGTCAAATGGGAGTGGAAATTGGATACAAAGTAATAGGAATTACATATTCATTACATTCAAACTAAAGCACTCCATGTAGAAAAAGAATAATGATAAATAGAGGAAGTTCCCAATTACTAACACGCCCCGAGCTATCTTCTTGATGTAAACACGGGATCCAAAATTACAAGTGACACCAAGATAACTCTGAAATTGACATATCATAAGCATACCAAACTAATTTGAATAAAGAGATACTACGCAGAATCTAAAATAGTGGTAACTGAAAGTGGGGAATACGTAACTAGATTGAATATATGAAATATACTAAAAGTTCAATAATACTTGAAATATCAAACTCAAATCTAAAGCTGAACTTAATAATATGTCTGAAAAAGGCTTTACTAACTAAAGTTGCTAGGACATGCCCCAACTAACTCTGAAAAAAATTAAAACTCAAATGAAAGACTAAATATGTAAAATATGTATGATATTCTCGAAGTACGAAGACTCACCACTGAAGCTGCTTGGTACGGATCGGAAATCAATCTGTGAAGGATCTGAATATTGAGTATATTAACCTACATCATGAAAGAAGGTAGCATATTGTCTGCGTCAGTACATGGAATGTACTGAGCATGCATGGTATAAAATATAGCTAAATAAACATATAAACTGAACAAAGCGGAATTGATCAATGACATAAATGAATTGGGTGAACTTACGTTTGTACTATTTGACTATCATTTAACCATGTCTGAAATTCATTAACTCGTGAGATTTAGCCTCTCTCAACTATCTTGGAAAGAATTTGTCTTGAAAAGCTCCAATAAAACACTCCCCAGTTACAGGATCTTCATCCACACTCTTGTTTTCTTTCCACTGAGTGTTTAATATGTGAGAAACATCCTAAAGCTTGTAGGGTGCCAACTCTACCCTATAAGTACCAGTCACTTGCATCACTCTAAATATTTTCTTAACCTTATCAATGAAGTTTTGTAGGTCCTCACCAACAGTCAACCCTATAAACTCTGGCGGATTCATCCGAATAAAATCTTGAACTTTGGTTCTTGCTGATCCAACATTAATATTAGTAGAAATTGGAACGTGCTAATTGTTCTGGTTAGTAGTCATACTCTGAGCCAAAAGATGAATCGCATTCCAAAACTCTACATTCAAAACCTCCTGGTCTGAGACTGTAGGAACTACTTTAGCATTGCGTGCATTTGGATTTCTTAAGTAAGCTTTACGAGGAGACATGATCTGAAACGCATGACGATGAATTAGAAAGAAAATAATACACCCACACGATAATAATAGCCAGAAAGTAAAGTTCTTTCTAAAACACTTTGTAGCCTCTCTCTCATTATATGTGGTGCACTTCACACCTGTGAAACAGAATTTACTTAGTGCGACTTTCAGACATCATATGACTCTTGAACCTAATGTTCTGATACCAAGTTTTCATGCCTCGAGGCTACCCCTTTGATGTAAACACACGACCTATTATCATGAGTGACCCCAAACAAGCCCTGAAGCTGTCATATCATACGCATACTAAAACAATCTGAATAAATAGATATTGTGCGGAAACCAAAACAGTGGTAATTGAAAACGGGGAATACCCAACTAGTCTGAATATATGAAATATACTAAGATTTCAATAATATCTAAAATATCAAACTCAAGTCTAAAGGTGAATCTAATCATATGTCCAAAAATCCTCTACTAACTTAAGTAGTCGGGACATGCCCCCAGATTAGCCTAGAAAAAGTTAAATTTACATGAAAGACTAAATACGAAAAAACATGTATGTTTTCCTCAAAGTATAATGACTAACTACTGAAGTTGTTGAGTACAGACCAAGAACCGATCTATGTATGAGATAGATGTTGTACCTGAACCTACCTCATAAAAGGATGTAGCACATAATATGCGTTAGTACTTGGGAATGTATTGAACATGCAAGATATATAATATATCTGAACAAACATATAAACTGAACATAACATAACTGAACAATGATATAACTGGATATGAATTTATATACTAACATGTTGATTAGCCAAACTGAACGTAATGAGCAAGTACTAAATAATGGATAGGACATGGTTATTGAATACCTAAGTATAAACTAAAAACATGGTCAAGAGGACTAATGTTTGATTGTGGGAACTACTATAAACCAACATAAAACAACGTGAGTTAAACATGGAGTCTAATTCATACGCCCCATCGATAGACCCAATATATCTTGTCAATGGTATAAACACATGACTGGTGTGATCACTAATTATAATGCCCTCCTGAGGCGAATTATAAGCCTACTAGGGCAAGTAACTCTGGGACTATACGGGTACACTGAATCCTAGTCCAACTCGGTGTTAAGCCTACTCCCAACTATAAATGCATATAATATAACATAACTGAAAAATACTAGAATAGCTCAATATTATGACATGTAAATTGAGAATGCAACATTTTAAATACTAAAACTAAAACATTCTAAATCTGAGTCATGTATATCTGGTTATCTGACATAGCTAGTGTAATTCATAAACTAAATAAATCTACACAACTAGGGTCCTGAGTTCATTGCAAAGAACTAAGAAACGATGTTACATAGACATGATAATCTGATCAAAAACACTATAACAGTTAAAGGGCAATGATTTACCAAAGTTATTGAAACCCTAGTCTAAACATGATGAAGGGTATCAATAATCTGACTGAATTCTAGGGACCTACTAGATGAAAGGAACCCACTAGTGAAATTCCATATACCTGATGACGAAATCTACGGGGAAATCCTATGATTTCAGGGCTGGAACTAAAGAACCCTGATTCCTTCTTGGAAGTGTTTGATTCGCCTCTTTTGTTCTTTTTTTCCCTAAGTTTGATGAATTTCTAGTGAATGAATCGCGTAGGGAAAGATCTTACTGAGTTACTACGCTTAAACTGACCAAAACTCTGTACTTTAGGAATCAAAATACGTAGTGTAAGAGCCCAACGCATAGGGGAAAGGAGACCGTTACTTAATTCTGACAAAGTCCACTCACGGAGGGACCTACGATCCGTGGGTTGATCTACCAACCATAGGTAGGGGTCATCCATAAAGTCTTCTCGATAGGGCTTCACTAAAACAAGCAGAACTTTTTACTTAAAGACGGAATTAGCAAACTCGATCGCATTGGAAAGAAGATTCAATTATCTTTCTTTTGATAAATCGTGTGCGACCTAATTTCTTTTATGTAAAGAGTTACAAGCGTTTGAAGTTGATACAACATCAATTTCACTCTAACTGGCTGGTAACCCTCACCTACGGTCAGTCATACGATTCGTAGGTCCAACCACAGACTGTACTCGTTGACTGTGGGTGGGATCAAAGACTATAAAGATTTGGGCCTTAACGATGGAACCCCACGTACGGTCTGTGGTTCGTTCCGTTAGCACTGGAACCAAATTTTCTTCGTTTTGAGATCCGATGTGTTATAATAACAAATGATTGAAATATAATGAAGATTCTTCAAAAGCCTTTTGATTAATCAGAAAACAATACAACAACAAAATTTAAAAAAGATTTAAAAGTAATCATGAAATTATCATGGATAAAGGAAACTGAAATACAGCAAACCAAATTTAAAATATGAAGGGTAATTTTTTTATTTAGGGAGTTTATCCCATGATAAAATATGTTGAGATTACTATACAGTCTATATAGTCTATAGATAAGATAAAATTATCCCGGTATTAATTATTAATCACATAATAAGTTATCTCGAATTGGACAACCCAAAAAATAATAATTAAGTGGCATCATATTTTAATTCCGAGACTATATGTTGTTATCCCTCACAATAATCTACCCTTTAAAAGTTTGGAATTGATAAAATAAAAGGATCTAACTTTAATACAAAAGACCGGGGTTAATTTACAAACTTTTAACACTATTAAAAGTGTGCATAATTAACTTTTTCTACCTAATACACTTAAATCACATATTTAGTATGCAAAAATTAAATAATACATGAATTACGGATACCAGCAAAAATTAAATAATAAAATGAATTACGCATACCATTATAAATTCACTAATTATTAGTTTGAATGTTTGACTTATTCAGGTTTATTCCTTTTAAATGAACATTAATTTTATGGGATCTATTATTTTTAAATTATAAATACATTAATATATTTTTTCGTTCAAGTTAAATAGTATAAATATTTTTATTTGAGCAGGTGCAAAATTTGATTAAGTCACTATAAAATAACCAAAAGATTCTAGTATTGGTAAAACATATTCACAATAATTAAACAAATTCATAAATTTCATCTAGAATATTAAACACCAATTTACCTATTTAAATTAACTTTTAGATTAATTTATATTATTATAAAATAAAATTTGGAATATAACATTGATACAAATTTTCCTTAATAACTTTAAGTATCAGGAAAAAATTGCTTTTATTGGTATATTTGGCAAATAATTTAATGACCAATGTGTAATTTCTGTATATAAATATGCATGATATTTCCTCTTTTAAGTACACATATTTTAAAGAGAGAATTAACTAATAGCATATTTTAGTATATTCTAGCATGGAGCATAAGAAGACAACAGGACGCCAAAAAATTTCATTAGCGAAAATAGAGAATGAATCTGCTAGACTCACCACATTCTCTAAACGACGTTCTGGCTTATACAAAAAAGCTTGTGAACTAGTTAGAGAATGTGATGTAGATCTTGGAATTGTTATGTCTTCACCGAAAGGTATACCTTATTCCTTTAGTAGTCCAACCTCTAATGTGGTCATTGATCGTTTTATAATTCCTACAGCAAATTTAAGTTCAAGTGACCGCCTTGTTGCTGTAGAAGCACGCAAAAAAGTAAGTCAATTTAATGATATTCTAAACGAATTGGACGAAAGAGAATAAATTGCAAATGAAAAATTAGATTGAATGAATGAGGCTAGAGATCTAGGTTGGTGGGAGTCCATAGATCAATTGAATATACATGATGTAATGAAGTTGGAAGCATGGCTGATATCTGGTGAATTTAAATTGAACGAACATTTGGAGCAGCTAGAAAATGGAGCTTCATCCTCCTCACAGATTCCTTAATTTTTTTTGTTATTTATTATTTTGTTTCAATTATGCTATTTAATTCTTGTACTTTTTAGTTTGCAATGATATTTAGTGAAGACATTAATATTGATGATTACCCATTGTCTCCAACTATTTTTGAATTAATACGCAAACTAATATAGGAACCTCTCAGTTTATCTAAAACTATGTTTGACGAACGTCATATCAAAAAAAAATTATGAAAAATAGAGGAGAAAGAGATATATGTGACTAAAACTTATTAAAATACAAAAGGATTTAACTCTTTGTGACGAAAGAGTTTGATATAAATCAATATTTAAAGGAGAATTTAAAGTCTTCAAGTCTTATTTCACAAAGGTCTATAAGTTCCAATAAGTAAAATTCATATTTTTGGGATAACATAAAATGGGAATGTAGTGCAAAATCATCCGAGTACATTTAACAAGAATGTTGGTTAAAGATATTGACCGAAGTCAAACTTTGGTCAAAACATTAAAGTTGAAACACCTAATGACATAAATTTGCATCGGAAGCCTCGTGGACCAAACGAACCATGCCACTAGCCCAAATTGGCCTTAGGAGTTGATGGAACAACGAAAATCGCATTTGATACCTGAATTTCAAATGCTGACTAAAATCACCCCTTTCGCTTAAGAACTTCTATAGCGAGAAAAATTCGCATAAAACTCAAATGAACGATCCGATGATCGAACTGTCTGTCCTAGAAAGTCATAAATAACTTGAGGTCACTACAGGATCATTACATATTGATAATACAATCACACCTTAAAATTAATTTTAATACTTCATGCTTCTATCGCATAGAGATTCAATAAATGTTATTATCCAAAAATGAATCATTTATAAAGTAGTAAGTGGGTTATTTACATCCTGAAGTATGTAAAACTGATGAAATGATTGTCGGCTACATTAATTAATCGTTGGATGAAAAGAGTAAGAAATCTAGTGAATTTGTTTGAAAATTGAAGTCAATATCATTTTATGAATTCTAGTATAAATTAATTAAAGTGAAAGTACATAACTTGTTTATTCACATGCACGAAACAATGTGAATAACTTTTTTTTTGTTTCAACAGAAGAAAAATTATTACCGCACAACTCTCTAAGAGTTTTACTAAGAGTTTTCTGTTACGCATAAAACCCATAAACCCACGACTACTAGGACTCTTAACAGACACTAAGAATCTTTCCGCTTCCTAGAAATTAAGAAGCTTCACTACTGCTGCATGATCGAGAGGGTTGGTTAAAATATCAGCAGCTTGGTCTTCACTTTTACCGTAGACAACATCAATGATCTTATCCCTTGTGAGATCTCTCAGGAAATGAAATTTCACATCAATGTGTTTGCTCCTCCCGTGCAAAACTCGATTTTTGGAAAGCTTAATCGTTGTATCGTTATCACAGTAAATAAGAGTCTTCTTTTGCAGAAGAAGACATAGTTCAACTAGAATATTCTTCAACCAGATTACTTGAGTGGCACACACAACCACAAATTCTACTTTTGTAGTTGACAACATAACAATTGGTTGCTTCTTGGAACACCATGATATAGCTCCTGATCCAAACATAAAAACATAACCATACGTGTTTTTCCTATCATCTTTATCTCCAGCAAAGTCACTATCTGTGAAGCCAATTAAATATGATTTTCCTGCTTTTCTGTACAAAATGCCGAGATCATTCATATCTTGTAAATACCTAAGAATTCTTTTAGCATCCAGCAAGTGAGTTTCTCTTGGATTTTCCATATACCTGCTTATTAAACTTATAAAGTACATTATATCAGGTCTAGTCACTTTCAAATGCATCAAGCATCCCACAATCTGCTTGTAGAAAGTTTTGTCAATCCTTGTTCCTATAGGATTTTTTTCAAGCTTCAGCCCCGTTTCTGATAGGGTGGTGACATAAAAATTTCACCAGAGGAATGCTTCACTTCAACAGAAAGTAATGCATCAGGCCAAGATCCGACATATCAAACTCGGTCCTCATTAATTGCTTAAAATTATTAAGCAGTATATGATCATTTCTAATATACATTAAATCATCTTAATGTCAGCACACAATCACAAGCTTTCCGTCTTTATTTTTAGTATAAAGTGTATGCTCATAAGGACATTTTTTATAACTTGTAGTATTCCAATAAGTATATCAAGCTCGTGGAGCTTGTTTTATACCATATAATGTTTTTCTCAATTTGTAAACTTTAAGTTCGCGGCCATGCTTAATGTAACCAGGGGGTTGATCAACATTTACATGTTCATGCAATTCTCCATGTAAGAAGGTTGATTTAACATCCAATTGATAAATTGGCAGTTGTTTAGCGTTGCTAGTGCCACCACCAACCAGATGGTGTCAAGTCAGACTACTGGAGAAAATACCTCTTTGTAATCCACACCACAATCATTCTTATATCCTTTGGTCTTTTGTAGGTGGGAAAACCTCAACAGTTGTAGCAGTAGTTGCTAGAATTTCAGAAGATTCATCATCACATAGAACTTGACTAGACATCTTTTCATCCCAGTTCCAAG
The DNA here is from genome assembly GCA_027704785.1 of Solanum chmielewskii. Taxonomy (NCBI): domain Eukaryota; kingdom Viridiplantae; phylum Streptophyta; class Magnoliopsida; order Solanales; family Solanaceae; genus Solanum; species Solanum chmielewskii. The sequence continues at coordinate 6,228,395 of JAKWIX010000327.1, forward strand.
TATTGCCTTCATCGAAAACAATATCTCTACTAGTCACTATCTTTTTTGTCAAAGGATTAAATAGATTGTACGCCTTGGACTTCTCTCTAAGACCAACAAAGACACACTTAACCCCTTTATCGTCATGTTTTTTTCTCTTTACATTTGGCATATGTGCATAGGAAATGCAGCAAAATTTTTTGAAGTGATCTACAGTCAGTCTCCTTCCACTCCAAGCCTTCTCTGGTGTGATATCTCAAAGAACAAAGTAGAACTTCTATTTAAGATGTGGATACTCCAATTTGCTGCATCAGGTCAAAATGCCTTCGGAACTCTTCCTTGAGCCAGCAAGCTTCGAGCCATGTCAAGAATGGTTCTGTCCTTTCTCTCCAAAACACCATTTGTTGAGGTATATATGATGTTGTGATATTTTTTTTTGAATGCCACACGACTTACAAAATTCTTCAAATGCCTTTGAGTAAAATTCGCCTCCACGATCTGTTTGAAGGCTTTTTATGGTCTTCTCTGTCTCATTCTGAACATGAGCTTTGAAATATTTAAATACATTAAAAGCCTCTGATTTTTCGAGTGAAAAATATACCCAAGTCTTTCGAGAATAATCATCAATAAAGGCAATAAAAAACCGTTTACCTCCGTTAGAGATTGGTGTTTATCGTCCTACAAATGTCTGAGTGAACTAACTCCAACATCTCGTTTGCTCGTCATGACTTGCCTTTCGGTAATTGAGATTGGTGTAGTTTGCAAGAACACATTCTTCACATACTTGAGAAGGAACAACAATTTCAGGAAGTCCCGTCACCATATTCTTCTTGTGAAGGATCTTCAAACCACCAAAACATAGATGAACATATCAAAAATGCCACAACCATGAAGGTTCTGTCACTTCCTCTATAAAACAAGATTGAATATTAAAATCATCAAAAGGAACAACGTGTCATGAGTCATTTTCACAATAGCGATAACTCTAGAAGAATCAGAAATCTCTCAACAATCGTTCCTATGGGTGATGACATATCCTTTTTCTAACAATTGACCAGAACTTAATAAATTATTTTTTAAAGCAGGAACTCAAAACACATTTGATATGTTTTCCGCACACCCATTTTTGGTTCTAAAATTGACATTACTCTTCCCTATTATATTCACAAGGGAGAGATCACCAAAACCAACCGTTAAATCGAAGCTTTCATTTAAATTAGAGAAAGAAGACCTTTTTCCAGTCATGTGGTTACTGCAACAAATATCCACATAGCAAAGAGCTTGCTCCTCAGGCCCATTTTCGTCGTGGATTGCTATTAACAATGTTGCTCCTTCATTGTTCTCAGCAAAATTTGACTATTCTTCTTTATAACTAGGTAATCTAGTACGACATTCATAACAATAATGGCCAAATATATGGCAAGGATAACATTCTACCTTTGATTTGTCAAATTTTTTTCCTCTGCCTTTGCCATATTCATTATTATTGACTCTAAAATTCTTGTTGCACTCTTTGTTGTCATCATCACCATTAATTTCCTCGATCTCCTCTCCCTCTTCCTCTACCTCTACCCCTTCCTCTCGAATGGGAAGAAATAAAAATAGAAGCCTTATTGGCCTTCTCCTCAAAAGTTGAACTTCAGTTCATCTTTTGCTCATGCACCAACAAGGAGCTTTTTCAATTCGTCAAGTGACAAAGCATCTATGTCTTTTGACTCCTTAATCGAGCATACAACATAATCATATTTTGGTGACAAGGAAAGCAATATCTCTTAAACAATTGTGACATTGTTCATTTTCTCGCTATGAAATCGCATCTTGTTGCTTATCTCCATGGTTCTAGCACAAGAGCTTGTGATAATTTCACCCTCCTTCATCTGCAAAGTTTCTAAGTCCCTCCTCCGAGCTTGAAGTTGTGCTCTCTTCACTCTTATATTACCTTGATACTTTTTTTTTTCATGGAGTCCCATATATCTTTGGAATTTTATTTGCAAAGAATAGTTTCAAAGATGGGCGTTTAATAGCAAAGAGGTAATTTTTTGCTTTCTTCAATCAAACTCTGTCTTTTGAGCATTCGTCAAAGCTTTGCCATCCGCTAGAGTGTCGATTCCATCCTCGACAATCAGCCAATACTCCTTTGACCGTAAAATTTTTTCCATTAGCATACTTGCATGGTCATATCCATTTAAACGAGGGATGACTTCTTGCACGAAGTTTCTCTCTAAAGCCATAGATGAATACTGAATTTCTGGGTGAACTCTCCCTCACAGTTTTTTTTAAAAAATTATTAAACCTGATTCTTGATACCACTAATAGAAAATAATAAGAAGAACAATGAAGATAGTCAATTGAAATAAGCAACATAAGAAAAATTATTACTACGCAGCTCTCTTATGTTCAATAGCAATCAAGAAAAGTCAATATATAGACTACTAGGACTCCTAACAGACGCTACTAACTCACTAGGAATCTGCCCACTTCCTAATAATTAGGAATTGAACATTTCAATCAAATAAAAAGGTCAACAAACATTAAATAAATGATTTCTAAACAAAGGAACACTTCCAATATAAGAAACGGTTTCTTATGTTGACTCACCTTGATATATATGCATTGAAAGATGGATACAAACTAATACTTAGGCATGGACTCAACCCAAAAACGGATCGTCTTATTGCATCAAGACAAGTCAGCATAAACCCAACTAATATGACAACAGCAGAAGTAAAACAAGGAAAATAGACTAACACCATCTAATTATATGGAATCAACTAACATAAAACGCTAAAATCCGGTTTCACGTGTACAAGTATCCAAAGTATTACAATTAATTTGAAATAAAAATATAAGTCTCAAATGATATTATCCCTAGAAAAGAGTAAAATCATAAATAAGGAGAAGGAGTGTCCGCTGAGATGACAAATAACTACCTTACAAATCTCCATAGAAAGCCTCGGCTAAGAAGAGAAGAGACAATAATCACGAAGATCATGAATTTCAACAATGATAATTACTATATGTACTTGAGGTTTTCCGGAGACGGAAGCATCATCTTTTTCTCATAAAAATCAAGAACAATTCTTGTATAGGATAACTCATGTCATTTGAAATTTAGAGAAGTGGACCTTTCTTTTAAATTTTAATTTGGTAGAATTTAATTATGCAAAGAAAGGATAAGTCTTTCCTATGAAAAAACACTATACATACAAAGAGAAAAAGAGACAAAGAAAACAATTAGTTTTATACATACTCGGTAGAAGGATGAAGAAAATCAAATGAAGAGACCTTCCTAAAACAAGAACCAGGTTCTTATAAGTTGGTTTAAGACATAACACAAACACTTGCTTAAATTAAAAACCTTCCTCAATCAAGGAAGGAAACCTTGTTTTATTAATTCAACTAGATGATTTAATGATTACAACTCAATAATCAATAACTTCACCACTACGACAACTCTCGATTAACTATAATTGACTACTTCTACTCTCCAAAAGTCCAAACCCACATTTTGTCACAAACCTCACCAAAACAACTCTACAAGAAGCCAAACCCACTTCTTGTACAAAGAAACGTAACTATCGACTCAACAATGAATCAAGAAAAATAATTTTACACGTTCAAGACATTCTAACTCAAGAACTTCTTGAACTTAGTAACAATATTGATCTTGAAGGCTTTTACTTGATGAACAACTCTCGCTTTTCTCTCGATGTAAAAGTCGTGCCTTTCTCTTCTGCATTTGATCTTCTTTTATAGAGATTTCTCTTGACCTGAATCCTTATCAAATAAGGTAAGGAAGCTAAAACTATAGTAAAACAAGGAGTACTGATTTATCTTTTATTGTACAATCCTTTTTCTATATAAATTCCTTATTTAATAAAATATATTAAGGTTTCCTTATTTGTATCAACTTGTATTTTCAGCATCTTTAGCACTTGTACATTTAATTGTTTAATTCTGGCTGTGAAAATTAATTTCGATGGCTGCTGGCTGCGACACTTAATTCGAATGGACAAATCTTGCAAACTTATGTATACATATATTTGCATTTCTTATCTATCATCAAAAAACCAATTTTATATTCTTGTAGAATTATCAGATTCTGTCATATCCTCCTTTTTTGATGAAGACAAACCTGTGTGATGCAACATATAATAATCTTCCCCCTTTTGACAAATCAAAAAGAGTTCAATAACCGCAAAACAAAACCAGATAACAACCAGAACAACAATTGAAGCTTAGCCAGTTGAGCAAAAAAAATAAAATGTTTTGGCAACACAATGAGAAATATCAACTCAGAGTAAATGACTCAAAAGAACAAGGTGCATACAAGGTGCTTTTCAAGTTGAAGATTGGCTAGGCTTGGTGGAGGAAGAAGCAAGCATATCAAGTACTCTATCAACCCTTGCATTGTTAGCAAGCTGTTGCTGCACCAACTGATTTTTCAACAGATGAATCTCAGCACTAGAAGTATGAAGTTCAGCACGCAAATTCTGGTTTTCCAATTCAAGAGTGGCATATTTTTCTTCTGCAACTTTGAGTTCCCTGAGTAATTGAGCAACAGGACCAGATGAACGTGGGGAAGCATTAGCAACCTGCTCCGATTCCATGGGAATGCCACAATTAGCAAGAATAGATTGAATAAACATATATGCACGAGTAAAAACCCGTCCTTCTCCTAATGTTACTTCAAAAACATTAAACACTCTGGTTAAAAGATTCCCAAATACTAATTGATGAGAACCAAGTTGAGGATCAACGATTCTAGCAAAGTGTTTGATGATCAGTGTGGGCAAGTCAATATGTTCTTTATATTCAAGAGCATTCATAAGTTCCATGTACCTTATAGAAGCAATGTGACGATGGTGACCCCTGGGTAATATTCCTTTGTGTACTATTTCAAAAAGAAGCTTATGAACTGATCCCATGACACCTTTTAACACAGTCTGTGCCCTAGAAGTGACTCTTCCTTGAGAAAACTTGGCTGGAAGACTAGAGTGTTCATCAAAAACCCAATGTAATCAGTAATACCCACAGATGGTATGTGTAAAATTTCTCCAATCTTAGTTGCATAAAAAACAATCTCAACTCCCTTCACACTAGAAGATACCACATCCCCTTCCAAGATCTTTAAATTTGTGTAGAAATGTACTACTTCTTGTTCATAAATCAGATTAGGTTCAAGAAATAGCTCCTCCCACCCCTGAAACCGTAGTAACTCACAGACCTGCTTGACTATGTCCATTGATAGGATATCAGGATGAAAAGTCCTACCCCTAAGCACTATTTATGTTTGAAAATACATTGTCTTCCCAACTTTGAGAAATTTGTCCACGTTTCTTTTTGCAGATTTTGACTTTGACTGAGGGTTTTCAGAAGTTTTAAACTCAGAGCAATCATCAAATTCAGAATGAAGAATCATTGGGGAAACATATAAGTGAACAAGAGACTTACCCAGACGACGACGCTTTCCACTTGATGTCGCACCACCAGTTGGTTTGACTATGTTCGCACTCCGAGTTACTGGTCTGTGCGGATAAACTTGTTTGATAGCAGTGTGTTTTCGTGGAAGTCTTGGTTTTTGAGGGAGAAGTGTGCTGAGAAGAATATCATTAGTGTTTAGTGAATGTGAGGATGAGAGTGGGCTTCTGAGATGGAGAAGAAGAGAGGTTTTTAGTGGTGATGGTAATGGGTGTTTCTGTGACTGGTGGTAGTGGTGATTCTGCAACTGGTGGTGGTGGTGATATAGGCTGATCTGGTTTGGGGAAGATGGAGAAGAAGTACGTGGTTTGTTGGTGGGTTGATTTTCTCCCCCCTGAGAAGGTACTGTATCAATAGAGGGACCCCTGACAAGGTGATGTATCAACGGAGGGATTCTCTTCCCCTGAGAAGGTGCATTGTCAGATGAATTTTCATCATCTGAGTATGCAACAAGAGGATTAAGCATGGTGATGAAAGGAAATTTCCTGAAAAATGGAAGAAGAGAAGAAGTTGGTTGCCTGTTGGAAAAAGTGTGTTATTGGGAATGGTTTTTGGTGTTATCTTAGAGGGGTTTTAGTAATTATGAGGGATTGACATTGAAGGGACGTGTGCATTGATAGTTGCACCTCCTTTTTAGAGGAGTGACATATGAGAGAGAAAGAGAATAGTTTTCCCTTTTTTTTTGTTTTTGAATGCTGATTTTCCGTGCTTAGTGTAAAGAAATTTTAAAACAACTAGACTAGACCTGGTTCTTATATCCTGAGGACTTGTTAAGGTAGTAATCAATCCAAAAAGATGAGTCCTAGTGAGAGTCGATTTTTCTGAAATTATTCTCTTCCTAGTGCTTTGGTGAAAATATCTGCAACTTGATCCTCAGTTTTGCAGAATGTCATTACTATGTTCCCCTTTTAAACATTATCACGAAGGAAGTGATGTCTAATATCTATGTGTTTGGTACATTTGTATTGAATCGGATTTTTGGCCATGTTCATTGCACTGGTATTATCACAAAAATGGGAATACAACTGGTTTTTATACAAAAATCTTTAAGCTGTTGTTTTATCCAAAGATGTTGAACAAAACAAGAAGGAGTTGCCACGTACTCAGCCTCAGCAGTGGATAAAACAACCAAATTTTGTTTTCTAGTTGCCCAGGATATTAGACATGGCCCTAAGAAGTGTGTCATTCCAGAGGTGCTTTTTCTATCTACCATATGTCCTGCATAGTCTGCACCAGCAAATCCCTTTAGATTGAATGAGTCACCAGTTGGATACAGAGAACCAGGTTCATTGTGTCTTTAAGATATCGAAGGATTCTTTTGACAGCTTTTAGATGTGATTCCTTGGGACAGGACTGAAAACGTGCACATACACCAACACTGAACACTATATTAGGTCTACTGGCAGTAAGGTATAGGAGTGATCCAATCATACCTCTCTATCTAGTGTCATCCACTGGTGAACCTGGTTCATTTTTATCAAGTTTTGTTGTTGTCCCATTGGGTGTGTCATTTGACATAGCTTCATTCATATTATATTTCTTCAGTAATTCCTTGATGTATTTTTGTTGATGAAATTGATGTGCCAGCTGGAGTTTGTTTAATTTGGAGTCCTAAAAAGAAATTTAGTTCTCCCATCATAGTCATCTCCAATTCACGATTCATTAGTTGAGCAAACTCTACTCCAAGTGAGTCATTAGTTCCTCCAAATATGATATCATCTACATATACTTGAACTATGAACAGATCTTTACCTTGTTTTCGAAGAAACAATGTATTATCAATTTTGCCTCTTGTGTATCCATGTGTGAGAAGAAAAGTGGACAATCGATCATACCATGCTCTTGGTGCTTGCTTTAGCCTATAGAGTGCTTAGTCTAGTTTCTATACATGATCACGGTACTTGGTATTTTCAATACCGCGGGGTTGTTTCACATACACCTCTTCTTGTAGATAACCTTTTAAAAAGGCACTTTTGACATCCATCTGATAGAGTTTAGATTCCATGTGAGCAGCGTATGCAATAAATATTCTAATTGTTTCAATTCTTGCCACGGGTGCGAAGGTTTCATCATAGTTTATCCCTTCTTCTTGGTTATATCCCTGTACAGCTAGCCTAGCTTTGTTGTGTATGATTTGTCCTTGTTCATCAAGCTTATTTCTAAATACCCACCTTGTTCCTATTACTGTTCTGTTTTGAGGTTTTGGAATCAGGTTTCATATTCTGCTTCTTTCAAACTGATTAAGTTCTTCTTGCATGATACTAATCCAATCAGAGTCTAATAGTGCTTCTTTTATACTTTTTTGGCTCAATCAGGGATACGTAGGCAGAAAAAGCACACATGCTATGTTATTTTGATCTTGTTGAGATACCAGAGTTAAGAGGAATAAGAATGTTTTGTATAGTATGAGAGTTTTTATGCTTCCAGCTGTGAGTTTGGATGTTGACTGACTCTTCAGATGCAGTAGGACCAGTTACAATAGCAAAATTATCTTCTATTTCAGGTGTTTTATGAGAGGATATGATTTCTTCTACCCATATTTTTGGTTCTGATGACCTTGAGTGGGTGAATTCATTATGTTCATCCTCTGAATTTCCTTCAATTTCACTATTACCTTCATTAAAGACAACATGAACGCTTTCTTCTACACGGTTTGTTCTTTTATTAAGTACCTTGTAGGCTTTGCTTTGTGAAGAATAACCCAGAAAAATACCTTCATCACTCTTGGCATCAAATTTACCCAAGTTGTCTTTGTCATTGTTGTGTATAAAGCATGCACACCCAAAGGCCCTAAGATGTCCTAAATTTGGTTTTCTTCCTTTTAGCAACTCATATGGTGTTTTTTTTAACACTGATTTGATCATGCATCTATTTATTAGATAGCGCCCTGTGTTTACTGCTTCAGCCCAATAGGATTTTGGAAGTTTGCTTGAGATCAACATTGTTCTTGCGATATCTTCTAGTGTTCTATTTTACGCTCAACTACTCCATTTGTTATGGTGTTCTAGGTGCTGAAAAGTTGTGCTCAATCCCGTTTGGAAAACAAAATTATAGGAATTGTGAGTTTTCAACTTCATCCCATGATTAGATCGGATGCTAATTATTTCTTTGTTGAATTTTTTCTGAACTAGCTTAGCAAAGATTTCAAACGTAGTAAATGTTTCATCCTTTGTTGCAAGAAATAGTGTCCAAGTGAATCTTGAATAATCATCAAATATTACAAACACATATCCTTTCCCACCTCCCCTTTGTACACGCATTGTTCCACAAAAATCCATGTGAAGCAGTTCTAGTGGCTTGGTAGTATTGACTGTCAACTTTGGTTTGAATGATGATCTCACCTGTTTTCCTTTAATGCAGGTTCCACATACTTTGTTGTTACTGAAAGTTTTGGTTGGTAGTCCCCTAACCAAGTCCTTAGATATGAGTTAATTTATTGTTGTCATGCTTACGTGTCCCATTCTTTTGTGCTAGAGCATGGAGTAATCAGCAACTGCACTTAGGCATTTAAGAGTATCTTCCTTAGAATCAACAATCTTGACTTTATACACATTCTTGTGTCTCTTACCTAGTAGAACCAGGTTCCCAGTCACTGAATTTGTCACTCTGCATTCTTTTTCTGTAAAGAGTACATTGTTTCCTCTATCGCATATATGAGATATGCTCAATAGATTATGTTGTAGGCCATTCACACAGTATACGTTTTCAATTGCATGAGTATCCATAGTCCCAACCTTTCCAATTCCCAGAATTTCCCCACTTTTTTCCATTACCAAAGGCGACGTTTCCTCCTTTTAAGTTTTTGAGTGAGAGAAAGCTACTTTTATCTCCAGTCATGTGTCTGGAACATGCACTATCCAAGTACCATTGTTGTTGATTCCTTCTCACTAATCCCTGCAGTTAATTTCGGGGGTTAGATTATTGTACCCAGATCCACTTTGATTTTTGCTTGAAAAATGGATGAATAAGATTTTTTCTGGCCCATCTGGGAAGAGATTTGGCTGTAGGGGTTTATTTTTGTTCATTGGTTTTCTCATGATTTGGTTTTCTTAGAGAGTTAAGATTATTGTTATGAGCAATAAATTTTTTTCGACAATTGTAACTTTTATGCCCTACCAGCCCACAGTGCATGCATAAACAATCTATGTTAGGATTTTTTACTTGAGGATTAGTTTTATCAAAACCTATTCCATGTCTCTCAGAAGTACGATTCTTGTGAATCAAGCAATATGGAGGACCTGGTCCATCTCATTCCATTCTCAGCTTCAGTTTTAGTCACAAGAAGCTCTTTGGTTAGCTCTACATTCCTTTTACTTACCAAGTCTAGGTTTTTACTTAGCTCAGTATTTTTGGATAATATATGAAGATTTTGTTTTTCAAGCTTCTTGTTTTCTTCTCTTAATGATGCATAGTCTTCCATTATCAATTCTCTTTTTGATTCTATTTTTTATATGCATCGATGAGGGTGCAGAGTAAAGATTCTAGCTCCCTTTTGTAGTATGCTTTTAAATTGTCTTGTATGTGATGAAGACTAACCTTTTCATTTATGTCTTCTTCTTCTTTGTCTTCTTCAGAATCTGATTCAGCCATAAGTGCTAATATAGTTTCTTGGGATCTGCAGGTTTCCTTTTCTTCTTTGGTTTCCACTTCTACCAGGGAGAGAAAGTAATAATCATCTTCTTGTTCTAGTGCAAGAAGAGATTTGTTTTTTGTCTCATCATCATCAGATTCTTCATCAGATGAATTCCCCATTGCTGCAAAGACTTTTTTCATTGAGATATTTGCTTCTTGAGTTGTCATTCTTCATTTTGAAGGAACAAACTTATCTTTCTTAATGTCTTTTCCCTTCACTAAGGTTGTCTTTTTCTGCTCTAAAGCCCAAAGTGGACAGAATTTGATGAAGTGATCTGGACTTCCGCACTTATGACAAACTTGGTCTTTAGTGCTTTCATTGGATTTTTGAGGAGTTTTCTTTTGTAATATTTGTCCTCTTTTCAGCATTCTGGTGAACCTTTTGGTTATAAGGGCGATATTTTCATCCTCAAAATCATCTAATGCAGTAGCCTTCAGAACAAGGTTCCTTTCCTTTCTCTTTCCTCCGATTTCTTTTTCTTAATTTTTCTTGAGTTCATATGTGATAAGGTTTCAAATCAATTCATCCATGGCCAGTGCATCTAGGTCGCGGGCTTCAGTGATAGCCTCGACTTTGCTTTCCCAAGTTTCAGGAAAAACACTCAAGAGTTTCCTTACTGCCTTTCCATTGGGAACTATCTCTCCCAAGGAATACATCTCATTGATAATTGAAGTGAACCTGGTATGTATATCTTGTATAGTCTCTCCTTCTGCCATTCTGAATAGTTCGTTTTGTCTGTTTAAGTTATCAATTTTGGACTTCTTGACTTGCGTTGTTCCTTCATGAGCGGTTTGTAGTGTTTCCCATATGACTTTCTCATCTTGACAAGACGAGATATGATTGTATTCGTCTTGTCCTATACCAGAGATCATAATTTTCTTGGCTTTGGCATTGTTTTGGATTGCAAGTTTGTCTTCAGCATTCCATTCTTTTCTTTCCTTTGGGATTGGTGAGTCCATCAGTTACAGTTTTCATAGGTATAGTTGGTCCATCTAGAATGACTCCCCATAGATCAGGATTTTCGTCGATAAGATAATCCATCATACGATTCTTCCACCATCCAAAGTATTTGACATTGAATAGTGGTGGTCGTGTTTGTGAAGCTCCCTCTTGTGGGGTAGGTGATGCTGCCATTGAGTCTTTTGAAGGTGTAAATATTTTATCGAAAAGACCTGCTCTGATACCAATTGAAGAGACCTTACCCCTAGAACAAGAATCAGGTTCTTGTAAGTTGGTTTAAGACAGAAAACAAACACTTGTTTAAATTAAAAACCTTCCTCAATCAAGGAAGGAAAAACCTTGTTTTATTAATTCAACTAGGTGATTTTATGAGTACAACTCAATAACCAATAACTTCACACTACGACAAGTCTCGATTAACTATAATGGACTACCTCTACTCTCCAAAAGGCCAAACCCACCTTTTGTTACAAACCTCACCAAAACTCAACTCTACAAGAAGCCAAACCCACTTCTTGTACAAAGAAACGTAACTATCGACTCAACAATGAATCAAGAAAAATAATTTTACACGTTCAAGACTTTCTAACTCAAGAACTTCTTGAACATAGTAACAGTATTGATCTTGAAGGCTTTTACTTGATGAATAACTCTCGCTTTTCTAACAATGTAAAAGTCGTGCTTTCTCTTCTGCGTTTGATCTTCTTTTATAGAGATTTCTCATGCCTTTAATCCTTATCAAATAAGGTAAGGTAGTTGCAATTATAGTTAAACAAGGAGTACTGATTTTACCTTTTACTGTACAATCCTTTTTCTATACAACTTTCTTACATAATAAAATATATTAAGGTTTCCTTATTTGTATCAACTTGTATTTTCAGCATCTTTAGCACTTGTACATTTAATTGTTTAATTCTGGCTACGACACTTAATTCCAATGGACAAATCTGGAAAACTTATGCATACATATATTTTCATTTCTTGTCTATCATCAAAACACCAATTTTATATTCTTGTAGAATTATCAGATTCTATCATCAAGATTAAAAGAAAAGGTAGTTTCTAAACTTATATGTAAAATTGAAAGCCTTTATCCCATGAAAAGAAAGAATAATTTTGGCCAAGATAAGACAAAAAGTCAAAGTTGAAAAAAATATATTTGAAATTCAATTGGTGGACAATAAGGAATCAACCATTCGAAGTTTACGGTAATGGTACAATTTCAACAAATATAAATCAATGAAAACATTAAATTTCAAACTCTAATGTTTATGTCGCCAAGACTACAGCCTAGACGCGACATGGTGCCTAGATCCACATAACATGGAATAACTCAAGATAGCATACATAAACATAATAAATTAAATGGCAGAAATAAGTCTTAATATCCATCATATCGTAAATCTTATAAAGAAAATATACACGAAATCTACTAACTATGTGAAAAGCCTCAAGTCATATATGAGTTGCTAGGACAAGTCCTTAGATAGATCTTTACTATTTGAAACTGAAAAGGAATAAAGTTGAAACTCATAAAATTTATGTCCTTGAAATATGAGGGTTCACCAAAGAAATGCAAGGTGAGGGGATCCTGTACTAACCACATCCAGAAGGATGTGCTTCAAAATCTATATTATGAAATGCGGCCGGTACTCGAAATGTATTGAGTATGAGAATAGTTCACTACCATGATATTAGGTCATGCAATATCTAAAAAACTAAAAATTTGTGAGATGTATATACAATAACTGATATAAACCACGTGAGCTTCAATACCCAGTAAATCTGCTCCCACACCAAAAAGAGAGTGTCCCACTTGATAGGGTAAGAAACATAAAATATGAGCTAAGGTGGATACACTAGCGATTGTGTCACGACCTAAGCCTACATCGTGAACGTGGCTGACACTTGATAAAAAACCCTCATCCTATACAAATACCAATGGAAAACTAATTAACTCAAGCATATATAAGCATCAAACTAAAGAAATGTTAAATCAATAGTATATTTAATCTCAATGTCTTAATTCTCGAGGCATTATAGTATGGTTCATTTAAAGTATGTTATTTTATGTAAATGATTTAGTAAGGTTATTTTTTTGTAGACTCACCTTGATATATAAGCCTTTAAAGATAGTTTCAAACTAACACTTATGCGTGGACTCAAAATTTTCTTTAAAATTCCTTTATTTGACTACGATTCTTGAAATCTTGTTTCACTGTTCTTCCATATATTACTTTCTATTATTTTGTTGGAATCGCTTTCATACTCTGTACATTCCAGGTATTGACTTCGTACATTTTTTTGCAACATCCTTTCATGATGTAAATTCAGGTGGTCGTGCCTAGACTTGTGGCTTGTTGGATTGCAACATTCAATCAGCACTCGGTGAGTCCTACTAATTTGGGGACTTCATGATTTTGTTTTAGTTAGTTCTTAGGAATTTTTTATTTCAATCAGCACTTGGAGATTCCTCCTTATTTATTTCATATTAAGTAGCACTATTAGCTTTATTCAAAGACTAGTGATATCGTCTCATGGATCTCTTAAATTTTTATTGTTCAGTCTTGTGTTAAACATAAGTTTTAGCTTCTGCTTTAGTTTTCATAAGTATTTCTAAGAAATGTAACTAAAAAAATACTACAATAATAATGTTCCTCCAACTATTCAAGAACAAATATTCTTTAGTGGTGGATGCAATGAGACTTATTTCCGTCAAGCAATTTATGAAATACTTGAATATGTATAATGACTAATTATCATGTCTAATTAGACGATGAAGGTTATATGAAAATTTTATAAAGATTTAAAGATTTTTTTAAAAAATCCATTGAGTATCCAATGATTCTAAGATTGCTTAACACGGGGAAAGAATCTATTCATCCTCAAGAAAATAATATTTTTTTTTGTGTGTGTGTGGGGGGGGGGGGGATTGTCATATTATCGTTCAAGTTATGCCAAGAAGCTAACAAATCAAGTGACTCAACATATAGAAGATATGTTATTTTCTTTGAGAAGAAAAAAATGAGCTTTAATAAAATTTTGATGATCAATATCTGAGTCAAAAATGATTTGATCATGTAGATGCAAAATATTTATTTGAATGGCATGAAGCTTGATCATAAATGATTTATTTGTTAACATATGGAGGCACAACAGTATCTTGTCATTCAAACTATCAAACATTGGTAACCACTTCTTCAGATCATGCAAATATAATATTACCTATGAAGCAAGACGGGAGTGTCTTTGGTTGGAATCAAGGTCTATCATATTCACGAAACGTATAATTTCCTTTTTTTGAGAATATTCCTTTCACTATATACTAAAATAATACATAACTCAAATGAAGGGAGGATACAATCAAAGGAGATCAGACAAAACATATTTCACCAAAATTCTTTTTCACAAATGATGTTCAACAAAATCGTGAGATAGACGTTCAAAGACCCGTACAAGTGTATAAACTTATTCACTAAGGATTGCCAACATTAACATTTGAGAAGTTGTGATATAAGATTAGAATGCATCATCTCCGAGATATCAAGTAAAGTTTTTTTCGAGGGAGAAAAATATGTGTTGTATTCTTTTCCTTAACCATGATTTTACCCCAATTGGGTTTTCCTGGTATGATTTTAACGAGACAACATTTAAAAAGCGCATGAAAAGATGTGTGTACTCTTTTTTCTTCACTCACAATATTATTCCATGAGGATTTTTCCTCGTACGATTTAAACGAGGCATATTATTTATAGACATCCAAGGGGGGGGGGGGTGTTATTAAATTATAAAGTATGGATGTCCACTACACCAAGAAGTTACTACATTACTTCGCTTCATTATGAATGTAACCTCCGCCTTATGATCATTATTCTTGTAAAATTTCATCTTCATTACCTCCTCCATTATATTCATGTTTATGACTAACCTTTTGTATGCCTATATGTCAAATTATAAAAAGAGGCATATATCGAGGCATAAAGGTTCATATTGTACACACTTCAAGATTTTGTGAACACTCGAACACTCGGAAAAAAAAGAAAATTATCTTATATTATTCTTCTTGTCTTATATTTTTTTTGTTTTATCTTTATATTGTTATTTTATTCTTAAATTTGACAACACAATAAAATATTTGTCAAATAGAGAAAAAAATAATTCTTGTGCTTTTAAGACCATCAGTCATAATTATATACGGCACAAACGAAAACAAAAAAAAAGTCAAATGGGTGTGGAAATCGGATAAAAGTAATAGGAATTACATCTTCTTTACATTCAAACTAAAGCACTCCATGTAGTAAAAGAATGATGATAAATAGAGGAAGTTTCCAATTACTAACACGCCCCGAGGCTATCCTCTTGATGTAACACGGAATCTAAGATTACGTAACTAGATTGAATATATGAAATATACTAAAAGATCAACAATAATTGAAATATCAAACTCAAATCTAAAGTTGAACTTACTAATGTCTGAAAAAGCCTTTACTAACTAAAGTTGCTAGGACATGCCCCAACTAACTCCGGAAACAATTAAACTCAAATGAAAGACTAAATATGTAAAATATGTATGATATTCTCGAAGTACGAAGACTCACAACTAAAGCTGCTTGGTATGGATCAGAAATCGATCTATGAATGATCTGAATATTGATTATCTTAACCTACATCATGAAAGAAGGTAGCATAGAGTCTGCGTCAGTACATGGAATGTACAGAGCATGCTTGATATAAAATATAGCTGAATAAACATATAAGCTGAACAAAGCGCAATTGATCAATGACATAATTGAATTGGGTGAACATAAGTTTGTACTCTTTGACTATCATTTAACCATGTCTGAAATTCATTAACTCGTGAGATTTAGCCTCTCTCAACTATCTTGGAAAGAATTTGTCTTGAAAAGCTCCAATAAAACACTCCCCAGTTACAGGATCTTCATCCACACTCTTGTTTTCTTTCCACTGAGTGTTTAATATGTGAGAAACATCCTAAAGCTAGTAGGGTGCCAACTCTACCCTATAAGTACTAGTCACTTGCATCACTCTAAATATTTTCTTAACCTTATCAATGAAGTTTTGTAGGCCCTCACCAACAGTCAACCCTATAAACTCTAGCGGATTCATCCGAATAAAATCTTGAACTTTGGTTCTTGCTGATCCAACATTAACATTATTAGAAATTGGAACGTGCTAATTGTTCTGGTTAGTAGTCATACTCTGAGCCAAAAGATGAATCGCATTCCAAAACTCTACATTCAAAACCTCCTGGTCTGAGACTGTAGGAACTACTTTAGCATTGCGTGCACTTGGATTTCTTAAGTAAGCTTTACGAGGAGACATGATCTGAAACGCATGACGATGAATTAGAAAGAAAATCATACACACACACACGATAATAATAGCCAGAAAGTAAAGTTCTTTCTAAAACACTTTGTAGCCTCTCTCTCAGTATATGTGGTGCACTTCACACCCGTGAAAGAGAATTTACTTAGTGCGACTTTCAGACATCATATGACTCTTGAACCTAATGTTCTGATACCAAGTTTTCATGCCTCGAGGCTACCCCTTTGATGTAAACACATGACCTAGTATCACGAGTGACCCCAAACAAACCCTGAAGCTGTCATATCATACGCATACTAAAACAATCTGAATAAAAAGATATTGTGCGGAAACCAAAACAGTAGTAACTGAAAACGGGGAATACCCAACTAGTCTGAATATATGAAATATACTAAGAGTTCAATAGTATCTAAAATATCAAACTCAAGTCTAAAGCTGAATCTAATAATATGTCCAAAAATCCTCTACTTACTTAAGTAGTTGGGACATGCCCCCAGATTAGCCTAGAAAAATTTAAACTGAAATGAAAGACTAAATACGAAAAAACATGTATGTTTTCCTCAAAGTATAATGACTAACTACTGAAGTTGTTGAGTACAGACCAAGAACCGATCTATGTATGAAATGGATGTTGTACCTGAACCTACCTCATAAAAGGATGTAGCACATAATATGCGTTAGTACTTGGGAATGTATTGAACATGCAAGATATATAATATATCTGAACAAACATATAAACTGAACATAACATAACTGAACAATGATATAACTGGATATGAATTTATATACTAACATGTTGATTAGCCAAACTGAACGTAATGGGCAAGTACTAAATAATGGATAGGACATGGTGATTGAATACCTAAGTATAAACTAAAAACATGGTCAAGAGGACTAATGTTTGATTGTGGGAACTACTATAAACCAACATAAAACAACGTGAGTTAAACATGGAGTCTAATTTATACGCCCCATCGATAGACCCAATATATCTTGTCAATGGTATAAACGCATGACTGGTGTGATCACTAATTATAATGCCCACCTGACGGGAATTATAAGCCTACTGGGGCAAGTAACTTTGGGACTATACGGGTACACTGAATCCTAGTCCAACTCGGTGTTAAGCCTACTCCCAACTATGAATGCATATAATATAACATAACTGAAATATACCAGAATATCTCAATATTATGACATGTTAACTGAGAATGCAACATTTTAAATACTAAAACTAAAACATTCGAAACCTCAATCATGTATATCTGGTTATCTGGCATAGCTAGTGTAATTCATAAACTAAATAAATCTACACAACTAGGGTCCTGAGTTCATTGCAAAGACTAAGAAACGATGTTACTTAGACATGGTTATCGAATAAAAAATACTATAATAGCTAAAGCGCAATGATTTTCCAAAGTTATAGAAACCGTAGTCTAAATATGATGAAGGGAATCAATGATCTCACTGAATTCTAGGGACCTACTAGATGAAAGAAACCCACTAGTGAAATTCCACATACCTGATGACGTAATCTACGGGGAAATCCTATGATTTCGGGGCTGGAACTTAAGAAACCTGCTTCCTTCTTGGAAGTGTTTGGGTCGCCTCTTTTCTCCTTTTTCCCCCCTAAGTTAAATGAATTTTTAGTGAATGAATCGCTTAGGGAAAGATCTGACTAAGTTACAACGCTTAAACTAACCAAAACTATCTACTTTAGGGATCAAACAACCTAGTTTAAGTGCCCAAGACATAGAGGAAAGGAGACCATGACTTAATTCTGACAAATTCCACCCACGGAGGGACCTACGATCCGTGGGTTGACCTACCAACCATAGGTAGGGGTCATCCATTACGCCTTCTCAATAGGGCTTCACTAAAACAAGCAAAACTTTTTACTTAAAGATGGAATTTTAGCAAACTCGTTGGCGTTGGAAAGAAGATTCAATTATCTTTATTGTGATAGGTCATGTTCCACCTAATTCCTTTTATGTAAAGAGTTACAACCGTTTGAAGTTGATACAACATCAATTTCCCTCTAACTAGCTGCTAACCCTCACCTACGGTCAGTCATACGATTCGTAGGTCCAACCACAGACCGTACTAGATGACTGTGCGTGGGATCAGAGATTATAAAGATTTGGGCCTCAACGATGGAACCCCACCTACGGTCTGTGGGTTCGTTCCCTTAGCACTGGCACTAGATTTTCTTCATTTTGAGATCCGATGTGTTATAATTAGACATGATTGAAATAAAATGAAGATTCTCCAAAAGCCTTTTTATTCATCAGAAAACAACACAACAAAATTTAAAAAAGATTTAAAAGTAATCATGAAATTATCATGGATGAAGGAAACTGAAATACAGCAAAACAAATTTAAAATATGAAGGGTAATTTTGTTATTTAGTGAGTTTATCCCATGATAAAATATGATGAGATTACTGTACAGTCTACACAATCTATAGGTGAAGATAAATTATCCCGATATTTATTATTAATCACATAATAAGTTATCTCGAATTGGACAACCAAAAAAATAAATTAAGTGCCATCATATTTTAATTCCGAGACTATATGTTGTTATCCCTCACAATAATCTACCCCTTAAAAGTTTGGAATTGATAAAATAAAAGGATCTAACTTTAACACAAAAGACCGGGGTTAATTTACAAACTTTTAACACTATTAAAAGTTTGCATAATTAACTTCTTCTACCTAATACACTTAAATTACATATTTAGTATGCAAAAATTAAATAATACATGAATTACGCATACCAGCAAAAAATAAATAATAAATGAATTACGCATACCATTATAAATTCACTAATTATTAGTTTGAGTGTTTGACTTATTCAGGTTTATTCCTTTTAAATGAACATTAATTTTGAGAGATCTATTATTTTTAAATAGTAAGTACATTAATATATTTTCTAATTTCAAGTTAAATAGTAGATTTATTTTTATTTGAGCAGGTGCAAAATTTTATTTAGTTACTATAAAGTAACCAAAAGATTCTAGTATTGGTAAAATATATTCACTATATTTAATTACAAATTGATAAATTTCATCTAGAATATTAAACACCAACTTACCTATTTAAATTAACTTTTAGATTAATTTATGTTATTATAAAATCAAATGTGGAATATAACATTAATACAAATTTTCCTTAATAACTTTAAGTATCAAGAAAAATATGCTTTTATTGGGATATTTGGCAAATAATTTAATAACCAATGTGAAATTTCTGTATATAAATATGCATAATATTTCCTCTTTTTAGTACACATATTTTTAAGAGAGAATTAACTAATAGTATATTTTAGTATATTCTAGCATGGAGCATAAGAAGACTGCAGGACGCCAAAAAATTTCATTGGCAAAAATAGAGTATGAATCTGCTCGACTCACCACATTCTCTAAACGACGTTCTGGCTTATACAAAAAAGCTTGTGAACTTGTTAGAGAATGTGATGTCGATATTGGAATTGTTATGTCTTCACCGAAAGGTATACCTTATTCCTTTAGTAGTCCAACCTCTAATGTGGTCATTGATCGTTTTATAAATCCTACTGCAAATTTAAGTTCAAGTGACCGCCTTGTTGCTGCAGAAGCACACAAAAAAGTGAGTCAATTTTATGATATTCTAAACGAATTGGACGAAAGAGGAAAAATTGCAAATGAAAAATTAGACCAAATGAATGAGGCTAGAGATCTAGGTTGGTATGAGTCCATAGATCAATTGAATGTACATGATATAATAAGTTGGACGCATGGGTGATATCTGGTGAATTTAAATTGAACGAACATTTGGAGCAGCTAGAAAATGGAGCTTCATCCTCCTCACAGATTCCATCAGATCATGCAAAAATCTCACCAAATGTCTTCTAGACGAATTATCTTAAGATATTTATCAAAGTTCTTTCCTTAATTTTTTTTGTTATTTTTTATTTTTTTTCAAATATGCTATTTAATTCTTGTACTTTTCAGCTTGCAATGATATTTATTGAAGACATGTATATTTATGATTACCCATTATTTCCAACAATGTTTGAATTAATACACAAACTAATATAGGAACCTCTGAATTTATGTAAAACTATGTTTCAAACACGTCATATCAAAACAATTTATGAAAAATAGAGAAGAAAGAGATATATGTGACTAAAACTTACTAAAATACAAAAGGACATAACTCTTTGTGACGAAAGAGTTTGATATAAATAAATATTTAAAGGAGAATTTAAAGTCTTCAAGTCTTACTTCTAAAAGGTCTATAAGTTCCAACAAGGTAAATTCATATTTTTGGGATAACATAAAAAGGGAATGTAGTGCAAAACTCATCCAAGTACATTTAACAAGAATGCTGGTAAAAGATATTGACCAAAGTCAAACTTTGGTCAAAACATTAAAGTTGAAACACCTAATGACATAAATTTGCATCGAAAGCCTCGAGGCCCAAACGAACCATGCCACTATCCCAAATTGGCCTTAGGAGTTGATGGAACCAACGAAAATCACATTTGATACCTGAATTTCAAATGCTGACTAAAATCACCCCTTTCGATTAAGAACTTCTATAGCGAGAAAAATTCGCATAAAACTCAAATGAACGATCCGATGATTGAATTGTCTGTCCTATAAAGTCATAAATAACTTGAGGTCACTATAGAATCATTACCTATTGATAATACAATCACACCTTAAAATAAATTTTAAAACTTCATGCTTCTATCTCATAGAGATTCAATAAATGTTATTATCAAAAAATTATCATTTATTAAGTAGTAAGTGGGTTATTTACATACTAAAGTATGTAGAATTCATGAAATGATTGTCGGCTTCATTAATTAATCATTGGATAAAAAAAGTTAGAAATCTAGTGAATTTGTTTGAAAATTGAAGTCAATATCATTTTATGAATTCTAGTATAGATTATTTAATATGAAACTACATAACTTGTTTATTCACATGCACGAAACAATGTGAATAAATTCTTCTTCTTTTTTGTTTCAACAGAAGAAAAATTATTACCGCACAACTCTAAGAGTTTTACTAAGAGTTTTCTGGTAATCATAAAACCCATAAACCCATAACTACTAGGACTCTTAACAGACACTAAGAATCTTCCTGCTTCCTAGTAATCAAGAAGCTTCACTACTGCTGCATGATTGAGAGGTTTGGTTAAAATATCAGCAGCTTGGTCTTCACTTTTGCCGTAGACAACATCAATGATCTTATCCCTTGTGAGATCTCTTAGGAAATGAAATTTCACATCAATGAGTTTGCTCCTCCCGTGCAAAACTCGATTTTTTGGATTTTTTCAAATGTTCGGGTTTTTCCGATAAAATACTCATAGAAACATATAATCTACTTGTACTTCAAATATCTCATTAGTCCTACCATAATGCAACTATCTAAGTTATTTCACAAGAAAATAACAATAATTATGATATGATTGATAACACTAAAATATCCAACAAAAAAATAATAATATATTCGCTTAAAACAAATATTGCAAACTAATAAGTAATAATAAAATTGATCATCATTTAAAGTACTAAAACATGCTAAAATAAATTTAGTAAGCATTAATTACATGACTAAATACTAAAAGAAAGTAAAATTAGATCATGTATTTTAATTGTCTAAATCTATGTAAAACTAAAAAATAAATAGTCAATATTATTGTCATTCTTAGTGTTGAATTGATTTTCTTTTGCATTAATATTACTCCATCCGTTTTAAAAAGAATGGTCTAGTTTGACTTGAAACAAAGTTTATGAAAAAAAAGAATTTTTAATCTTGTGGTTCTAAATTAAAGTTATGTTAAATGTACCAAAATGTCCTTTAATCTCGTGGTCTTAAACATGAACGTGGAAAGTTAAAGTTAAAGTGTTGCTAAAAAAGAAAAAGGGTCATTCTTTCTGGAACAAGCTAAAAAGGAAATAGAAACATTCTTTTTGAAACGGAGGGAATACTTTGATTTTAATTTAAATTTCATTATAATTACCAAACATGTATAAACTATAATCTTTATTAGATCATTATGAATTCTAATGTCCAAACAAGAATAATTATATTAAAAGGTAAAAATTATATAATAAAAAGTATAAGATATATTTAAAAATCTTATTAACGTAAGTATTTTTTCTATAAAGTAAAATTTTAAATATATATATATAATGCCAAGTTGGTTTGGTCTCGGGTTGATTTTTCGTAGTTGAAACCAAACCAACCCAAATATAGTCGGATTTTTTTCCAACACCAAACAAAGTCAAACAAAACCACTAGTCGGGTTTTTTTCGGTTTGACTCGATTTGCGATTTGGTTTGATTTTGTGTGGCCCTATCTTATAGTCTTGCATCCATGTAGGTCTTCTTCGGACACGAGGAACAACTTTCACTGCTTCGATAGGTTCTTTTGTATGTGGAAAAACCTCAACAAATGGAGCAGCAGTTGCTAGAATTTCAGACCTTGGAGGTACATCTTCCAATTCATCATCACATAGAACTTGACTAGACAACTTTTTATCCTAGTTCCAAGTATTGTCTTTATCAAAAACATCTCTACTAGTCACTATCTTTTTTTTTCAAAGGATTAAATAGATTGTACGTTTGGATGTCTCGCTAAGACCAAGAAAGACACACTTAGCGCCTTTATCATCAAGTTTTTTTAACTTTACATCTGGGACATGTGCATAGGAAATGCAGCAAAATTTTTTGAAGTGATCTACAGTCGGTCTCCTTCCACTCCAAGCCTTCTCTGGTGTGATATCTCAAAGAGAAAAATTAGAACTTATATTTAAGATGTGGATGCTCCAATTTACTCCATCCAGTCAAAATGCCTTCAAAACTCTTCCTTGAGCCGGCAAGCTTCGAACCATGTCAAGAATGGTTCTGTCCTTTCTCTCCAAAACACCATTTTGTTGAGGTATATATTCTGTTGTGAGCTTTTTTTTATGCCACAAGATTTACAAAATTCTTCAAATGTCTTTGAGCAATATTCGCCTCCACGATTTGTTCGAAGGCTTTTTATGGTCTTCCCTTTCTCATTCTCAACAAGTGCTTTGAAATATTTAAATACATTAAAAGCCTTTGATTTTTTGAGCAAAAAATATACCCAAGTCTTTCGAGAATAATTATCAATAAAGGCAATAAAATTTTTTTTGCGTCCGTTAGATATTGATGTTATTGTCCCACAAATGTCTGAGTGAACTAACTCCAACATCTCTTTTCTCACCATGACTTGTCTTTCGGAAATGGAGATTGGTGTTGTTGATACCCACTTTTGAGCCACTCTTGTACGATTAATTTACGAGCTTCTTAATTCTCAAACGAATTAGAATAATTAGTTTTATAAAAAAACTATTTCTTAATAGTTTTGTCATTTTTTTTATGAGTTTTATATAATAAATTTTACATGATTATATATATAATTAATATATTTTATGATTATTCAAAAATCGTCTAAAAGAAAAAGAAGAAGAAGAGATATTAGTTTTAGTTAAATATTTTGACAACTAGTGTGGTTTAAGTAATAATTTATTTTTATTTTTATGTGTTAATTAATTGATAGTTGAATTAACTATTTTTTTTGTTAAAATTAAACAAGGCTTGTTAATTAATTATATGTATTTGTCTTTAACTTTATTCATTTAGCCAATAATTTAGCTAAATGGGCATTTTTCTCAATTCAACTTTGGGCCCAAATTATTTTCCAGCCCACTCAATTTTAACAGGATCCAATTTCTGTTGCAGCAAGCCCAAAATTGTTAGCCCAACAACTTTAGTAAATTATCCCAAATTCCCACCACCCCAGCGCAGTTTATACCAATTACCCCACCCATCATATTCAAAGAAAAGTCCCGAATTCCCAGCGTACTGTTACGACCTAAAATAAGTAGGTGTAAATGCGGAAGCTAGAAAAATAAACCTCGAAAGATCATGAGTAAGAAGACAATGAGGAAAATACCAAAAGACACAAAGATTTAATGTGGTTCGGTCAATCGACCTACATCCACAATGAATATGAGCAATCCACTATAAATATGAGAATACAAAATACAGAGAGAAACAACCTCAACCAATTCACTCGGAATACATGAGAGGTTCACACAAGTGATAACATATCAAGCTTGTGACCCCTAAATTCTACCCCTAACAAAAACTCTCAAAGTCATTAAGACTAAATTGTGAATGCTGATTAAGTTAGAAGGAATATATCTCTATTTATAGAGTCCTAAACCTTTTCTTACCATAAAAAGGATTAGTCAATCAAAAACCTTTTCTTAAAAGTAAAACCTATTTATGGTAAGAAATCAGGGCAAATAAAACACAACAAATCTCCCCCTTGGCCTGAATTTCTGACAAAATAAATTTGTCCACCTTCTTTACTTAATCTTCACCAACTTGCTTCTCCTCTCCACAATTCTCCTTTGCAATATTTATGTCTCAACACAGAGAACCTGTCTGAAACAATTTCTCCAATAAAATCTTCATTAATGTCAAAAATGGTTGCGGCTAGAACTACACCCGCCAAGATGAACACCACTTTCTAACCTGCTTCAATCATCGATTATCGAACCACTAAAACTGACTTCATAATTGAATCTGGCTCTGATACCACTTGTTATGACTGAAAATAAGTAGTTGTAAATGCGAAATCTAGCAAAGCAAACCTCGAAATATCAAGAGTAAGAAGACAATGAGAAATATACCAAGCAACACAAAGATTTAACGTGGTTCAGTCAATCGACCTACGTCCACAAAGGAGATGAACAATCCACTATAAATATGAGAGTAGAAAATACAGAGAGAAACAACCTCAACCAATTAACTCAGAATACATAGGAGGTTCACACAAATGATAACGTATCAAGTTAGTGACCCATAAATTATCCCCCTAACCAAAACTCTCATAGTCATTAAGACTACATTGTGAATGCTGATTAAGTTAGAAGGAATATGCCTCTATTTATAGAGTCCTAAACCTTTTCCTATCATAAAAAATATTAGTCAATCCAAAACCTTTTCCTAAAAGGAAAACCTATTTATGGTAAGAAATACGGGCAAATAAAACCCAACACGTACATCATCCTTCAAGATGAAGAGAACAGTAGTGCAAGTAAAAATACCACAGTTTAACGCATCGACAACAAGCGCGACCTCGGAGCTCGCAACGGCAATGCGTGAACGACACACGCGTCTCATATTCTCAAACGTCTCTCTGCACTCGTCCCTTTCCTTTTTTCTGAGCTCGTACAATTCCAGTTGCTAGACTTGTCCTTCACATCCAGGTGGGTCGATCTCTGCAACTCACGGGTACCGGCATCAAAATTGGATGGTTCTCATTACTTGTCTGTTGCAACCCTGCAGAGAGCTGAGAAGTTCGTACTATTTCCAGCTATTTTCCCTGGGTTTAGCGATAAGATATGGATTTTGAATTTCGTAAAATCTTTTGGCTCTGACGATTCTACCCTTTCCCCCCCATTTTAGAAACCCTAATTCTTCCCCTAATTAAGGTCACTTCCTGTTCTTGTTTTAAGAAAAAAGATTTTTTCTTTAGGTTTTTGGGGGAAGAAAATTATTCGAAAGGCAGAAAACGGAGAGGAGAGCTACTAAGAAGTGGGAGTTTTCTTTGAGAAAATCAATAGAGCTTCTTTGGAGTTACGCTTTCTTTAAGCAGAGAACACAAATATCTTAAGTATAGTGATCGAAATATACACTAAAGTACTCAAAAGGAAAGATATAGTCGAGTTTCCCCCTCTATTTCCTTTATCTTTAGTTATTGGGTTCTCCTTTGAGTTGTTCGAAACACAAAACTTTCTTGAGTTCCTTGCTACTGTCTACGTGACATTGCGTGGTGAATTTGTCGTGTCTCAACTCATCCTGTCCTCGGTATCGCTACTTGAAACAAGGTGACATTCTCTCCCTTTCTTTTCACTTATATATCGATAGTCTCATCACATGTGATTGAATGCAAATGTCTGTCATTGTGCACTTCATATGCGTTTTTCTTGTGAATATGTGGCTTACCACTCGACTCTTAAACTTCCAAAAATCTTTCTCTTTTTTTTAGTATGTTCCAATCTTGTTTTTGTTTAATCCCTCTGTATATGTTGATAAATTTGTGTTTCATTGTTTGTCTCGTTCTGAGTGAAGTGTTATCCCTTTAGCAACTCATTTTTAGGTCCTAAGGTGATAAATTCTGTTGGGTTGCTGATCAAATCTTGAATGTGTGTAATTTTAGCGACCACATTTTGATGTTCTCATCATCTCGATGAAGTTTATAGCGTCATTTAGATTTGTAATGCATGACTATTTTCTTTAGATTATTAAAGATGTTCAAGCTTTTTCTTAACTGCATTAATATATATTGTACCTCTTTTAGATAAAATTTTATTGCACTTTAGTTGAAAATTCAAGTACATGATTTCAGGCTGGTCAGTACAAAGTATGCAAGCGTTTCTGATCTCTCAATTTTCTTAATTCCCGTTTTTGTTATGTCTAGTGTTCTTCTTGAAGAAACCTTACCCCTAGAACAAGAACCAGGTTCTTGTAATTTTTTCTAACACAATAAAACAAATATTTATCGTGGAAACCTTCCTAACTCAAGGAAAGGAAAAACCACACCGAAGTTTTATATTAATTAAAGATTTACAACTCAGTTAATCAATGAATCTAACACTAAACTTCTACTCTTTTCGATTAACTATAATCGAAAACTCTCCATTCAACAAGAAGTCAAACTCGCTTCTTGTTTACAAAAACTCTCAACTCTTCTTAACTCTAACCACCCAAGAAGTCAAACCCACTTCTTGTTTACAATTCTCACAACCTCTCTCCCAAGAAGTCAAACCCACTTCTTGTTACAATTCTATCAAGACTCAACTCCCAAGAAGTCAAACCCACTCCTTGTTACAAATCTAGGAATTATTACAACTCAATAATAAACCTAGAACAAATCAACAAAGAGTAATAATCCTAGACTTTAATTGATCAAACTTCAATATCCAATAGTTCTAAGTGGAACAGTTTTCGTGAACCAGATCCTTATGTTGTTGTGATTAACGTGAACCTGGTCCTTGCGTTTTTGTAACGAAAGCCTGCGTTTTTTCTCCACAAAATACTACTCTCAAGATGACGAAGGCCTGCGTTTTTTCTCCAGAAAAAATTGCTCTCAAGATGATATATTTCGTGAATATGAAATACCTATTGTTCTGGCTTTGCTGGAAAAATTCTCTCGCTTTTTGTGATTGCAAAGATGCTTTTTTCCTTCAACTTCTTAATCCTTTTATAGATTTGATTTGCCTTCAATTTCTACAAGGAAAGGAATTACAAATCTTTTCCTTCTTAAACTTGTCTATATTTATTTCTTTCCTTATTTGACTTGAACTGTAATTTCTTTATTTCTTT
The DNA here is from genome assembly GCA_027704785.1 of Solanum chmielewskii. NCBI lineage: Eukaryota > Viridiplantae > Streptophyta > Magnoliopsida > Solanales > Solanaceae > Solanum > Solanum chmielewskii. The sequence goes on from JAKWIX010000327.1 coordinate 6,256,215, forward strand.
CCTTCTTTGACTTGAATTGCTACTTTTTTATTTCTTTCCTTCTTTGACTTGAATTGCTTATTTCTTTCCTTCTTTATTTATTTCCATATTTGTTTCCTTCTTTTCATTCTTTACGATTCTGCACTTTTTCTTCTTTGCCTCAATACTTTTTCTTCTTTGCTGCAATCTCTCATAATTGTACACATACGACACAATGCCTTCACTTTATCAATCATCAAAATTACTTTATTTGTTATCCTACTTCCCAACATTTTCCCCCATTTTGATGATGATAATCAATGATTTATAACACATCAAGACTATTTGTCAGTCATCAAAACTACAAGTCTTTGTCATCCATCAAAACTACAAACTTCATGCTTTCTCATTTCCCAACAATTTCCCCCTTTTTGATGATGACAAACTAAGCATATGTCTATCCACATTATATAATTTCACCCCTTTGGCATCATTGAAAACCAATAACCAAAGAACCCGAATAACATTCAAAGAGTGCAATATCATTTTTAACTCATAGCCACTTGGGCAACACTTTCAAATACACTTCTTCTAACAAAATGGTTAGTTAATATGAGGATATTATCTTAAACTCATACACAATTAAGATCTTCAATGAGAAACGAAATAAACAAGTATGTACCAGTTTATGCCCTTAAAAAAACATATGATATCATGAGTATGAGACAGACATAAGCACATCAAAGAGTCAATGAGTCTAAAATTTGAGGATGAGGATTGGGAAAAAGATTACTAAAGTGAGGAATAAAGGGATTTTTACTGCTATTGATAATTTTATTCAGTATGCCCATTGTGCACCAGCTCCTTCGTTCTGATCAATTTTCTTAGTATGTGAAATTTCATTAAGAGAAATATGAGGTACATCATCAATTTTTCATTCATCCATGAGTTTTTTTATTAGACTTTTACTTGATGACATTTTGAAGGAGTAACAACTACCAGTAAGAGATTCATCACATTTTGGTGCACAAAGAGATGTGTTTATCAATAATGACAGCAAGCAGCAATTTGTTTATGTTAGAATTGTCCCCCCTGAGAGATAGACAGGTTATACACTTGGAATGGATGAAATATCAATTTGGAGTTTGTGAACCTGGTTCAGATGTGGGTGGTAAAGCAAGGTTCCCCCTAAATTAAAGCATGAGTGACTTCAACACTGAGATTTTAATCATTAGAGCAGTTTGAGATTGAACGATGCTTATTGTCAAAGAGGGTTCTTGGTGATTTTTAAGAAAGTTGAATTTTTGATGATCGACCAGGTTCATTAGTTGTTATGTTTGACCCAAACTCAGGAAATTCATGCATTGAAAAAGGATGATACATACCTGGGTATTACAGAGAAACCAGGTTCCCTTTTTTTTTTGTTTCTCGATGATTTACTTAATGGTGTTAGCAAAGAGTAGATATTACATCCGCAGACTTTCTAAACATTGTTTGAGATGTGACTAGAGTGTGTACCTGTTACAGTACGAGGTTGAGTTAGCAGATATTCATTGTATAATTACTCAAGTGTAAGATTATTCGTTTACTAGCCAATTAGTAAAGGAAATCATGATAATGCATCAACTTGTTTTGATAAGACCATGCTTTGACTGATTTTTCTCAAGTTCTTCATATTCAAGGCCTTCACGAGAATGTCGCATCATCATATTCTCTCAGATCAAATGAATCTCAAGTTGATTCATAGAGAACCAACTCTTGTCAATTTTCAATACCTTCCAATGAATAACAAGGACCATGTTCACACAACGAAGTTCCCCCTAAAGGTATACCATACTCTTATTGTCCCGATTGCTCTAATATTCCCCCAATCTCCAGAACCATAGATTAATAGTAATTCATGTTGCAAGTACATCAATGATTGTTAGATGTGAACCAGGTTCATATGCAGGGTTCCCTAAATTTGCATCATCAAAGATGTTTGATATCATGTATTTTTCTTCAACTTTTTTTTTAACTTGTCTCTTTCATTTTTCTCATCCTTTTCAAGGAATAAACTGCCTCCTTGAAAATCAAAGAGCGAGAGGAATTTTTTTTACCATTTTTAGCACCTGTTTGGAGCATACACTATTCATGTACCAAGTTGGCCTTTTCCCTCTCACCTTCACCTGAAACACTAGTCAAAGATTAGTCTTGGCAACCCAGATTAGCTTGGGCCCCTTTATGTGAGTAAAATAATGAATAAGATTTCTTCTAGACCATAAAGGCAAATAAGAAAACCTTTTATTTGGAGCATTTTTATTTGAAACCAGGTTCTTAGCTGTATCAGTCTTTTCCTTTTTGGTGAACTCAATATTTTTTTGAAAAGCCTCAAATAAAGCTTTACATTGATTCTTTAAATGAACTGAGTTTCCAAAATGAGTGCATAAACTTTTAGGCATGTGAATAGTGTGTGACACAAGATTATTCTATTTTTTAAAACCTATCCCACTTCGACTAGTGGTTTTCCTTTCTTGAATCTGAGATAAAATTTAAGAGGACCTAGTCTATCTAAGATTTCATTCCAGATCCAGTTTTGTATGATCAAGATTTTCTTTTGGCAACCAATTCCTTTCTGTTAAAGCTTGACAATTTATGGTTAACAATTTTATTTTTTCTTCTAGAGTTAATTGAAGTTCACTAGCAGAGTTTTTGCCTTTGTGACTTAACTCTGAGATTTTAATCTGTTCTTTTAATTTGTTTTGAAGAAAGTGATTGTGTTTCTCAAGATTGTCATTGACTTCTCTTAAGGATGCATAGTTTTCCATCATTTGTTCTCTTTCAGAATTGATTGACTGATATGCATCTATAAGTGTACTCAATGAGGACTCTAGTTCCTTTTTAGAATATGATTCAATCTATACTTTGATGAGATGAAAACTTACCTTGTTTTGTTTGTCATCTTCTTCATCATCTTCAAAATCTGTTTCAGCAATGAGTGCAAAAAATCATATTTATTTGATTGTTCTATTGCAATTAGTGACTGATTTTCAAAACATCCATCCTCAAATTCTTCTTCTGATAAATCCCCCATAGCGGCAAAGGCTCTTTTCGTTGAAAGATACGCTTCTTGATTGGTCATTCTTCTTTTTGTGGGAATGTACTCATCATTCTTGATTTCCTTTTATTTTTCCGAACTATTCCTTTTTTTCTCTAGATCTTTTAATGGACAAAACTTGACAAAGTGATCCAGACTTCTATACTTGTGACATTCTTGATCTATTAAATTTTTTAGTGAATTTTTTAGAGTTTCTTCCGTGAAATACTTGTCCCTTTTTTTAACATTCTCGAGAACCTTTTTGTGATTAACACAATGTTTTCGTCCTCAAAATTTTCTGGTGTTGTGCCTGTAAGAACCAGGTTCTTCTCTTTTCTTTTGCCATAAACCAATTTCCTTTTCTTATTTTTTCTTGAGTTCATAGGTCATTAGATTTCCAATGAGTTCATCCATAGCGAACTTATCTAGATCACGGGCTTTAATAATGACTTATACTTTGCTTTCCCAAGATTCTGGAAGAACATTCAAAAGTTTTCTGACTGCTTTCTCATTGGGAATTATTTCACCTAGTGAGTAGATTTCATTAATGATTGCAGTGAACCTGGTATGCAACTCTTGGATTGTTTCACCTTCTGTCATTCGAAACAATTCGTATTGTTTGTTCAAGTTATCTATTTTAGACTTCTTTACCTGAGTTGTTCCTTTATGCGCAGTTTGCAAAGTTTCTCATATTGCTTTTGCATCTTGACATGATGATATTCTATTGTATTCATCTGGACCTATTCCACATATCAAGATCTTTTTTGCTTCCATTCTTTTCAATCTTTTGGTACTTGAGTGGTTCCATCAATTCCATTCTTCATGGGTATGGTTGGACCTCCAACACGACTCCCCATAGGTCTAGATTTTCTCCTAGTAAATGATCTATCATGCGATTCTTCCACCATCCATAATACTTTCCATTAAACAGTGGTGGTCGAGTTTGAGAAGCTCCTCCTTGTGGTGTAGGTGGTGAATCCATTGATCCTTTTCAAGATGTTAGTCTTTTAATGAAAAGACCTGCTCTGATACCAATTAAAGAAACCTTACCCCTAGAACAAGAACCAGGTTCTTGGAATTTTGTCTAACACAATAAAAAAAATATTTATCGTGGAAACATTCCTAACTCAAGGAAGGGAAAAATCACACCGAAGTTTTATATTAATTCAAGATTTACAATTCAGTTAATCAATGAATCTAACTCTAAACTTCTATCCTTTTCGATTAACTATAATCGAAAACTCTCCACTCAACAAGAAGTCAAACTCGCTTCTTGTTACAAATCTAGGAATTATTACACCTCAATAATAAACCTAGAACAAATCAACAAAGAGTAATAATCCTAGACTTTAATTGATCAAACTTCAATATCCAATAGTTCTGAGTGGAACACGTTACGTGAACCTGGTCCTTATGTTGCTGTGATGAAGGTGAACCTGATCCTTGCATTTTTGTGACGAAGGCCTGCGTTTTTTATCCAGAAAATACTACTCTCAAGATGATATATTTCGTGAATATGCAATACCTATTGTTCTGGCTTTGCTGGAAAAATTCTCTCGATTTTTGTGATTGCGAAGACATTTTTTTCCTTCAACTTCTTGATCCTTTTATAGATTTGATTTGCCTTCAACTTCTACAAGGAAAGGAATTACAAATCCTTTTCTTCTTAAACTTGTCTATATTTACTTCTTTCCTTATTTGACTTGAATTGTAATTTCTCTATTTCTTTCCTTGTTTGACTTGAATTGCTACTTTTTTATTTCTTTCCTTCTTTGACTCGAATTGCTACTTTTTTATTTCTTTCCTTTTTATTTATTTCCATATTTGTTTCATTCTTTTCATTCTTTACGATTCTGTACTTTTTCTTCTTTGCCTCAATATTTTTTCTTCTTTGCCGCAATCTCTCATAATTGTACACATACGACACCATGCCTTCACCTTATCAATCATCAAAACTATTTTATTTGTTCTCCTACTTCCCACCACTTCTGTCCGGAACTTGTTTGATATTCGTTTAGTCTGATTTAGTTCTGAGTCCGTCATTTAAAGGAAATCCTATCTTTGATTGAATAATCTGAAGCTTTATATTTTTGTAAAGTAGTTATCTGTTAATGTTTATTCTTTATATGGTTCGGGTAGCAAAAAATATATATATATAGCATGCTTGATATTTTATCAACTATGGTTGTGCCCAGTGAGTGTGAAACATATAAATACTTGTGAATGGCGTCGTTTATCCACTATTGTTGTCTTCCCTTTTTATCAAACAAATGTATTTTCTCCACTTCTTCTTAACTAAATTGATGCAGCCAGTGTTTGTTTTGAAATGCCCCCATTTGAAATTTTATTTGGTTTATCCTTATATCTTAACATCTTTAATTAATCCCTTAATGATTCATGATCATAAAGTTATTTTCTTTAGTTTTGAACAAGTGAATTGCTTTAGTATCCGTCTTGCTTGTTCTAAAATATTCATATGTTAATCTTGACTTTGCTTCCCTTAATTTATTTTCTGTAGTTTGCTGGAAAGCTCTAAGTCTTACTTCTAATGAATAATCCTCAATTTTTTATTAAGCGTTGTTGAATTATTTATCGCCGAAAAGAATTAGTAGCATGATATTCATTATATTCATTTTATCGTGCTGCTTAGTCTTGTGAAAAAGGGGAATTTTTTTTTAATTTCATTTTTTTATATTTTATTTATTGTGTTGTGTTCATGATGAATGATTTGTGCGTTCTTCGGTCTTTCCTTTAAAATTGTTGTTGTCCAGCATGTCATTTTATCCTCTGTTGGATTGTTCGTTAGCCTCCTCGAATTAGTGTGCTTGTATTGTGTAGTTTGATTTTTCTTTTCCACTCTGTTCATATTAGATCATATATTAATATTTTTTTTTGTTACGCCATATGAAATCCGTCCGAGTTCGTCATGAACTCATGTTCCCCTAGCATTATTGGAGAGTCGTAAATACTCATACTTCCTTATTTGATTCAAGCCCATGAACCCGACGAACAGGTCTCGAAGTTTAAAAGATTGAAGAAAGTCGAAGAAGTTGGATTGGAAGACTCCAACTAATTTTTTCCGATTTTTGTATTTTTATTTGTAATGGGCATAAGCCCTTGTCATCTTTTACTTTGTATTAATTTTTGCGTAGTCTAGTATGGTTACAAAAGAAAGAAAATGGGTCGTAAGCCCAAAACAGGTGGGTCAAAAAACCGGTAAAGGCAAACAGAACCTGGATTTGGACCCAAATCTCTCTCTCTCTCTCTCTCACACACACTTTACATGCTTTAATTATTTGTCTATTTTATTTGTCCTTAGTTGAAAGTTAGAAATTTTCAAATTCCCGCAAAGCGCCACTCAGATTTTAACGACTCAATAAAATCAAGTAAATAGGTTAATAGATTTTGCAAATTAAAATTCACATAGTGAGATAATTATTTCCTTCACTTTCTAATAATCTTAAATGATTTTTATCTTCAAAATTCCAAGTAATTTTATCGCAATCTTAAGTAGATTTTTTAGCCAAATAGTTAGTTAGCAGATAATCGTATGTTAGTGGATGTCTTAGGTGCTTTTCAAAAGCTTCCTAAGACGTTAATTGGAATCCCCGAACCCTTTTAAATGTTTTCAAAATGGTTTCTTCTTTCAAGTCTTTTGAAAACAAAAGTTTTCTTGATTTTTCTTTAAAATTAAGTGGCGACTCTATAAGGTCAAAAATTTACAAAAAAACAATATTTTTCCTATTTTCCATCAAAACAGGTGTTGCTTGCCAACAACACATTCTTCACATATTTGAGAAGGATCAACAATTTCAGGAATGCCCGTCACCATATTCTTCTTGTGAAGGATCTTCAAACCACCAAAATTTAGATGACCATATCAAAACTGTCACAACCATGAAGGTTCTCTCACTTCTGCTATAAAACACGATTGAATATTTCAATCATCAAAAGGAACAACCTGTCATGACTCATTTTCACAATAGCAATAACTCTAGAAGAATTAGAAATCTCGCAACAATCGTGCCTAAGGGTGATGACATATCCTTTTTATAACAATTGACCAGAACTCATTAAATTATTTTTTAAAGCAGGAACATAAAAAACATTAGATATGGTTTCCAGACACCCATTTTTGGTTCTAAAATTGATTTTACTCTTCCCTATTATATTCACAAGGGATAGATCACCAAAACCAACCGTTGAATGGAAGCTTTCATTTAAATTAGAGAAAGAAGACTTATTTCCTGTCATGTGGTTACTACAGCCAATATCCACATTACAAAGAGCTTGCTCCTCAGACCCATTTTCATCGTGGACTGCCATTAACAAGGTTTCTCCTTTATTAATCTCAACAAAATTTGACTATTTTTCTTTATCACTAGGTAATCTAGTACGACATTCAAAACAATAATGACCTAATTTATGGAAACGATAATATTCTACCTTAGATTTGTCAAAAAATTTTTGTGTGCAATTGCCATATTCATTATTATTGACTCTAAAATTTTTGTTGCACTCTTTGTTGCCATCATCCCCATTAATTCCCTCGATCTCCTCTCCCTCTTCCTCTAACTCTACCCCTTCCTCTCAAATGGGAAGAAATAAAAGTAGAAGCCTTCAAGGCCTGCTCCTCAAAAGTTGAACTTCAGTTCATCTTTTGCTCATGCACCAAAAAGGAGATTTGCACTTCGTCAAGTGACAAAGCATTTGTCTTTTGACTCCTTAATTGAGCATACAACATAATCATATTTTTGTGACAAGGAAAGCAATATATTTTATACAACTGTCACATCGTTCATTTTCTCGCCATGAAATCGAATCTTGTTTCTTATCTCCATGGTTCTAGCACAAAAGCTAGTGACAATTTCACCCTCCTTCATCTGCAAAGCTTCTAAGTCCCTCCTCCAAGGTTGAAGTTGTGCTCGCTTCACTCTTATATTACCGTGATACTTTTTTTCATGAAGTCTCATATATCATTAAATTTTATTTGCAATGAACAGTTTCCAAGATGGGCGTTCAATAGCCTGAAAGAGGAAATTTTTTGCCTTCAAATCTTTCAGCGCTTTCTTCCTTCAAACTCTTTTTTTGAGCATTCGTCCAAGCTTTGCAATCCGCTAGAGTGTCGATTCCATCCTCGTCAATTGGCCAATAATCCTTTGACCGCAAAAGTTTTCCATTAGCATACTCACATGGTCATAGTGTCCATTTATACGAGGGACGACTTCTTGCACTAAGTTGCTCTCTAAAGCAATAAATGAATACTGAATTTTTCGGTGAACTCTCCCGTACAGTTTTTTTTTTAAAAAAAATATTAAACTTGAATCTTGATACCACTAATAGAAAATAACAAGAAGAACGATGAAGAAAGTCGATTGAAATAAGAAACATAAGAAAAATTATTATTGTTAAACTCTCTTATGTTCAATAGCAATCAGAATAAGTCAATATATAGACTTTTACAAAGAGTTTTTCATTACGCATAAAACCAACGACTACTAGGACTCCTAACAGACGCTACTAACTCACTAAGAATCTGCCCAATTCCTAATAATTAGGAGTTGAGCACAGGGGCAATTTTACCTTCAACCAAGGAGGTTCATCCGAACCCCTATCGTCGAAATATTACATTATATATACACGATTAAATTTTAAATATATGTGAATATATAACATTGAACCCCTTGAACATACACCAAAGGCGTAGCTCAGTGGTGTTGGTGTTCAAGAATTCGCACAGAGGCACGCAAAGTCGTGAGTTCGAATCGGGATGGAGGCAATTTTTCATTAGCTTATATTTTAGGCGTTTTAATTGCTTTTTAAAATAATAATGGAATCAGAAATTGCTTTTTTGAAAATAATAATGGAATCAGAAAAAACGATTTTAGTTCCAAAAAGTTAAAACCCTGATAGGAAATTTAGGTTTATTAGTTTAATTCCTAATTACAAAGTTAAATATTAAAAACCCTTTTCTTCTTTTAGGATTTTTCCACGTTTTATTTTTCATTGACTCTTCTTCCTTGTCGTTGCCAGTTGGGTGCTGGCTTCTGCTTGTTGCTTCTCTTGAATCAGTCGTTATTGCAAAATTGATCTATTTAAGTTTTTAGATATATTGATATTTTTATCCGACCCATTTATATCCGATTCGACCCATTTATTTGTGGATATTTTTATATGATTTATACATTTTTTAAAAACTCACTTGATGAAAATCCTCCATCCGCAATTGGTTGAACATTTTAACAAAATAAAAAGGCCAACAAACATTAAATTAATGATTCCTAAGCAAAAGAACACTTTGAAAGATGGTTTAATTTCAGACTAATACTTATGCACGTACCAAAAACGGATCGTCTAATTGCACCAAGACAAGTCAACCTAAAACTAACTAATATGACAACTGCAGAAGTAAAACAAGGAAAGTAAACTAACACCATCTAATAACATGGAATCAACTCAAATAAAAATGTAAAACTCGATTTTCACATGTACAAGCTCTAATGTATTACAATTGATTTGAAAGAAAAATACAAGTCTCAAATGATATTGTTTCTAGAATTGAATAATCATAAATAAAGAGATGGAGGGTCCGCTGAGTTGACAAATAGCTACCTCACAAATCTCCACAGAAAACCTCATAGAAGAAGAGAAGGGACAATTTAATATTAAGAATACACATATTTAATCACATCTCTTTGATTCTTTAGTTTTGTAAAATTGAATTATGCAAAGAAAGGATAAGTCTTTCCTATAAAAAAAAAACACTAGAAATACTTAAAGAAAACAAGACAGAAAATAATTAGCTTTATCCGTACTCACTTGAAGGACTAAGGAAAATCGAGATTAAAAAAATGAAGTAACTAACTTTATGTGTAAAATCGAGAGCCTTTAATTTATCCCATGTAAATGTCATAGTTTCATTTTTAGAACCAAACGATAATAACTTTGACTAACATTTTACGATGTACATTGAGTCATCATATTGATATGCAAAAAAATATAATTTATAGTACTTTTCGTATTATTTTTGAATATCTAAATTTTTTGTTATAAAATATCAAATTCATGTAATCGAATTTAATTTTTAAAATTAGTCAAATTGACTTTTCAAAAATATAACATGACAAATAGTGGTTAGAGTACGTAAATAATAAGAATCATATTCATACTTACAAAAGTAGTTGAAGTAAAGATATGAAACAACCAAAAGACGTTTGAAAGTTTTAACATTATCCTAGCTAAGCAAGAACTCCGGAAAAATGAAGAGGAGTCAAAGTTGAAAATAATAAATAAACAAAGTGGAACTATTAACATTCTTGATAAATTATCACTAGCGATGCCAAAAACAATGAGGATGATTAAAAAAAAGGCATAATATAAAAGTCATTGGCATAATATATACATATATCCTTTAACTTGACTTCAAAACATATTTATGCCCTTCAATTTTGGGTGTGCTCATGTAGGCACTTAAACTTGTACAAAGTTGAAAAAAATAGACACACATATCCTACTTGGTATCCAACATGCCATTTGTATCCTACGTGGTGTCGTATGTGTATCGTGCCACGTAGGACTCCTCTGTCTATTAGTTCAAGTTTATACAAATTTAAGTCTCTACTTGTGCATACCCAAAGTTGAAGGACATAAATGTGAAATGAGACCAAGTTAAAGGGCACATTTATATATGTATTATGCCCATATAAAAGTACCTTTTAATATAGATTCAAATGACATCTATAATTTTTCAATTTTGAGTGTACACTAATATAGTTAAATTTGTAGAACAATAAACAAGCATATACACGTGTCCTACGTAACAATTTTCATCTTATGTGGCATCCTACATGTAGTATGTCACATAGGACGTATGTGTCTACTTGTGTACACATTCGATTGGATGACATAAATATCAATTCATACTATCATACTTTAGCAATCAATGATGAATTGGAGCTCTTCAAGCCAAACCCTAGCTTTCTCACTCAGTTATTGAGGGAATTTTTGGGGTGATCTTGGAGGGATTTAGGAATTTTAGAAGAGTGATTTATAATGGATAGTTTTTAAGCTTAAAAGACCTATATAGGGCTTAGGATTAAGATCAAAGTAACTTAGTTCAGGTATTAATCAATTAGAGAAAAGACTTAAAAGTCCGTTAAAAATAATTGTCAATTGATTCCTACATACGGTATGTAGGTCCTTCTACCGACCGCTCTGGTCAACAATAGAACTGATGAGAGAGTATTAGTTTAGACTAACTTTTTATGGCACTCATGTTCGACTTGTAGGTCTATCTGCGATTCATACATGCCAACCAAAGAAACCAACCTTAACCTTTAGAATTTCACGTAGTTTAGGGGTTACGTATGGGACCTATCTATGACTCGTACGTGGGGAATGGGGATGTACAATTCCAAATTGAAAATCAAACCAAACCGCAAATTGAGTCAAATCGGAAAAAACCCCGACTAGTTTTTTGTTTGACTTTGTTTGGTGTCGAAAAAACCCCCGACTATATTTGGATTTGTTTGGGTTCAACTAAAAAAAAACAACCCAACATTATATATATAACTTTAAAATTTTATTTTATACGTAAAAATACTTACTTTGATATAATTTTTAAAGTCTCTTATACTTTTTCATAGTTTTTATCTTTTCATATATTTATTACATGTTGCGAAGTTAGGATTCTGAATGATCTAATAAAGATTATAGTCCATACATGTTATTAATTATAAAAAAGTTTAAATAAAAATTAAATTAATACTAATGCAAAATGAAAATCAATTCAACACTAAGAATGATAATAATATTGAATATTTGTTTTTTAGTTTTACATAGATTTGGACAATGAAAATACATGATCTAATTTTACTTTCTTTTAATATTTAGTCATGTGACTAATGCTTATTAAACTTATTTTAGCATGATTTAGTACTTTAAATGATGATCAATTTCATTATGACTTATTAATTTGCAATATTATTTTTACGCGCTTTTATTATTTATTTTTTGTTGGATATTTTAGTGTCATTAATCATACCATATTTTGTGTTATTTTCTTGAGAAATAACATAGATAGTTGCATTTTGGTAGAAGCCAAAAAATATTTGAAGTACAAGTAAATTATATGTTTGTATGAATACTTTATCGAAAAAATCTAAAAATACGAAACAACCCGAAAAACCTGAAAAAATTTGAAGTTGAAAAACCCTAGTTATATTTATTTGGTTTGGTTTGTAAATTCATAAATTTGACACAAATGATTTGATTTGATATTTGAAAAATTCGAACCAATCCGGTCATATACAACACCTTACATGGGAGGATGGGCTTTCCTGATGTTCCGTATAAGGGTTACTGAGACTTGTTTTCAAAAAAATAATAATTTCACTATTCCTACGGTTGCCACCTTCGGCCCGTAAAAGCTTCTACGGTCCTTATATGGGAACTATAGACACATGCAACTCAAAAACTTAATTTTGCTCTTTTTTCAAATTCTCAGGTGTTACATTTGACTTGCAAGCATTTTCTTGTTATTTAAATTGAACGTTATGGATCAAAACCAATAAAAATTATATTATCGGTTTGGTTATTGGTTCAGAACTTTTAGAAACAAAAAATCAATAATACTTAAAGCCGATCAAATCGATCTATGCACACCCTTATCTAGAAAATAAAGGAGCCTCAATTTGTAATAATGTTTTTATATAGAGGTTTGACAGTGTCCAATATAAAATTCATATATTTTATAAAAATAAAATTTGAAGTCCTATCCATAATCCAAAACAAATATCCAAGATTTGCAATTTTATTGAGAGATTTGACGGTGCATGAAACGCCATCATAAGCTTAATTTGTTGTTAATTAAAGAGTTATTCTTGTGGCTTGTGTGATGAAAAATTAAATTGTTAACATGCATAATTAAGCCTAGATTCTTTACTTATGATCTTACAAATAATGAGTAAGAATAATCTTCATACGTAGTTACGTACAAATAAAAGTAGTTGAAGTAAAGATATAAATAACAAAAAGAGAATTGAAAGTTCAACCATTATCCTATTTAAGCAACAACTTGGAACAAATAAGAGGGGTCGAATTTGAAAAATAAATAAAGTGGAACTATTAACATTCTTGATAAATTATCACTAATGATGCCAAAAACAGTGAGAATAATAAAAAAAGGCATAATATATAAAAGTACCCTTTATATGGATTCAAATGTTATATCTACGCTCCTCAATTTTAAGTATACACAAGTATAGCTAAATTTGTATCACAATAAACAAGTATACGCTAATGTCCTACGTGGCAATTCACATTTTATTTAGTGTCCTATATGTATTATGTCACTAGGATATGTGTCTACTTGTATACACACAAAATAAGATGCCATAAATGTTATTTAAAATCAAGTTAAATGGCACAATACTATATTATAATACCTCTGTCCACTTTTAATTGTCATAGTTTCTTTTTTTAGAGTCAAACGATAATAACGTTGACTAATAATTTTGTGATGTATTTTTTCATTATATTGATATGCAAAATAATAGAATTTATAGTACTTTTTGTATAGTTTTTGAATATATAAATATTTTATTTCAAATTCGAATAAATGTAATATAATTTAACTCTGAAAATTAGTCAACTTAACTTTTGAAAAGCTCAATATAACAATTAAAAGTGGACATGGGAGTACCAAATAGTAGAAACGTAGTCCATAACTTCCTCATAACATAAAAAAATTCTCTTAGATGGTCCTAAAGATAAAGAATCTATATATAAATTCTTTCAAAGTGAATATTTCCTTGTGCAATTTTTCAACATTTACCTTTATTCCGTTCATGAAAGCAAATTCAATTTGTAACCTTTTTAAGTTATATCTTAGCCTTAAGAATCTTTATTTTCGCAATATCTGTCTATAAATATTTACACATTAATTCCATCATCATATAACATAAATACAAGTGTGATTAAAACTATGGCTTATATACTTGCAATTTTCCTGATATATACTCTAAATTACCACCGATTTCTGATGCACAACTTACCACCGATTCCTGATGCACAACTTACCACCGATTTCTAAATGGAAAACAGACTCTATTTCAATTTGCATTTCTCCTTGATGTTCATCTTAACCTTCCCTCAAACTCTCCATAGCTAAAAATTACCATCTTTCCATCGCCGCGGATTATATTCTTCCTATTTCCCTATGGACCTCAAAATCGTTAAGAGTTAAATATAATACAACAAAATTATTAGACGATGAATCAGTATTCAGTTTCTTGATTAATATCGTCCGGGATGTACTTAACTATGGTCCGAATAAAAATTATAATTCGTTGTTCCTCAAGATTCCACGAATGGATTTTAACCACTCCGATTTTAAGGAAATTTTCCATTTCTCATTTGTTACTTTGGCTTTCATAATTTGTATCTATGAAGCCCCTGCTGATCTTAGGTCAACATGCATTATTGCCCTGAAGAATCAATTTTCGTGTTCTCAATCTAGACAAGCATCAAAATTGCTCGTGAGGATTTTGGGATCGAATGCTGAAGAGCAATGGATGCGTTCAGTAAATCTAACGATAACTAATTGGATCCTGGAAATAAATTCCTCTTATAATCATCATGATCATGCGATGAAAACGCCATGTCCATTGTTTTCATACTCATTTTCGACACAAGGGCTATGGAAAGTTCAGCTATATTGCCCTGTTATTGCAATGGAAGTCGAAACGTCTACTTATAGTAGTTTATCTAATGAAAGTTTGAGGTTTCCCCTCAACTATCATCAGCTTGAAGGAGTGATCCAACCAAATCATACAGTTATCGTTCGAGAAAAGTGGATTGAAGTAATGGTGAATACCGATAACATTAGGTACAGATGTCTTTTTTGAACTAAATACTTTTGGCGTAAAACTTATAAGCTGGTCAAACTAACTTATACGTTCTTCTTGATTTATTCACATGTTTGATGCTATTAAACACAGATTAGCAAGATTTCTATTATGTTGTTCAAAATATTTTTCAAAAAATCCAAATACCTTGTGGTTAATAAATTGGCCCAATAATGTCCCTATCTCATTAAGCGCATTTCAGTTATTTTAACTGCATAAAGTACATGTTTATAACATTCTTTTACTAAACATAAAACTATTTATCATACAAAAAAGGATCAAATATGCCACCAACTTATGTCATCAGTTAAAAGTTTGACTCATCTATGTCATTTTCGTTTGAGAAAAAGTTTGCAAGAGAGGTGCAGGGGTATTAGAGAAGCATTTCCCTTCAAGAATATCATTGCAACTAACTCCAACACTTCAATCCAATGTGTTGAGTGAAGAAACCTTAATCCTAAATCAAGAACCACATTCTTGATTATTTGCCTAAGAAAAGAGTTAATTAAAACAATATACTTTAACTAAAACCTTCCTATCTCAAGGAAGGAAAAACTCAACTATGTTTTATTACTTCTTCTTACTCAATTACAATTTCCGATTAACTCTAATCGAATTC
Organism: Solanum chmielewskii; assembly: GCA_027704785.1. Taxonomy (NCBI): domain Eukaryota; kingdom Viridiplantae; phylum Streptophyta; class Magnoliopsida; order Solanales; family Solanaceae; genus Solanum; species Solanum chmielewskii. The sequence continues at coordinate 6,271,774 of JAKWIX010000327.1, forward strand.
TCCAAATTTAAAAATAGTCAAACCCACTTCTTGCAAACTTACAAAAAAATATCCTCTCTCCACAAGAAGCCAATACCACTTCTTGTTTACAATCACACAAGCTTACAATCTTACTAAGAACAAAACTCACAAGTTAACAAAACACACAGAACACACAAAAACGCTCTTTGCTGCCTCTCTCTTCGTCTCGCCTCACTTTTTTTCTATTGCAAAGAACTGCTCTCTTTGTCTTGAAATGTCTGTTTATATAGACTGTTGAACAAGAATTATTTCCTCTCTTTGAAGTTGATAATAATTCTGATTTCTGTATCCTTCTTTGATATGAAAAAGATGTGTTTGCTTTTTATATTTTATACGCAATACGCAACCTTTTCTTAAAAGGTTTCGTCTTCGTATAAAGTAGACAACCTTTTAAGAAAAGGTTTTGTCTTATTTATTTATGGAAATATATCATTATTATATTAATTTTTTCCATAAATACATTTGTGCCTTAATATTTTTCCTTCGCTTCTTTTTCAATAACATCACAAGCTTGTTTAATTAATGAACCTGGTTCATAAGTGAGCCAACATCTGATTTCTTCATATAAATGAACCTGGTTCATAATTGATAACATCAAAAGTATTTCTCATTATCAAAAGTAATTAACACAACTTCAATCAAATTCCCCCTTTTTGATGATGACAAATAATATCCATAATAACATCAGTTTTTAGAAACTGTTTCCCCCTTTTGACATTTAAAAAATCCCAATATCCACAGCATTAAAATAGAAGGATACTACTACAAGATATCCACAAAAGCTATTACAACAATACAACCAAGAGCAATTAATAATGTCTGAATATAGGATAGAAAAGCCATTAACTAAGGCCTAGAAAAAACATGAAGTATATGATCAACACGAGCATTGTTATCAATTTGCTGTTGAATAAGTTGATCTTTTAATCTCCCAACTTCCCTCTGAGAATCAGCCAACTGAGCCTGAAGAATAGTAACTTCATCTTTTAGTAACACATTTTGAGCTCGAGCCTCATTAAGCTCAGAAATAAGAGTAGTGACTAGACCAGCAGCGCGAAGAGGAACTTTATCAACAACATCATCCAAACGATTGCATTCAGCAAGAGTAGTTTGAGTAAACATATCATATTAACTCAAAGTTCGGCCATCCTTCAAAGGTACCCCAAATTCTTTAAGCACAGTAGTCAACAAGTTCTCATAAGCTAATTGATGAGGTTTCTTAGGATCCACTATTCTGACCATATGTTTAATTATAAGGGAAGGCCAATTAATAGGATGCATGGTATCCAAAGCAAGATCAAGACCCATATATCGAAAGTTAGCTTCATGTCTCCTTTCTCCTCTTGGAATAATACCTTTGTGAACTACTTCAAAAATTTGTGAAAAAGAGACATCTCGCCTTTCAGTACCTTTCGCGGTCAATCACTTACCCTCCCTTGTGTGAATTTTAAAGTTAATGCGCAATTATCATCTTTACCCCAGTGATATTCCTCCAACCCTATGCAAGGAATACAAAGTATTGCCCTTAATCTAGTTTTGTCAAAAACTATATCTATACCATGAACGGACTAAGAAAGCACTGAATCATCAATCATTGTCAAATTTGCATAAAACTCAGCCTCTTCTATGTCAAATATCATGTTATGAGAGTGAAGAAAAATGTCTACCTACCCCTGTACAGCAAGTAGTGCCAACAGTTTTTTGATTGCAGTATGCTCCCTAATTTCAGGATGAATTGTTCGACCTCTGAAGATTTTCTGTAATTTAAAATAAGCTTCCCTTCCCATGGCAAGAAATTTAATTTCGTTTTTGGTTGGTTTTAGAAGAGGGAGGATGTGAAGAACAGAAAGATTCTAAAATGTCTTCATCAGACTCAGAAATAATAGTGGTGGAAGAAGAGCAAGCAGGTTACTTACTAGTACAACAACGTTTGTTGGTAGATTCTGCCATATCTAGATGGGCATGACTTGCTTGTCGAGTTCGAGGAGTACGAATCGCCTTTCGTTTGATAGAAATATGCTTGTGAGGACGCTGAGGAACTGGTGTAGACGACGGGGTTGTATGTATTTTAGAAGAGTTAGAGAAGGGCATAGTTTCCTGAGGCGATGAAAGAGGGTTAGGGATTTAGGGGTTTTCTGAGGGAATGGAGGAAGGAGATGGTGGGGAAGAAAACTGAGAGTGGTGGTCGGCTATTGTTGATGGTGGTGGACTAGGTTCCCCCTGAGTAGTTGCTGGAGTTTCCGACGTGAAGGTAATTCATCATCGGAGTAGTCGACGAGGACGAGAGAGGAATCCATTTTTTTGTGTGTGGGGGGAACATAAAAGGTTTTATGGGGAATAAAAGGGTAATGATGATGAATTGGTACTTTGAACATGCCTGAAATTAATTTGAAACGATGACAGTCACTTCGAACAGACATTGGAGTTTTAATGTGACTCTATGTGTTTCCCGCCCAAACAAAAAGTTTAATAGGAGAACCAGGTTGAAAATATAAGAACCTGAGTCGGTGGTGGGTAGAACCTGGTTCTTTTAGTTCTGAAACACGAGTCCCAAAGATAGACGATTTTTATGGAATGGTTCTCGCCCAAGAGACTTAGTAAAAATGTCAGCAATTTGATCCTCAATAGCACATAATTTCATTATGATAAATCCTTTTTCAACATTGTCTCTCAGAAAGGGATGTCAAATGTAAATATGTTTAGTGCGCTTGTGTTGGACCGAGTTCTTTGCCATATTAATAACGCTAGTGTTATCACACATAATAGGAATGCAACCTGTCTTAATCCCAAAGTCTTCTAATTGTTGCTTTATCTATAATAATTGTGCACAACAAGATGCGGCTGCTACATATTTTGCCTCTGCAGTAGAGAGGACAACTGAATTTTGTTTTCTAGTGGTCCATGAGACAAGACATGGTCCTAAAAAGTTTGCCATTCCAGATGTACTTTATCGGTCAACTAAGTATCCGGCATAGTCAGCATCAGCAAATCCTACTAAATCAAATGAATCTCCTGATGGGTACCATAGCACCAGATTCACAGAACCTTTGAGATATCTAAGTATTCTCTTTACTACTTTTCGATGAGATTCTTTAGGACATCAATGAAATCGTGCACAAAGTCCAACAGTAAACATAATGTCGGGTCTTCTTGCAGTTAGGTATAAGAGTGATCTAATCATACCTCTGTATTTTGTATCATTGACTAGAGAACCTGCTTCATCTTTATCTAACTTTGTTGTAGTGCCGATGGGAGTGTTAATTATCTTTGCTGCATTCATGTCAAATTTTTTCAGTAGTTCATGAATGTACTTCTGTTGATGAATGAAAGTTCCTGTAGGAGACTGATCAATTTGATGACCTAGGAAGAAAGTTAGTTATCCCATCATACTCATCTCAAATTCACTACTCATGAGTTTGGCGAACTCAATTCAAAGTGAGTGGTCAGTTCCACCAAATATGATGTCGTCGACATAAATTTGTACAATGAACATATCTAAACCTTGTTTTTTAAGAAAGAGTGTATTGTCTATTTTTCCACGGGAGTAACCATGTGTTAGAAGGAATGTGGATAGACGATCATACCATGCTCTTGGAGCTTGCTTTAGTCCGTACAATGCTTTTTCTAACTTGTAGACATGTTCAGGTTTATCTGGGTCCTCAAAACTAGGGGGGGTTTCACGAACAATTCGTCTTGAAGAAAACTATTCAAAAATGCACTTTTTACAACCATCTGATAGAGTTTGAATTCCACATGGGCTGCAAAAGAAATTAAAATTCTTATAGCTTCCATTCTTGCCACTGGTGCAAAGTTTTCATCATAGTCGATTCCCTCTTCTTGGTTGTAACCTTGAACCACTAGTCTAGCTTTGTTCCTAGTTATCTGACCTTGGTCATCTAGTTTGTTTCTGAAGACCCATCGAGTACCTATGACAGTTCGATCATGTGGTCTGGGAACCAGGTTCCAGACTTTGCTTCTTTCAAACTGACTCAATTCTTCTTGCATAGCAATAATCCAGTCTGGATCTCCCAAGCCTTCTATAATATTTTTGGGAACAACTAGAGATTGATACGCAGAAAAGGCACACATATTTTGTACTCTAGATCTGGTATGAATCCCATATTCCAATGGTGAGAGGTTGTTTTGAATGGGATGCGAACTTTGATGTTTCCATCCATAAACCAGAGGATTTTGAGTATCTGATGTTTCTCTCTCTGTCTCTGTTGGTATATTTTCAATTTCTTGAGGATTTGTCTTATTTTGGTATTATCCTCATCTGATTGTAAATCTTCCAATGGTTTTAGAGGATGTGCAACAGGATTATTTAATTCTTCTACTGTTCTTTCATCAAAAATAACATGCATGCTTTCTTCCACTCGATATGTTCTTTTGTTGAGTACTTTATATACTTTACTTTGTGTGGAATATCCTAAGAATATTCCTTCATCACTCTTGGCATCAAATTTTCTCAAATTATCCTTTCCATTATTGTGCATGTAACATATGCATCCAAATGGTCGAAGATGTGCTAAGCTAGGTTTTCTTCCTTTAAGTAGTTCATAAGGGGTTTTAATTAAAAAAGTCCTTATTGTACACCTGTTTATAAGATAACAAGCAGTGTTTATGGCCTCTGCCCAATAGAATTTGGTATTTTGCTTGCTATTAGCATGATTCTACGATATCTTCAAGAGTTCTATTTTTACGCTCAACTATCATTTTGTTGAGGAGTTCTTGGTGAAGAAAAATTGTGATCAATTCCATTAGTACTGAAAAAATTAAAGAGTTTTGAGTTTTCAAATGCTGAACCATGATCTGATTTTATGTTAATGACTTCTATATTGACTTTCTTCTGAACTAGTCTCACAAATATTTCGAATACTTCAAGTCTCATCTTTTGTTGCCAAAAACATAGTCCAAGTAAACCTTCAGTAGTCATCAACTATTACAAGATTGTATCTTTTGCCTCCTCTACTTATCACACGCATTGGTCCACATAAGTCTATGTGAAGCATCTCTAGAGGTTTTGTGGTACTAACAATTCCCTTTGGTTTAAAAGATTATTTGGATTGTTTTACTCTGACACATGCACCACAAAACTGTTCACTTTGAAGAATTTTGCTTGGCAATCCTCTAGTTAGATCTTTTGATATTAGTTTATTAATTATGGAGAGGCTAATATGTCCTAGCCTTTTGTGCCAGCACGCAGAGTTCTCAGTGAGAGCACTGAGGCAACTAAGTGAATTTTCTGAACTTATTATTTCAGTTGTGTATATATTCTTGTGTCTTTTTCCCAGAAGTACCAGTTCATCAGTTGTTGAGTTTATCACTCTATATTCACCTGCAGTGAATACTACCTTGTTCACTTTGTCGCACATTTGAGATATGCTTAGTAAGTTATGTTGAATCCCATTTATGTAGTATACACCATCGATGGCTTGTTTGATATTGATTCCTACCTTTCCAATTCCTTGTATTTCCCCGATTTTTCCTTTTCCAAAGGCTACTTTTCCACCCTTAACTTGTTTCAGTTAGAGAAAGTTATCTTAATTTCCTGTCATATGTCTTGAGGAGGCACTATCGAAGTAGCAGTGCTTTCCTTTTTCTCTCACTGAAGCCTGCAGTTTTATTCAGACCGAGTTAGTTTTGGTACCCAAATTCACTTAAGTGCCTGTTCGTGATTAAAGGGATGTAGGAGAATTTTTCTAGCCCATCTAGGAATAACTTTAAATGTAGAACCAGGTTCAGGATCAATTTTCTTTTGACTTTTTCTTAGAAAGGAAATTTTTTTCTGATGAGCAATTTGTTTTTTGTCATATGCATGACTTTTATGTCCTGTCAAGCCACAGTGAGAGCATAGACAGTCTATGTTAGGATTTTTTGTTTCGGAAAAACGTATTTCATGTCTTCAACTAGATTGACTTTTTTGGAGACTATCGACAATTATGGAGGACCTGTTCCACCTCATATTGTTCTCTTCTTCCTGTTCAGTCGTGTTCAGTTTCTTTTCTAAGGCTTGATTATTTAAGAATCTAGAGTTTAAATCTTTTTTTAATTCTACTTGTTTATTGAGCAGGGAACAATTTTGTTGTTCTAGAGTCATGTTCTCTTCTCTTAGAGATGCGTAATCTTCCATTAGTAGTTCTTTTTCATGGCAGGTTGACTGATATACCTGAATTACAATTTCCAAAAGTGACTTTAGCTCCCTTTTAGTATAAATTTCAAAGTTTTCTTTAGAGAAAGTTGAGCTAACCTGACTGTTTTGGTCTTCTTCTTCTTCCTCGGAATCTGAACCAGCCATTAGAGCATGAATTGTATCTTGTGCTGGACAAGTACTTTCTTTGTCTGCTTCTTTAGAAACTGCTACTAATGCGAGAAAGTCGTATTTGTCTTCTTGCTTTATTGCAAGTAAAGATTGATTCTCGATTTCATCATTTTTCAGATTCATCTTCTGATATGCCTCCCATTGTAACGAGTGCCTTTTTCATGGATATGTCGGTCTCTTGATTTGTCATTCTCCGGTTATTGGGAATATATCTGTCTTCTTTTGCCTTTTCTTGGTTGTTTTTCTTGTATTCTAAGGCCCATAGTGGACAGAATTTTATAAAGTGGTCTGGACTACCACATTTATGACACAATTGTTCTCTTGAGTTTTCAACATTCTTCTGTGGACTCCTTTTTTTAAATGTTCCCCTTTTTAACAATTGAGAGAATCTTTTGTCCATGAGTGCGATGTTTTAATCCTCAAAATCTTTAGAGGTGGTAGTTTTTAGAGCTAGATTCTTTTCTTTACTTTTGCTACCAATCTCTCTTTCTTGATTTTTCTTCAGTTCGTAAGTTATGAGGTTTCCAATGAGCTCATTCATAGCAAGCTTATCTAAGTCACGTGCTTCAGTAATTGCTTCAACTTTACATTCCCATGATTCAGGTAAGACGCTCAAGGGTTTTCTGACTGCCTTTCCATTTGGAATTACTTCTCCTAGAGAATAAACTTCATTGATGATAGCAGTGAATCTAGTGTGCATATCTTGAATAGTTTCTCCTTCCATCATTCTGAATAGTTCGTATTGTCTATTCAAATTGTCAATCTTTGATTTCTTAACCTTAGTTGTTCCTTCATGTGCAGTCTGCAAGGTTTTCCAGATTGACTTGGCATCTTGACAAGAAGAGATCCTGTTGTATTCGTCTGGTCCTATGCCACAAATTAAAATTATCTTAGATTTTGCATTATTTGAAATGCCATTTTATCTACGGCATCCCACTTCTTTCTCTCCTTTGGTGCCATAGTTTCTCCATCAGGCCCCTTTTTCATAGGAATAGTAGGACCATCTAAGACTACACTCCAGAGATCAGGATTTCCTCCTATCAGATGATCCATCATGCGATTCTTCCACCATCCATAGTATTTTCCATTGAATAGTAGGGGTTGAGTTTGAGAAGCTCCATCTTGGGGGTAGGTGGTGCTGCAATTTACTTTTCAAAAGGTTAATCTTTTAGTGAAAAGATCCCGCTCTGATACCAATTGAAGAAACATTACCCCTAAATCAAGATCAAGTTCTTGATTATTTGCCTAAGAAAAGAGTTAATTAAAACAATATACTTTAACTAAAACCTTCCTATCTCAAGGAAGGAAAAACTCAACTTTTTATTACTTTTTCTTACTCAATTACAATTTTTGATTAACTCTAATCGAAATCTCCAAATTTACATAAAGCCAAACCCACTTCTTGAAAACTTAATAAAAAATCTCCTCTCTCCACAAGAAGACAATACTACTTTTTGTTTACAATCACACAAGCTTACAATCTTACTAAGAACAAAACTCACAAGTTAACAAAACACACAGAACTCACAAAAACGCTCTTTGCTGCCTCTCTCTTCGTCTAGCCTCACTTTTTCTTCGATTGCAAAGAACTGCTCTCTTTGTCTTGAAATCTCTGTTTATATAAACTTTTGAATAAGAATTATTTCCTGTCTTTGAAGTTGATAATAATTCTGATTTCTGTATCCTTCTTTGATATAAAAAAGATTTGTTTGCTTTTTATTTGTGATATGCAATACGAAGATAAAACCTTTTAAGAAAAGGTTTTGTCTTATTTATTTATGGAAATATACCATTATAATATTCATTTTTTCCATAAATACATATGTGCCTTAATATTTGTCCTTCACTTCTTTTTCAAAAAACTCACAAGCTTTTTTAATAAATGAACCTGGTTAATAAGTGAGCAACCATCTGATTTCTTAATATAAATTAACCTGGTTCATAATTGATGACATCAAAAGTATTTGTCATTTTCAAAAGTAATTAACACAACTTCCATCATTGAGCATATCCGTAAACAAGTCCTCTGACAATACCTTAAGAGAAATTGGCATCGCAAAGACCGTTGAAGCGGGATTCGATCCACCAAAAACTTACATGGGCTTAAAAGTCTCCGCGGGAGAAACAATTATTACGACCATGAAGCCGTGGAAATTTTAGCAATCTTTTAATGGAGATGGTGCAAATTTGAATTGGTTTCTTTATGATAGTGGAAATGGAAGAGAGGTATTTTCGTCAAAGCCTTCTGTTTTTTCATTAATTCACCCAAAATCTTGGTTCAAGAAAAGATTTTCAAGTGTTAATAGGCCTTTTACTAAGCAAGGAGGGATACTTTTTGCTGGTGATGAATATGGAGAAAGTGTGTGTTGGAAAGTGGATAAAAGGGCTATAGGAAAAACAATGGAATGGGAATTGAAAGGGAGACTTTGGTTAACATATTGGCCAAATATACATATAACTCCTTATGCTGATACTAGAAGATTGGAATTTAGAGAAGTGTTTCATCTAAAACTTGCATAGTTAATATTTGTTGTTATTGATTGTTTCGGACAGATGGTTTATGTTACATCTTCTTCTTCAAGTGTGTGCGCTCTAGCTGCTTAGCTTGCCTGAATGTGGGATGCTTCATCTTTTGAGTTGGACTTTTTATTGTGTGTTGTATAGTTATATTTGTTGTATTGATTGTCAAAATGATGCTTGCGTCTAGTACTAATTATTATTATTGGCATTGGAAGTGTTTTTTTTTCTCAATAATGTACGCCTTAAGAAAACTAGTACCAACTACTCGACTTGAGGAACCAAGTTCCTTAGGCTTAAGTTAAAACATTAAGGTAAACAATACGTGTTTTACCGTTGAAAGCCTTCTTACTCACGGGAGTTAAAAACACGACCTAAACGGTGATGAATGTCAGCAACTTTGGTTTCAGAATACAACTCTATATTACAGATCTCATTTTGGCCCGGTTGCTCTTCCCTTACACATATTACAGATAACACCCTTAACCTCATCAGCCTTAATACACCTACAAAACCCAAAATTGTGATGCCTCTTTAATTTATCCAACTCCCCAACCAATGTCCATGCCCCCTTATCGTTCAAGGAGTTTTGGAAGTATAATTGTCACCTCAGTCTAATGAGTGTCTCCTCCACCAGAACCTTTTCATTCTCGTCCTTTATGAAGCTCACTTGATCCGGGTCACATGCCCTCCATTCTCACGCTCTGTCTAGCCTGTACAACTTTTTAAACCCATAATTATCCTCTAACCCAACATACATTGTAACTACTAACTTTACCTCCTTCTTTGCCACTTTATACTTTTCCACTTTTCCTCCTCTCATCCTTACTTTCCACCAAATACGCGCTACCTTCTTAACCTCTACCTTTTCTTAGATTTCTCCGTTCCATCACTAACTTCCTCGATGTCATCCCGATCTACCTCTCGAGACCCCCAACACCTCGAGAAGTACTCTCTCCCACCCTACTCATTGAACCATTAACAAATTTAAGAGCAAAAAATGTCAATTCCTTTATTTTGGTCTATGAGTACATGGAAACAGAAAACAAAAGAAGAAAAGGAAAGAAAAAAGCTTCATATAATATGAAACATTTTATTTGTGACAAATAGATTAGAGTAAGCTTCTTTGCTTGCAACATTCAATTGCTTCATCAAACATTTCCTCAAGGCCATGCTTGTACTTGAATCCACTCTCCAAAAGCTTTTTAGATGAAAATCTTGGGAATTCAACTTCATTACTACTTGCCCATGTGTACCTGCAAATTAATACTCCCTCCGTTTGAAAAAGGATGACCTATTTTTACTTGGAAAGGAGTTTAAGAAAAGAAAGAAGACTTTTTAATTTTGTGGTTCTAAATTAAAGTTATGTCAAATGTACCAAAATGTCTTTCAATCATGTGGTCTTAAACACGCCATGCAGAAAATTAAAGTTAAATTGTTGCCAAAATAGGAAAGGGGTCAATCTTCTTGAAACTGACTAAAAAGGAAATAGGGTCATTCTTTTTTAAACCGAGGGAGTAGTAAATTAAATCAAGTATCTTTTTTCCATCTCTAATTTCCTGAATGAACATTTACTAATTAGATTTTAAAATAAAAGAATCAACAATATTAAAGATAAGGCAAGTATTTATACTTACTCATTAATTTGTTTTCGAAATTCAGGATATCTTGTCAACAGAAACTCAACTAGCTTTTTGCGTGTTGAAATGTTATTTCAACAGCTGAACAAATATATCTTCCTTTTGTATTAGGATTTTCAAGAAGGTAAATGTGAGCATTTGTCACATCATCTATATGTACATAAGGTACATATGGAGGGTAAAACATGTTTTAATTTTGATGTCCTGCACAAATTTCAATTACGAAGAAGTTGAGGGAATGAAAATCTATGATATTTTAAGGCGTAACGAGAATCATTTCCATGGATGAACTAACAGAGCCAGGAATTTGAGGAGTAATAAAGGGTCCATGTATCCAAGTTGGGATTACAGTCACAAGATCGATACCATTTTTCAACGAATTCCAGAGCTGCCTTTTCTGTTAGTGTCTTACTAATCGTATAAGAACTTGTAAAATTCTTTAAGGCTCTTACAATGTCTACGTTTGTCCATGAGTTTTCGTCTACTATGTCTGATGAATTCTCAACCATAATCGTAGTTGAACTAGAAGTGTATACAACACGTTTAACTGTGTTTGCATTAAGACATGCTTGTAAAATACCTAAAGTACCATTAATAGATCTCTGTGTTATTATTTCTTCACTTTATTTGTCCTCAAAATCAACTGGATGTGAAACATGAAATACTCCAATGCATCCATCAATTGCTGCATTGAAACCCTCTGCTTTGTTTAAATGGACATTAGAAATATGCAACCTTTCTTCAGCACTTGGAAGATTCGTGATGTAGCTCACATCCTTCTTGCGATCTAGCAATGAAAAAAAAAAGATGAAAAATTCATCGTCATATACTTTGATGTTATGACGTATTTATAAGGCAAAATGGTCAACTGGACCCCTAAAACTACTTGGTCTAACCTTAGTCATGCTTATGTGGAAACAACAATAACAACATATCCGGTTAAATCCAACAAATGAGATTTAGCGAGAGTAGAAAATACACATATTTTACCGCTATCTCGTGACTCTAAGAAATAATGATGTGATACATGAGGAAACATTCATTGTAAGTACACCTTAATTCAAACATGCAGTAACTATGGGAAAAATGGAGAAGTTAACTGGTGGAGCCAGAGTAAGAATTTTCGCTAAAAAATTTATAATATGAGGAAGAGGTTAGAGAGGTTCAACTTTTATTATTATATATAGGGATAATGCCCAAGTACCCCTTCAAACTATGCCCGAAATCTCAGAGACAGACTTATACTATACTAAGGTCCTATTACCCCCCTGAACTTATTTTATTAATAATTTTTTATCACTTTTCGACCTACGTGGCACTATCTTGTAGGCCCAATGATGGTTGACTTTTTTTTCAAACTAGTTCCACGTAGGCTAAAAAGGGGTAGAAAATTACTTATAAAATAAGTTCAGAGGGGTAATAGAACATTAGTATAGTATAAGTGTGTCTCTGCGATTTCGGGCATAGGTTGAGGGGGTACTTGTGTATTATCCCTTATATATATATGTTAGTAAAAAATAATTTTAAACATATATTAACAGTGTAATTTTTTAGCATAAGATATTTGAAGCTTGTTTCTGTTTTCATGTTTGGCCTAAATGATGTACATCTTCGCATAAGTATCGTAAGTTGTAATAGTAACAAACCTGGATGAGCCTAATTGTTGTGTTAACATGGTAACCAATTTGAAGAAGTCTCATAAGCATCCATTAACGAAGAAAACTACTTCCTCCTGTTACACATACCTTTCCCTTCTTCTTCACTTCTTCCATATCCCCTCTATTCATCTCTTCCTTTCTTCTCCTCTTTATATAGTGAAACTATCAAGTGGTTATAAGTTAGTTAATTGAGTTTTTTTTCCTGACATATATATATTGAACTATAAGTTTGGGTAGGATGTACGCAGATTATATGAGGTAAGAATGAAACAATCAGGCTGTCTTAACCACTAGACCACTAAAGTCGTCACTTGGGCCCCCATTTTTTTTAAAAATACACAAACGTATTACTTAAAGTTATATGTATGTTCAATTTTTTAAAAAAAAAAACATGTAAGAAGTATAAAAAAGAAATACAAAATAACCGTTAGTTTTTTCCACTTTTCTAAGGGAATGAAATATTTTATGAAAATAATTTCCTTTAGTGGGAAATTGTGTTTGTTTATTTATCTCCGAAAAATTTTGACCTTATATTACTATTTACCTGATACTCATCTCATTTTTTTCTCTATTTTAATATTTTTATTTTCAATGTTGAACTCTCTCCTAAAAAAATGATTTATTGTTGCTTACAAGTCAAAAAGAATAAAATTTCCTTTTAAGTGTCTTATTCAAAATCTTAAGAAGTGCAACATGCAATCATTATATTGAAGGAACGCAATAGATTTTCAATATTATTATATCAACTTATCAAATTCATGAACCAAATTTTATTATTGTAACTTAATTTTATAATTTTTCTTGAACATTTGTTATCGTTGATATTCTTCATTAATAAGTATATATATTCTCGTTTTAGTTATTATTAAGAGAAATAATATAAGTACATCATAATGATTTAATGAAAATACTCAATCAAATAAAAAGACTTGATTCTTTCCCTAATGCATATATTGCTTATAGAATAATGTTAACAATTCCTGTAACTATTGTCTCAACCGAAAGAAGTTTTTCGAAATTAAAATTGATAAAATCTTATCTAAGATCAACAATATGAGTTTGAATGTATTAGCTATATCATCAATTTAAAAGGAATTACTAAAACAATTATTTGAAAATAGTAATTAATGATTTCACATCTAAAAAGGCAAGAAAAATAGATTTTAAATAAAGGTCGAAACTCATAAAAAGATCCCTACACTTATTGGGTTTTTTCCTTTAGGTACCTCAACTACGCCATTTTCCTTTTGAATCATTGAACCACCCATAATTTGTTCATTTCAAACTCTGTTGGTTGATTTTGATTATTTTTTTTAATTGTAAATGCCTTCAAATGTGTACGTATTGTAATAATTTTGATTGAAGGAATGAAGACAAATTGTGTGTTAGTCTCGTTTGTTTTCTAATGTGTTCAAATGACTTGAAGTAAAACACAATTATTCTCGAACAGTTTCACTATTAGTTGGACTAATGAGTTCTGGAACAACATATGTATCCTCTATGAATACTCCTCACAAAACCTAGTTCCACTATCAGCCAACAATACTGTTTAAAAGAAAAAAAATTATGAGTGGTTCAATTATTCAATCGGGAAATATCATAGTTAAGATATCTGAGGGGGAAAATCTAAAAAATCTGCTTATGTATTTCTATGGGATAAGGAATATGTGTTATTCTGTTTGGAGAAAAAAAGCTTTTTGTAGTATTGTACTCCATAAGAAATGTTAGTGTGTTTGATTTTTGTAGACTAACAACTTTTGTGATTTTATACTCTGGATAAATTGAACTATGCAATTGGTTTGAAGAATATAAAAATTTCACATAATAAGTCGGTGTTGTACCTTTGATTTTCTATTAACTTCAATGTAATATAGAAATAAATTGTACAATTTTTTTGTCCTTATTGTTAGTATTTAAAATACTAAGCGGTATGTCTATTTTTGATAGATGAAAAATACCAGAGACTTAGAATTTGTGATTTTGTGTCTCTATGGGATGAACTTTGACATTGTGCAAACATTGTCAAATAGAATTTCAACACTATAATTCTTTCATAGAATAATGTTTCCAACATTAAAGTATGTGAAAAAACTATTTTCAAAAACTTGAAAAATATTTTTGAGTTCACATTTGAAATGTTGGGGTTATTTGCTTTTGATTAGACTTGGTGTCTAATTTAACTTTGGAGCAAAAGATGTGAAATTCAATGATACTTTTGTATTATGTTATACCCACCAAATTCTTGGAGTATATTTGGTTTTATGGTTGTTGAGTTTCTTTATTACTAGTATAAAACATCCAAATTATATATATACTTGTTCAAAATAATTGTGTTCTTTTATGGAAAAAAAATATCACTTAAAATGTTGTGATTTTTCATGAAAAGACAGGTCTATTATAATAAAAGTATTTTCCTAGACATGAATATTGGTGAATAGTCATTTGTTATGTTTTACTAAAATTAACATTTGGATTATATTGTTTTTATTGAACCCGATGAAACTTTGTTCATAGATAGTTCTATAACAATCATATTGAATGTTATGGAAATGTCCTTCTGAAAAGGACATTTGACAATCTAAACAATGTTTGTATCAAACAAAATTGTAAGAAATAATAACAAAATATTAGCGAGGAAAAATCTACCTCGTGAAGAGATTTTCAAACTCAATGTTTTTATTTGTTCTTACTTGCTTCAGTCAATTTTTGTGACATAAACACTTGGGGTATGTCAATTACAAAACCTTGTAAGGAAAACTGACCAACTTTGAAGTTTTTCCTAAGTTTTAGTGCAATAAATAAAAATGTCAAGTTTTTGTGGAATCTAAGTATGTTGAGCATTCTTATAAATCTGTTCAAAGGAATTTTATTCCCTTAGAATTGATTTACACTGACATTTGTGATATGAAGTTAACACCATCTCATGGTGGGAAAAAGTATTTGTAACTTTTATTGAGAATTTCATTATAAATGATTATGTCTATTTTCTGAATGGTAAAGATGAAACAATAAAAATGCCTAGACAATGTAATATCGAAGTTGAAAATCAGTGTGAAAAATATAAGAAGTAATAAGAATGAAGAGTATAAATCTCATTGTGCATAAATATGTTTGGAAAGTGGAATATCCATCAAACTACTGTCATATTCACCTCAATCTAATGAAAAATCCAACGTTGAAAGAAATGATGGATGCATTATTTTTAAGTTCGGATTTACAAAAAAAATTGTATGGAGGAACTATCCTTACTGCAAAAAGGAACAACAAAAAGTGGTCTTTTTAGAAAGAAAACAATTTTGTTTTATCAGAATACAATATTTTCCATATGAGAAATGGAAAAGAAGAAAATCCAACTTGAAATATTTCAAAGTGTGGGGGTATCTAGTCAAAGTCCAAATTCCTATTCCTAAAAGAATTAAAATAGGACCTATGACTGTGGACTGTAAAATTAGACTTGAGTAGTCTAGAGAAGGGTCTAAAAGGCATAGGAAATGAAAAGGATAATGTACTTAATAAAGATACTCAGAGGCTTAGTAAATGCTAAACGACATTTACTTCCTTCAAATATTATTTTGTAACATTTCCTGTGTCTTCTGTAGACTCATTCTTTGGAAAGATGATGTCAATAAATAATATTGGAAGTTAATTAATCTTCTTCAAAAAATAAACCTTTGGGTTCAAAGTGAATCTTTAGAAGGAAAATAACAGTTGATGGAACTGTAAGCAAGACTTTATGTCAAAGGCTTTAGACAAAAACAAAACCAATATTTTGATCTTGTCAATATATATATATACTCGTTAGTAATTAGAATTACATTCATTCAGATGCAAAAATTATAAGTGTGGTATATTACCTCCAAATTAATCAAATGAATGTGAAAAGAACTTTCTTAAATGTAGAATTGGACGAAGAAATTTACATGAAACAACCCGAGGGTTTTGTGGTTCATGGTAAATAAAAGAAAGTGTGTGAACATATTAAGTCACATTATGGAAGCACCCAAACAATGACATAATTTGATCAAACCATGTTGGCAAATGGATTGAAGAATGATGAAAGTGATAAATGTGTTCACATTAACATCATACGGTCATTGTTTGTTTGTATATTGGTCATATGTTAATTATCATTAGACACACTAATGACATAAATTCTACTAAAAGTATGCTAAAAAGCAAGTGGAATGAAAATTATTTGTGTTGCTAATGCGATCTTAGATATAAGAATTCGTAAAACTCCATAATGTTTAGCATTTTCACGGTTTCATTGCATTGAAAAGGTACTTAACTAGTTCAAATATTTAGATGACAATATTGTCAAGTCTCCAATATATGTGAGCTTTGCATTTCAAAAGAGTGAAAACAAAAGTGACTCACAATTGGATTGTGCTAGAGTTTTGGGAAGCATAATGTATATCATTTAGTGTGTGCGGTCAGATATAGCATTTGCTATTTTAAACTGAGTTGGTTCACAAGTGATCCCAAATAAATTCATTAGATGACAATAAATAGAGTTTTGAAGTATTTAAAATAATACTTAAAACTATATCTTGCATTATAACAATATCCAACAACATTGAAAGATATGGTGATGCAAATTGAATCATTGAACGAATGAATTAAAATTCACAAGTGGATATGTATTTACTATTGGTAAAAGAACAATCTCTTAGAAATATTTTAAAAGAGACATGTATCGCTAGCTCTACAATGATCTTTGATCTAGGTGCTTTAGATAAGGTCGGTGAATAAGTTTAAAGACTCTGAAATTTCTTGATAGATATTCTATTTTTGCCCAAACCATTGGCATTACGCATACACTTTCACAATCAAGATGCAATAGGTAGGGCATGGAGCATGATGTATAATGAAAAGTCTCGTCATATACGACATAAACATGATACCGTTAGAAAACTGCTCTCAAGTGAAATTATTAGAATTGACTCTGTAAAGTCAAAGGATAATGTGTCGGATCTACTTACAAAAGGCCTAATTAGAGAGGAAGTTAAAAGATCATCTAAGGGAATTAATTTACAGCTAAGGACAAGTCATCATGGCGGTAACTCTATCTAGTAGACTGGATATCCTTAGAACTAGACTCAAGGAGTAAACCAAAGTTGTGAATGACGGTTCGACATTGTCAACAAACTCAATCCATTCTCATGATGAAGATAATGCTCAAGGATAAGGATACAACATTAAGGCTTGTTAATGAGTTAATAAAGCTTAATGATTTTAATGATTTGCTAAGTTTGGCAGATTTGACCAAATAGTGTATCTATGCGATAACACGGTTAGGAATCACCTATGTGAGTGTGAAGTGTAAGTCACTTCAAAGAAGATGATTGTCAAAAGCCCATCTATCTATACACTCATGAAATCAGGAGGTGTTCATGGCTAAAACAAACACAACCGTAAGAACCATAAACGGTAAAGGGTTATTGTGTGACATATGGTTGTCTAGGTATACACCTAAGTTCGATGGTTCAAAGATATCAAATCTACCGATTGACCGAGTATATCCGACATATGTTCACTACGGAAAGTCCAAGGGGAAACCTACTTATCCAGATGCAATTAATTCTTGCTTGTAAGGTACAAATACTTGTTTGTTTCTCTGTCTTCGAGTCATTCCCCATTTATGAGGGGAATTGTTGGGTTTTAAAAAGGTGTGAATGGAAAATGAAGAGTTGCGACTTTTTTGAAGAGTTGCGACTTTTATGAAATGTTGCGACTTTTATGAAAAGTTGTGACTTTTATGAAAAGTTAAGACTTTTATGTAAAGTTGTGACTTTTATGAAAGGTGACGACCTTTCTGAAAGATTGTGACTTTTCCAAAGGTTTGTGACCTTTCCGGTAAGGCACAATAAGAACCTTTTCGCACCACCCTTTGTTTTCTACAAATTGAAGGATTTCCTCTCATTTTTTTAAAAAAAAATTCATGGACTTCTTCTTCAACTACTAAATCTAGTATTCTAAGTGTACTTTACTGCCGTTGAGTGGTTCGCTGACACTGGAGTTTTTGGTATCTATACTCTGGTGATTGAGATCATTTTACCCTAGGAGGTCATATTCCAAATCAAACCTCGGATACTAGAGGGGAACAATTTCCTTAAGGGGACACTGTGAGTTCATTGGACTTGATCTTTTTCCTATTAAAAATTTTCCAGATTCTGGTACATGTTTTACAAACTTTAGATTTGTGAATTAATTCCAGTTCTTCTATTTTTTTGTTCTTCACTGGTTCATTAAACTTGGTAAGTTAGTGTTTCTGCAAAGTTTGTTGGAATCAGTAAGATTCTTTAGGCACATATTAGCAACAATTATTCTTTAAGAAAAATATTTCGTATATTTTTTTAAAATATATTTCTGATTCTAGTTTCACTACTAGTTTTAATTTTCTAGTTGTGAAAATAATCTTAAACTTTGTTGTCTTACAAAGATGTTCAAAGTTTTGGTCTAAGTATGTTTAAAATACAAGATGAATAACATATATATATATATATATATATATATATATATATATATAAGAAAACATTAAGCTCATCTACGTGGCGTCATTAGAAATTAGGATTCCCTTTTAATTTATTTTATTTTCAAACTAGCCTTCACATTTTGTGAAAAGTTGTAACTTTCTTAAAAAGTCATGATTTTAATGAAGAGTTATGACTTTGATGAAAAGTTGCGACCTTAATGAAGAGGTGCGAGTATTATGAAAAGTTGCTACTTTGATGAATAATTGCGACTTTTATGAAAAATTTCAACTTTTATGAAAGGTTGTGAGCTTTCCAAAGGATTGCAACTTTTCCAAATAGTTGAAACCTTTCTGATGAAGCACAATAACCATTTTTTGCACTACCCTTTGTTGTTTATAATAGAGGGATTTCCTCACATTATAAAACCACGAAAATTCTACACCTCTTAGTATTTCTTGCCCTTCTCCTTCTCCTCATCCTCCTCATTCACAATTAAATATTTGTGTATGTATTTATTCTTTTTCTCCTTCTCCTCCTCCTCCTCATTCACAATTAAATATTTGTGTACTTTGCTCATGTTGAATGACTCACTAAGACCATTGCTTATGTTATAAATCCTGGTATGTCTTTTAACAATCATTAATTCATGCTTATGTTATTAAGGATAATGGTAAGATATAATAATTTTCATTTTCCTTTACATTATTAATGTTTGTTATTACGTAATCTTGCACATAAGATAATATAGTATTTTAGTGATAATGCCGAATATACTTTAATTAATACTTTATAAGTTTTGTGATGTTTAATTCCCGCGCGAAGCGCGGGTAATATTTCCCGTTTATAATAAATAACAATCGAAATAATATATTCATCTTAAATTGCAAATTATGTTGAAATCAATTAGTTTTTTTTTTTCAAAACACTAGTGTTAAATTGTCACTTCCGATCGAGGCACACATATCATGAACACTTAAAAATCCATATTCTTTTATCCTTTTTAATATTTGTATTTTATGAGCAACAAATAAATTTTAATAACACAATGAAAACTAGCCAACTTATCTTAACTAAGTTATAATATAAAAAAAAATATAGACAAATTTTTCAGATAATCAATTTTTTTTATTAGAAGTAACTCAATTATTATTATTAATTACATAAATAAGTCAGTCAATCACTTTGAAATTATTTTATACTCCTTCCGTCCACTTTTATTTGTCATCTTGCATTTTTTGAAAATTAAGTTTTGATTAATTTTCAAAGATAAATTAGATTACATTAATTCGATATTTTAAACCAAAAAAATAGATATTCAAAAACTATATGAAAAGTACTAGTGCAATTTTTTGCATATCAATATAATGAAAAAATACATCTTAAAATATTAGTCAAAATTATTATAGTTTAGCTCTAAAAATAGAAACCATAACAAGTAATAGTAGATGGAGAATGTCAAAAATTCTTCTCTTATTTCCCAAAACATTTAATAATACGTACGTGCGTCCTAGGGATAGAGCATATTCATCAATTTTCAACACAACAGTGATGGTAAACCTAACTCAGTGTGGTACTGCCCAACATTGGAACCATTTAATCAATGTGGTGTTCAAAACCCAAAAATTTTAAGATGATATTTGGCTATAGATATGTGTATTTATTTGTTAAGACACCAAAGATCATTTTTGAAATTTTCCAAAAAAAAATTATTTTTCCTTTTTCGATTCAAGTCATTTTTTTTATCATTTAACGAAGTAGATTTTAAGATAAGTAATGATTGAGGAATGATTTTGAAACGACCCTAACCATCGTTAATTAGGAAAAAGTAAACAACTCTGAAATTTCTGGGCCACTGTCCCGTTAGGGCGAGACATATGCTGAAAGGGCGGGATAAGTTAGCGACAGAGCGGGATAGGCAAGACAAAATGTAAATAACGCGAAATCTTCATTTCTCCTTCTTCCTAAAATACCTAAATAAGTCGTAAAACGCCTTAGAAACCCCCCAAAAAGTTGCTGCAAGCTTGGACAGAGAGATTTCTAACATGAGGTTGTCGAGAGTTTGCGGATTTCTACCCAAGATCACCATCACAAGCCGAGAAAATAAAAATCGAGTTAATAACTCCCTGCAGCTGCGTGGCGCCCAGGTAGCTAGGTTTTTTATGAATTGAATAGTTATAAATCTGTGTTCACTATGTAATATATTTAAATCAACCCTAGAATCATGCGTAGGCCTTCGTGCACAGAGTGAAATCTGGTTAAATCCTAAGAATAAGCCTTAGATGATGATCTTGGGTTAGCTACGGTCGAATTATTGTTTACCTGATATATGTGTTCAAGTAGTTCGGTGGTAAGGGTTGTGTTTCTGTCATTTAAGGTGGTATATTAGTTCTTGCGTTAATGTAAATCGTGCATGTATGGGTACGAAACCTATTGATCACGCCTAATGTGAATGAGAAGGAACTAAAAACTATATGTTATGAATCACCTCTTGATGTATGATTGTGATGATATACTTGTGATTGTGATTGTGGTGTGTTATATGGCGGTTGTCACGTTCTCCATAACCAACTGGGATCAGTTTCCATGCTTCGGTATAACTTGTTGGATCGTTTGCAAACGTTCAGGCATAACTAACTAGGATCAGTTGCCACGTTCTGGCATAATTATTGGATCGGAAACCACATTCCAATATGCTAATTATTTGTGTTTGGGTTCCATGAGAGGACCAACTACGTGACATAATTGTGTACATGGAAAAGGTAGATTTAAACATAGTGCGTAATGACAATTAATGTTGTACTTTTTAGAGTTGTGATATGGTTATGATGTCATATGTTTGATTGTTTTGTATGTTGTTTAGACTTGGTAATGTTTCCCTCTGTATTTGTAATCTGATATTTATAGTGGATTGCTCATCTCCTTTGTGGACGTAGGTCGATTGACCGAACCACGTTAAATCTTTGTGTCTTTTGGTATATTTATCGTTGTCTTCTTACTCGTGATCTTTCAAGGTTTGCTTTGCTAGCTTCCGCATTTAAGCCTATTTATTTTCGGTCCTAACAAATAGGACTCCCGTAAAGTATGAGTGCATAGTTAAGAATCCGACTATAGGTTGAGGGGGCTTTTCGCTATTTTCTCTTATTAGTTTGAATGTTTCACTTATTTAGGTTAATTCTTCTTAAATAAACATTAATTTACAAGATGAAGGATCTATTATTTTTAAATTGTAAGTACATTAATATATTTTTTCTTTTCAAGTTTAATCGTAGATATATTTTTATTTGAGCAGGTGCAAAATTTGATTTAGTTACTATAAAATAACTAAAAGATTCTAGTTTTGGTAAAATATATTCACAATATTACGAATTGATAAATTTCATCTAGAATATAAAACACCAACTTACCTATTTAAATTAACTTTTAGATTAATTTATCCTATTATAAAAAGAAATTTGGAATATAACATTTATACAAATTTTCCTTAATAGCTTTAAGTATGAAGAAAAAATTGCTTTTATTGGGATATTTGGCAAATAATTTAATGACCAATGTGAAATTTCTGTATATAAATATGTATGATATTTCCTCTTTTTAGTACACATATTTTTAAGAGAGAATTAACTAATAGTATAGTTTAGTATATCCTAGCATGGAGCATAAGAAGACAGCAGGATGCCAAAAAATTTCATTGGCGAAAATTGAGAATGAATCTGCTCGGCTCACCACATTCTTTAAACGACGTTCTAGCTTATACAAAAAAGCTTGTGAACTTGTTAGAGAATGTGAGGTCGATCTTGGAATTGTTATGTCTTCACCGAAAGGTATACCTTATTCCTTTAGTAGTCCAACCTCTAATGTGGTCATTGATCGTTTTATAAATCCTACAACAAATTTAAGTTCAAGTGACCACCTTGTTGCTGCAGAAGCACGCAAAAAAGTAAGTCAATTTAATGATATTCTAAACGAATTGGACGAAAAAGAAAAAATTTCAAATGAAAAATTAGACTGAATGAATGAGGCTAGAGATCTATGTTGGTGGGAGTCCATAGATAAATTGAATGTACATGATGTAATGAAGTTGGAAGCATGGCTGAATTCTGGTGAATTTAAATTGAACGAACACTTGGAGCAGCTAGAAAATGGAGCTACATCCTCCTCACAGAGTCCATCAGATGATGCAAATATCTCACCAAATGTCTTCTAGACAAATATCTTCAGATAATATTATTTATGAAAGTCCTTTCCTTATTTTTTTGTCATTTATAATTTTGTTTCAATTATGCTATTTAATTCTTGTACTTTGCAGTTTGCAATGATATTTATTGAAGACATTTATATTTATGATTACCCATTGTCTCCAACTATATTTGAATTAATATGCAAACTAATATAGGAACCTCTTAATTTATCTAAAACTATGTTTGAAGAACGTTATATCAAAAAAGGGAATGTGGTGCAAAACTCATCCAAGTACATTTAACAAAAGAGTGTGTGTGTGTGTGTGTGTGTGTGTGAGAGAGAGAGAGAGAGAGAGAGTGTGTGTGTGTGTGTGTGTGAGAGAGAGAGAGAGAGAGTGTGTGTGTGTGTGTGTGTGAGAGAGAGAGAGAGAGTGTGTGTGTGGGTGTGTGTGTGCGTGCTTTTGTGTGTGTGTGTATGTGTGTGTGCGTGCGTGTATTCGTTCGTGTGTGCGTCCTTGCATGCGTGTGTGTGTGCGTACGTGCGTGCGTGTGTGCGTGTGTGTGTGTCTGTGTGTGTGTGTGCGTGTGTGTGTGTACGTGCGTGCGTGCGTGCATGCGTGTGTGTGTGTGTATGTGTGTGAGTGTGTGTGTGTGTGGAAGAAACTAACAAAGCAAGTGACTCAGCACATAGAAGATATGTTATTTTCTTTGAGAAGACAAAAAATGAGCTTTAATAAAATTTGGTTTATCAGTATCTTAGTCAAAAATAATTTGATCATGTAGATGCAAAATATTTATTTTATTGGCATGAAGCTTGATCACAAATGAGCTATTTGTTAACATATGGAGCACATCAATATCTTGGTATTCAAAGAAACAAACATTGGTAACCACTTCTTCATATCATGCAAATATAATATTTACCTATGAAGTAAGCCGGGAGTGTCTTTGGTTGGAATCAAGGTCTATCATATTCACAAAACGTGTAATTTTCCTTTTTTAGAGAATATTCTTGTCACTATATAATAAAATAATATATAACTCAAATTGTGAGTGTGTGTGTGTGTGGAAGAAACTAACAAAGCAAGTGACTCAGCACATAGAAGATATGTTATTTTCTTTGAGAAGACAAAAAATGAGCTTTAATAAAATTTGGTTTATCAGTATCTTAGTCAAAAATAATTTGATCATGTAGATGCAAAATATTTATTTTATTGGCATGAAGCTTGTTCACAAATGAGCTATTTGTTAACATATGGAGCACATCAATATCTTGGTATTCAAAGAAACAAACATTGGTAACCACTTCTTCATATCATGCAAATATAATATTTACCTATGAAGTAAGCCGGGAGTGTCTTTGGTTGGAATCAAGGTCTATCATATTCACAAAACGTGTAATTTTCCTTTTTTAGAGAATATTCTTGTCACTATATAATAAAATAATATATAACTCAAATGAAGGGAGGATACAACCAACGGAGATCAGACAAAGCATATTTTATCAAAAAAAAAAATATTCACAGATGATATTCAATAAAATCGTGAGATAGACGTTCAAAGACCTTTACTAGTGATAATATTATAAACTTATTCACTAAGGATTTCCAACATTAATATTTGAGAAGTTGTGATATAAGATTAGAATGCATCATCTCCGAGATATCAAGTAAACTTTTTATCGAGGGAGAAAAATATGTGTTGTATTCTTTTGCTAAACCATGATTTTACCCCAATTGGCTTTTCCTAGTATGAATTTCAACGAGACAAAATTCAAAGCGCATGAAAAGATGTGTTACTCTTTTTTCTTCACTCAGAATCTTTTTCCATGAGGATTTTCCTCGTAAGATTTTAACGACACATATTATTTATAGACATCCAAGGGGGGTGTTATTAAATTATATAGTATGGATGTCCACTACACCAAGAAGTTACTACATTACTTCCCTTCATTATGAAAATAACCTCCGCCTTTATGATCATTATTCTTGTAAACATTCATCTTCATAACCTCCTCAATTATATTCATCTTTATGACTAACCTTTTGTATGCCTATATGTCAAATTATAAAAAGAGGCATATACCGAGGCATAAAGGTTCATATTGTACACAGTTCAAGATTTTGTGAACACTCGAACACTCGAAAAAAAAATTATCTTATATTATTCTTCTTGTCTGATATTGTTTTGGTCTTTATCTTTATATTATTCTTTTGTTCTTAAATTTTACAACACAATAAAATATTTGTCAAATAAATAAAAAAATAATTCTTGTGCTTGTAAGACCATCAGTCATAATCATATACAGTACAAAAGAAAACAAAAGCAAAAAAAAAGTCAAATGGGAGTGGAAATTGGATACAAGTAATAGGAATTGCATCTACTTTACATTCAAACTAAAGCACTCCTATAGAAAAAGAATGATGATAAATAGAGGAAGTTTCCAATTACTGACACGCCCCGAGGCTATTCTCTTGATGTAATACGGGATCTAAGATTACAAGTGACACCAAGATAACTCGGAACTTGACATATCATAAGCATACCAAACTAATTTGAATAAAGAGATACTACGTAGAATCTAAAACAGTGGTAACTGAAAGTGGGGAATACGTAACTAGATTGAATATATGAAATATACTAAAAGTTCAATAATAATTGAAATATCAAACTCAAATCTAAAGCTGAACTTAATAATATGTCTGAAAAAGCCTTTACTAACTAAAGTTGCTAGGACATGCCCCAACTAACTCTAGAAAAAATTGAAACTCAAATGAAAGACTAAATACGTAAAATATGTATGTTATTCTCGAAGTATGAAGACTAACCACGGAAGCTGCTTGGTACTGATCGGAAATCGATCTATGAATGATCTGAATAATGAGTATCTTAATCTACATCATCAAAGAAGGTAGCATACATTCTGCGTCAGTACATGGAATGTACTGAGCATGCTTGATATAAAATATAGCTAAATAAACATATAAACTGAACAAAGCGCAATTGATCAATGACATAACTGAATTGGGTGAACTTAAGTTTGTACTCTTTGACTATCATTTAACCTTTTTTTGAAATTCATTAACTCGTGAGCTTTAGCCTCTCTCAACTCTCTTGGAAAGTACTTGTCCTGAAAAGCTCCAATAAAACACTCCCAAGTTACAGGATCTGCCTTGTTGCTGCAGAATAACGCAAAAAAGTAAGTCAATTTAATGATATTCTAAACGAATTGGATGAAAGAGAAAAAATTGCAAATGAAAAATTAGACCGAATGTATGAGGCTAGAGATCTAGGTTGGTGGGATTCCATAGATCGATTGAATGTACATGATGAAATGAAGTTGGAAGCATGGTTGAATTCTGGTGAACTTAAATTGAACGAACATTTGGAGCAGCTAGAAAATGGAGCTTCATCTTCCTCACAGATTCCATCATATGATGCAAATATCTCACAAAATGTCTTCTAGACGAATTAACTTCAGATAATATTATTTATCAAAGTCCTTTTTCCTTAATTTTTTTTATATTTATTATTTTGTTTCAGTTATGCTATTTAATTCTTGTACTTTGCAGTTTGCAATGATATTTATTGAAGACATTTATATTTATGATTACCCATTGTCTCCAAGTATGTTTGAATTAATATGCAACCTAATATAGGAACCTCTCAATTTATCTAACTCTATGTTTGAAGCACGTTATATAAAAATATTATGAAAAATAGAGGAGTAAGAGATATATGTGACTAAAACTTACTAAAATTTAAAAGGATTTAACTCTTTGTGACGAAAGAGTTTGATATAAATCAATATTTAAAGGAGAATTTAAAATCTTCAAGTCTTATTTCAAAGAGATCTATAAGTTACAACAAGTTAAATTCATATTTTTGGATAACATAAAAAATGAATGTAGTGCAAAACTCATCCAAGTACATTTGACAAGAATGCTGACAAAAGTAAGAATGTTAACCGAAGTCAAACTTTGGTCAAAACATTAAAGTTGAAACACCTAATTACATAAATTTGCATTTGAATCTTCGAGGCCCAAACAGACCATGCCACTAGCCCAAATTAGCCCTTAGGAGTTGATGGAACCGACGAAAATCACATCTGATATCTGAACTTCAAATGCTGACTAAAATCACTTCTATAGCGAGAAGAATTCACATAAAACTCAAATGAACAAGCCGATGATCGAACTGTCTGTCATATAAAGTCATAAATGACTTGAGGTCACTACAGGATCATTACATATTGATAATCCAATCACACCTTAAAATAAATTTAAAACTTAATGGTTATATCGCATAGAGATTTAATAAATGTTATTATCCAAAAATAAATGATTTATAAAGTAGTAAGTGGGTTATTTACATCCTAAAGTATGTAAAATTCATGAAATGATTGTCAGCTACATTAATTAATAACTGGATGAAAAAAGTAAGAAATCTAGTGAATTTGTTTGAAAATTGAAATCAATATCATTTTATGAATTCTAGTATAAATTAATTAAAGTGAAAGTACATAACTTGTTTATTCACATGCACGAAACAATGTGAATAACTTCTTCTTTTTTGTTTCAACAGAAGAAAAATTATTACCGCACAACTCTCTAAGAGTTTTCTGTTACTCATAAAACCCATAAACCCACGACTACTAGGACTCTTAACAGACACTAAGAATCTTCCCGCTTCCTAGTAATTAAGAAGCTTCACTACTGCCGCATGATTGAAAGGCTTGGTTAAAATATCAGCAGCTTGGTCTTCACTTTTGCCGTAGACAATATCAATGATCTTATCCCTTGTGAGATCTCTCTTTCACATCAATGTGTTTGCTCCTCCCGTGCAAAACTCGATTTTTGGAAAGCTTAATCGCTGAATCGTTATCACAGTAAATAAGAGTTATCTTTTGCGGAAGAAGACATAGTTCAGCTAGAATATTCTTCAACCAGATTGCTTGAGTGGTGCACACAACCATAAATTCTATTTCTGTAGTTGACAACGTAATAATTGGTTGCTTCTTGAAACGCCCATGAAATAGCACCTGATCAAAACATAAAAACATAACCATACGTGTTTTTCCTATCATCTTTATCTCCAGCAAAGTCACTATCTGTGAAGCCAATTAAATATGATTTTCCTCCTTTTCTGTACAAAATGCCAAGATCATTCATACCTTGTAGATACCTAAGAATTCTTTTAGCGGCCAGCAAGTGAGTTTCTCTTGGATTTTCCATGTACAAGCTTATTAAACTTATAAAGTACATTATATCAGGTCTAGTCGCTGTCAAATGCATCAAGCATCCCATAATCTGCTTGAAGAAAGTTTTGTCAATCCTTGTTCCTATAGGATTTTTTTCAAGCATCATCTCCGAATCTGCTAGGGCGGTGACATAAAAATTTCACCAGAGGATTGCTTCACTTCAACAGAAAGTAATGCATCAGGACAAGATCCGACATATCAAACTCGGTCCTCATCAATTGCTTAAAATTATTAAGCAATATATGATCATTTCCAGTATAGAATAAATCATCTTCATGTCAGCACACAATCACAAGCTTTCCGTCTTTATTTTTAGTATAAAGTGTAGGCTCATAAGGACATTTTTTATAACATGTAGTATTCAAATAAGTATATCAAGCTCGTGGAGCTTGTTTTATACCATATAATGTTTTTCTCAAGTTGTAAACTTAATGTTCGCGGCCATACTTAATGTAACCAGGGGGTTGATCAACATATACATGTTATTGCAATTCTCCATGTAAGAAGGCTGATTTCACGTCCAATTGATAAATTGGCAGTTGTTTAGCATTGCTCGTGCCACCACCAACCAGATGGTGTCAAGTCTGACTACTGGAGCAAACATCTTTGTAATCCACACCATAATCATTCATATATCCTCTGGTCACCAAGCGCGCCTTGTACTTCTCAACTTCACCATTAATATATATTGGGTTTGGTTTTATTAAACCATTTAACTCCAATTGTTCTTTGTCCTTTTGGTAAATCAATAAGCTCCCAAGTGTCGGTTTTTTAATTTTCCAAAATTTAAGCATACACTGCCTCCTTCCATTTTGTTTCTTGGACAACACTTTCAAAATTTATTGGGTCACAATCTGCAAACAATGCAAAATAAGAACTTGTCTCATCATTGATATTGACATCGGTTACCTGATAGTAGGAGTGTACATGACCTGGTTGGTTCGGGTTTTTCAAATATCAAACAAAACCATTTGTGTCGGGTTTTGAATATATAAACCAAACAAAACCAATAAACACGGGTTTTCAACTTCGGTTTTTTCCTGGTTTCTTCGGATTTTTTGGATTTTGGGGTTCTTTCGATAAAGTATTCATACAAACATATAATCTACTTGTACTTCAAATATTTCTTTAGTCCTACGAAATGCAACTATATAAGTTATTTCTCAAGAAAATAACAAAAAATATGATATGTTGATAACACTAATATATCCAACCAAAAAATAATAATAAAATCGCTTAAAATAAATATTTCAAATTAATAAGTAATAATGAAATTGATCGTAATTTAAAGTACTAAATCATGCTAAAATAAGTTTATTAAGCATTCGTTGCATGACTAAATATTAAAAGAAAGTAAAATTAGATCAATGTATTTCATAAATTTTCTAAATCTATGTAAAACTAAAAAAACAAATATTCAATATTATTGTAATTCTTAGTGTTGAATTGATTTTCTGTTTGCATAAGAATAATTTGATTTTTATTTAAAATTTATTATAATTACTAACAGGTATAAACTATAATATTTATTAGATCATTAAGAATTCTAACATCCAAACAAGAAACAATTATCTTAAATAATAAAAACTATAATAAAAAAAAGTATAAGAGATATTAAAAAATCATATCAAAGTAAGTATTTTTACTATAAAATAAAATTTTAAAAATATATATATAATGTTGGTTTGTTCTCGGGTTGGTCTTTTTTAGTTGAAAACAAACCAACCCAATATATAATCAGGTGTTTTTTCCAACAACAAACCAAGTCAAACCAAACCACTAGTAGGTTTTTTTTTTCAATTTGACTCGATTTGAGATTTGGTTCGACTTTGTGTGCCCCTTCCTGATAGTCTTGCATCCATCTAGGTCTTCTTCTGACATGAGGAACAACTTTCACTGCTTTGATAGGTTCTTTTTTAGGTGGAAAAACCTCAACAGTTGTAGCAGCAGTTGCTAAACTTTCAGACCTTGGAGCTACATCTTCAGATTCATCATCACATAGAACTTGACTAGACAACTTTTCATCCCAGTTCCATGTATTGTCTTCGTCGAAAACAATATCTCTACTAGTCACTATCTTTTTTGTCAAAGGATTAAATAGATTGTACGCCTTGGACTTCTCGCTAAGACAAACAAAGACACACTGAACGCCTTCATCATCAAGTTTTTTTCTCTTTAAATCTGGGACATGTGCATAGGAAATGCAGAAAAAAAAATTTGAAGTGATCTACAGTCAGTCTCCTTCCACAACTATGCAGGTACTCTCACTTCCGCTATAAAACAAGATTGAATATTTCAATCATCAAAAGGAACAACCTGTCGTGACTCATTTTCACAATAACGATAACTCTAGAAGAATCAGAAATCTCGCAACAATCTTTCCTAAGGGTGATGACATATCCTTTTTGTAAAGATTGACCAGAACTCAATAAATTACTTTTTAAAGCACGAACTCAAAACATATTAGATATGTTCTCCGCACACCCATTTTTGGTTCTAAAATTGACATTACTCTTCCCTATTATATTCCTAAGGGAGAGATCACCAAAACCAACCGTTGAATGGAAGCTTTCATTTAAATTAGAGAAGAAAGACTTATTTCCAGTAATGTGGTTACCATAACCAATATCCACATAGCAAAGAGCTTGCTCCTTAGGCCCATTTTTGTCGTGGACTACCATTAACAAGGTTGCTCCTTCATTGTTCTCAGCAAAATTTGACTATTCTTCTTTATAACTAGGTAATCTAGTATGACATTCAGAAAAATAATGGCCAAATATATGTCAAGGATAACATTCTACCTTGGATTTGTCAAAATCTTTTCCTCTGCCTTTGCCATAGTCATTATTATTGACTCTAAAATTCTTTTTGCACTCTTTGTAGCCATTATTCCCATTGCTTATTTGCACTCTTTGCTCATGCACCAACAAGGAGCTTTGCAATTCGTCAAGTGACAAAGCATCTACATCTTTTGACTCCTTAATCGAGCATACAACACAATCATATTTTGGTGACAAGGAAAGCAATATTTTTTCAACAATTGTGACATCGTTCATTCTCGCCATGAAATCGCATCTTGTTGCTTATCTCCATGGTTCTAGCACAAGAGCTAGTGACAATTTCACCCTCCTTCATCTGCAAAAGTTCTAAGTCCCTCCTCCAAGCTTGAAGTTGTGCTCGCTTCACTCTTATATTACCTTGATACTTTTTTTTTCATGGAGTCCCATAAATCATTGGAATTTTATTTGCAAAGAATAGTTTCAAAGATGGGCGTTCAATAGCCTGAAAGAGGTAATTTTTGTCTTTCTTCATTCAAACTCTTTTGAGCATTCGTCAAAGCTTTGCCATCCGCTGGAGTGCCGATTTTATCCTCGACAATCAGCCAATACTCCTTTGACCGTAAAATTTTTTCCATTAGCATACTCACATGGTCATATCCATTTAAACAAGGGACGGTTGCTTGTACTAAGTTGCTCTCTAAAGCCATAGATGAATAATGAATTTCTGGGTGAACTCTCCCACACAGTTTTTTTAAAAAAATTATTAAACCTGATTCTTGATACCATTAATAGAAAATAACAAGAATAACGATGAAGAAAGTCAATTGAAATAAGCAACATAAGAAAAATTATTACTGCGCAGCTCTCTTATATTCAATAGCAATCAAGAAAGGTCAATACATAGACTAGTAGGACTGCTGATAGACCCTACTAACTCACTAAGAATCTGCCCACTTCCTAATAATTAGGAATTGAACATTTCAATAAAATAAAAAGGCCAACAAACATTAAATAAATGATTTCTAAACAAAGGAACACTTCCAATATAGGAAACGGTTTCTTATGTTGACTCACCTTGATATATATGCATTGAAAGATGGTTTCAACCTAATACTTAAGCATGGACTCAACCCTAAAACGGATCGTCTTATCGCATCAAGATAAGTAAGCATAAACCCAACTAATATGACAACTCCAGAAGTAAAACAAGGAAAATAGACTAACACCATCTAATAATATGGAATCAACTAAAATATAACGCTAAAATCCAGTTTCACGTGTACAAGTATCTAAAGTATTACAGTTGATTTGAAAGAAAAATATAAGTCTCAAATGATATTATCCCTAGAATAGAGTAAAATCATAAATAAGGAGAAGGAGTGTCCGCTGAGATGACAAATAACTACTTCACAAATCTCCATAGAAAGCCTCGGCCAAGAAGAGAAGAGACAATACTCACGAAGATCAAGCATTTCAACAATGATAATTACTATATGTACTTGAGGTTTTCCGGAGACGGAAGCATCATCTTTTTCTCATAAAAATCAAGAACAATTCTCGTATAGGATAACTCATGTCATTTGAAATTTAGAGAAGTGGACCTTTCTTTTAAATTTTAATTTGATAGAATTGAATTATGCAAAGAAAGGACAAGTCTTTCCTATAAAAAAAACACTACACATACAAAGAGAAAACGAGACAAAGAAAACAATTAGTTCTATACGTACTCGGTAGAAGGATGAAGAAAATCAAGATTAAAAGAAAAGGTAGCTTCTAAACTTATATGTAAAATTTAAAGCCTTTATCCCATGAAAAGAAAGAATAGTTTTGGTCAAGATAAGACAAGAAGTTGAAGTTGAAAAAATATATTTGAAATTCAATTGGTTGACAATAAGGAATCAACCATTCGAAGTTTATGATAATGGTACAATTTCAACAAATATAAATCAATGAAATCATTTAATTTAAAACTCTAATGTTTATGTCACCAAGACTACAGCCTAGATGCGACATGGTGCCTAGAGCCACATGACATGGAATAACACAAGATAGCATACATAAACAGCATAAATTAAATGGCACAAATAAGTCTTAATATCCATCATATCGTAAAAGAGAATCTTATAAAGAAAATATACATGAAATCTACAAACTATGTGAAAAGCCTCAAGTCATAAATGAGTTGCTAGGACAAGTCCTTAGATAGCTCTTTACTATTTAAAACTGAAAAGGAATAAAGTTTAAACTCATAAAATTTATGTCCCCGAAACATGAGTGTTCACCAAAGAAGTGCAAGGTTAGGGGATTGTACTAACCACATCCAGAAGGATGTGCTTCAATATCTATATTATGAAATGCGGCCGGTACTCGAAATGTATTGAGTATGAGAATAGTTCACTACCATGATATTAGGTCATGCAATATCCTAAAAAAAATAAAAATTTGTGGGATGTATATACAATAACTGATATAAACCACGTGAGCTTCAATATGCAGTAAATCTGCTCCCACACCAAAAAGAGAGTGTCCCACTCGATAGGGTAAGAAACATAAAATATGAGCTAAGGTGGATACACTAGAGATTGTGTCACGACCTGAGCCTACATCGTGGAGGTGGCTGACACTTGAGAAAAAACCCTCATCCTATACAAATACCAATGGAAAACTAATTAACTCAAGCATATATAAGGATCAAACTAAAGGAATGCTAAATCAATAGTATATTAAATCTCAATGTCTTAATTCTCGAGGCGTTACAATATGGTTCATTTAAAGTATGTTATTTTATGTAAATGATTTAGTAAGGTTTTTTAATGTAGACTCACCTTGATATATATACTTTGAAAGATGGTTTCAAACTAACACTTATGCGTGGACTCAAAGTTTTCTTTCAAATTCCTTTATTTGACTACGATTCTAGAAATCTTGTTTCACTGTTCTTCCATATATTACTTTATATGATTTTGTTGGAATCCCTTTCATATTCGATACATTCCACGTATTGACCTCGTATATTTTTGTGCAACATCCTTTTATGATGTAAATTTAGGTGTTCGTGCCTAGACTGGTGGCTTGTTGGAATGCAACATTCAATCAGCACTCGACGAATCCTACTAATTTGGGGACATCATGATTTTGTTTTAGTTAGTTTTTAGGAATTGTTTATTTCAATCAGCACTTAGAGAGTCCTCCTTATTTATTTCATATTAAGTAGCACTATTAGCTTTATTCAAAGACTAGTGATATAGTCTCATGGATCTCTTAAATTTTTATTGTTCAGTCTTGTGTTAAACATAAGTTTTAGCTTCTGCTTTAGTTTTCATAAGTATTATTAAGAAATGTAACTAAAAAAAATACTACAATAATAATGTTCCTCCAACTATTCAAGAACAAATATTCTCTAGTGATGGATGCAATGAGACTTATATCCATCTAGCAATATATGAAATACTTGAATATGTATAACGACTAATTATCATGTCTAATTAGACGATAAAGGTTATATGAAAATTCTTGAAAGATTTAAAAGATTTGTAAAAAAATCCATTGAGTATCTAATGATTCTAAGATTGCTTAACACAGGGAAAGAATCTATTCAACCTCAAGAAAATAATTTAAAATGTCATGAATTAGTGCAATTGGTGCACTTATAGATTGTTGGTTATATATATATATATATATATATATATATATATATATATATATATATATATATATATATATATATATATATATATATATATATATATAATAAAAGGATCTAACTTTAACACAAAAGTCCGGGGTTAAATTACAAACTTTTAACACAATCAAAAGTTTGCATAATTAAGTTCTTCTACCTAATACACTTAAATTACATATTTAGTATGCAAAAATTAAATAATACATGAATTACGCATACCAGCAAAAGTTAAATAATAAATGAATTACGCATACCATTATAAATTCACTAATTATTAGTTTGAGTGTTTGACTTATTCAGGTTTATTCCTTTTAAATGAACATTAGTTTTGAGGGATCTATTTTTTTTAATAGAAGCACATTAATATATTTTCTTATTTCAAGTTAAATAGTAGATATATTTTTATTTGAGCAGGTGCAAAATTTTATTTAGTTACTATAAAATAACCAAAAGATTCTAGTATTGGTAAAATATATTCACTATAGTTAATTACAAATTGATAAATTTCATCTAGAATATTAAACACCAACTTACCTATTTAAATTAACTTTTAGATTAATTTATCTTATTATAAAATCAAATTTGGAATATAACATTTATACAGATTATCCTTAATAACTTTAAGTATCAAGAAAAAAATGCTTTTATTGGGATATTTGGCAAATAATTTAATGACCAATGTGAAATTACTGTATATAAATATGCATAATATTTCCTCTTTTTAGTACACATATTTTTAAGAGAGAATTAACTAATAGTATATTTTAGTATATTCTAACATAGAGCATAAGAAGACCGTAGGACGCCAAAAAATTTCATTGGCGAAAATAGAGAATGAATCTGCCCGACTCACCACATTCTCTAAACGACGTTCTGGCTTATACAAAAAAGCTTGTAAACTTGTTAGAGAATATGATGTCGATCTTGGAATTGATATGTCTTCACTGAAAGGTATATCTTATTCCTTTAGTAGTTCAACCTCTAACATGAAACGTCATCATAAGCTTAATTTGTTGTTAAGAAAAGAGTTAAGGTTAGGCTGTTAGGCAGAGATGTAAGGATCCTAAAAAGTAAGAATAATCTTCATACGTAGTTACGTACAAATAAAAGTAGTTGAAGTAAAGATATAAACAACAAAAAGAGAATTGAAAGTTCAAACATTATCCTATTTAAGCAACAACTTGGAACAAATAAGAGGGGTCGAATTTGAAAAATAAATCAAGTGTAACTATTAACATTCTTGATAAATTATCACTAATGATGCCAAAAACTGTGAGAATAATAAAAAAGGCATAATCTATAAAAGTACCCTTTATATGGATTCAAATGTTATATCTACGCTCTTTAATTTTTAGTATACACAAGTATAGTTAAATTTGTATCACAATAAACAAGTATACACACATTTCCTACGTGGCAATTCACATTTTATGTAGTGTCCTACATGTATTATGTCACTAGGATGTGTGTCTACTTGTATACATACAAAATAAGATGCCATATTTAAAATCAAGTTAAATTACACAATTATATATTATACTACCTCTGTCTACTTTTAATCATCATAGTTTCTTTTTTTAAAGTCAAACGATAATAACATTGAATAACAGTTTTAGGATGTATTTTTTCATCATATTGATATGCAAAATAATGGAAGTACTTTTTGTATAGTTTTTGAATATATAAATATTTTATTTCAAATTCGAATAAATGTAATCTAATTTAACTCTGAAAAGTAGTCCACTTAACTTTTGAAAAGCTCAGTATAACAACTAAAAGTGGACATGGGAGTACTAGATAGTAGAAATGTAGTCCATAACTTTCTCATAACATAAAAAGATTCTCTTAGATGGTCCTAAAGTTAAGGAATCTATATATAAATTCTTTCAAAGTATATATTTCCTTGTGCAATTTTTCAACATTTACCTTTATTCCGTTCATGAAAGCAAATTCAATTTGTAACCTTTTTAAGTTATATCTTAGCCTTAGGAATCTTTCTTTTAACAATATCTGTCTATTAATATTTACACATTAATTCCATCATCATATAACATACATAAAAGTGTGATTAAAACTATGGCTTATTATTATACTTGCAATTTTCCTGATATATACTCTTGGATACACAACTTACCACCAACTTCTAAAAGGAAAACAGCCTCTATTTCAATTTGCATTTCTCCTTCATGTTCATCTCAACCTTCCCTCATACTATCCATAGCTAAAAATTACCATTTTTCCATAGTCATCTTCCTATTTCCCTATGGACCTCAAAACCGTTAAGAGTTAAATATAATACAACAAAATTATTAGACGATGAATGAGTATTCAGTTTCTTGATTAATATCGTCCGCAATGTACTTAACTATGGTCCGAATAAAAATTATAACTTGTTGTTCCTCAAGATTCCACGAATGGATTTTAACAACTCCGATTCAAGGAAATTTTCAATTTCTCATTTCTTACTTTGGATTTCATAATTTGTATCTATGAAGCCCCTGCTGATGTTAGGTCAACATGTATTATTGCCCTGAAGAATCAATTTTCGTGTTCTCAATCTAGACAAGCATCAAAATTTCTCGTGAGGATTTTGGGATCGAATACTGAAGAGCAATGGATGCGTTCAGTAAATCTAGCGATAACTAATTTGATCCTGGAAATAAATTCCTCTTCTAATCATCATGATCATGCGATGAAAACGCCATGTCCATTGTTTTCATAGTCATTTTTGACACAAGGGCTATGGAAAGTTCAACTATATTGCCCTGTTATTGCAATGGAAGTCGATACGTCTACTTGTATTAGTTTATCTGATGAAAGTTTGAGGTTTTCCCTCAACTTTCATCAGCTTGAAAGAGTGATCCAACTAAATCATAGAGTTATCGTTCGAGAAAAGTGGATTAATGTAATGGTGAACACCGATAACATTAGGTACATATGTCTTCTTTGAACTAAATACTCTTGGCGTAAAACTTATAGCATTAAAATAGAAGGATACTACTATAAGATATCCACAAAAGCTATAACAACAATACAACCAAGAGTCATTAATAATGTCTGAATATAGGATAGAAAAGCCATTAACTAAGGCCTAGAAAAAGCATGAAGTATATGATCAACACGAGCAATGTTATAAATTTGTTGTTGAATAAGTTGATCTTTAATCTCCCAACTTCCCCCTGAGAAGATGCCAACTGAGCCTGAAGAATAGTAATTTCATGTTTTAGTAACACATTTTGAGCTCGAGCCTCATTAAGCTCAGAAATAAGAGTAGTGACTGGACTAGCAGATGATCAACAACATCATCCAAAAGATTGCATTCAGCAAGAGTAGTTTAAGTAAGCATATCATATTTACTCAAAGATCGTCCATCCTTCAAAGGTACCCCAAATTCTTTAAACATAGTAATCAACAAGTTCCCATAAGCTAATTGATGAGGTTTCTTAGGATCCACTATTCTGACCATATGTTTAATTATAAGGGAAGGCCAATTAATAGGACGCATAGTATCCAAAGCATCACCAAGACCCATATCTCGAAAGTTAGCTTCATGACTCCTTTATCCTCTTAGAATAATACCTTTGTGAACTACTTCAAACACTAATTTGTGAAAAGGAGACATCTCGCCTTTCAGTACCTTTCGCGGTTGATCACTGACCCTCCCTTGTGTGAATATTGAAGTTAATGCGCAATTACCATCTTTACCCCAGTGATATTCCTCCAACCCTATGCAAGGAATACGAAGTATTGCCCCTAATTTAGTTTTGTCAAAAACTATATCTATACCATGAATGGACGAAGAAAGCACTGAATCGTCAATCATTGTCAAATTTTCATAAAACTCAGCCACTTCTATGTCAAATATCATGTTATCAGGGTGAAGAAAAATGTCTACCCACCCCTTTACAACAAATAGTGCCAAGAAATTCTTGATTGTAGTATGATCCCTAATTTATGGATGAATTGTTCGCCCTCTCAAGATTTTCTGTGATATAAAATAAGTTTCCCTTTCCATGGCAAGAAATTTAATTTCATTTTTTGTTAGGGTTTTAGAAGAGGGAGGACGTGAAAAACGGGCAGATTCTAAAATGTCTTCATCAGACTCAGAAATAACAGGGGTGGAAGAAGAGCAAGCAGGTGACTTACTAGTACGACAACGTTTGTTGGTAGATTCTGCCATCTCTAGATGGGCTTGACTTGCTTGTCGAATTCGAGGAGTACGAATCGCCTTTCATTTGGCAACAATATGCTTGCGAGGACGCCGAGGAACTGGTGTAGACGACGGGGTTGTATGTATTTTAGGAGAGTTAGAGAAGGGCATAGTTTCTTGAGGCGATGAAAGAGGGTTAGGTATTTGGGGGTTTTCTGAGGGAATGGAGGAAGGAGATGGTGGGGAACAAAACTGAGGGTGGTGGTCGGCTATTGGTTATGGTGGTGGACTAGGTTCCCCAGGAGTAGTTGTCGGAGTTTCCGATGTGAAGATAGGTTCATCATCGGAGTAGTCGACGAGGTGGAGAGAGGAAGCCATTTTTTGTGTGTGTGGGGAAGATAAAAGGTTTTATGGGGAATAAAAGGGTAATGATGATGAATTGGTACTTTGAACAGGCCTGAAAGGAATTTGAAACGACGGCAGTCACATCGAAGAGACGTTGGAGTTTTAATGTGACTATGTATTTCCCGCCCAAACAAAATGTTAAATAGGAGAACCAGGTTGAAAATATAAGAACCTGAGTCGGTGGTGGGTAGAACCTGGTTCTTTTAGTTCTGAAACACGAGTCCCAAAGATAGATGATTTTTAAGGAATGGTTCTCGCCCAAGAGCCTTAGTAAAAATGTCAGCAATTTGATCCTCAATAGCGCAGAATTTCATTATGATAAATCCTTTTTCAACATTGTCTCTCAGAAAGTGATGTCGAATGTCAATATGTTTAGTGCGCTTGTGTTGGACCGGGTTCTTTACCATATTAATAGCACTAGTGTTATCACACATAATAGGAATGCAGCCTGTCTTAATCCCAAAGTCTTCTAATTGTTGCTTTATCTATAATAATTGTGCACAACAAGATGCGACTACTACATATTCTACCTTTGCAGTAGAGAGGACAACTGAATTTTGTTTTCTAGTGGACCATGAGACAAGACATGGTCCTAGAATGCTTGCCATTCCAGATATACTTTTTCGGTCAACTAAGTATCCTTCATAGTCAGCATCAGCAAATCCTACTTAATCAAATGAGTCTCCTGATGGGTACCATAGCACTAGGTTCACAGAACCTTTGAGATATCTAAGTATTCTCTTTACTGCTTTTAGATGAGATTCGTTAGGACATGATTGAAATCGTGCAGAAAGTGCAACATTAATCATAATGTCGGGTCTGCTTGCAGTTAGGTATAAGAGTTATCTGATCATACCTCTGTATTTTGTATCATTGACTGGAGAACCTGCTTCATCTTTATCTAACTTTGTTGTAGTGCCGATGGGAGTGTCAATTTTTTTGCTTCATTCATGTCAAATTTTTTCAGTAGTTCATGAATGTACTTCTGTTGATGAATGAAAGTTCCTGTAGGAGACTGATCAATTTGAAGACCTAGGAAGAAAGTTAGTTCTCCCATCATACTCATCTCAAATTCACTACTCATGAGTTTGGCGAACTCAATTCCAAGTGAGGGGTCAGTTCCACCAAATATGATGTCGTCGACATAAATTTGTACAATGAGCATATCTGAACCTTTTTTTTAAGAAAGAGCGTATTGTCTATTTTCTCCATAGGAGTAACCATGTGTTAGAAGGAATGTGGATAGACGATTATACCATGCTCTTGGAGCTTGCTTTAGTCCGTACAATGCTTTTTCTAGCTTGCAGACATGTTCAGGTTTATCTGGGTCCTCAAAACCAGGGGGTTGTTTGACGAACACTTCTTCTTGTAGAAAACCACTCAAAAATGCACTTTTTACATCCATCTGATAGAGTTTGAATTCCATATGGGCTGCAAAAGTAATTAACATTCTTATAGCTTCCATTCTTGCCACTGGTGCAAAGGTTTCATCATAGTCGATTCCCTCTTCTTGGTTGTAACCTTGAACAACTAGTCGAGCTTTCTTCCTAGTTATCTGACCTTGGTCATCTAGTTTGTTTCTAAAGACCCATCGAGTACCTATGACAGTTCGATCATGTGGTCTGGAAACCAGGTTCCAGACATTGCTTTTTTCAAACTTACTCAATTCTTCTTGCATAGAAATAATGCAGTCTGGATCTCCCAAGGCTTCTTTAATATTTTTGGGAACAACTAGAGATAGATACGCTGAGAAGGCACACATATTTCATACTCTAGATCTGGTATGAATCCTAGATTCCAATGGTGTGAGGACGTTTTGAATGGGATGAGAACTTTGATGTTTCCATCCATGAACCTGAGGATTTTGTGTATCTGATGTTTCTCTCTCTGTCTCTGTTGGTATATTTTCAATTTCTTGAGGATTTGTCTTATTTGTGGTATTATCCTCATCTGATTGTAAACCTTCCAATTGATTTGGAGGATGTTCAACAGGATTACTCAATTCTTCTACTGTGCTTTCATAAAAAATAACATCCATGCTTTCTTCCACTCGATATGTTCTTTTGTTGAGTACTTTGTATGATTTGCTTTGTGTTGAATATCCTAAGAATATTTCTTCATAAGTCTTGGCATCAAATTTTCTCAAATTATCCTCTCCATTATTGTGCACGTAACATATGCATCCAAATGGTCGAAGATGTGCTAAGCTAGGCTTTCTTCCTTTAAGTAGTTCATACGGGGTTTTATTTAAAAAAGTCCTTATTGTACACATGTTTATCAGATAACAAGCAGTGTTTATGGCCTCTGCCCAATAGAATTGTGGTAGTTTGCTTGCTATTAGAATGATTCTACCGATATCTTTAAGAGTTCTGTTTTTACGCTAAACTATCATTTTCTTGCGGAGTTCTTGGTAAAGAAAAATTGTGATCAATTCCATTTGTACTGCAAAAATTTAAGAATTTTGAGTTTTCAAATTCTGAACCATGATCTGATTTTATGTTAATGACTTCTATACTGAGTTTCTTCTGAACTAGTCTCATAAATATTTCAAATACTTCAAAAGTTTCATCTTTTGTTGCCAAAAACATAGTCCAAGTAACCTTGAGTAGTCATCAACTATTACAAGAATGTATCGTTTGCCTCCTCTACTTATCACACGCATTAGTCCACATAAGTCTATGTGAAGCATCTCTAGAGATTTTGTGGTACTAACCATTCCCTTTGGTTTAAAAGATGATTTGGATTGTTTTCCTTTGACACATGCACCACAAGACTTTTCACTTTGCAGAATTTTGCTCGGCAATCCTCCAACCAGATCTTTTGATATTAGTTTATTAATTGTGGAGAGGCTAATATGTCCTTTTGTTCTAGCGGGCAGAGTTTTCAGTGAGAGCACTGAGGCAAGTAAGTGAATTTTCTGAACTTATTATTTCAGTTGTGTATACATTCTTGTATGTTTTTCCCAGAAGTACTAGTTCATCAGTTGTTGAGTTTATCACTCTATATTCACCTGCAGTGAATACTACCTTGTTCCCTTTTGTCGCACATTTGAAATATGCTTAGTAAGTTATGTTGAAGCCCATTTACGTAGTATACATCATCGATGGCTTGTTTGAGATTGATTCCTACCTTTCCAATTCCTTGTATTTCCCTAGTTTTTCCATTTACAAAGGCTACTTTTCGACCCTTAACTCGTTTCAGTGAGAGAAAGTTATCTTGATTTCCTGTCATATGTCTTGAGCAGGCTATCCAAGTACCAGTGCTTTCCTTTTTCTCTTACTATAGCCTGCATTTTATTCAGACCGAGTTAGTTTTGATACCCATATCCACTTAAGTTCCTGTTTGTGATTAAAGGGATGTATGGGAATTTTTCCAGCCCATCTAGGAAGAACTTTAGATGTAGAACCAGGTTCAGGATCAGTTTTCTTTTGACTTTTTCTTAGAAAGGAAATTTTTTTCTGATGAGCAATTTCTTTTTTGTCACATGCATGACTTTTATGTCCTGTCAAGCCACAGTGAGAGCATAGACAGTCTATGTTAGGATTTTTTGTTTCGGAAAAACCTATTCCATTTCTTGAACTAGATTGACTTTTATGGAGACTATCGACAATTATGGAGGACCTGTTCAACCTCATACTGTTCTCTACTTCCTGTTCAGTCGTGTTCAGTTTCTTTTGTAAGGCTTGATTTTTTAAGAAGCTAGAGTTTAAAACTTTTTCTAATTCTACTTGTTTATTAAGCAGGGAACAATTTTGTTGTTCTAGAGTCATGTTCTCTTCTCTTAGATATGCGTAATCTTCAATTAGTAGTTCTTTTTCATAGAAGGTTGACTGATATGCCATAATTACAGTTTCCAAAAGTGACTTTAGCTCTCTTTTATTATAAATTTCCAAGTTTTCTGTAGAGAAAGTTGAGCTAACCTGACTGTTTTGGTCTTCTTCTTCTTCCTCGGAATCTGAACAAGCCATTAGAGAATGAATTGTATCTTGTGCTGGACAAGTACTTTCTTTGTCTGCTTCTTCATTTACTGCTAATAATGCGAGAAAGTCATATTTGTATTCTTGCTTTATTGCAAGTAGAGATTGATTCTCGATTTCTTCATCTTTCAGATTCATCTTCAGATATGCCTCCTATTATAGCGAGTGCCTTTTCATGGATATGTCGGCCTCTTGATTTGTCATTCTCCGGTTATTGGGAATATATCTGTCTTCTTTTGCCTTTTCTGGTTTGTTATTCTTATATTCTAAGGCCCATAGTGGACAGAATTTTATAAAGTGGTCTGGACTACCACATTTATGACACAATTGTTCTCTTGAGTTTTCAACATTCTTCAGTGGACTCCTTTTTTTAAATGTTTGTCCTCTTTTTAACAATTGAGAGAATCTTTTTCCATGAGTGCGATGTTTTAATCCTCAAAATCTTTAGAGGTGGTAGTTTTTAGAGCTAGATTCTTTTCTTTCCTTTTGCTACCAATCTCTCTTTCTTGATTTTTCTTCAGTTCGTAAGTTATGAAGTTTCCAATGAGCTCATTCATAGCAAGCTTATCTAAGTCACGTGCTTCAGTAATTGCTTCAACTTTACTTTCCCATGATTCAGGTAAGACGCTCAAGAGTTTTCTTACTGCCTTTACGTTTGGAATTACTTCTCCTAAAGAGTAAATTGCATTGATGATAGCAGTGAATCTAGTGTGCATATCTTGAATAGTTTCTCCGTCCATCATTCTGAATAGTTCATATTGTCTATTCAAATTGTCCTATGCCACAAATTAGAATTTTCTTAGATTTTGTATTATTTTGAATTGCCAGTTTATCTGCGGCATCCCACTTCTTTCTCTCCTTTGGTACCATGGTTTCTCCATCAGGCCCCTTATTCTTAGGAATAGTAGGACCATCTAAGTCTACACTCCAGAGATCGGAATTTTCTCCTATCAGATGATCCATCATGCGATTCTTCCACCATCCATAGTATTTTCCATTGAACACTGAGGGTCGAGTTTAAGAAGCTCATTCTTGGGGGGTAGGTGGTGCTGCCATTTACTTTTCAAGATATTAATCTTTTAGTGAAAAGATCTCGCTCTGATACCAATTGAAGAAACCTTACCCCTAAATCAAGAACCAGGTTCTTGATTATTTGCCTAAGAAAAGTGTTAATTAAAACAATATACTTTAACTAAAACCTTCCTATCTCATGGAAGAAAAAACTCAACTACGTTTTATTACTTCTTCTTACTCAATTACAATTTTGGATTAGCTCTAATCGAATTCTCCAAATTTATAAAAAGCCAAACCAACTTCTTGCAAACTTACTCAAAAATCTACTCTCTCCACAAGAAGCCAATACCACTTCTTGTTTACAATCACACAATCTTACAATATTACTAAGAACAAAACTCACACGTTAACGAAACACACATAACTCACAAAAATGC
The DNA here is from genome assembly GCA_027704785.1 of Solanum chmielewskii. Lineage (NCBI taxonomy): Eukaryota > Viridiplantae > Streptophyta > Magnoliopsida > Solanales > Solanaceae > Solanum > Solanum chmielewskii. Next base: position 6,316,291 of record JAKWIX010000327.1, read on the forward strand.
TCTTTGCTGCCTCTCTCTTCGTCTCGCCTCACTTTTTGCTCGATTGCAAAGAACTACTCTATTTGTCTTGAAATCTGTATTTATATAGACTTTTGAAAAAGAATTATTTCCTCTCTTTGAGGTTGATAATAATTCTTATTTCTGTATCCTTCTTTGATATGAAAAAGATTTGTTTGCTTTTTATTTGTTATACGCAATACACAACCTTTTCTTAAAAGGTTTTGTCTTCGTATAAACTAGACAACCTTTTAAGAAAAGGTTGTGTCTTATTTATTCATGGAAATATACCATTATTATATTCATTTTTTCAATAAATACATCTGTGCTATAATATTTGTCATTCGCTTCTTTTTCAATAAACTCACAAGCTTGTTCAATAAATGGACCTGGTTCACAAGTGAGCCGACATTTGATTTCTTAATATAAATGAACCTAGTTCATAATTGATGACATCAAAAGTATTTGTCACTATCAAAAGTAATTAACACAACTTCCATCATTGAGCATATCAGTAAACAAGTCCTCTGATAATCCCTTAAGAGAAATTGGCATCGCAACGACCGTTGAAGCGGGATTCGATCCACCAAACACTTACATGGGCTTAAAAGTCTCCGCGGGAGAGACAGTTGCTACGACCATGAAGCCGTGGAAATTTGAGCAATCTTTTAATGGAGATGGTGCAATTTTGAATTGGTTTCTTCATGATAGTGGAAATGAAAGAGAGGTATTTTCGTCAAAGCCTTCTGTTTTTTCATTAATTCACCCAAAATCTTGGTTCAAAAACATATATTCAAGTGTTAATAGGATTTTTACTAAGCAAGGAGGGATAATTTTTTTCTGGAGATGAATATGGAGAAAGTGTGTGTTGGAAAGTGGATAAATTGGCTATAGAAAAAACAATGGAATGGGACTTGAAAGGGAGACTTTGGTTAACATATTGGCCAAATATACATATAACTCCTTATGCTGAGACTAGAAGATTGGAATTTAGAGAAGTGCTTCATCTAAAACTTGCATAGTTTATATTTTTTGTTATTGATTATTTCGGACAGATGGTTTATGTTACATCTTCTTCTTCAAGTGTGTGCGCTCTAGCTGCTTAGCCTGCATGAATGTGGGATGCTTCATCTGTATAGTTGGCCTCTTTATTGTGTGTTGTATAGTTATATTTGTTGTATTGATTGTCAAAATGATGCTTGCGTCTAGGGTAGGTAGGTTGTCTACATCACAACCTTTCAGGTGCAGCTTTTATAGTACTAATTATTATTATTATTGGCATTGGAAGTGTTTTTTTCTCAATAATGTACACCATAGAAAACTAGTACCAACTACTCGACTTGAGGAACCAAGTTTCTTAGGAATAATTGAAAACATTAAGGTAAACAATACGTGTTTTTCCGTTGAAAACCTTTTTACTCAAGGGAGTTAAAAACACGACCTAAACGGTGAAGAATGTCAGCAACTTTGGTTTCAGATTACAACTCTATATTACAGATCTCATTTTGGCCCGGTTGCTTTTCGCTTACACATATTACAGATAACACCCTTAACCTCATCAGCCTTAATACACCTACAACACCCAAAATTGTGATGCCTCTTTAATTGATCTAACTCCCCCCACAATGTCCATGCCCCCTCTTCGTTCAAGGAGTTTTGGAAGTATAATTGTCACCTCAGTCCAATGAGTGTCTCCTCCACCAGAACCTTTTCATTCTCGTCCTTTATGAAGTTCACCTGATCCAGGTCACATGCCTTCCATTCTCTCGCTCTGTCTAGCTTGTAAAACTTTTTATCCCCATAATTATCCTCTAACCCCACATACATTGTAACTACTAACTTTACCTCCTTCTTTGCCACTTTATACTTTTCCACTTTTCCTCCTCTCATCCTTACCTTTCTTAACCTCTACCTTCTCTTAGATTTCTCCGTTCCATCACTAATTTCCTCGATGTCATCCCGATCTACCTCTCGAGACCCCCAACACCTTGAGAAGTACTCTCCCCCCACCCTACTCATTGAACCATTAACAAATTTAAGAGCACAAAAATGTCAATTCCTTTATTTTGGTCTATGAGTACATGGAAATAGAGAACAAAAGAATAAATGGAAAGAAAAAGCATCATATAATATGAAACATTTTATTTGTCACAAATGGATTAGGGTAAGCTTCTTTGCTTGCAACATTCAGTTGCTTCATCAAACATTTCCTCAAGGCCATGCTTGTACTTGAATCCACTCTCCAAAAGCTTTTTAGATGAAAAAATCTTGGGAATTCATCTTCATTACTACTTGCCCATGTGTACCTGCAAATTAATACTCCGTCCGTTTCAAAAATGATGACTTATTTTGACTTTGAAAGGAGTTTAAGAAAAGAAAGAAGACTTTTTAAATTGTGGTTCTAAATTAAAGTTATGTCAAATGTACCAAAATTTCTTTCAATCTTGTGGTCTTAAACATGCAATGCAGAAAATTGAAGTTAAATTGTTGTCAAAATAGGAAAGGGATCAATATTTTTCAAACTGACTAAAAAGGAAATTGGGTCATTCTTTTTAGACGGAGGGAGTAGTAAATTAAATCAAGTATCTTTTTTCCATCTCTAATTTCGTGAATGAACATTTACTAATTAGATTTTAAAATAAAATAATCAACAATATTAAAGATAAGGCAAGTATTTATACTTACTCATTAATTTGTTTTCAAAATTCAGGATATCTTGTCAACAGAAACTCAACTAGCTTTTAGCGTGTTATTTCAACAGCTGAACAAATATATCTTCCTTTTGCATTAGGATTTTCGACAAGGTAAGTGTGAGCATTTTTCACATCATCTATATGTACATAAGGTACATATGGAGGGTAACTCATGTTTTAATTTTGATGTCCTGCACAAATTTTCATTTACGAAGAAGTTGAGGGAATGAAAATGTATGATATTTTAAGACGTACCGAGAATCTATTCTATGGATGAACTAACAGAGCCAGGAATGGGAGTAATAAAGGGTCCATGTATCCAAGTTGGGATTACAGTAACAAGATTGATACCATTTTTTTCAGCGAATTCCAGAGCTGCCTTTTCTGTTAATGTCTTACTAATCGTATAAGAACATGCAAAATTCTTTAAAGCTGTTACGATGTCTATGTTTGTCCATGAGTTTTCGTCTACTATGTCTGATGAATTCTCAACCATAATCGTAGTTGAACTAGAAGTGTATACAACACGTTTAACTGTGTTTGCATTAAGACATGCTTGTAAAATACCTAAAGTACCATTGATAGATCTCTGTGTTATTATTTCTTCACTTTCTTTGTTCTCAAAATCGTCTAGATGTGAAACATTGAATACTCCAATGCATCCATCAATTGCTGCATTGAAACCCTCTGGTTTGTTTAAAACGACATTAGAAATATGCAACCTTTCTTGAGCACTTGGAAGATTCGTGATGTAGCTCACATCCTTCTTGCGATCTAGCAATGAAAAAAAAAAGATGAAAAATTCATCGTCATATACTTTGAAGTTAGAACGTATTTATTAGGCAAAATGTTCAACTGGACCCCTAAAACTACTTGGTCTAACCTTAGTCATGCTTATGTGGAAACAACAATAACAACATATCCGGTTAAATTCAACAAATGAGATTTAGTGAGAGTAGAATATACACAGATTTTACCGCTATCTCGTGACTCTCAGCAATAATGATGTGATATATGAGGAAACTTTCATTGTAAGTACACCTTAATTCAAACATGCAGTAACTATGGAAAAATGGAGAAGTTAACTGGTAGAGTCAGAGTCAGAATTTTCGCTAAAAAATTTAAAATATGAGAAAGAGGTTAGAGAGGTTAAACTTTTATTATTATTATTATTATTATTATTATTATATATATATATATATATATATATATATATATATATATATATATATATATATATATATATATGTTAGTAAAAAATAATTTTAAACATATATTAACAGTGTAATTTTTTAGCATAAGATATTTGAAGCTTGTTTCTGTTTTCATGTCTGGCCTAAATGATGTACATCTTCACATAAGTATCGTAAGTTGTAATAGTAACAAACCTGGATGAGCCTAATTGTTGTGTTAACATGGTAACCAATTTGAAGAAGTCTCATAAGCATCCATTAACGAAGAAAACTACTTCCTCCTGTTGCACATACCTTTCCCTTCTCCTTCACTTCTTCCATATCCCCTCTATTCATCTCTTCCTTTCTTCTCCTCTTTATATAGTGAAACTATCAACTGGTTATAAGTTATAAGTTAGTTAATTGAGTTTTTTTTCCTGACATATATATATTGACCTATAAGTTTGGGTAGGATGTACGCAGACTATATGAGGTAAGAATGAAACAATCAGGCTGTCTTAACCACTAGACCACTAAAGTCGTCACTTGGGGCCCCAATTTTTTTAAAAAATACACAAACATATTACTTAAAGTTATATGTATGTTCAATTTTAAAAAAAAAAAAACATGTAAGAAGTATAAAAAAGAAATACAAATTAACCGTTAGTTTTTTCCACTTTTCTAAGGGAATGAAATATTTTATGAAAAAAATTTCCTTAAGTGGGAAATTGTGTTTGTTTATTTATCTCCGAAAAATTTTGACCTTATATTACTATTTACCTGATACTCATCTCTTTTTTTTTCTCTATTTTAATATTTTTATTTTCAATGTTGAACTCTTTCCTAAAAAAATGATTTATTGTTGCTTACAAGTCAAAAAGAATAAAATTTCCTTTTAAGTGTCTTATTCAAAATCTTAAGAAGTGCAACATGCAATCATTATATTGAAGGAACACAGTAGATTTTCAATATTATTATATCAACTTATCAAATTCATGAACCAAATTTTATTATTGTAACTTAATTTTATAATTTTTCTTGAACATTTGTTATCGTTGATATTCTTCATTAATAAGTATATATATTCTCGTTTTAGTTATTATTAAGAGAAATAATACAAGTACAACATAATGATTTAATGAAAATACTCAATCAAATAAAAAGACTTGATTCTTTTCCTAATGCATATATTGCTTATAGAATAATGTTAAAATCTTATCTAAGATCAACAATATGAGTTTGAATGTATTAGCTATATCATCAATATAATAGGAATTACTAAAACAATTATTAGAAAACGGTAATTAATGATTTTACATCTAAAAGGGCAAGAAAAATAGATTTTAAATAAAGGTCGAACTCATAAACAGATCCCTACACTTATTGGGTTTTTCCTCCAGGTGCCTCAACTACGCCATTTTCCTTTTGAATCATTGAACCGCCCATAATTTGTTCATTTTAAACTCTGTTGGTTGATTTTGATTATTTTTTTTAATTGTAAATGCCTTCAAATGTGTACGTATTGCAATAATTTTGATTGAAGGAATGAAGACAAATTGTGTGTTAGTCTCGTTTGTTTTCTAATGTGTTCAAATGACTTGAAGTAAAACACAATTATTCTCGAACAGTTTCACTATTAGTTGGACTAATGAGTTCTGGAACAACATCTATATCCTCTATGAATACTCCTCACAAAACCTAGTTCCACTATTAGCCAACAATACTGTTTAAAAGAAACAAATTATGGGTGGTTCAATTATTCAATCGGCAAATATAATAGTTAAGATATCTGAGGGGAAAAATCTAACATATTTAAAAATCTGCTTATGTATTTCTATGGGATAAGGAATATGTGTTATTCTGTTTGGAGAAAAAAAAAGACTTTTGTAGTTTTGTACTCAATGAGAAATGTTAGTGTGTCTGAATTTTGTGGACTAAAAACTTTTGTGGTTTTATACTCTGGATAAATTGGACTATGCAATTGGTTTGAAGAACATTAAAACTTCACATAATAAGTCAGTTTTGTACCTTTGATTTTCTATAAACTTCAATGTAATATAGAAATAAATTGTACAATTTTTTTGTCCTTATTGTTAGTACTAGTTTCGGAAACGTGCGTTGCACGTTTGTCCCATATAATTATTATAAAGTTGAATTATTATATAATGTTGAAATTAGAAATATTAGTTTTACTAATTTATATTTCATTAATTAAATAAAATTCATAATAATCGAATAGTACATTGAGCATCAAACAAGAAATATGGAAAAATAATTATATTACTATAGCATCTAATAATATGTATATATCTATATGACTTATCCTTAATAATCTCTCATTACGATCTATATGAGTAAGTACATAAATATGTAGCTACTTAAAGAAACTATATTAGTAAGGAAAGTTAAAAGTAAATAAATATTATAAAAGTACATTTAAAAACGAATCTAAATGTAATAAATTAGTAATTTCAGCACTAATAAAAATAGACTTATAACATTCATAATGACATAGAAGATTATATTAAAGAAGTATAATCGGTAAAGAATACAAAAAAATTAAACAGATAAGAATAAATACAACATTCATATCCTTCTTAAGACTTTTATTATAACAATATATATAGTAAAAAGAAATACACAAGGAGTGGAGTTTTTTATTCTCTCGTAACAAAGAAAAAATCTAAAATGGTAAAGATAAAATTTATGATACAAAATATCATTCTAATGATGATGAACAAATATTAATATTTCAAAACAAAAAAAAGTACCTGAAAATTGTCTGATGATTCACATCACACGAGGCAAGTGGTAAAGAAAAATTATTTTTTCATGATATATATATATAGCTAAAGATTCATTAGATAAGATGAAAAGGTGAAGAGTTGTTTAAGTTAATTTTCAGAGGTTAAGTGATCTTAGACATGGGGTAGAGGGAAAGGTGATTGTTTTTACTAATAATTCAATACATTTATTTATACTAACTAAAGAGAGAGGATAACAAATTTAATCATTTAATCACATTAATTATAGAGAAAGAAATAATTTTTATTTTAAAAAAAAAAAGTAATTCCTAACAATTTCCTATGAAATAATTTCTAACAATTTTCTATAATATATTTTTGTCTTTCAAAGTTTGACTTTACTTTCTTATTTTTAGTATAATATAATATAATTATTACTTAGTATGTAAATAATTAGAATTTAAACCATTGTGTCTAGATGCATGTATTTAAATATGCTTATTTAATATTAATTAATTATATATTAATATTTAATTTAATTTAGGAATTAAATATGGACAAAATGATAATTCAACTTTTAAGTTAGGAGTTTCCCACTTATAATAAAATATGTCTAATTGAGATTTCTTACTTTGTTTAACTACAAATTGTGACACTCCAATTTTCTGACCTCCTAGTGAATGCATCGAAATAATAATATGAAAAATTAATAAAATAAACTTCGTTTATAATTCAAAAATAAGTTTACAAAGCAAAAAGGAAAAATAACAACTATCTAAATTAAATTTCTCGATAGTTTCGTTTTATTGGTAGAATAATGTTAGAAGAAATAGTGTAAGATTAACTTTGAGTGAAAGGAAAACAAAACCTTTGTGAAAGGAAAACAAAACCTTTCAAATTTTTTATTTTGCCTTTTGAATCTCCTGATAATTATAATGAATGTGTTTAAAGTATTGTATTAAATTTTTATCCACAAACACTTCAAACTAATTAGTTAACTATAAATATTTAAAACTATGATGTAAAAAGTCTTATTATTTATATTTTGAAAATCAGAATATTTATGAATAACTACTATTTTTATATAAAATTTAATCTTCTCTTCATACATAACTTATCCACCATTAATCTTATATTATATGTTTCACATTTTTTTTCCATAAAAAGAAAAGAAAAGAGTAAACATCCTATTTTATCACATTTATTCTTAAACATGAAAATCAATGTATATGTAAAATTATAAGTATGAAGCAAAAAAAAAAAAAAAGATTCAGATGAGCAAGATAATTAGGCATTTCATTTTATTTTTGTCTCCATAGTGAAACTGAACATTTGAGCATACAAAATACAAATATGAATTTAGAGAAACTTGCTAATAAAACAAGAATTCAACAGTATGAACAGAGACAAAAAAGTCTTATTATAATTCTTACTACAAATAAGCATAGAACTAACACATCAAGCTCCGATGCTTCAGTAATTGAATTCTTGTCAATTCTCGTGACTGCAGAAGAGAATTTCACAACTTTCACCTCAAATTGTGACATTATTTCACATGTTTAGTGTTCCTACACACGAATTGTAGGAATGGTAAATAAAAGTTTTTCTTGAAAAAGTTAAATTTATAGAACAAAATTTTGGAAACATGAAAAGTCACATGAATTATTGTTAAAATAAATATAAAAAAGATAGAGATGAAATTTAATTTTAAAGATACATGAATCTACTTTGTTAAAATAAATATAAAAAAAATAGAGATGAAATTTAATTTTAAAGATACATGAATCTACTTTAATTTCTTGTCTATAAGGAATAATTACTCATTTTTATTTTATTTATATTTGTGTTGAATTTCACAACTTTCACCCCAAATTGTGACATTATTTCACATGTTTAGTGTTCCTACACACGAATTGTAGGAATGGTAAATAAAAGTTTTTCTTGAAAAAGTTAAATTTATAGAACAAAATTTTGGAAACATGAAAAGTCACATGAATTATTGTTAAAATAAATATAAAAAAGATAGAGATGAAATTTAATTTTAAAGATACATGAATCTACTTTGTTAAAATAAATATAAAAAAAATAGAGATGAAATTTAATTTTAAAAATACATGAATCTACTTTAATTTCCTGTCTATAAGGAATAATTACTCATTTTTATTTTATTTATATTTGTGTTAGAAATTTGAAAGGTCAAGATTATGGAATGAGAATAAGAAGATTATATATATGAAAATAATAAAAGTTTTAATTTATTAGAGGGGCAAAATAGTAATTCAACTTTTAAGTTTTGAGCTTCATGCTTATAATAATATATGATTTAAAATACTAAGTGGTATGTCTATTTATGATAGAGGAAAAAATACCAGTGACTTAGAATTTGTGATTTTGTGTCTCTATGGGATGAACTTTGACATTGTGCAAACATTGTCAAAGAGAATTGCAACACTATAATTCTTTCATAGAATAATGTTTCCAACATTAAAATATGTGAAAAAACTATTTTCAAATACTTGAAAAATATTTTTGAGATCACATTTGAAATGTGGGGGTTATTTGCTTTTGATTGGACTTGGTGTCTAATTTAACTTTGGAGCAAAAGATATGAAATTCAATGATACTTTTGTATTATGTTATACCCACAAAATTCTTGGAGTGTATTTGGTATTATGGTTGTTGAGTTTCTCTATTACTAGTATAAAACATCCAAATTATATATATACTTGTTCGAATTAATTGTGTTCTTTTATGAAAAAAACATATCACTTAAAATATTGTGATTTTTCATGAAAAGACATGTCTATTATAATAAAAGTATTTGCATAGACATGAATATTGGTGAATAGTCATTTGTTATGTTTTTGTAAAAATAACATTTGGACTAAATTGTGTTTATTGAACCCAATGAAACTTTGTTCATAGATAGTTCTATAACAATCATATTGAATGTTATGAAAATGTCCTTCTGAAAAAAAGAAAATTTGACAATTTAAAAAATGTTCGTATCACACAAAATTGTAAGAAATAATAAAAAAATATTAGCGAGGAAAAAGCTACCTCGCGAAGAGCTTTTCAAACACAATGTTTTTATTTATTCTTGTAACAGTTAGTGTTTCAATTAATTTTTAAACAAATTCATCCGTTTTGAAATAACAAATACATGAATGTGAGTTGTAACATTCATTTATTTAATCCTTTGTTGTAAACATTTGCAAGAAGTTTTATTTAATTCTACGTTATGGGTTTTTGAAAGGAAAATTTTTTGTTTCCAATTCATGAACCTAATAAATTCGATTAATTAAAAAATCTTTTCCTTGCAAAACATTGTATCCTATAAATTGAGTTTCCTTTGGTTGAAAAAGATAAGCATTCAAACAAAAAAGTACTTTCCCTTGAAAACACTTGTGAGACATTGATCAAAAGGTGAAATCACCAATTCAAGAATAGAAGAGCGACATTCTTGAATGCTACTTGTTTTGTGGCTTAGTTGAATCCCGAAGATAGAGTTGTTATTAATTCTTCCGATTGCTCATGGGAGAGATTCCAACTATCTTCAAGAAACGTATTAATGTGCCTCTAAGCCAAGCAAGTTTTATTTTGTATTCCTTGTAATTTTATCATTCTTGTTTATTTGTTATAACAATTTGAAGATAGTTGTCTCTATGGCATCCACATCAATAACGAACAATGTTCCATCTTTGCCTAATCCTAATTTTAAAATATTTGATGGAAAAGACTTTTCTAGATGGCGTGGAAAGATGAAATTCTTTTTAAGACGATTAAAGTAAGCGTATGTTCTTGAGAAACCTTGTCCTGATGCTCCTAGTTCTGAGGTAGCAACGGACGAGGCTACTTAAATTAAAGAACAAATTGCCAAATTGCAAGATGATGATTACTTATGTAAGAATTATATTCTTGGAGGAATGTCCAATAAATATTATGTTCAATATTATGTTAAGTGTAAATTTGCTAAGGAGATTTGGGATACTCTTAAAGCTATTCTTTTAGCAGAAGAGGCGAGTTCAAAATGGTTGATGACAAGTCAATCACTGAACAAGTACAAGAATTTCAACTTATAGCTAATAAAATTTTTATTACTGGAATTGCTCTTGATGAAAACTTTCATGTTGGTGCGATTGTCTCAAAACTTCTTCCATCTTGGAAAGAGTACAGAAGCAAACTCTTACACAAGAAGGAAGTTTGACTCTTGATCAATTATTGCAACACTTGCAAATTGAACAAGAGACACGATACCGCGACAATAACATCTTGAGGGAGTCCATCATGAAAGCTCATGTTGTCGAAGAAAAAATCAAGAAGGAACCTGCCAATAATAAATTTTTGAAGGCAAAGAAAAATAAAAATATCAAGCATACTAATTCTAATTCTAAGTCGATTGAATGTTATCATTGTCATAAAATTGGTCATTATGCACGTGATTGTAAAATTCGTAAAGCTGAAAAGAAGAAATAAAAGGCAAATAACAATACAAAAAATCAACCGGTGGCAATGGGGTTGTTTGGCTCATGTTAGATTACCAGATCAACAGTTGACTAAGATTGGATATAGAGGATTAGATTGTGTATTTATTGGTTATTCACAAACCAGTAAGGCTTATAGATTTTTGAATCTAGAGACTCCAAGCCCTCACACAATTATTGAATCGTTGCATGCTAACTTTTTTGAGCATATATTTCCTAAGAAAATAGAGTCTTTGGAACAAAATATAAGTTCTTCTTTATCTACTCTTAAAATAAAAATAGTTGAACCTTTGGAAGAAAGTCAACCAAGAAGTAGTGCAAGATCAGCCAAACAAGGAGACTTTGGACCAAATTTTCAAATCTATTTAGTTGAAAGGGATCCTGAAAGTTATGCTGAAGCAATGACTTCACATGATGCTCCTTTTTGGCGTGAACCTATTGATGATGAAATGCACTCCATTATGTCAAACAATACATGGATTTTATAGACCTCCCTCCTGGATGTAAGTCTATTGGTTGTAGATGGATCTTTAGAAAGAAATTAAAATCTGATGGAACCTTAGATAAGTACAAAGCTCGTTTGGTGGCAAAAGGTTTTACACAATTGAAAGATATTGATTATTTTGATACATTTGCACCTGTAGCTTGAATGACTTCTATTCGACTCTTGATTGCTTTAGCCGTAATTCATAGCCTGGTAATAAATCAAATGGATGTGAAGACTGCATTTCTGAATGGAGATCTATATGAAGGGTTTACATGAAACAACCAGAAGAATTTGTCGTTCCTGGTCAAGAACACAAAGTTTGTAAGCTTCTTAAATCTCTTTATGGATTAAAACAAGCTCCAAAACAATGGAATGAGAAATTTAGAAGAGTAATAATTTCTAATGGCTACTCAATCAATGGTGGTGATATTTGTATATTGAGCAAATTTCAAGAAAAAATAATTGTTATAATTTGTCTTTATGTAGATGATATGTTGATCTTTGGAACTGATATTGAAAGAGTCAAAGAAACAAAAAAAAATGCTTCTCAATTTGAAATGAAAGATCTTGGAGAAGCTGATGTAATTCTGGGTATTAAAATTATAAGATCAGGGAATGGCTTGACTCTTACTCAATCAAGTTATATTGAGAAGGTTCTAAAGAGGTTTGGTCACTTTGATGACAAACCTACTCCTACACCATTTGATCCTAGCATCAAACTAATGTGGAACTCTAGTGATGTTCTCGACCAGCTGACATATTCTCAGATTGTTGGGAGTCTTATGTATGTCATGCATTGTACTAGGCCAGATATTGGTTACACAGTAGGAACTTTGAGCAAGTTTTCTAGTAATCCCGGAGTTGAACATTGGAATGCCTTAATTCATGTTTTAAGATACCTGAAGGGTACAATTAATGTTGACCTGCATTATTCTACACTTCCCATTGTTCTTGAAGGCTATAGTGATGCTACTTTGAATTCTGATCTGAATGACTCTAATTATATTACTTCTTGGATTTTCACTTTGGCTGGAGCAGCGATCTCTTGGAAATCAAAGAAGCAAACATGTATTACTCATTCAACCATGGAGTCAGAATTTATAGCTATGTCTTCTGCTAGAGAAGAAGCTGATTGGTTGCGATCAATGCTGATAGATATTTCTTTATGGAGTAAGCCAATACCACCTTTAACTATCTATTGTGATAATCAAGCTGCTATATTTCGGGCTTCAAGTGACTGCTATAATGGCAAGTCGAGACAAGTTCGTCTCAAACATAATCATGTCAGGAGATTATTGGAGGAAGGCGTGATATCGCTTCAATATGTGAAGTCCATATTTAATTTAGCGGATCCTTTGTCTAAAGGGTTAGGCAAAGATTTAGTGGTGGAAACTTGTAATGGGATAATGATGTAATCTTGGGTTCAAAGAGAAAAACAAGTCAAGTTACAATTGTGAAGCACATCAATAAAATTCTCATTTTCAAAATAAAATGAAATAAGTAGATGTGCATGATTGAGATTCTTTTCTCTTCATAAATTTATAAGGCCGATCTCGATTGGAGTTGGTAACAAAACTCTTGATAAATTTTTTTTTCGATATTCCTGCTGAGGAGAAGGATGAGATTATATTCTCTTAATAAGTCTATATATCGATTTCGATTTGAGTGTGTAGGAATACTCTTGATATATTTACCGATATTTTGTGTAAAGGAGGATGAGATTAATTTCTCTTAATGAAGTTCATAGACTATTTGGTCGGAGTATGCAAAGTTACTCTTGATGAATTCACCGCACTAAGTGCGAAGTGGAGGCCGCTTCAATAAGATTTTAGCAGGAAATCTTAAAGCACTTGGCTAAAAAGAACTTAGGACACATGGCCGTAAGGTGTCAAAGGATTTCGATTTTCACCGGAACATAGTGATATGCGTGGAGTATTTTTCTAACTTCATTCAATGATGCACTTAGTTCAAGATTTGTTCACTAAGAAGTCAATGATTTTGAAAAACCTTCACTAACTAATGGTTCAAGTCCAAAAGACACCATTATTGATGCACGTTGCTAGATTAATGTCTCAAATTTTTTTTTGGATTTTTCAAAGATAAAATTTCTTGAAACAAGTGGGGGATTGTAAGAGTTAGTGTTTCAATTAATTTTGAAATAGATTCATCCGTTTTGAAATAACAAATACATGAATGTGAGTTGTAACATTCATTTATTTAATTCTTTGTTGTAAACATTAGCAAGAAGTTTTTTTTAATTCTACGTTATGAGTTTTTGAAAGACAAATTTTTTGTTTCCAATTCATGAACCTAATAAATTCTATTAATTTATAAAAACTTTTTCTTGCAAAACTTTGTATCATATAAATTGAGTTTCCTTTGGTTGAAAAAGATAAGCATTCAAACAAAAAAGTACTTTCCCTTGAAAACACTTGTGTGACATTGATCAAAAGGTGAAATCACCAATTCAAGAATAGAAGAGCAACATTCTTGAATGCTACTTGTTTTGTTGCTTAGTTGAATCCCGAAGATAGAGTTGTTATTTATTCTTCCGATTGCTCGTGGGAGAGACTCCAACTATCTTCAAGAAACGTATTAACGTGCCTCTAAGCCAAGCAAGTTTTATTTTGTATTCCTTGTAATTTTATCATTCATGTTCATTTGTTCTAATAGTTCTTACTTGCTTGAGTCAATGTTTGTGACATGAACACTTTGGGCATTTCAATTACAAAACCTTGTAAGGAAAACTGATCAACTTAGAAGTTTTGCCTATGTTTTAGTGCAATAAATAAAAATGTCAAGTTTTTGTGGAATCTAAGTATGTTAAGCATTCTTATAAATCAGTTGAAAGGAATTTTATTCCCTTAGAATTGATTTACGCTGACATTTGTGATATGAAGTTAACACCATCTCATGGTGGTAAAAGTATTTGTAACTTTTATTGAGAATTGCATTACAAAATGATTATGTCTATTTGCGGAATGGTAAAGATGAAACAATAAAAATTCCTAGACAATGTAATATCGAAGTTGAAAATCAATGTGAAAAATATAAGAAGTAATAAGAATGGAGAGTATAAATCTCATTGTGCATAAATATGTTTGGAAAGTGGAATATCCATCAAACTACTGTCATATTCCCCTCAATCTAATGAAAAATCCAACGTTGAAAGAAATGATGGATGCATTAATTTTAAGTTCGGATTTACAAAAATAACTTGTATGCAGGAACTATCCTTACTGCAAAAAAGAACAACAAAAAATGGTCTTTTTAGAAAGAAAGCGATTTTGTTTGATCAGAATACAATCTTTTCCATATGAGAAATGGAAAAGAAGGAAATCCAACTTGAAATATTTCAAAGTGTGGGGGTATCTAGTCAAAGTCCAAGTTCCTATTCCTAAAAGAATTAAAATAGGACCTATGACGGTGGACTGTAAAATTAGACTTGAGTAGTCTAGAGAAGGGTCTAAAAGGCCTAGGAAATGAAAAGGATAATGTACTTAATAAAGAAATTCAGAGGCTTAGTAAATGCTAAAGGACATTTACTTCCTTCGAATATGATTTTGTAACATTTCTTGTGTCTTCTATAGACTCATTCTTTGTAAAGATGGTGTCAATAAATAATATTGGAAGTTAATTGATCTTCTTCACTAAAATAAACCTTTGGGTTCAAAGTGAATCTTTAGAAGGAAAATAACAGTTGATGAAACTGTTGAAAAATATAAAGCAAGACTTTGTGTCATAGGCTTTATACAATAAAAACCAATATTTTGATCTTGTCAATATATATATACTCGTTAGTAATTAGAATTAAATTCATTCGGATGCAAAAATTATTAGTGTGGTATATGACCTCCAAATTCATCAAATGAATGTGAAAAGAACTTTCTTAAATGTAGAATTGGATGAAGAAATTTACATGAAACAACCCAGGGGTTTTGTGGTTCCTTGTAAATAAAAGAAAGTATGTAAACTTGTTAAGTCACATTATGGAAGCACCCAAACAATGACATAATTTGATCAAACCATGTTGGCAAATGGGTTGAAGAATGATGAAAGTGATAAATGTGTTCACATTAAAATCATACAGTCATTGTTTGTTTGTATATTGGTGATATGTTTATCATCAATAGAGACACTAATGACATAAATTCTACTAAAAGTATGCTATAAAGCAAGTGGAATGAAAATTATTTGAGTTGCTAATGCGATCTTAGATATAAGAATTCGTAGAACTCCATAATGTTTAGAATTTTCACGATCTCATTGCATTGAAAAGGTACTTAACTAGTTCAAATATTTGGATATCAATATTGTCAAGTATCCAATAAATCTGAGCTTTGCCTTTCAAAAGAGTGAAAATAAAAGTGACTCCCAATTGAATTGTGCTAGAGTTTTGGGAAGCATGATGTATATCATATAGTATGTGCGATCAGATATAGCATTTGCTATTTTAAACTGAGTTGGTTCACAAGTGATCCCAAATAAATTCATTACATGACAATAAATAGAGTTTTGGAGCATTTAAAATAATACTTAAAACTATGTCTTGCATTATAACAATATCCAACAACATTGATAGATATGGTGATGCAAATTGAATCATTGGACGAATGAAGTGAAATTCATGAGTGGATATGTATTTACTATTGGTAGAAGAGCAGTCTCTTAGAAATATTTTAAAAGAGACATGTATCGCTAGCTCTACAATGATCTTTGAGCTAGGTGCTCTAGATAAGGTCGGTGAATAAGTTGAGAGACTCTGAAATTTCTTGATTGATATTCTATTTTGGCCCAAACCATTGGCATTACGCATACACTTTCACATTCAAGAAGCAATAGGTAGGGCATGGAGCATGATGTATAATGAAAAGTCTCGTCATATACGACATAGACATGATACCGTTAGAAAACTGCTCTCAAGTAAAATTATTAGAATTGACTATATAAAGTCAAAGGATAATGTGTCGGATCTACTTACAAAAAGGCCTAATTAGAGAGGAAGTTAAAAGATCATCTAAGAGAATGAATTTACGCTTAGGACAAGTCATCATGGCGGTAAATCTATCTAGTAGACTGGAGATCCGTTGAACTAGACTCAAGGAGAAAAATAAAGTTGTGAATGACGGTTCGACATTGTCAACAAACTCAATCCATTCTCTTGATGAAGACAATGCTCGGGGACAAGGATACAACATTAAGGTTTGTTAATGAGTTGATACAGCTTAATGGTTTTAATGATTTGCTAAGTTTGGCAGAGTCGACCAAATAGTGTATCTACGCGATAGCACGATTAGGAATCACCTATGTGAGTGTGAAGTGTAAGCCACTTCAAAAAAGATGATTGTCAAAAGCCCATTTATCTATACACTCATGAAAT
The DNA here is from genome assembly GCA_027704785.1 of Solanum chmielewskii. Lineage (NCBI taxonomy): Eukaryota > Viridiplantae > Streptophyta > Magnoliopsida > Solanales > Solanaceae > Solanum > Solanum chmielewskii. The sequence continues at coordinate 6,333,248 of JAKWIX010000327.1, forward strand.
CAGGAGGTGTTCATGGATAAAACAAACACAACCGTAAGAACCATAAACGGTAAAGGGTTATTGTGTGACATATGGTTGTCTAGGTATACACTAAAGTTCGATGGTTCAAAGATATCAAATCTACCGATTGACCGAGTATATCCGACATATGTTCACTACGGAAAGTCCAAGGGGAAACCTACTTATCCAGATGCAATTAATACTTGCTTGTAAGGTACAAATACTTGTCCGTTTCTCTGTCGAGTCATTCCCCATTCATGAGGGGGATTTTTGGTTTTTAAAAAGGTGTGAATTAAAAATGAAGAGCTGCGACTTTTTTGAAGAGTTGTGACTTTTATGAAATGTTGCGAATTTTATGAAAAGTTGTGACTTTTATGAAAAGTTGAGACTTTTATGAAAAGTTAAGACTTTTATGTAAAGTTGTGACTTTTATGAAAGGTGACGGCCTTTATGAAAGATTGTGACTTTTCCAAAGGTTTGTGACCTTTCCGGTAAGGCATAATAAGAACCTTTTCGCACCACCCTTTGTTTTCTATAAATTGAAGGATTTCCTCTCATTTTTTTAAAAAAATAATTCATGGAATTCTTCTTCAACTACTAAATCTAGTATTCTAAGTGTACTTTACTGCCGTTGAGTGGATCGCTGACACTGGAGTTTTTGGTATCTATACCCTGGTGATTGAGATCATTTTACCCTAGGAGGTCATATTCCAAATCAAACCTCGGACACTAGAGGGGAATAATTTCTTTAAGGGGACACTGTGAGTTCAGTGGACTTGATCTTTTGTTTTTAAAATTTTTTCAGATTCTGGTACGTGTTTTACAAACTCTAGATTTGTGAATTAATTTCAGTTCTACTATTCTTTTGTTCTTCACTGGTTCATTAAACTTGGTAACTTCGTGTTTCTGCAAAGTTTGTTGGAATTAGTAAGATTCTTTAGGCACATATTAACAACAATTATTCTTTAAGAAAAATATTCGTATACTTCTTTAAAATATGTTTCTGATTCTAATTTCACTACTAGTTTTAATTTTCTAGTTGTGAAGATGTTCAAAGTTTTGTTTGAAGTACGTTTGAAATACAAGATGAATAACATATATATATATATATATATATATATATATATATATATATATATATATATATATATATATATATATATATATATATATATAAAGAAAACATTAAGCTCATCTATGTGGCGTCATTAGAAATTAGCCTTCACATTTCGTGAAAAGTTATAACTTTAATAAAAAGTCATGACTTTAATGAAGAGTTGTGACTTTGATGAAAAGTTGTGACTCTAATGAAAAGTTGCGACCTTAATGAAGAGTTGTGAGTATTATGAAAAGTTGTCTTTTATGAAAAGTTGCTACTTTGACGAATAATTGCGACTTTTATCAAAAATTGCAACATTTATGAAAGGTTGTGAGTTTTCCAAAGGATTGCAACCTTTCCAAATAGTTGAAACCTTTCTAATGAAGCACAATAACCATTTTTTTACACTACCCTTTGTAGTCTATAATAGAGGGATTTCCTCACATTATATAACCACGAAAATTCTACGCCTCTTAGTATTTCTTGTCCTTGTCCTTCTCCTTCTCCTCATCCTCCTCATTCACAATTCAATATTTGTGTACGTATTTCTTCTTTTTCTCCTTCTCCTTCTCCTCCTCATTAACAATTAAATATTTGTGTACTTTGCTCATGTTGAATGACTCACTAAGACCATTGCTTATGTTATAAATCCTTGTATGTCTTTTACAAATAATTAATTCATGCTTATGTTATCAAGGATAATGGTAAGATATAATAATTTTCATTTTCCTTTACATTATTAATGTTTGTTATTATGTAATCTTATACGTAAGATAATATAGTATTTTAGTGATAATGCCGAATATACTTTAATTAATACTTTATAAGTTTTGTGATGTTTAATTCCCGCGCAAAGCGCGGGTAATTTTTCTCGTTTAATAATAAATAACAATCGAAATAATATATTCATCTTAAATTGCAAATTATGTTGAAATCAATTAGTTTTTTTTCTTTCAAAACATTCGTCTTAAATTGTCACTACCGATCGAGGCACACATATTTTGAACACTTAAAAATCCTTATTCTTTTATCCCTTTTTATATTTATATTTTATGACCAACAAATAAATTTTAATAACACAATGAAAACTAGCCAACTTATCTTAATTAAGTTCTAATATAAAAAAAAGATAGACAAATTGTTCAGTGAATCAAATTTTTTTATTTGAAGTAACTCAATTATTATTATTAATTACATAAATAAGTCATTCATTCACTTTGAAATTATTTTATACTCCTTCCGTCCACTTTTATTTGTCATGTTGCATTTTTTGAAAGTTAATTTTTGATTAATTTTCGAAGATAAATTAGATTACATTAATTCGATATTTTAAACAAAAAAAATAGATATTCAAAAACTATATGAAAAGTACTAGTGCAATTTTTTGCATATCAATATGATGAAAAAATACATCTTAAAATATTAGTCAAAATTATTATAGTTTAGCTCTAAAAATAGAAACCATAACAAATAATAGTAGATGGAGAATGTAAAAAATTCTTCTCTTATTTCCCAAAATAACTAATAATAGATACGTGCTGCCTAGGGATAGAGCATATTCATTAATTTTCAACATAACAGTGATGGAAAACCTAACTTAGTGTGGTACTGCCCAACATTGGGACCATTTAATCAATGTGGTATTCAAAACCCAAAAATTTTAAGATGATATTTGGCTATAGATATGTGTATTTTTTTGTAAAGACACCTAAGTTCATTTTTGAAATTTTCCAAAAAAAAATTATTTTATCTTTTTCGATAGTTATTTCAAGTCGTTTTTTTATCATTTAACGAAGTAGATTTTAAAATAAGTAGTGATTGAGGAATGATTTTGAAACGATCCGAACAATCGTTAATTAGGAAAAAGCAAAAAACTCAGAAATTTCTAGGCCACTATCCCGTTAGGGCGAGACATATGCTGCTAGGGCGGGATAAGTTAGCGCTAGAGCGGGATAGGCAAGACAAAACGTAAATAACGCGAAATTTTCATTTCTCCTTCTTCCTAAAATACCTAAATTAGTCGTATAACGCCTTAGAAACCCCCAAAAAGTTGCTACAAGCTTGGAAAGAAGGGACAGAGAGATTTCTAACATGAGGTTGTCGAGAGTTTGTGGATTTCTACCCAAGATCACCATCACAACCAAGAAAATAAAAATAGAGTTAATAACTCCCTGCAGCTGCGTGGCGCCCAGGTAGCTAGTTTTTTTATGAATTGAATAGTTATAAATCTGTGTTCACTGTGTAATATATTTAAATCACGCTAGAATCATGCGTAGGCCTTCGTGCACAGAGTGAAACCTGGTTAAATCTTAAGAATAGGCCTTAGAAGATGATCTAGGGTTAGCTACGGTAGAATTATTGTTTACATGATATATGTGTTCAAGTAGTTCGGTGGTAAGGGTTGTGTATATGTCATTGAAGGTGGTATATTAGTTCTTGCGTTAATGTAAATCGTGCATGTATGGGTACGAAACCTACTGATCACGCCTATGTGAATGAGAAGGAACTAAGAACTATATGTTATGAATCACCTCTTGATGTATTATTGTGATGATATACTTGTTATTGTGATTGTGGTGTGTTGTATGGATCGGTTGTCACGTTCCGCCATAACCAAGTGTGATCAGTTTCCACGCTTCGGTATAACCTGCTGGATTGTTTGCAAACATTCAGGCATAACTAACTAGGATCAGTTGCCACGTTCTGGCATTATTAATGGATCGGAAACCACATTCCAATATGCTAACTGTTTGTGTTTGGGTTCCATGAGAGGACCAACTACGTGACTTAATTGTGTACATGGAAAAGGTAGATTTAAACATAGTGCATAATGACAATTAATGTTGTACTTTTTAGAGTTGTGATATGGTTATGATGTCTTATGTTTGATTGTTCTTATATGTTGTTTAGACTCAATAATGTTTCCCTCTGTATTTGTACTCTCATATTTATAGTGGATTGCTCATCTCCTTTGTGGACGTAGGTCGATTGACTGAACCACGTTAAATCTTTGTGTCTTTTGGTATATTTCTCGTTGTCTTCTTACTCGTGATCTTTCAAGGTTTGCTCTGGTAGCTTCCGCATTTAAACCTACTTATTTTCGGTCCTAACAAATAGGACTCCCGTAAATTATGAGTGCATAGTTAAGAATCCTACTATAGGTTGAGGGGGCTTTTGGCTATTTTCTCTTATTAGTTTGAATGTTTCACTTATTTAGGTTAATTCTTCTTAAATAAACAATAATTTACAAGATGAAGGATCTATTATTTTTAAATTGTAAGTACATTAATATATTTTTTCTTTTCAAGTTAAATAGTAGATATATTTTTATTTGAGCAGGTGCAAAATTTGATTTAGCTACTATAAAATAACCAAAATATTCTAGTTTTGGTAAAATATATTCACAATATTACGAATTGATAAATTTCATCTAGAATATTAAACACCAACTTACCTATTTAAATTAATTTTAGATTAATTTATCTTATTATAAAACAAATTTGGAATATAACATTATTACAAATTTTCCTTAATAACTTTAAGTATCAAGAAAAAAATGCTTTTATTGGGATATTTGGCAAATAATTTAATGACCAATGTAAAATTTCTGTATATAAATATGCATGATATTTCCTCTTTTTAGTACACATATTTTTAAGAGAGAATTAACTAATAGTATATTTGAGTATATTCTAACATGGAGCATAAGAAGACAGCAGGATGCCAAAAAGTTTCATTGGCGAAAATAGAGAATGAATCTGCTCGACTCACCACATTCTCTAAACGACGTTCTGGCTTATACAAAAAAGCTTGTGAACTTGTTAGAGAATGTGATTGTCGATCTTGGAATTGTTATGTCTTCACCGAAAGGTATACCTTATTCCTTTAGTAGTCCAACCTCTAATGTGGTCATTGATCGTTTTATAAATCACAGCAAATTTAAGTTCAAGTGACCGCCTTTTTGCTGCAGAAGCACGCAAAAAAGTAAGTCAATTTACTGATATTCTAAACGAATTGGACGAAAGAGAAAAAATTGCAAATGATAAATTAGACCGAATGAATGAGGCTAGAGATCTAGGTTGGTGGGAGTCCATTGATCGATTGAATGGCCATGATATAATGAAGTTGGAAGCATAGTTGAATTCTAGTGAACTTAAATTGAACGAACATCTGGAGCAGCTAGAAAATGGAGCTTCATCTTCCTCATAGATTCCATCATATGATGCAAATATCTCACTAAATGTCTTCTAGACGAATTATCTTCAGATAATATTATTTACCAAAGTCCTTTTTCCTTAATTTTTTTTGTTATTTATTATTTTGTTTCAATTATGCTATTTAATTATTGTACTTTGCAGTTTGCAATGATATTTATTGAAAACATTTATATTTATGATTAACCATTGTCTCCAACTATGTTTGAATTAATACGCAAACTAATATAGGAATCTCTCAATTTATTTAAAACTATGTTTGAAGCACGTCATATCAAAAAAAATTATGAAAATAGAGAAGAAAGAGATATATGTGACTAAAACTTACTAAAATACAAAAGGATATAACTCTTTGTGACGAAAGAGTTTGATATAAATCAATATTTGAAGGAGAATATAAAGTCTACAAGTCTTATTTCAAAGAGGTCTGTAAGTTCCAGCAAGTTAAATTCATATTTTTTGGATAACATAAAAAGGGAATGTAGTGCAAAACTCATCCAAGTATAAATGCATATAATATAACATAACTGATATTGTGCGGAAAACAAAACAATCATAAGCATACTAAAACAATCTGAATAAAAAGATATTGTGCGGAAACCAAAACAGTGGTAACTGAAAACGAAGAATACCCAACTAGTCTGAATATATGAAATATACTAAGAGTTCAATAATATCTAAAAGATCAAACTCAAATCTAAAGCTTAATCTAATCCTATGTACGAAAATCCTCTACTAACTTAAGTAGTTGGGACATGTCCCCAGATTACCCTAGAAAAAGTTAAACTGAAATGAAAGACTAAATACGAAAAAACATGTATATTTTCCTCAAAGTATAATGACTCACTACTGAAGTTGTTGAGTACAGACCGAGAACCGATCTATGTGTGAGATGGATGTTGTTACTGAACCTACATCATAAAAAGATGTAGCACATAGTATGCGTTTGTACTTGGGAATGTATTGAACATGCAAGATATATAATAGATCTGAAAAAACGAATAAATTGAACAGAGCATAACTGAACAATGATATAACTGGATATGAATGTATATACTAACATAGTAAAAAACCAAACTGAACATAATGAGCATGTACTAAATAATCGATAGGACGTGGTGATTGAATACCTAAGTATAAACTAAAAACGTGGTCAAAAGGACTAATGTTTGATTGTGGGAACTACTATTAACCAACATAAAACAACATGAGTTAAACATGGAGTCTAATTTATATGCCCCATCGAAAGGACCCAATATATCTTGTCAATGGTATAAACGCATGACTGGTGTGATCACTAATTATAATGCCCAACTGAGGGGAATTATAAACCTATCGGGGCAAGTAACTCTGGGGCTATACGGGTACGCTGAATCATAGTCCAACTCGGTGTTAAGTCTACTCCCAACTATAAATGCATATAATATAACATAACTGAAATATACTAGAATAGCTCAATATGACATGTTAACTGAGAATGCAACATTTTAAATACTAAAACTAAAATATTCGAAATCTGCGTCATGTATATCTGGTTATCAGACATAGCTAGTGTAATTCATAAGCTAAATAAATCTACACAACTAGGGTCCTGAGTTTATTGCAAAGAACTAAGAAACTATGTTACGTAGACATGATAATCTAATCAAAAACACTATAACAGCTAAACCGCAATGATTTTCTAATGTTATAGAAACCCTAGTCTAAACATGATGAAGGGACTAAATAATCTGACTGAATTCTAGGGACCTACTAGATGAAAGGAACCCACTAGTGAAATTCCACATACCTGATGACGAAATCTACGGGGAAATCCTATGATTTTGGGGCTGGAACTTCAGAACCCTGTTTCCTTCTTGGAAGTGTTTGGGTCGCCTCTTTTCTTCTTTTGTTTTCTAAGTTTGATGTTTTTTTAGTGAATGAATAATTTAGGGAAAGATCCGACTAAGTTACTACGCCTAAACTGACAAAAACTATGTACTTTAGGGATTAAACGAAGTAGTTTAAGTTCCCAATGCATAGGGGAAAGGAGACCGTGACTTAATTCTGATAAAGTCCAGACACGGAGGGACCTACGATCCGTGGGTTTACCTACCAACCATAGGTAGGGGTCATCCATTAAGTCTTCTCGATAGGGCTTCACTAAAATAAGCAGAACTTTTTACTTAAAGACGAAATTTCAGCATACTCGGTGGCGTTGGAAAGAAGATTCAATCATCTAATTTTGATAGGTCATGTGCAAACTAATTCCTTTTATGTAAAGAGTTACTTGTTGGCTGTGGGTGGGATCAGAGACTATAATGATTTGGGCCTTAACAATGGAACCCCACCTACGGTCTGTGGTTCGTTCCCTTAGCACTAACACCAAATTTTCTTCGTTTTGAGATCTAATGTGTTATAATTACAAATGAATGAAATATAATGAAGATTCTTCAAAAACCTTTTGATTCATCAGAAAACAACACAACAACAAAATTTAAAAAAGATTTAAAAGTAATCATGAAATTATCATGGATAAAGGAAATTGAAATACAGCAAAACAATTTTAAAATATGTAGGGTAGTTTTGTTATTTAGTGAGTTTATTATATGATAAAATATGATGAGATTACTATATGGTCTATATAGTCTATAGGTAAAGATAATTATCCCGATATTAATTATAAATCACACAATAAGTTGTCTCGAATTGGACAACCAAAAAAAACAAATTAAGTGGCATCATATTTTAATTCCGACACTATATGTTGTTATCCCTCACAACAATTTACCCCTTAAAAGTTTGGAATTGATAAAATAAAAGGATCTAACTTTAACACAAATGACCGGGGTTAAATTACAAACTTTTAACACTATTAAAAGTTTGCATAATTAACTTCTTCTACCTAATACACTTAAATTACAAATTATTATGCAAAAATTAAATAATACATGAATTACGCACACAAGCAAAAATTAAATAATAAATGAATTACGCATACCATTATATATTCACTAATTATTAGTTTGAGTGTTTGACTTATTCAGGTTTATTCCTCTTAAATGAACATTAATTTTGAGGGATCTATTATTTTCAAATAGTAAGTACATTAATATATTTTCTAACTTCAAGTTAAATAGTAGATTTATTTTTATTTGAGAAGGTGCAAAATTTTATTTATTTACTATAAAATAACCAAAAGATTCTAGTATTGGTAACATATATTCACTATAGTTAATTACAAATTGATAAATTTCATTTAGAATATTAAACACCAACTCACCTATTTAAATTAACTTTTAGATTAATTTGTCTTATTATAAAACAAATTTGGAATATAAACATTAATATAAATTCTCCTGAATAACTTTAAGTATCAAGAAAAAATTGCTTTTATTGGGATATTTGGCAAATAATTTAATGACCAATGTAAAATTTCTGTATATAAATATGCATGATATTTCCTCTTTTTAGTACACATATTTTTAAGAGAAAATTAACTAATAGTATATTTTAGTATATTCTAGCATGGAGCATAAGAAGACAACAGAACGCCAAAAAATTTCATTGGTGAAAATAGAGAATGAATCTGCTCGACTCACCACATTCTCTAAACGACGTTCTGGCTTATACAAAAAAGCTTGTGAACTTGTTAGAGAATGTGATTGTCGATCTTGGAATTGTTATGTCTTCACCGAAAGGTATACCTTATTCCTTTAGTAGTCCAACCTCTAATGTGGTCATTGATCGTTTTATAAATCACAGCAAATTTAAGTTCAAGTGACCGCCTTGTTGCTGCACAAGCACGCAAAAAAGTAAGTAAATTTACTGATATTCTAAACGAATTGGACGAAAGAGAAAAAATTGCAAATGATAAATTAGACCGAATGAATGAGGCTAGAGATCTAGGTTGGTGGGAGTCCATTGATCGATTGAATGGTCATGATGTTATGAAGTTTGAAGCATGGTTGAATTCTGGTGAACTTAAATTGAACGAATATTTGGAGCAGCTAGAAAATGGAGCTTCATCTTCCTCACAGATTCCATCATATGATGCAAATATCTCACAAAATGTCTTCTAGACGAACTATCTTCAGATAATATTATTTATCAAAGTCCTTTTTCCTTAATTTTTTTGTTCATTATTATGTTGTTTCAATTATGCTATTTAATTAATGTACTTTGCAGTTTGCAATGATATATATTGAAGACATTTATATTTATGATTACTCATAGTCTCCAACTATGTTTGAATTAATACGCAAACTAATATAAGAATCTCTCAATTTATCTAAAACTATGTTTGAAGCACGTCATATCAAAGAAAAAAATTTATGAAAAATAGAGGAGAAAGAGATATATGTGACTAAAAGTTACTAAAATACAAGAGGATATAACTCTTTGTGACGAAAGAGTTTGATATAAATCAATATTTGAAGGAGAATATAAAATCTTCAAGTATTATTTCAAAGAGGTCTATAAGTTCCAACAAGTTAAATTCATATTTTTGGATAACATAAAAAATGAATGTAGTGCTAAACGCATCCAAGTACATTTAACAAGAATGCTGACAAAAGTAAGAATGTTAACCGAAGTCAAACTTTGGTCAAATATTAAAGTTGAAACACCTAAAGACATAAATTTACATCGGAAGAATCGAGGCCCAAACGAACCATGCCACTAGCCTAAATTGGCCCTTAGGAGTTGATGGAACCGACGAAAATCACATCTGATACCTGAACTTTAAATGCTGACTAAAGTCACCCTTTCAACTTAAGAACTTCTATAGCGAGAAAAACTCACATAAAACTCAAATGAACAACCCGATGATCGAACTGTGTATGTCCTATAAAGTCATAAATAACTTGAGGTCACTACAGGATCATTACATATTGATAATACAATCACACCTTAAAATAAATTTTAAAACTTCATGCTTCTATCACATAGAGATTCAATAAATGTTATTATCCAAAAATGAATCATTTATAGAGTAGTAAGTGGGTTATTTACATCCTCTTACGGGACTGATGAGAATGAGGTTTCATTTTTTATTTAGATCCATACAATTTCATATTAAAAATACACATATTTAATTACATCTCTTTGATTTTTTAATTTTGTAAAATTGAATCATGCAAAGAAAGGATAAGTCTTTCCTTAGCTTTATACGTACTCACTTGAAGGACTAAGGAAAATCGAGATTAAAAAAAAGAAGTAACTAACTTTATGTGTAAATTCGAGAGCCATTAATTTCTCCCATTTAATTGTCATAGTTTTCATTTTTAGAATCAAACGATAATAATTTTGACTAACATTTTACGATGTATATTCAGTCATTATATCGATATGCAAAAAAATACAATTTATAGTACCTTTCTTATTGTTTTTTAATATCTAAATTTTTTGTTGTAAAATATCAAATTAATGTAATAGAATTTAATTTTTAAAATTTGTCAAATTGACTTATCAAAAATATAACTTGACAAATAGTGGTTAGAGTACGTAAAGAATAAGAATCATATTCATACGTACAAAAGTAGTTGAAGTAAAGATATGAAACAACCAAAAGAGGTTTGAAAGTTTTAACGTTATCCTAACTAAGCAAGAACTCTGGAGAAAATGAAGAGGAGTCAAAATTGAAAATAATAAATAAAGAAAGTGGAACTATTAACATTCTTGATAAATTATCACTAATGATGCCAAAAACAATGAGGATGATTAAAAAAAAGGCATAATATGTGACTAAAACTTACTAAAATATAAAAGGATTTAACTCTCTGTGACGAAAGAGTTTGATATAAATCAATATTTAAAGGAGAATTTAAAGTCTTCAAGTCTTATTTCAAAGAGGTCTATAAGTTCCAACAAGTTAAATTCATATTTTTGGATAACATTAAAAAAGAATGTGGTGCAAAACTCATCCAAGTACATTTGACGAGAATGCTGACAAAAGTTAGAATGTTAACCGAAGTCAAACTTTTGTCAAAACATTAAAGTTGAAACACCTAATGACATAAATTTGCATTGGAAGCTTCGAGGCCCAAACAAACCATGCCACTAGCCCAAATTGGCCCTTAGGAGTTGATGGAACCGACGAAAATCACATCCGATATCTGAACTTCAAATGCTGACTAAAGTCACCCCTTTCACTTAAGAACTTCTATAGCGAGAAGAATTCACATAAAACTCAAATGAACAAACCGATGATCGAACTGTCAGTCATATAAAGTCATAAATGACTTGAGGTCACTACAGAATCATTACATATTGATAATACTGTTGTGCAGAATTCGAGATAATACGAGAAAATATAAGCGCAAAAAACAAGACAACAGATTTACGTGGTTCATCAATAAATTGGCTACGTCCACGAGAAGAGGGGGAGCAGTTTTATTATGGAGAGGTAAGAACAGAATTACAGAATAGGGTTTGTCATAGTGTCTATATATAGTGCTAAACTACGCCCTAACAGGCTTGGGCCCAAAATACAGAATTGACAGATAATTAAGGGCCCAATACAACAAATACAATCACACCTTAAAATAAATTTTAAAACTTCATAGTTATATAGCATAGAGATTCAATAAAAGTTATTATCCAAAAATAACTACTAGGACTCTTAACAGACACTAAGAATCTTCCCGCTTGCTAGTACTTAAGAAGCTTCACTACTGCTGCATGATTGAGAGGCTTGGTTAAAATATCAGCAGCTTGGTCTTCCCTTTTACCCTAGACAATATCAATGATCTTATCCTTTGTGAGATCTCTCTTTCACATCAATGTGTTTGCTCCTCTCGTGCAAAACTTGATATTTGGAAAGCTTAATTGCTGAATCGTTATCACAGTAAATAAGAGTTGTCTTTTGCGGAAGAAGACATAGTTCAGCTAGAATATTCTTCAACCAGATTGCTTGAGTGGCGCACACAACCACAAATTCTACTTCTGTAGTTGACAACGTAATAATTGTTTGCTTCTTGGAACACCATGAAATAGCACCTGATCCAAACATAAAAACATAACCATACGTGTTTTTCCTATCATATTTATCTCAAGCAAAGTCACTATGTGTGAAGCCAATTAGATATGATTTTCCTCCTTTTCTGTACAAAATGCCAAGATCATTCATACCTTGTAAATACCTAAGAATTCTTTTAGCGGCCAGCAAGTGAGTTTCTCTTGGATTTTCCATGTACCTGCTTATTAAACTTATAAAGTACATTATATCAGGTCTAGTCGCTGTCAAATGCATCAAGCATCCCACAATCTACTTGTAGAAAGTTTTGTCAATCCTTGTTCCTATAGGATTTTTTTCAAGCTTCAGCCCCGTTTCTGCTAGGGTGGTTACATAAAAATTTCACCAGAGGATTGCTTCACTTCAACAGAAAGTAATGCATCAGGCCAAGATCCGACATATCAAACTCGATCCTCATCAATTGCTTAAATTTATTAAGCAATATATGATCATTTCCAGTATACATTAAATCATCTTCATGTCAGCACACAATCACAAGCTTTCCGTCTTTATTTTTAGTATAAAGTGTATGCTCATAAGGACATTTTATATAACCTGTAGTATTCAAATAAGTATATCAAGCTCGTGGAGCTTGTTTTATCCCATATAATGTTTTTCTCAATTTGTAAACTTTATGTTCGCGGCCATACTTAATGTAACAAGGGGGTTGATAAACATATACATGTTTTTGCAATTCTCCATGTAATAAGGCTGATTTCACGTCCAATTGATAAATTGGCAGTTGTTTAGCGTTGATAGTGCAACCACCAACCAGATGGTGTCAAGTCTGACTACTGGAGCAAACACCTCTTTTTAATCCACACCACAATCATTCTTATATCCTTTGGTCTTTTGTACGTGGAAAAACCTCAACAGTTGTAGAAGCAGTTGCTAGAATTTCAGACCTAGGAGCTACATCTTCAGATTCATCATCACATAGAACTTGACTAGACAACTTTTCATCCCAGTTCCAAGTATTATCTTCATCGAAAACAATATCTCTACTAGTCACTATCTTTTTTGTCAAAGGATTAAATAGATTGTACGCCTTGGACTTATCTCTAAGACCAACAAAGACACACTTAACGCCTTTATCATCAAATTTTTTCTCTTTACATCTAGGACATGTGCATAGGAAATGCAGCAAAAAATTTTGAAGTGATCTACAGTCGGTTCTCCTTCTACTCCAAGCCTTCTCTGGTGTGATATCTCAAAGAGCAAAGTAGAACTTCTATTTAAGATGTGGATACTCCAATTTGCTGCATCAGGTCAAAATGCCTTCGGAACTCTTCCTTGAGCCAGCAAGCTTCGAGCCATGTCAAGAATGGTTCTGTCCTTTCTCTCCAAAACACCATTTGTTGAGGTATATATTATGTTGTGAGCTTTTTTTTTAATGCCACAAGACTTACATAATTCTTCAAATGCCTTTGAGCAATATTCGCCTCCACGATTTGTTCGAAGGCTTTTTATGGTCTTCTTTGTCTCATTCTCAACATGAGCTTTGAAATATTTAAATACATTAAAAGCCTCTGACTTTTCGAGTGAAAAATATACCCAAGTCTTTCGAGAATAATCATCAATAAAGGCAATAAAAAACCTTTTGAATCCGTTAGAGATTGGTGTTTATCGTCCTACAAATGTCTGAGTGAACTAACTCCAACATCTCTTTTGCTCGCCATCACTTGCCTTTCGTTAATTGAGACCAGTGTAGTTTGCAAGAACACATTCTTCACATACTTGAGAAGGAACAACAATTTCAGGAAGTCCCGTCACCATATTCTTCCTGTGATGGATCTTCAAACCACCAAAATTTAGATGACCATATCAAAAATGCCACAACCATGAAGGTTCTCTCACTTCCGCTATAAAAAAAGATTGAATATTTCAATCATCAAATGGAACAACCTGTCATGACTCATTTTCACAATCGCGATAATTCTAGAAGAATCAGAAATCTCGCAACAATCGTTCCTAAGGGTGATGACATATCCTTTTTCTAACAATTGACCAGAACTCAGTAAATTATTTTTTAAATCAGGAAATCAAAACACATTTGATATGTTTTCCGCACACCCATTTTTTGTTCTAACATTGACATTACTCTTCCCTATTATATTCACAAGGGAGAGATCACCAAAACCAACCGTTAAATGGAACCTTTCATTTAAATTAGAGAAAGAAGACTTATTTCCAGTCATGTTGTTACTACAACCAATATCCACATAGCAAAGAGCTTGCTCCTTAGGCCCATTTTCGTCATGGATTTCTATTTACAAGGTTGCTCTTTCATTGTTCTCAGCAAAATTTGACTATTATTCTTTATAACTATGTAATGTAGTACGACATTCATAACAGTAATGGTCAAATATATGGCAAGGATAACATTATACCTTAGATTTGTCAAAATCATTTCCTCTCCCTTTGCCATAGTCATTATTATTGACTCTAAAATTCTTGTTGCACTCTTTGTTGTCATCATCCCCATTAATTTCCTCGATCTTTTCTCCCTCTTCCTCTACCTCTACACCTTCCTCTCGAATGGAAAGAAATAAAAGTAGAAGCCTTCAAGTCCTGCTCCTCAAAAGTTGAACTTCAGTTCATCTTTTGCTCATGCACCAACAAGGAGCTTTGCAATTCATCAAGTGACAAAACATCTATGTCTTTTGACTCCTTAATCCAGCATACAACATAATCATATTTTGGTGACAAGGAAAGCATCAGCAATTGTGACATTGTTCATTTTATCGCTATGAAATCGCATCTTGTTGCTTATCTCCATGGTTCTAGAACAAGAGTTGGTGACAATTTCACCCTCCTTCATCTGCAAAGTTTCTATGTCCCTCCTCCAAGCTTGAAGTTGTGCTCGCTTCACTCTTATATTACCTTAATACTTTTTTTTTCATGGAGTCCCATATATCTTTTGAATTTTATTTGCAAAGAATAGTTTCAAAGATGGGCGTTCAATAGCTTGAAAGAGGTAATTTTTGGCTTTCTTCATTCAAACTCTGTCTTTTGAGCATTCGGCAAAGCTTTGCCATCCGCTAGAGTGCCGATTCCATCCTCGACCATCAGCCAATACTCCTTTGACCGTAAAAAGTTTTCCATTAGCATACTCACATGGTCATATCCATTTAAACGAGGGACGACTGCTTTCACTAAGTTGCTCTTTAAAGCCATAGATGAATAATGAATTTCTGGGTGAACTCTCCCTCACAGTTTTTTTTAAAAAATTATTAAACCTGATTCTTGATACCACTAATAGTTAATAACAATAAGAATGTGTACAAGTATCTAAAGTATTACCATTGATTTGAAAGAAAAATGTAAGTCTCAAATGATATTATCCCTAGAATAGAGTAAAATCATAAATAAGGAGAAGGAGTGTCCGCTGGGATGACAAATAACTACCTCACAAATCTCCATAGAAAGCCTCGGCCAAGAAGAGAAGAGACAATAATCACGAAGATCAAGCATTTCAACAATGATAATTACTATATGTACTTGAGGTTTTCCGGAGACGGAAGCATCATCTTTTTCTCATAAAAATCAAGAACAATTCTCGTATAGGATAACTCATGTCATTTGAAATTTAGAGAAGTGGACCTTTCTTTTAAATTTTAATTTGGTAGAATTGAATTATGCAAAGAAAGGATAAGTCTTTCCTATAAAAAAAAACTACACATACAAAGAGAAAACGAGACAAAGAAAACAATTAGTTCTATACGTACTCGGTAGAAGGATGAAGAAAATCAAGATTAAAATAAAAGGTAGTTTCTATACTTATATGTAAAATTGAAAGACTTTATCCCATGAAAAGAAAGAATAGTTTTGGTCAAGATAAGAGAAGAAGTCGAAGTTGAAAAAAAAATATTTGAAATTCAATTGGTTGACAATAAAGAATCAACCATTCGAAGTTTATGATAATGGTACAATTTCAACAAATTAAATCAATGAAAACATTAAATTTCAAAATCTAATGTTTATGTCGCCAAGACTACAACCTAGACACGACATGGTGCCTAGAGCCACATGACATGGAATAACTCAAGATAGCATACATAAACAGAATAAATTAAATGGAAGAAATAAGTCTTAATATCCATCATATCATAAAAAAGAATCTTATCAAGAAAATATACACGAAATCTACAAACTATGTGAAAAGCCTCAGTCATATATGAGTTGTTAGGAACATAAAATATGACCTAAGGTAGATACACTAGAGATTGTGTCACGACCTGAGCCTACAACATGGACGTGGCTGACACTTGAGAAAAAACCCTCATCCTATACAAATACCAATGGAAAAATAATTAACTCAAGCATATATAAGCATCAAACTAAAGGAATGCAAAATCAAAAGTATATTAAATCTCAACGTCTTTATTCTGGAGGCGTTACAGTATGGTTCATTTAAAGTATGTTATTTTATGTAAATGAGTTAGTAAGGTTTTTTAATGTAGACTCACCTTGATATATATACTTTGAAAGATGGTTTCAAACTAACACTTATGCGTGGACTCAAAATTTTCTTTCAAATTCCTTTATTTGAGTACGATTCTAGAAATCTTGTTTCACTGTTCTTACATATATTGCTTTACATGATTTTGTTGGAATCCCTTTCATATTCGGTACATTCCATGTATTGACCTCGTACATTTTTGTGCAACATCCTTTTATGATGTAAATTTAGGTAATCGTGCCTAGACTAGTGGCTTGTTGGAATGCAACATTCAATTAGCACTCGGCGAGTCCTACTAATTTGGGGACTTCATGATTTTGTTTTAGTTAGTTCTTAGGAATTGTTTATTTCAATCAGCACTTGGAGAGTCCTCCTTATTTATTTCATACTAAGTAGCACTATTAGCTTCATTCAAAGACTAGTAATATAGTCTCATGGATCTCTTTAATTTTTATTGTTCAGTCTTGTGTTAAACATAAGTTTTAGCTTCTGCTTTAGTTTTCGTAAGTATTGCTAAGAAATGTAACTAAAAAAAATACTACAATAATGTTCCTCCAACTATTCAAGAACAAATATTCTCTAGTGGTGGATGCAATGAGACTTATTTCCGTCTAGCAATATATGAAATACTTGAATATGTATAACGACTAATTATCATGTCTAATTAGACGATAAAGGTTATATTAAAATTCTTGAAAGATTTAAAAGGTTTTTTAAAAAATCCATTGAGTATCCAATGATTCTAAGATTGCTTAACCCAGGGAAAGAATCTATTCAACCTCAAGAAAATAATTAAAAATGTCATGTATTAGTGCAATTGGTGCACTTATAGATTGTTGGTTATATATATATATATATATATATATATATATATATACACACATACATACATACATACATATATATATACACATACATACATACATATATATATATGTGTGTGTGTGTGTGTGTGTGTGTGTGTGTGCGTGTGCGTGTGTGTGTGTGTGAAGGGATTGTCATATTATCGTTCAAGTTATGAAAAAAAAAGCTAACAAAGCAAGTGACTCAGCACATAGAAGATATGTTATTCTCTTTGAGTAGAAAAAAATGAGCTTTAATAAAATTTGAATGATCAATATGTGAGTCAAAAATGATTTGATCATGTAGATGCAAAATATTTATTTGATTGGCATGAAGTTTGATCACAAATGAGTTATTTGTTAACATATGGAGGCACAACAATATCTTGGCATTCAAAGAATCGAACATTGGTACCCACTTCTTCAGATCATGCAAATATGATATTTACCTATGAAGTAAGCCGGCAGTGGCTTTGTTTGGAATCAAGGTCTATCATATTCACAAAACGTGTAATTTTCCTTTTTTAGAGAATATTCCTGTCACTATATACTAAAATAATATATAACTCAAATGAAGGGAGGATACAATAAAAGGAGATCAAACAAAACATATTTCACCAAAATTCCTTTTCACACATAATCTTCAACAAAATCGTGAGTTAGACGTTCAAAGAACCGTACAAGTGATAATCTTATAAACTTATTCACTAAGGATTGCTAACATTAATATTTCAGAAGTTGTGATATAAGATTAAAATGCATCATATCCAAGATATCAAGTATAGTTTTTATCGAGGGAGAAAAGTATGTTTTGTATTCTTTTCCTTAACCATGATTTCACCCCAATTGGTTTTCCAAGTATGAATTTTAACGAGACAAAATTCAAAGCGCATGAAAAGATGTGTGAACTCTTTTTTCTTCACTAAGAATCTTTTTCCATGAAGATTTTTCCTCGTAAGATTTTAACGAGGCATATTATTTATAGACATCCAAGGGGGTGTTATTAAATTATATAGTATGGATGTCCACTACACCAAGAAGTTACTACATTACTTCCCTTCATTATGAAAATAACCTCCGTCTTTATGATCATTATTCTTGTAAACTTTCATCTTCATAACCTCCTCCATTATATTCATGTTTATGACTATTCATTTGTATGCCTATATGTCAAATTATAAAAGTTCATATTGTACACACTTAAAGATTTTGTGAACACTCAAACACTGGAACTTATGAACCCTGCTTCCTTCTTGGAAGTGTTTGGGTCGCCACTTTTCTCCTTTTTTTCCTAAGTTTGATGAATTTTTAGTGAATGAATCGCTTAGTGAAAGATCTTACTAAGTTACTACGCTTAAACAAACCAAAACTATGTACTTTAGGGATCAAACGACGTAGTTTAAGTGCCCAACACATAGAGGAAAGGAGACCGTGACTTAATTCTGACAAAGTCCACCCACGGAGGGACCTACGATCCGTGGGTTGACCTACCAACCATAGGTAGGGGTCATCCATTAAGTCTTCTCGATAGGGCTTCACTAAAACAAGCAGAACTTTTTACTTAAAGACGGAATTTTAGCAAACACGATGGCGTTGAGAGAAGATTCAATTATTTTTCTATTGATAGGTCATGTGCCACCTAATTCCTTTTATGTAAAGAGTTACAACCGTTTGAAGTTGGTACAACATCAATTTCCCTCTAACTGGCTGCTAACCCTCACCTACGGTCAATCATACGATTCGTAGGTCCAACCACAGACCGTACTGGTTGACTGTGGATGGGATCAGAGACTATAAAGATTTGGGCCTTAACGATGGAACCCCACCTACGGTCTGTGGTTCGTTCTGTTAGCACTGGAACCAGATTTTCTTCGTTTTGAGATCCGATGTGTTATAATTACAAATGATTGAAATATAATGAAGATTCTTCAAAAGCCTTTTGATTCATCAGAAAACAATACAACAACAAAATTTAAAAAAGATTTTAAAGTAATCATGAAATTATCATTGATAAAGGAAACTAAAACACGGCAAAACAAATTAAAAATATGAAGGGTAATTTAGTTATTTAGTGAGTTTATCCCGACATTAATTATCCCGATATTAATTATTAATCACACAATAAGTTATCTCGAATTGGACAACTAAAAAAAAATTAAGTGGCATCATATTTTAATTCCGAGACTATATGTTGTTATCCCTCACAACAATCTACCCCTTAAAAGTTTGGAATTGATAAAATAAAAGGATCTAACTTTAACACAAAAGACCGGGGTTAAATTACAAACTTTTAACACTATTAAAAGTTTGCATAATTAACCTCTTCTACCTAATACACTTAAATTACATATTAAGTATGCAAAAATTAAATAATACATGAATTACGCATACCAGCAAAAATTAAATAATAAATATTACGCATACCATTATAAATTCACTAATAATTAGTTTGAGTGTTTGACTTATTCAGGTTTATTCCTTTTAAATGAACATTAATTTTGAGGGATCTATTATTTTTAAATAGTAAGTACATTAATATATTTTCTAATTTCAAGTTAAATAGTAGATTTATTTTTATTTGAGCAGGTGCAAAATTTTATATAGTTATAAGATAACCAAAAGATTCTAGTATTGGTAAAATATATTCACTATAGTTAATTACAAATTGATAAATTTCATCTAGAATATTAAACACCAACTTACCTATTTAAATTAACTTTTAGATTAATTTATCTTATTATAAAATCAAATTTGGAATATAACATTAATACAAATTCTCCTGAATAACTTTAAGTATCAAGAAAAAATTGCTTTTATTGGGATATTTGGCAAATAATTTAATGACCAATGTGAAATTTCTGTATATAAATATGCATGATATTTCCTCTTTTTAGTACACATCTTTTTAAGAGAGTTTTAACTAATAGTATATTTTAGTATATTCTAGCATGGAGCATAAGAAGACATCAGGATGCCAAAAAATTTCATTGGCGAAAATAGAGAATGAATCTTCTCGACTCACCACATTCTCTAAACGACGTTCTGGCTTATACAAAAAAGCTTGTGAACTTGTTAGAGAATGTGATGTCGATCTTGGAATTGTTATGTCTTTACCGAAAGGTATACCTTATTCCTTTAGTAGTCCAACCTCTAATGTGGTCATTGATCGTTTTATAAATCCTACAGCAAATTTAAGTTCAAGTGACCGCCTTGTTGCTACAGAAGCACGCAAAAAAGTAAGTCAATTTAATGATATTCTAAACGAATTGGACGAAAGAGAATAAATTGCAAATGAAAAATTAGACCGAATGAATGAGGCTAGAGATCTAGGTTGGTGGGAGTCCATAGATCAATTGAATGTACATGATGTAATGAAATTGGAAGCATGGCTGAATTGTGGTTAATTTAAATTGAACGAACATTTGGAGCAGCTAGAAAATGGAGCTTGATCCTCCTCACAGATTCCATCAGATGATGCAAATATCTCACCAAATGTCTTCTAGACGAATTATCTTCAGATATTTATCAAAGTCCTTTTCCTTAATTTTTTTTGTTATTTATTATTTTGTTTCAATTATGCTATTTAATTGTTATACTTTGCAGTTTGCAATGATATTTATTGAAGACATTTATATTTATGATTACCCATTGTCTCCAAATGTGTTTGAATTAACACGCAAACTAATATAGGAACCTCTCAATTTATCTAAAACTATGTTTGAAGCACGTCATATCAAAAAAAATTATGAAAAATAGAGGAGAAAGAGATATATGTGACTAAAACTTACTAAAATACAAAAGGATATAACTCTTTGTGACGAAAGAGTTTGATATAAGTCAATATTTAAAGGAGAACTTAAAGTCTTCAAATCTTATTTCAAAAAGGTCTATGAGTTCCAACAAGTTTCATATTTTTTGGATAACATAAAAAGGGAATGTAGTGCAAAACTCATCCAAGTACATTTAACAAGAATGCTGGTAAAAGATATTGACCGAAGTCAAACTTTGGTCAAAACATTAAAGTTGAAACACCTAATGACATAAATTTGCATCGGAAGCCTCGAGGCCCAAACGAACGATGCCACTAGCCCAAATTGGCCCTTAGGAGTTGATGGAACCGACGAAAATCACATTTGATACCTGAATTTCAAATGTTAACTAAAATCACCCCTTTCGCTTAAGCACTTCTATAGCGAGAAAAATTCGCATAAAACACAAATGAACGATCCGATGATCGAACTGTCTGTCCTATAAAGTCATAAATAACTTGGGGTCACTACAGGATCATTACATATTGATAATACAATCACACCTTAAAATAAATTTTTAAACTCCATGCTTCTATCGCATAGAGATTCAATAAATGTTATTATCCAAAAATGAATCATTTATAAATTTCTGAGTCTGTCATTTAAAGGAAATCTATCAAATATATATAGCATGCTTGATATTTTATCAACTATTGTTGTGCCCAGTGATTGTGAAACATATAAATACTTGTGAATGGCGTCGTTTATCCACTGTTGTTGTCTTCCCTTTTTATCAACCAGATGTATTTTCTCCATTTCTTCTTAACTAAATTGATGCAGCCAGTGTTTGTTTTGAAATGCCCAGACTTTATGAGCTAAAAAGGAAACAATCAGGTCGTCTTAACCACTAGACCACTAAAGTCGTCACTTGGGCCCCCAAATATTTTTAAAAAAATACATAAACATATTACTTAAAATTATATGTATGCTTAATTTTTTTTAAAAAAAAAAACATGTAAGAAGAATAAAAAAGAAATGCAAAATAGCCGTTAGTTTTTTCCACTTTTCTAAGGGAATGAAATATTTTATGAAAATAATTTCCTTAAGTGGGAAATTGTGTTTTTTTATTTATCTCTGAAAAATTTGACCTTATATTACTATTTACCTTATACTCATCTTTTTTTTTCTCTATTTAAAATTTTTGTTTTCAATGTTGAACTCTCTCCTAAAAAAAATAATTTATTGTTGCTTACAAGTCAAAAAAGAATAAAATTTGCTTGGGTGTCTTATTCAAAATCTTAAGAAGTGCAACTTGCAATCATTATATTGAAGGAACGCAGGACAATTTCAATATTATTATATCAACTTATCAAATTCATGAACCAAATTTTATTATTCTAACTTAATTTTATAATTTTTCTTGAACTTTTGTTATCATTGATATTCTTCATTAATACGTATATATATTCTCGTTTTAATTATTATTAAGAAAAATAATACAAGTACAACATAATAATTTAATCAAAATACTCAATCAAATAAAAAGACTTGATTCTTTTCCTAATGCATATATTGTTTATAGAATAATATTAACTATTCTTGTAACTATTGCCTCAGCTGAAAGAAGTTTTTCGAAATTAAAATTGATAAAATCTTATCTAAGATCAACAATATGAGTTTGAATGTATTAGCTATATCATCAATTTAAAAGGAATTACTAAAACAATTATTAGAAAACAGTAATTAATGATTTCACATCTAAAAAGGCAAGAAAAATAGATTTTAAATAAAGGTCGAACTCATAAACAAATTCCTAAACTTATTGGGTTTTTTCCTTCAGGTACCTCAACTACGCCATTTTCCTTTTGAGTCATTGAACCACCCATAATTTGTTCATTTTAAACTCTGTTGGCTGAATTTGAATAGTTTTTTTTTAATTGTAAATGCCTTTAAATATGTAGGTATTGTAATAATTTTGATTGAAGGAATAAAGACAAATTGTATGTTAGTCTCGTTTGTTTTGTAAGTGTTCAAATGGCTTGAAGTAAAACACAATTATTCTCGAACAGTTTCAATATTAGTTGGACTAATGAGTTCTGGAACAACATATGTATCCTCTATCAATACTCCTCACAAAATCTAGTTCAACTATTAGCCAACAATACTATTTAAAAGAAATAAATTATGGGTGGTTCAATGATTTAATCGAGAAATATCATAGTTAAGGTACTTGAGGGGGAAAATCCAAAAAGTTTAAGAATCTGTTTATGTATTTGGCCTTGTGTGTGTGTGTGTGCGTGTGTGTGTGTGTGTGTGTGTGTATATATATATATATATATATATATATATATATACATATACATACATGAGTATTATCTTTTTTGAAGAAAAAATTTAAAAAATATATTAGGGCCACTCTTTAAGTTTTGACTTTAGGCCCTCAATTTTATTGAGTCACCTTTGGAAATAATGCAAATTTTTAAGGATAAATTACTTAAATACACACCTTTATTTTTTATAATTTTCATTATTCCCTACTATTTTGAAATATTTCCAAAATTTCTTCTTTTCCTTCCAAATCCCATTGTTCTAGATACATTAAGTTTCACATTCAAGCACATGTTTCTATTCCTAATTTCACTCCCTTAATCCCTCCCTATTTTACTCCCTTTAACCGCTTCCTATGTTCACTCCCTCAATCTTTACTTCCTTCATTTTTTAATTTTTAGAGTTATTCTCTCTCCATAAAATTTTTCAAGAACCAAGTAAGTTTTCGCTTCACAATTTTTTTCGAAGAACTACCAGATCTCCTCCCTTTCCACATTTACAAAATGTATAAGGAAAAAGTGAAAGAGATGATGTATCCTCATTGCTCCTTGCAACATCATCGTTTCCAGGGATCCTCTTTTGCTGATGAAATCATTTTCCATTGTTGACAGTGAGACAAAGATACAGAAGTTGGTATAGAGCAAAGATAAAAGTGTAGGGGGATTTCTTGGTCATTTGTTTCTTTTTGCTTTCAACAGATCAATTGTTGATTTTTTTTCCTATTTTTGTAGTTCATCCTTTATAATATATATGATTTCATATTTAATGTATCTAGTTGATTTTCAATGTAACTCGTTTATTTTGATTCTTAAATTAGTCTTTATTAGTACTATCACTGACTTGATACATCATCCTATTACAATAACTTTGGTTTTATGCAATGTATCATATTCATATTTAAGGTGTTGATACATAATTTTTAATGTTGTTGAATATTCTATTAGTTTTATCAAATTCAATACAAATGTTGTTGATACATAAACACTACCTAATGTATCATCTAAATGTATCAACTTCTTTAATATATCATCAATCTTAGTCAAATTTAAAAGGCTATTAGCCAGTAACAAATTTATTATGTGTTATGTATCTACACCCTTTAACATTTGTTCGATCTTACCCAATTTAGAATGCGATGAATATTTACATTAACCTAATAACAATCTTGATACTAACTCAAAATGTTCTATAATTGGAGCACTATGTATTAGATAAAACAATAGGTATATAATATATATTCATTCTTTGGCAAACTACAATTACATGTATATGATACTTAATAATTGTCACACAATAATGCATCGATCAACAAATATTTACTTCTCTAATATATCTAATAGGATTACAACATTTAGCAATTTCTAAATATTTTAGGAATAGTAATGTATCATTATTAATATATCCTTTTTCCATAACGTTCACAAGGTATATCGTCAAGTTGAAATTTACCACAAGAACATATTTTTAGCTTAAGGCAAACTCTTCCAGCACCAAACTAGCACATAGTGACACAAATTTGTAACCATCTTATAACATGCACCAGATACATTACAATAATTAATGATACAACCATACAACAAAAACCAAGATGGATATATATTTGTGTATCATTTACACTTGTTTCTCGATCAAAACAAGTAATTTACGTATCTTCATTGTTACACTATTTATATGTACCGTATACATAAAGATAGTTTGAACTCTAATACTTTTATAAGAATTTGTGATACACTTACTCGATATTCAAAACCTATTTGATCCATCTCAATTGTTAATCCATTTAGTACATCTATCATATACAATATAGTATGATGATACATTATTATACAAATTCCATCCAAATACAAAATAATGACCAAATCATAAATCATACATTCAAAATTACAATACATGTGTGTCGTATATCACTAATGTATCATGACATACATATTCACACCAAAACGACAAACAAAACAATGACCCTGAGCTTTTTTCTGATATTGATCACTACATTCTGTTTCTGTCAAAAGAAAAATGTCTAAAAGTAATGACCATTGCTTTGTTTTAGTTCTTGTAATACCAGAGCTTCATCGAACACTTTACTCTGCACAACATCAAGCAATTATAATTGAAATTTATTAACTACACTATGGTTCGTCACGCTGCATATGCGCTTCATTTGATCAATAACAATCCCAATTTAGAAAGGCTTTGATTGATGATACGTCTTATTTTCTTAAATATGTTGAATTGATGTTGTTGCATGTGACAAGTAATCATAAGCCATCATTTTTAGTTTCTCTGGTGAAATGATTCTAAGGATGTTGTAAACCCTTTTATTCATCACTTGTAATCCCAAATAATGACATATAATGCTAAAAAAGATATATAAAGTTGAATGTATTTTCATGTAATGAAATTTATGAAGCATATATTGGCATCAGCATCTGCAACTACACTTGAGAAAATATGTGTTGTTAGCATTGTTAGTAACTTTTCATATTCATTATTTTTTTTAAAATAAGAAATAAATTAACTTTTCAGAAATCAAATTAAATTTTAATAAACGAAAGATGAAAAAAGAGGATAACATTTACTAGTTGACAGAAGGATCATGTTAGCAATGTTAGCAGCAACCAATTTGTCCAATCAGATTTGTGTGATACATTGAATTCAAATTACTCAATGATTTATTATACTCAATAATTTCGAATTGATGATTGAAAATCGTGAATCGTTTGTCCAATCATCTACAACGGCGAATTTGAGACTCAAAATGACGAACCATGTTTTTTTTAACTTTTTTTGACGAATATGAATAAATAAATCAAAATTTGTATTTTCTAATTATTTTAGTGTTTGATATATACTAAAATTAAATATTTGAAATAACAAATTTAAGCACATTTTGGGTGACTTGATTACGTCAGCGTATTTGGAGGGGATGAAATTAAATTTTCAGTTACTAATCCCATACTTCACGCAACAAACGGACAATGTTGCATCAAAGATAATGTATCACATGTAAAAAAGAATGTATCCTAAAGTTACTAAAAAGGTGGAATTTTTGTAATTTGTGAAAGAGTAGGGATAGGATGTAGTTTGTGTTTTACACTATGTGATTTGCATACTTTTTACAATTTTTAATGAAAAAATATAATATTCTCTTTGTTCATCACTTTTACTTGTTCACTATTCTAAAAGTAGACTTTTTACTTTTACTTGTTACTTTTAAGTATCAAGAAAAAATAATTATTGTTTCCATGTTTTACTCTTGGCATTGATTACTTATTCTCCAATTTATATAAAATATCAATTAAAGGAATAATATGGTAAAATAATTGTATTAGTCATTATTTTCTTAATAAGAATTTCAAGTCCAAATATAACAAGTAAAATGAATGAAGAGAGTATACAGTTAAAGTAAGAACCGGTGACTCAAGAATTTGTGTTGATATATCGATATTGGAACATTAATAATACGTTGAATTTGACAAGTCTGTGTAATGTTGAAATAGTGTTGCACTCTTTAATATAATTAGTATATGTACTCACGCGTTGCGTAGATATATTAATTTAATTTCAAAAAATATCTAATAGTTTAAATATTTTTGCACATTTGTCTTGTTTTATTTTTATGTTGTATTAATAATAATTTTTTTCATGTTAGCAATTTTTTTAATTCAAACTTTTCACATAAAATGTTAAAAATCATAAGATTAAATAACATTTTGATTTACTTTGCATATGTTTTTCTTTGAATAAAAAAGGTTCAAAATATTTTTTACATTCTTAAATTAGTATAAGATTAGAATTGAAAAATATTATGTCCTTTTCGTACCATTTTCTTTTAGGATCTATGGACAATTTATAGATTTCTATATTCTAAAAGTTAAAAGACAACTCATTTTTATCTTAAAAATATCAATATTTTAAAAAATTACTTTTCAAATAAATAATATATAATATGATTTCATCACTTCGTTTCCAACCTCCAAGTCCCCTATAAAATGACATAACACTTTTTTTTAAAAAAAA
Source organism: Solanum chmielewskii (assembly GCA_027704785.1). NCBI lineage: Eukaryota > Viridiplantae > Streptophyta > Magnoliopsida > Solanales > Solanaceae > Solanum > Solanum chmielewskii. The sequence continues at coordinate 6,360,953 of JAKWIX010000327.1, forward strand.
AAATGAAAATAATTTACTATAGCTTATTATTTTCTTCCCATTAATATTTTTGTTATTTATATAAAAGAAGATATAAATATTATTTTTATCAGCACAAAAATTTAGGCCATAAACGTAATATTCTTTTGTAGTATTTTATTATATTAAATATTAATGAGGTTATTTGATTATTTGTATGCCGTTTATATGGATAGTTATCCACTTTTTAAAAAATAAATAAATTCAATTTTTAAATTAATTCTTTTAAAAAATTAATATATTTAAATAATATGTACTACATATGATTAAAAACTAAAAATAATTAATTTTAATAAGTATATTTATTTTTTTATGACACAATAAGAACATACAAATTTTATTTTGTGACTAAGTTATATATCTATCCAAACATGCTCAAATAAAAAATAGAATTATCAAAGATATTCGATCTATATGACAATTAATAGTTTTATCGAACTTTATGAAAAACGTAAATAACATATGTTTAAACATTATACTCTTCATAATAATACTACTTAATGTCTAAAAGACCATGAAATAAAAACAAAACAAAATAAAGTGAAGGCTTAGAAAATAGTTAATGTGTGATCATTAAAATTAATTAGGACAACTAATGAGGTGTTAAAATTTAAGATTATAATACATATTATCCTTAAGCGGTTATAATTAGTTTTAGAACCACAGTTTTGTTTTTAATTTTAAACATTATATTATCTAACTGTTTTTAAAAAAATATTTTTTAAATTTTTAAATAGTTGCTTACTTTCTTATTCGCAAGAGTCCCTTTAGACAATATAGATTCTTCTGCATAATTTTTTTAAAAAATTTTTGAGATTTTAAATTCATAGACAATTCATATCTTATATTAAAATATATAGGCACAACATAAAAACTTTTAAATTATATATAATTTTATTTGCAAAATCAATAATTTATGTATTTATACATTTAAGTAAATTTACTAATACTTTTTAAATTATTTTTAAGCTAATTAGATAATTATTAACATTTTTCCGCAATTCATGGTAATATTGGTTGACCCCACCACTTCATCAAAGGCCTATATGTACTCCTTATTTACCGCTTCTGTAATGTAACTTGTGTTTTTTTAAACATATTTACAAACAATTTAAAATTTAATTCTAATTTAAAAATTAGAAGTTAAATTAGTTAAAAAGGCCAAATATAAAAAATTATTGCAACTTAGATTATAAAGCTAATAAAATGTTAATATCAATAGTCCTCCTTTCCTTATTTGTAAATCATATTGTACGGTTTAAAAGTAAATAAAACCACACATATACTTTTAATATGCAATGTTATCAACAATATTTTTTATAGACATATTATGTATTTTCATGTCCTTTATTTAAACTGAATTAAATATTTGTAACAAACATACATGTAATTAGGAAAAATTATCAGTTAGACAATCATCAAATTTTAACGTTCACATACAATAGAAAATAGGTGCAAAGTAAAGAAAAATTGATATACGTTTGTCTATGTTGGATTTCTTTGCAATTTGTAGGAAGATACAAATTAATCATGTAATTTATCACTTACAAAAATAGAATTTCTATCAAATCAACAATGTAAATGAGTCTAAAAGAAACAGAAGTTAAAATATAAGTACATAGCAGTGTTTGCATGCATTAATGTCACTTCAATTAAAGTTTGTGTTAAACTAAAAATATATGTATTTTTAAGTACTCATTTCTCAATCTCAATTAAGATAAGTAGCTCTTTTTCAAGAATAACTCTTCTATAATAGTAATAAATATAAATTTTCATCCACTTACACTATTTAGATCGTTCGACACTCTAATCTCTCACTCGATAGATATTTTTTTATTACAATTGATACTTTGATCTTTCACTCAATTCATACTCTTTTTTATTGTTTCTTTAAGTGATTGAATCATCTAACACTCAGACAATGTTCAATCACGATTCAATAACTTAGCATACGAAACAAAGAGAGATGGACAAAGATAATTAAGAAATTTGGTATCTAGTTTTAAACTATAATAGATAAATTTTAAAATTGTTTCCACGCTAATTTAAAACAGTTTCAAAATAAATGTATTGTTTTTTAAATTGTAATTTTTATATATATATATATAATTACAAATAATTAATTTTAGTTATACTAAGAAATTGGAATTTTGATGTTGATTTTGATTTTGATTTTGATTTAACTTCATATATATATTTAGATGGTGTAAATAAGGAGCATTTTGTTGTGAATAGTGTAAAAACATGTTGTTAAAATTGCTTAAAATTAAATGGGTAATTTTTAAAATTGCGTAGTTTAAAACAAATCTGCTTTTATAATTGTAATCTATTATTATTTTATAATTACAAATAATTATTTTTTAGTGTTAAAAAATTGAAAAAACAATTATGATATTGAAACATGATACTTTTATCGTGCGTGACTTTTTTTTCTCTTATATTATATATAGATGTATTTTTACTTTAATGATAAATAATATTCAATAATAAAAAAGAAAAAATGATAAGTTAAAAAAAAATAAACTAAACAATATAAATAAAATTACCCCCACTTATTCACAAATAATATAATAATCGATTTTAAAAAAATAATAATAAGAAGTTAAAAAAAAAACTAAATAGACTACTCTCTCCCCATATTAGCCATATATAAAAATCAGTTGCTTTTTTAAAAAATGAAAAGGATATGGATTTTGTATTAACTGTGGTAACTTTTCAATTTTAAAAAGAATTGGTTTATTAAAAATTAAATGCATATATTTTTTATTGTTAGATGTTTTTTCAAAAAAAAATTTGTTACTATTACTTTCATTGCCAAAATAAAATGATTTTCTGAACCTATTGTATGTTTTAGACCTCTACAACAACTCCTACCCATCTTAAACAAATTAACAGTAGAAAATAGAAGGCCAAAAAAAACTTATATTTGTTACAAGCTACATCTAGTTTTTGTAATTTTAATTAAAAAATGTGCCTTATCTCTTATTCAATTAGAAAATATATTATCCTTTATTTTACTAAGAAAGTTTATGTAAATTATGTACTAAGAGATGTATAACTTGTCAGATATATTACATGATAATTAGTAGTGATTGCTCTATGGGAAATATTAGTAAACTTTAACACATCATTTCTATAAAAAATTCAAGATATTTCATAAATTCAGCAATTAAGTTGTTTTATTAGCCAATTCATAATTAAATTCATAAAAGGTCTTGCTTCTGATTAACCCTACATTTGTGTTTTTGTTTATACATATTGACAATAACATTGGTATATTTATCTTGACATATTGATATGTTCATTATTTATCTTTACAAAAGGTCTGAGTAAGTGACTTTTTGAATGGACTTATTTTAAGTGTATTCTCAGCCAAAAAAGAGGAACTATAATCATGCTAATAATATTGTGAGAAAACCTCATCTATTACTATAATCCGTAGAAACTTTGAAATGCTGCATACAGGCAAAACTCATGTGAGGAGGGTGGATGTGGTTGAAAATCTTACCAAATAATGATATACTGCCTCAAATTAAGAACACATCCAACAATTGCTCATAGAATTCAGAGTCATTCAGAAGTCATTATCACCATCCATGTTTGTTCCCTCATAATTGTGATTAGAAGAGTTTCAAATACAACCTCTTACAACCATTTTCTTGCATCTCCATCTTCATAACTTTATAGCCAATATTTCTTTGGTCTTTTCATTGAAATTTTGTTGAAGAAGTTACTATAAAAATGACATCAGTCGTTGTCTCAATTTGAAATTCTTTTAGTTAAGCAATTGACAAAAAGTATTTATCCAATGAAACAAAAAATCGTTCATGCTTTTACTATTTTATAGATAGATAAATGTATGCGGTTACTAACTTTACTATCAAATAATTTTCGGTTATAACTTTACTATTCAATAACTTTCGGTTACAGAATTTTTAAATAATTAAATTATCTCAACCAATAACAATAAACTCAAATCCAACTTTAAAATTAGTTTCTTTTTATTAAAAAAAGCCAGCCAATAAACACCTTAAAACACAATTTTATTTAGCATTGCAATTTTTAATTTATTTAATTTAATAATTCATATTTTTTATAACTGGATGACAAAACTTTATAAATTTTTAAATTGGTTGTTTTTCTTAAAACTTACATTAATAATGAATAAATTTTTTTATTTATTATTTATTTTCAGTTTAAATAAATAATGAAGGAGTAATGATGAAAAGCTAGTAGGAAAAGGTTTAAGACTCTATAAATAGAGACATGTTCTATCTAACTTAATCAGCATTCACAATGTAGTCTTAAAGGCTTTGAGAGTTTCGGTTAGGGGAGAATTTGTGGGTCACAAGCTTGATATGTTATCACTTGTGTGAACCTCCCATGTATTCTGAGTGAATTTAGTTGAGGCTGTTTTCCTCTGTATGTACTCTCATATTTATAGTCGATTGCACATCTTCTTTGTGGACGTAGGTCGATTGATCGAACCACCTTAAATCTTTGTGTCTTTTGGTATATTTCTCGTTGTCTTGTTACTCGTGATCTTTCAAGGTTTGCTTTGCTAACTTCTGCATTTAAACCTACTTATTTTCGATCCTAACAAATAGAACTCCCGTAAAGTATGAGTGCGTAGTTAAGAATCCGACTACAGGTTGAGGGGGCTTTTGGCTATTTTCTCTTATTAGTTTGAGTGTTTCACTTATTGAGGTTAATTCTTCTGAAATAAACATTAATTTACAAGATGAAGGATCTATTATTTTTAAATTGTAAGTACATTAATATAGTTTTTCTTTTCAAGTTAAATAGTAGATATATTTTTATTTGAGCAGGTGCAAAATTTGATTTAGTTACTATAAAATAACCAAAATATTCTATTATTGGTAAAATATATTCACAATAATCAATTACGAATTGATAAATTTCATCTAGAATATTAAATACCAACTTACCTATTTAAATTAACTTTTAGATGAATTTATCTTATTATAAAATCAAATTTGGAATATAACATTAATACAAATTTTCCTTAATAACTTTAAGTATCACGAAAAAATTGGTTTTACTGGGATATTTGACAAATAATTTAATGACCAATGTGAATTTTTTGTATATAAATATGCATGATATTTCCTCTTTTAAGTACACTTTTAAGAGAGAATTAACTAATAGTATAATTTAGTATATTCTAACATGGAGCATAAGAAGACAGCAGGACGCCAAAAAATTTCATTGGCGAAAATAGGGAATGAATCTGATCGACTTACCACATTCTCTAAACGACGTTCTGGCTTATACAAAAAAACTTGTGAACTTGTTAGAGAATGTGATGTCGATCTTGGAATTATTATGTCTGGCGGATTCATCCGAATAAAATTTTGAACTTTGGTTGTTGCTGATCCAACATTAGCATTAGTAGAAACTGGAACGTGCTAATTGTTCTTGTTAGTAGTCATACTCTGAGACAAAAGATTAATCGCATTCCAAAACACTACATTCAAAACCTCATGGTCTGAGACTGTAGGAACTACTTTAGCATTGCGTGCATTAGGATTTCTTAAGTAAGCTTTACGAGGAGACATAATCTGAAACACATGACGATGAATTAGAAAGAAAATCACACACACACACGATAATAATAGCCCGAAAGTAAAGTTCTTTCTAAAACACTTTGTAGCCTCTCTCTCATTATATGTGGTGCACTTCACACCCATGAAAGAGACTTTACTTAGTGCGACTTTCAGGCATCATATGACTCTTAAACCTAATGTTCTAATACCAAGTTTTCATACCTCGAGGCTACCCCTTTGATGTAAGCACATGACCTAGTATCACGACTGACCCAAAACAAACCCTGAAGCTGTCATATCATAAGCATACTAAAACAATCTGAATAAAAAGATATTGTGCGGAAATCAAAACAGTGGTAACTTAAAATGGGGAATACCCCACTAGGCTGAATATATGAAATATAATAAGAGTTCAATAATATCTAAAATATCAAACTCAAATCTAAAGCTGGAATCTAATCCTATGTGCAAAAATCATCTACTAACTAAAGTAGTTGGGACATGCCCCCATATTAGCCTAGAAAAAGTTAAACTCAAATGAAAGATTAAATACGAAAAAAACATGTATGTTTTCCTCTAAGTATAATGACTCAATACTGAAGTTGTTAAGTACAGACCGAGAACCGATCTACGTATGAGATGGATGTTGTACCAGATTCTACATCATAAAAGGATGTAGCACAAAGTATGCGTTAGTACTTGGAATGCATTGAACATGCAAGATATATAATATATCTGAACAAATATATAAACTCAACCGAGCATAACTGAACAATAATATAACTGGATATGAATGTATATACTAACATGTTGAAAAGCCAAACTGAAGGTAATGAGCAAGTACTTAATAATGAGTAGGACATGGTGATTGAATACCTAAGTATAAACTGAAAACATGGTCAAGAGGACTAATGTTTGATTGTGGGAACTACTATTAACCAACATAAAACAACGTGAGTTAAACATGGAGTCTAATTTATACGCCCCATCAAAAGGACCCAATATATCTTGTCAATGGTATAAACGCATGACTGGTGTGATCACTAATTATAATGCCCAACTGAGAAGAATTATAAACCTACCGGGGCAAGTAACTCAGGGACTATATGGGTATGCTGAATCCTAGTCAAACTCATTGTTAAGCCTACTCCCAACTATAAATGCATATAATATAACATAACTGAAATATACTAGAATAGGTCAATATTATGACATGTTAATTGAGAATGCAACATTTTAAATACTAAAACTAAAACATTCGAAATTTGAGTCATGTATATCTGGTTATCTGACATAGCTAGTGTAATTCATAAACTAAATAAATCTACATAACTAGGGTCCTGGTTTATTGCAAAGAACTAAGAAACGATGTTACGTAGACATGAAAATTTGATCAAAAACACTATAACAACTAAAGCGCAATGATTTTCCAAAGTTATAGAAACCCTAGTCTAAACATGATGAAGAGAATCAATAATCTGAATGAATTCTATGGACCTACTAGATGAAAGGAACCCACTAGTGAAATTCCACACACCTGATGACTAAATCTACGGGGAAATCCTATGATTTCGGGGCTAGAACATAAGAACCCTGCTTCCTTCTTGGAAGTGTTTGGGTCGCCTCTTTTCTCCTTTTTTTTCCTAAGTTTGACGAATTTTTAGTGAATGAATTGCTTAGGGAAAGATTTGACTAAGTTACTACGCTTAAACTGACCAAAACTATGTACTTGAGGAATCAAACGACGTAGTTTAAGTGCCCAATGCATAGGGGAAAGGAGACCGTGACTTAATTCTGAAAAATTCCACCCACGGAGGGACCTACGATCCGTGGGTTGACCTACCAACCATAGGTAGGGGTCATCCATTAAGTCTTCTCGATAGGGCTTCACTAAAACAAGCAGAACTTTTTACTTAAAGACGGAATTTTAGCAAAGAGTTACAATCGTTTGAAGTTGATACAACATCAATTTCCCTCTAACTGGCTGCTAACCCTCACCTACGGATAGTCATACGATTCGTAGGTCCAACCACAGACCATACTGGTTGACTGTGGGTGGGATTAGAGATTATAAATATTTGAGCCTTAAAGATGGAACCCCACCTACGATCTGGGGTTCGTCCGTTAGCACTAGAACCAGATTTTCTTCGTTTTGAGATTCGATGTGTTATAATTACAAATGATTGAAATATAATGATGATTCTTCAAAAGCCTTTTGATTCATCAGAAAACAACACAACAACAAAATTTAAAAAAGATTTAAAAGTAATCATGAAATTTTCATGGATAAAGTAAACTGAAATACAACAAAACAAATTTAAAATATGAAGGGTAATTTTGTTATTTAGTGAGTTTATCCATGATAAAATATGATGAGATTACTATACGGTCTATAGGTAAAGATAAATTATCCCAATATTAATTATTAATCACACAATAAGTTATCTCGAATTGGACAACCAAAAAAAAATTAAGTGGCATCATATTTTAATTCCGAGACTATATGTTGTTATCCCTCACAACAATTTACCCCTTAAAAGTTTGGAATTGATAAAATAAAAGGATCTAACTTTAACACAAAAGACCGGGGTTAATTTACAAACTTTTAACACTATTAAAACTTTGCATAATTAACTTCTTCTACCTAATACACTTAAATTACATATTTAGTATGCAAAAATTAAATAATAAATGAATTACGCATACCATTATAAATTCACTAATTATTGGTTTGAGTGTTTGACTTATTCAGGTTTATTCCTATTAAATGAACATTAATTTTGAGGGATCTATTATTTTTAAATAGTAAGTACATTAATATATTTTCTAATTTCAAGTTAAATAGTTGATTTATTTTTATTTGAGCAGGTGCAAAATTTGATTTAGTTACTATAAAATAACAAAAAGATTCTAGTATTGGTTAAATGTATTCACTATTAGTTGATAAATTGATTAATTTATCTTATTATAAAATCAAATTTGGAATATAACATTAAAATAAATTTTCCTTGATCACTTCAAATTTCAAGAAAAAATTGGTTATATTGGGATATTTGGCAAATAATTTAATGACCAATGTGAAATTTCTGTATATAAATATGCATGATATTCCTCTTTTTAGTACACATATTTTTAAGAGAATCAACTAATAGTATATTTTAGTATATTTTAACATGGAGCATAAGAAGACAACAGAACACCAAAAAATTTAATTGGCAAAAATAGAGAATGAATCTGCTCGACTCACCACATTCTCTAAACGACGTTCTGCTTATACAAAAAAGCTTGTGAACTTGTTAGGGAATGTGATGTCGATCTTGGAATTGTTATGTCTTCTCCAAAAGGTATACCTTATTCCTTTAGTAGTCCAACCTCGAATGTGGTCATTCATCGTTTTATAAATCCTACAGCAAATTTAAGTTCAAGTGACCGCCTTGTTGCTGCAGAAGCACGCAAAAAAGTAAGTCAATTTAATGATATTCTAAACGAATTGGACGAAAGAGAAAAAAATTGCAATTGAAAAATTAGACCGAATGAATGAGGCAAGAGATCTAGGTGTGTGGGAGTCCATAGATCAATTGAATGTACATGATGTAATGAAGTTGGAAGCATGACTGATTTCTGGTGAATTTAAATTGAACAAATATTTGGAGCAGCTAGAAAATGGAGCTTCATCCTCCTCACAGATTCCATCAGATGATGCAAATATCTCACCAAATGTCTTCTAGACGAATTATCTTCAGATAATATTATTTATCAAAGTCCTTTCCTTAATTTTTTTTTGTATTTTATTATTTTGTTTCAATTATGCTATTTAATTCTTGTACTTTGCAGTTTGCAATGATATTTATTGAAGACATTTATATTTATGATTACCCATTGTCTCCATGTTTGAATTAATACGCAAAACTATGTTTGAAGCACGTCATATCAAAAAAAAATATGAAAAATAAAGGAGAAAGAGATATATGTGACTAAAACTTACTAAAATACCAAAGGATATAACTCTTTGTGATGAAAGAGTTTGATATAAATGAATATTTAAAGGAGAATTTAAAGACTTCAAGTCTTATTTCAAAAAGGTCTATAAGTTCCAACAAGTTAAAATCATATTTTTTGGATAACATAAATAGGGAATGTAGTGCAAAACTCATCCAAGTACATTTAAAAAGAATGCTGGTAAAAGATATTGACCGAAGTCAAACTTTGACCAAAACATCAAAGTTGAAACACCTAATGACATAAATTTGCATCGGAAGCCTCGAGGCCCAAACGAACCATGCCACTAGCCCAATTGGCCCTTAGTGGTTGATGGAACCGACGAAAATCACATCTGATACCTGAACTTCAAATGCTGACTAAAGTCACCCCTTTCAGTTAAAAACTTCTATAGCGAGAAAAACACACATAAAACTCAAATGAACGACCTGATGATCAAACTTTCTATCCTATAAAGTCATAAATAACTTGAGGTCACTACAAGATCATTACATATTGATAATACAATCACACCTTAGAATAAATTTTAGAACTTCATGCTTCTATTGCATAGAGACTCAATAAATGTTATTATCCAAAAATGACTCATTTATAGAGTAGTAAGTGGGTTATTTACATCCTAAGGTATGTAAAATTCATGAAATGATTGTCGGCTATATTAATTAATCATTGGATGGAAAAAGTAAGTAATCTAGTGAATTTGTTTGAAAATTGAAGTCAGTATCATTTTATGAATTCTAGTACAGATTAATTAAAGTGAAAGTACATAACTTGTTTATTCACATGCACGAAACAATGTGAATAACTTCTTCTTCTTTTTTGTTTCAACAGAAGAAATATTATTACCGCACAACTCTCTAAGAGTTTTCTATTACTCATAAAACCCATAAACCCATGACTACTATGACGAAATCTACGGGGAAGTCCTATGATTTCGGGGCTAGAACATAAGAACCCTGCTTCCTTCTTGGAAGTGTTTGGGTCGTCTCTTTTCTCCTTTTTTCCCCTAAGTTTGACGAATTTTTAGTGAATGAATTGCTTAGGGAAAGATTTGACTAAGTTACTACGCTTAAACTGACCAAAACTATGTACTTTAGGAATCAAACGACGTAGTTTAAGTGCCCAACGCATAGGCGAAAGGAGACCGTGACTTAATTCTGACAAAGTCCACCCACGGAGGGACCTACGATCCGTGGGTTGACCTACCAACCATAGGTAGGGCTCATCCATTAAGTCTTCTCGATAGGGCTTCACTAAAACAAGCAGAACTTTGTACTTAAAGATGGAATTTTAGCAAACTCGATGGCGTTGGAAAGAAGATTCAATTATCTTTATTTTGATAGGTCATGTTCCACCTAATTCCTTTTATGTAAAGAGTTACAATCGTTTGAAGTTGATACAACATCAATTTCCCTCTAACTGGCTGCTAACCCTCACCTACGGATAGTCATACGATTCGTAGGTACAACCACAGACCATACTGGTTGACTGTGGGTGGGATTTGAGACTATAAATATTTGAGCCTTAACGATGGAACCCCACCTACGGTCTGTGGTTCGTCTAGCAGTGGAACCAGATTTTCTTCATTTTGAGATCCGATGTGTTATAATTATAAATGATTGAAATAAAATGAAGATTCTTCAAAAGCCTTTTGATTCATCAGAAAACAACACAACAACAAAATTTACAAAAATTTAAAAGTAATCATGAAATTTTCATGGATAAAGTAAACTGAAATACAGCAAAACAAAATTTAAAATATGAAGGGTAATTTAGTTATTTAGTGAGTTTATCCCATGATAAAATATGATGAGAGTACTATACAGTCTATAGGTAAAGATAAATTATACTGATATTAATTATTAATCACACAATAAGTTATCTCGAATTGAACAACCAAAAAAAATTAAGTGGCATCATATTTTAATTTCGAGACTATATGTTGTTATCCCTCACAACAATCTACCCCTTAAAAGTTTGGAATTGATAAAATAAAAGGATCTAACTTTAACACAAAAGACCGGGGTTAATTTACAAATTTTTAACACTATTAAAAGTTTGCATAATTAACTTCTTCTACCTAATACACTTAAATTACATATTTAGTATGCAAAAATTAAATAATAAATGAATTACGCATACCATTATAAATTCACTAATTATTGGTTTGAGTGTTTGACTTATTCAGGTTTATTCCTATTAAATGAACATTAATTTTGAGGGATCTATTATTTTTAAATAGTAAGTACATTAATATATTTTCTAATTTTAAGTTAAATAGTAGATTTATTTTTATTTGAGCAGGTGCAAAATTTGATTTAGTTACTATAAAATAACCAAAAGATTCTAATATTGGTAAAATGTATTCACTATAGTTAATTAAAGATTGATAAATTTCATCTAGAATTTTAAACACCAACTTACCTATTTAAATTAACTTTTAGATTAATTTATCTTATTATAAAATCAAATTTGGAATATAACATTAAAATAAATTTTCCTTGATAACTTTAAATATCAAGAAAAAATTGGTTTTATTGGGATATTTGGCAAGTAATTTAATGACCAATGTGAAATTTCTGTATATAAATATGCATGATATTTCCTCTTTTTAGTACACATATTTTTTAGAGAGAATTAACTAATAATATATTTTAGTATATTCTAACATAGAGCATAAGAAGACAGCAGGACGCCAAAAAAATTAATTGGCAAAAATAGAGAAGGAATCTGCTCGACTCACCACATTCTCTAAACGTTGTTCTGCTTATACAAAAAAGCTTGGGAACTTGTTAGAGAATGTGATGTCGATCTTGGAATTGTTATGTCTTCACCAAAAGGTATACCTTATTCCTTTAGTAGTCCAACCTCTAATGTGGTCATTCATTGTTTTATAAATCCTACAGCAAATTTAAGTTCAAGTGTCTGCCTTGTTGCTGCAGAAGCACGCAAAAAAGTAAGTCAATTTAATGATATTCTAAACGAATTGGACGAAAGAGAAAAAATTGAAAATGAAAAATTAGACCGAATGAATGAGGCTAGAGATCTAAGTTGGTGGGAGTCCATAGATCAATTGAATACACATGATGTAATGAAGTTGGAAGCATGGCTGATTTTTGGTGAATTTAAATTGAACGAACATTTGGAGCAGCTAGAAAATGGAGCTTCATCCTCCTCACAGATTCCATCAGATGATGCAAATATCTCACCAAATGTCTTCTAGACGAATTATCTTCAGATAATATTATTTATCAAAGTCCTTTCCTTATTTCTTTTTGTTATTTATTATTTTGTTTCAATTATGCTATTTAATTCTTGTACTTTGCAGTTTGCAATGATATTTATTGAAGACATTTATATTTATGATTACCCATTGTCTCCATGTTTGAATTAATACGCAAACTAATATAGGAACCTCTCAATTCATCTAAAACTATGTTTGAAGCACGTCATATAAAAAAAATATGAAAATGGAGGAGAAAGAGATATATGTGACTAAAACTTACTAAAATAGAAAAGGATATAACTCTTTGTGACGAAAGAGTTTGATATAAATCAATATTTAAAGGAGAACTTAAAGTCTTCAAGTCTTATTTCAAAAAGGGAATGTAGTGCAAAACTCATCCAAGTACATTTAACAAGAATGCTGGTAAAAGATATTGACCGAAGCCAAACTTTGACCAAAACATCAAAGTTGAAACACCTAATGACATAAATTTGCATCGGAAGCCTCGAGGCCCAAACGAACCATGCCACTAGCCCAATTGGCCCTTAGTGGTTGATGGAACCGACGAAAATCACATCTGATACCTGAACTTCAAATGCTGACTAAAGTCACCCCTTTCACTTAAAAACTTCTATAGCGAGAAAAATACACATAAAACTCAAATGAACGACCCGATGATCATACTTTCTGTCCTATAAAGTCATAAATAACTTAAGATCACTACAAGATCATTACATATTGATAATACAATCACACCTTAGAATAAATTTTAGAACTTCATGCTTCTATTGCATAGAGACTCAATAAATGTTATTATCCAAAAATGAATCATTTATAGAGTAGTAAGTGGGTTATTTACATCCTAAGGTATGTAACATTCATGAAATGATTGTCGGCTATATTAATTAATCATTGGATGAAAAAAGTAAGTAATCTAGTGAATTTGTTTGAAAATTGAAGTCAATATCATTTTATGAATTCTAGTATGGATTAATTAATGTGAAAGTACATAACTTGTTTACTCACATGCACGAAACAATGTGAATAACTTCTTCTTCTTTTTTGTTTCAACAGAAGAAAAATTATTACCGCACAACTCTCTAAGAGTTTTCTGTTACTCGTAAAACCCATAAACCCACGACTACCAGGACTCTTAACAGGCACTAAGAATATTCTCGCTTCCTAGTAATTAAGAAGCTTCACTACTGCTGCATGATTGAGAGGCTTGGTTAAAATATCACCAGCTTGGTCTTCACTTTTGCCGTAGACAACATCAATGATCTTATTTCTTGTGAGATCTCTCAAGAAATGAAATTTCACATCAATTTGTTTGATCCTCCCGTGCAAAACTGAATTTTTGGAAAGATTAATCGCTGAATCGTTATCACAGTAAATAAGAGTTTTCTTTTGCGGAAGAAGACATAGTTCAGCTAGAATATTCTCCAACCAGATTGCTTGAGTGGCGCACACAACCACAAATTCTACTTCTATAGTTGACAACGAAATAATTGGTTGCTCCTTGGAACACCATGAAATAGCACCTGATCCAAACATAAAAACATAACCATACTTGTTTTTCCTATCATCTTTATCTCCAGCAAAGTCACTATCTGTGAAGCCAATTAAATATGATTTTCCTCCTTTTCTGTACAAAATGCAAAGATCATTCATACCTTGTAAATACGTAAGAATTCTTTTAGCAGACAGCAAGTGAGTTTCTCTTGGATTTTCCATATACCTTCTTGTTAAACTTATAAAGTACATTATATCAGGTCTAGTCGCTGTCAAATGCATCAAGCATCCCACAATCTTCTTGTAGAAAGTTTTTTCAATCCTTGTTCCTATAGGATTTTTTTCAAGCTTCAGCCCCGTTTCTGCTAGGGTGATGACATAAAAATTTCACTAGAGGATTGCTTCACTTCAACAAAAAGTAATGCATCAGGCCAAGATCTGACATATGAAACTCGGTCCTCATCAATTGCTTAAAATTATTAAGCAATATATGACCATTTCCAGTATAGATTAAATCATCTTCATGTCAGCACACAATCACAAGCTTTCCGTCTTTATTTTTAGTATAAAGTGTATGCTCATAAGGACATTTTTTATAACCTGTAGTATTCAAATAAGTATATCAAGCTTGTGGAGCTTGTTTTATCCTATATAATGTTTTTCTCAATTTGTAAACTTTATGTTCGCGGCCATACTTAATGTAACCAGGGGGTTGATCAACATATACATGTTCTTACAATTCTCCATGTAAGAAGGCTGATTTCACGTCCAATTCATAAATTGGCAGTTTGGTTTAGCGTTGCTAGTGCCACCACCAACCAGATGGTGTCAAGTCTGACTACCTGGAGCAAACGCCTCTTTGTAATCCACACCATAATCATTCTTACATCCTTTGGTCACCAAGAGCGCCTTGTACTTCTCAACTTCACCATTCATATATATTGAGTTTGGTTTAATAAAACCATTTAACTCCATTTGTTCTTTGCCCTTTTGGTAAATCAATAAGCTCCCAAGTGTCGTTTTTTTCATTTTCCAAAATTTAAGCATACATTGTCTCCTTCCATTTGGTTTCTTGGACAACACTTTCAAAATTTATTGGGTCACAATCTGCAAAATATGCAAAATAAGAACTTGTCTCATCATTGATATTGACATCGGTTACCAGATAGTAGGAGTGTACATGAACATGTTGGTTCGGATTTTCAAATATCAAACAAAACCATTTGTGTCGGGTTTTGAATTTATAAACCAAACCAATAAACACGGGTTTTCAACTTCTGGTTTTTTCAGGTTTCTTCGGATTTTTCAGATTTTGGGGTTCTTTCGATAAAGTATTCGTACAAACATATAATTTACTTGTACTTCAAATATTTCTGTAGTCCTATCAAACGCAACTATATAAGTTATTTCTCAAGAAAATAACAAAAAATATGATATGATTGATAACACTAAAATATCCAACCAAAAAATAATAATAAAATCGCTTGAAGTAAATATTGCAAATTAATAAGTAATAATGAAATTGATCGTAATTTAAAGTACTAAATCATGCTAAAATAAGTTTAGTAAGCATAAGTTACATGACTAAATATTAAAAGAAAGTTAAATTAGATCATGTATTTTATAAATTTTCTAAATCTATGTAAAACTAAAAAGACAAATATTCAATATTATTGTAATTCTTAATGTTGAATTGATTTTCTTTTTGCATTAATAATAATTTGATTTTTATTTAAACTTTATAATAATTACCAACAGGTATAAACTATAATCTTTATTAGATCATTAAGAATTCTAACGTCCAAACAAGAAACAGTTATATTAAAAGATAAAAACTATAATTAAAAAAAGTATAAGAGATATTTAAAAATCATATTAAAGTAAGTATTTTTACTATAAAATAAAATTTTAAAAATATATATATAATGTTGGTTTGTTCTCGTGTTGGTCTTTTTTAGTTTAAAACAAACCAACCCAAATATAGTCAGGTTTTTTTTCCAACAACAAACCTGATGAAAGTAATTGTGTATATCAGTAAAAGAAAGCAAGAAAGGGAATTGAAATTTTCTCCGTCAAATATTACGTCTCGATTAATGACAATTTTCTTGGTGATAAGATTATATAGTTTGTAAGATTTGGAACAATCACTAACACCAAGGAAAATGCATTTCTCACCTTTGTCATCAATCTTTGTTCTTTTTTGATCTGGAATACGGGCATAACAAATGCACCTGAAAATTCTGAAATAATCAACATTAGGCTTTCGACCGTTCTAAGCCTCCTCCGGTGTCATATTTTGAACAGATAATGTAGGACTTCTATTCAAAACATGAATGCTCCAGTTAACAGCTTCAGGCCAGAAAGCTTTTGGAACACTACTTCTTGTCAAGAGACTGCGCACCATATTCATTATAGAACGATTTTTGCGCTCACAAACACCGTTTTGTTGGGGCGTATAGGCTGCTGTCGGTTGCCTTTTAATGCCATTGCTTTCACACAAAAAATTGCAAATTCTTGTGAATTGTATTCCCCTCATCGATTTGTGCGAAGTACTTTGATTTGGCTTCCTGCTTCTTTCTCCACCATAATTATAAAGCTTTTGAAAGCTTCAAAAGCATCAGATTTGGCCTGCAAAAAGTAGACCCATGTCTTCCGACTAAAATAATCAATGAAGGTTATTATGTATCTTTTACCTCCATTTGAAGATGGATTAATTGGGCCGCAAAGATCAGAATGCACCAGCTCCAACACATTTTTGGCTCTCCATGATTTTCCCTTAGGAAATTGATTGCGTTGCTACTTGCCAACTGCACATTCCTCACATACTTGAGAAGGAGCTGCAATTTGAGGGAGGTCACTGACCATATTCTTCCATTGCAAAGTGCTTAAGCCACCAAAGCTCAAGTGGCCATAACGAAAATGCCATAACCATGATGTATCTATTACGTTGGCCGAGAAGCAGGAAGATCTCGAACTCTGCAACTGAAGTGGAAACATACGATTTGTTGTCATGCTAACTAGAGCAATCAAACCCAGCCTTAAATCTTCAATTCGACATAATCCATTTTTAATGGATATCTCATAACCCTTTTCTTGTAGTTGACCAATACTAGGTAAATTGTTCTTTAAATCTGGAACATAAAACACATTAGAAATTGTGTGAAAAGAGTTATCTTTGTCATGTAAAGTGACATTGCCTTTTTCCCATGACAGATACAACAGAGTTATTACCGAACTTGACGGTATTGCGCAAGCTTTCATCCAATTCAGAAAATGCCTTCTTGTCTCCGCACATGTGGTTGCTACACCCGGTGTCCAAATACCACAGATTTTGTCGAGTTTCTTCACTTGCATAACACACCATCAAGAGAGAAACTTCTTCTTCCTTCTCTGCAAAGTTCGATACTTCTGCACTCTGTCTATTTAAATTTGTTCGACATTCTGATTGGTAATGACCATACCTATGTCAGTGACAGTACTCAACATTTGTTTTGTCTACTGACTTTTGTTTTTGAGTTGTTGAGTCATGTCCTCCACGTCCCCTTCCTCTGTGTTGAAACTTATTATCATTCTGTTGATGGTACTATTGATTACCTCGACTATAGATTCCTCTACCCCTACTCCGACCTCGGCCTCTGCCTTGACCTCCACTTGTTTTAGAAGAATTATTTGTGGTTGCTTTCAGCGCGTGCTCTACTTTGTCCTGCTGCATGATTTTCTGCTCATGAACTAACAAAGAACTATGAAATTCATCAATGGAGAATTCATCAATATCCTTCGATTCTTCGATAGAGCAGACAACAAAATTAAATTCTGGTGTCATTGATCGAAGGATTTTCTCAACAATGGTGACATCCTGCATTTGCTCTCCATGGATTCTCATCTTGCTTGCAATTGCCATAGTTCTTGAAAAGAAATCTGCAACTGCCTCTCCTGACTTCATATGCAAAGTCTCAAATGCAGTTCGGAGTCTTTTGGAGTTGTACCCTTTTTTCCTTCACATTGCCTTGATACTTCTTCTTCATGGAGTCCCAAATTTTCTTGGAGGTTTCTTTGCAAAGAATAGTCTCCAAAATGGAACGATCGATAGCTTGAAATAGATAATTTTTAGCCTTAAGATCTTTCAATTTTAAGACTTCAAATTCTATTTTCTGAGCTTCCGTAGTTCCTGTTGCTGGTTCTGCTACTCCATATTCAACAACATTCCAATACTCCTTGGACCTCAAGAAGTTCTCCATGAGCATGCTCCAATGATCATAGTGACCATCAAAGCGCGGAATAGCTGGTTGTACGAAGTTGTCTGAAAAAGTCATTGAATGCTAGCTGCTGCTATTATATGTAATTTAAGCTCTGGTACCACTTATGAAAGTAATTGTGTATATCAGTAAAAGAAAGCAATAAAGGAAATTGAAATTTTCTCACACAAAATTTCAACATAAAGGCTCTCTTATAGAGCTGTACACAAATTGAAATAGCTAAAAAATAGGCTAACATATATCACGTTAACAGACCACTAAAAGCTGTAACTTCTAGCTAAAGACTAAGATACATATTTTAGTGGTTTGTTAACATGATATTTGTTAGCCTATTTTTTGAAGGAAGGTTTTTCTAAATGCCCATATGAGCATACTCTGTTTGTTAAAGTTGAAGGAGGAAAGATGCTTGTTGTGTCCTTATTTGTAGATGACTTGATTTATACTGAAAATGATGCTGCTATGTTTGAAAAATTGAAACAATCCATGATGCTTGAATTTGATATGTCTGATCTTGGAATGATGCACTATTTTCTTGGCGTTGAAGTGGTGCAATTTGCTGCTGGTATTTTTATTACTCAAAAAAGATATGCTCGAGAAATCCTTGACAGGTTTGGAATGAAGAACTGTAATCGTGCCGAAACTCCAACTGAAGTTGGTCTTCAACTTGTGAAATATCCAGAAGAAGGGAGGAAAGTGGACAGCAGAGTGTTCAAACAAATCATGGGAAGTCTGATGTATTTGACTACTACTAGACTGGACATAATGTTTCTGTCAGCCTTGTTAGTAGGTATATGGAATTCCCTCAGGAGATTCATTTTGCAGCTGCCAAACGAATTCTCCGTTACGTGCACGGAACAATTGATTGCGGAGTGTTTTACAAGAGAGGAAACAAATCAGATTTTTTGGGTTTTACTGATAGTGATTATGCCCGAGACAAAGATGACAGAAAAGTACTTCGGCATATGTGTTCATTTTGGATTCTGGAGCTGTTCCTTGGTCTTCTAAAAAGCAATCTATTGTCATTTTATCAACCATAGATGTTATCAAAAGTCCCGTGTTTCATGGCAGGAGCAAACACATAGATGTTAGGTTTCATTTCTTAAGGGATCTCACAAAAGATGAAGTCATTGAAGTTCTTTACTGTAAGAGTGAACCCTTTTAAATGTTTTCAAAATGGTTTCTTCTTTCATGTCTTTTGAAAACAAAAGTTTTCTTGATTTTTCTTTAAAATTAAGTCACGACTCTAAATGGTCGAAAATTTACAAAAAAACAATATTTTTCCTATTTTCCATCAAAACAGGTGTTGTTTGCCAACAACACATTCTTCACATATTTGAGAAGGATCAACAATTTCAGGAAGGCCCGTCACCATATTCTTCTTGTGAAGGATCTTCAAGCCACCAAAATTTAGATGACCATATCAAAAATGCCACAACCATGAAGGTTCTCTCACTTCCACTATAAAACAAGATCGAATATTTCAATCATCAAAGGGAACAACCTGCCATGACTCATTTTCACAATCGTGATAACTCTAGAAGAATCAGAAATCTCGCAACAATCGTTCCTAATGGTGATGACATGTCCTTTTTCTAACAATTGACCAAAACTCATTAAATTATTTTTTAAAGCACGAACATAAAACACATTAGATATGGTTCCACACACCTATTTTTGGTTCTAAAATTTATTTTACTCTTCCCCATTATATTCACAAGGGATAGATCACCAAAACCAATTGTTGAATAAAAGCTTTCATTTATAAATTAAAGAAAAAGGACTTACTTCCGGTCATGTGGTTACTGCAACCAATATCCACATAGCAAAGTGCTTGCTCCTCAGGCCGATTTTCATCGTGGACTGCCATTAACAAGGATCTCCTCCATTGTTCTCAGCAAAATTTGACTATTTTTCTTTATCACTAGGTAATCTAGTACAACATTCAGAACAATAATGACCTTATTTATGGTAACGATAACATTCTACCTTAGATTTGTCAAAATCTTGTCCTCTGCCTTTGCCATAGTCATTATTATTCACTCTAAAATTCTTGTTGCACTCTTTGTTGACATCATCCCCATTAATTCCCTCGATCTCGTCTCCCTCTTCCTCTACTTCTACCCCTTCCTCTCGAATGGGAAGAAATAAAAGTAGAAGCCTACAAGGCCTGCTCCTCAAAAGTTGAATCCTTAATCAAGCATACAACATAATCATATTTGGTTACAAGGAAAGAAATATCTTGTCAACAACTGTGACATCGTTCATTTTCTCGCCATGAAATCGCATCTTGTTTCTTATACCCATGGTTCTAGCACAAAAGCTAGTCATAATTTCACCCTCCTTCATTTGCAAAGTTTCTAAGTCCCTCCTCCAAGGTTGAAGTTGTGCTCGCTTCCCTCTTATATTACCTTGATACTTTTTTTTTCATGGAGTCTCATATATCTTTGGAATTTTATTAGCAAAGAATAGTTTCCAAGATGGGCGTTCAATAGCCTGAAAGAGGTAATTTTTGGCCTTCAAATCTTTCAGCGCTTTCTTCCTTCAAACTCTGTCTTTTGAGCATTCGTCAAAGCTTTGCAATCCGCTAGGTGTCAATTCCATCCTCGACAATTCGCCAATACTCCTTTGAGCGTAAAATTTTTTCTATTAGCATACTCACATGGTCATAGTGTCCATTTAAATGAGGGATGACTTCTTGCACTAAGTTGCTCTCTAAAGCCATAGATGAATATTGAATTTTTGGGTGAACTCTCTCTTAAAAATTTTTTTAATTTGTTTTTTATTAGACCTGAATCTTGATACAACTAATAGAAAATAACAAGAAGAACGATGAAGAAAGTCGATTGAATTAAGCAACATAAGAAAAATTATTACTGCGAAACTCTCTTATATTAAATAGCAATTAGAATAAGTCAATATAGAGACTTTTACAAAGAGTTTTTTGTTATGCATAAAGCCCACAACTACTAGGACTCCTAACAGACGCTACTAACTTGCTAAGAATCTGCCCAGTTCCTAATAATTAGGAGTTGAACACAGGGGCGGTTTTACCTTCAACCAAGGGGGTTCATCCGAACCCCTATCGTCGAAAAATTACATTATATATACACGATTAAATTTTAAATATATGTGTATATATATAACATTGAACCCCTTGAACATACTCCAAAGGCGTAGCTTAGTGGTGTTGGTGTTCATGAATCCGCGTTGAGGCACGCAAAGTCGTGGGTTTGAATCGAGATGGAGGCAATTTGTTATTAGCTTTTATTTTAGGCGTTTTAATTATTTTTTAAAATAATAATGGAATCAGAAATTGCTTTTTCAAAATAATAATGAAATCAGAAAAATGATTTTAGTTCCAAAAAGTTAAAACCCTTGATTGGAAATTTAGGTTTATTTAGTTTAATTCCTAATTAAAAAGTTAAATATTAAAAACCCTTTTCTTCTTTTAGGATTTTTCCACGTTTTATTTTTCATTGTCTCTTCTTCCTTGTCATTGTCAGTTGGGTGCTGGCTGCTGCTTGTTGCTTCTGTTGGATCGACCGGTATTGAAAACTTAATCTATTAATGTTTTTAGATATATTGATTTTTTTATCCGACCCATTTATATCCGATTCGACCCATTTATTTGTGGATATTGTTTATGTGATTAATTTATTTTTTTTGAATACCCTTGATGAAAATCCTCCTCCGCCATTGGTTGAACGTTTTAACAAAAAAAAAGGCCAACAAACATTAAATTAGTGATTCCTAAGCAAAAGAACACTTCCAACATAAGTAAGGTTTCTTATGTTGACTCACCTTGATATATATGCTTTGAAAGATGTTTTAATTTCAGACTAATACTTATGCACGGACTAAACCCAAAAAGGGATCGTCTTATTGCATCAAGACAAGTCAACCTAAAACTAACTAATATGACAACTGTAGAAGTAAAACAAGGAAAATAAACTAACACCATCTAATAACATGGAATCAACTCAAATAAAACCCTAAAACTCAATTTTCACGTGTACATGCTCTAAAGTATTACAATTAATTTGAAAGAAAAATACAAGTCTCAAATGATATTATTTCTAGAAGAGAATAATCATAAATAAAGAGAAGGAGGGTCCGCTGAGTTGACAAATAGCTACCTCACAAATCTTTATAGAAAGCCTCATAGAAGAAGAGAAGAGACAATAATTACGAAGATCATAAATAACTTGAGGTCACTACAAAGTCATTACATATTGATAATAAAATCACATCTCAAAATAAATTTTAAAACTTCATGCTTCTATTGCATAGAGATTCAATAAATGTTATTATCCAGAAATGAATCATTTATAAAGTACTAAGTGAGTTATTTACATCCTCTTACGGGACTGTGATGAGAATGAGGTTTCATTTTTTTAGTAGATCCATACAATTTCATATTAAAAATACACATATTTAATCACATCTCTTTGATTCTTTAATTTTGAAAATTGAATTATGCAAAGAAAGGATAAGTCTTTCCTATAAAAAAAAAACATTAGAAATACTAAGAGAAAATAAGACAAAGAAAATAATAAGCTTTATACGTACTCACTTGAAAGGACTAAGGAAAATCGAGATTAAAAAAAAGAAGTAACTAACTTTATGTGTAAAATCGAGAGTCTTTAATTTCTCCCATTCAATTGTCATAGTTTTCATTTTTAGAATCGAACCATAATAATTTTGGCTAACATTTTACGATGTATATTCGGTCATCATATTGATATGCAAAAAAATATAATTTATAGTACTTTTCGTATTGTCTTTGAATATCTAAATTTTTTGTTGTAAATATCAAATTAATGTAATCGAATTTAATTTTTAAAATTAGTCAAATTGAATTTTCAAAAATATAACATGACAAATAGTGGTTAGAGTACGTAAAGAATTAGAATCACATTCATACGTACAAAAGTAGTTGAAGTAAAGATATGAAACAACCAAAAGAGGTTTGAAAGTTTTAACATTATCCTAACTAAGCAAGAACTCTGGAGAAAATGAAGAGGAGTCAAATTTGAAAATAATAAATAAATAAAGTGGAACTATTAACATTCTTGATAAATTATCACTAATGATGCCAAAAACAATGAGGATGAAAAAAAAAGGCATAATATATAAAAGGCATATGCATAATACATAAATATATTCTTTAACTTTACTTCAAAGCATATTTATGCCCTTCAATTTGAGTGTGCTCATGTAGGCACTTAAACTTGTATAAATGTTGAACAAATAGACACACATATCCTACATGGTATCCAACATGCCATTTGTATCCCATGTGGTGTCGTATGTGTATCGTGCCATGTGGGACTCTTGTGTCTTCTAGTTCAAGTTTATACAAATTTAAGTCTTTACTTGTGCATACTCAAAGTTAAAGGATATAAATGTCAAATGAGAACAAGTTAAAGAGCACATTTATATATGTATTATGCCCATATAAAAGTACCTTTTAATATAGATTCAAATGGCATCTACATTTTTTAATTTTGAGTGTACACAAATATAGTTAAATTTGTAGAACAATAAACAAGCATATACACATGATTTACGTAACAATTTTCATCTTATGTGACATCCTACATGTATTATGTCACATAGGACGTGTGTGTCTACTTGTGTACACATTAGATTGGATGACATAAATATCAATCATACTATCATACTTTAGCAATCAATGATGAATTGGAGCTCTTCAAGCCAAACTCTAGCTTTCTCACTCAGTTCTTGATGGAATTTTTGGGGTGATCTTCGAGGGATTTAGGAATTTTAGAAGCGTGATTTATATTGGATAGATTTTAGGCTTAAAAGACCTATATACGGCTTAGGATTAAGATCAAAGTAACTTAGTTTAGGTATTAATCAATTAGATAAAAGACTTAAAAGTCCTTTAAAAATAATTGTCAATTCATTCCTACCTACGGTCTGTAGGTCCTTCTACGGACCGTTCTGGTCAACAATAGAACTGATGAGAGACTATTAGTTTAGACTAACTTTTTATGGCACTCATGTATGGCTTATAGGTCTATCTGTGATCCGTACATGCCAACCAAAGAAACCAACCTTAAACGTTAGAATTTCACATAATTTAGGGGTAACCTATGGAACCTATCTATGACTCGTACGTGGGGAGTAGTGGTGTACAAAATCGAATCGAAAATCCAATCAAACCGCAAATCGAGTCAAACCGAAAAAACCCCGACTAGTTTTTGGTTTGACTTGGTTTGGTGTCGAAAAAAATCTGACTATATTTGAATTGATTTGGGTTACCGACATTATATATAAAAATTCAAAATTTTATTTTATATGTAAAAATGCTTTCTTTGATATAATTTTTAAAATCTCTTATTCTTTTTCATAGTTTTATCTTTTCATATATTTATTTCATGTTCGGAAGTTAGGATCTTTTAATGATCTAATAAAGATTATCGTCCATACTTGTTGGTAATTATAAAAAAGTTTAATTAAAATCAAATTAATACTAATGCAAAATGAAAATTAATTCAACACTAAGAATGATAATAATATTGAATATTTGTTTTTTAGTTTTACATAGATTGAGACAATTAAAATACATGATCTAATTTTACTTTCTTTTAAAATTTAGTCATGTGACTAATACTTAATAAAATTATTTTAGTATGATTTAGTACTTTAAATGCTGGTCAATTTTTTATGACTTATTAATTTGCAATATTTGTTTTACACGATTTTATTATTTATTTTTTTGTTGGATATTTTAGTGTCATTAATCATACCATATTTTGTGTTATTTTCTTGAGAAATAACTTAGATAGTTGCATTTTGGTAGGAGACAAAAAATATTTGAAGTACAAGTAAATTATATGTTTGTATAAATACTTTATCGAAAAAATCTGAAAATCCGAAACAACCCGAAAAACCAGAAAAAATCCGAAGTTGAAAAACACTAGTTTTATTTATTTGGTTTGGTTTGTTAATTTATAAATCCGACACAAATAATTTGATTCGATATTTTAAAAATACGAACCAATCCGGTCATACACAGCCCTACATGGGAGGATGGGCTTTCCTGATGTTTCGTATAAACGATACTGAGACTTGTTTTGAAAAAAAAAAATTTCATTATTCCTACGGTTGCCACCTTCGGCCCGTAAAAGCTTCTACGGTCCTTATATGGGAACTATAGACACACGCAACACAAAAACTTAATTTTGCTCTTTTTTCAAATTCTGAGGTGTTACATTTGACTTGCAAGCATTTTCTTGTTAGTTAAATTGAACCGTTATGGATCAAAACCGATAAAAATTATACTATCGGTTTGGTTATTGGTTCAAAACTTTTAGAAACTAAAAATCAATAATACTTAAAGCCGATCAAACCGATCTATGCACACCCTTATTTAGAAATTAGAGGAGCCTCATTTTGTAACAATGTTTTTATATAGAGGTTTGACAGTGTCAAATATAAAATTCATATATTTTATAAAAATAAAATTTGAAGTCCTATCCATAATCCAAAACAAATATCCAAGATTTCCAATTTTATAGAGAGATTTGACGTTACATGAAACCTTATCATAAGCTTAATTTGTTGTTAAGTAAAGAGTTAAGGTTAGGCTGTTAGGCAGAGATGTAAGGAGTTTGGCACGGAACCACCTCACATTCTTGTGGCTTGTGTGATGAAAAATTAAATTTTAACATGCATAATTAAGCCTAGATTCTTTACTTTTGATCTTACAAATAAAGAGTAAGAATAATCTTCATACGTAGTTACGTACAAATAAAAGTAGTTGAAGTAAAGATATAAATAACAAAAAGAGAATTGAAAGTTCAAACATTATCCTATTTAAGCAACAACTTGGAACAAATAAGAGGGGTCGAATTTGGAAAATAAATAAAGTGGAACTATTTACATTCTTGATAAATTATCACTAATGATGCCAAAAACAGCGAGAATAATAAAAAAGGCATAATATATAAAAGTACCCTTTATATGGATTCAAATGTTATATCTACGCTCTTCACAATTTTGAGTATACACAAGTATAGTTAAATTTGTATCACAATAAACAAGTATACACACATGTCTTACGTGGCAATTCACATTTTATGTAGTGTCCTACATGTATTATGTCACTAGGATGTGTGTCTACTTGTATACACACAAAATAAGATGCCATAAATGTTATTAAAAATCAAGTTAAATGACACAATTATATATTATATTACCTCAGTCCATTTTTAATTATCATAGTTTCTTGTTTTAGAGTCAAAAAAATAATAACGTTGACTAATAATTTTACGATGTATTTTTTCATCATATTGATATGCAAAATAATGAAATTTATAGTACTTTTTGTATAGTTTTTGAATATATAAATAATTTATTTCAAATTCGAATAAATGTAATCTAATTTAATTCTGAAAATTAGTCAACTTAACTTTTGAAAAGCTCAATTTAATATAACAATTAAAAGTGGACATGGGAGTACCAAATAGTAGAAATGTAGTCCATAACTTCCTCATAACATAAAAAGATTCTCTTAGATGGTCCTAAAGTTAAGGAATCTATAGATAAATTCTTTCAAAGTATATATTTCCTTGTGCAATTTTTCAACATTTACCTTTATTCCGTTCATGAAAGCAAATTCAATTTGTAACCTTTTTAAGTTATATCTTAGCCTTAAGAATCTTTCTTTTCACAATATCTGTCTATAAATATTTACACATTAATTCCATCATCATATAACATACATACAAGTGTGATTAAAACTATGGCTTATTATTATACTTGCAATTTTCCTGATATATTCTCTTGGATAAACAACTTACCACCAACTTCTAAATGGAAAACAGACTCTATTTCAATTTGCATTTCTCCTTCATGTTCATCTCAACCTTCCCTCAAACTCTCCATAGCTAAAAATTACCATTTTTCCATCGTCGCGGATTATAATCTTCCTATTTCCCTATGGACCTCAAAACCGTTAAGAGTTAAATATAATACAACAAAATTATTAGACGATGAGTCAGTATTCAGTTTCTTGATTAATATCGTCCGCGATGTACTTAACTATGGTCCGAATAAAAATTATAACTCGTTGTTCCTCAAGATTCCACGAATGGATTTTAACAACTCCGATTTTAAGGAAATTTTCAATTTCTCATTTCTTACTTTGGCTTTCATAATTTGTATCTATGAAGCCCCTGCTGATCTTAGGTCAACATGTATTATTGCCCTGAAGAATCAATTTTCGTGTTCTCAATCTAGACAAGCATCAAAATTGCTCGTGAGGATTTTGGGATCGAATACTGAAGAGCAATGGATGCGTTCAGTAAATCTAGCGATAACTAATTGGATCCTGGAAATAAATTCCTCTTCTAATCATCATGATCATGCGATGAGAACGCCATGTCCACTGTTTTCATACTCATTTTCGACACAAGGTCTGTGGAAAGTTCAGCTATATTGCCCAGTTATTGCAATGGAAGTCGAAACGTCTACTTGTAGTAGTTTATCTGATGAAAGTTTGAGGTTTTCCCTCAACTTTCATCAGCTTGAAGGAGTGATCCAATTAAATCATAGAGTTATCGTTCGAGAAAAGTGGATTGAAGTAATGGTGAACACCGATAACATTAGGTATATTTGTCTTCTTCGAACTAAATACTTTTGGCGTATAACTTATAAGTTTGTTAAACTAACTTATACGTTTTTCTTGATTTATTCACATTTTTTATGCTTATAAACACATATCAGCAAGATTTCTATTATGTTATTCCAAATATTGGCCCAATAATGCCCCTATCTTAGTAAGCGCATGCAGTTATTTAACTGAATATATTACATACTTATAACATCCTTTTACTAAACATACAACTATTTATTATACAGAAAAAGGCTCAAATATGTCACCAAACTTTGAGAATAGGTTCACTTATGTCATCTGTTAAAGATTTGGCTCATGTCATTTTCGTTTGAGAAAAGATTCAAATCAACTGTTGAAACACTTAAAAAGTGATTCCCAACACTTGATGCTTATGAATTACTTTTAACCATCTAATCCAAGCAGGATCGCAATTTCTTAGGGAAAAGAACCTAAAGATTGAATCTTAACTTGATTTAAAAGTTTTATGTTCATGTAGGTGTGATGTTGTTAGGCTAGTGAATGAATCACTAATGGCAGAGAGAGGTGCAGGGGTATCAGAGAAGCATTTCCCTTCAAGAATATCATTGCAACTAACTCCAACACTTCAATCCAATGTGTTGAGCATATCAGTAAACAAGTCCTCTGACAATCCCTTAAGAGAAATTGGCATCGAAAAGACCGTTGAAGCGGGATTCGATC
Organism: Solanum chmielewskii; assembly: GCA_027704785.1. NCBI lineage: Eukaryota > Viridiplantae > Streptophyta > Magnoliopsida > Solanales > Solanaceae > Solanum > Solanum chmielewskii. The sequence goes on from JAKWIX010000327.1 coordinate 6,389,876, forward strand.
CACCAAACACTTACATGGGCATAAAAGTCTCCGCGGGAGAGACAGTTGTTACGACCATGAAGCCGTGGAAATTTGAGCAATCTGTTAATGGAGATGGTGCAAATTTGAATTGGTTTCTTCATGATAGTGGAAATGGAAGAGAGGTATTTTCGTCAAAGCCTTCTGTTTTTTCATTAATTCAGCCAAAAGCTTGGTTCAAGAACAGATATTCAAGTGTTAATAGGCCTTTTACTAAGCAAGGAGGGGTAATTTTTGCTAGAGATGAATATGGAGAAAGTGTGTGTTGGAAAGTGGATAAAAGGGCCATAGGAAAAACAATGGAATGGGAATTGAAAGGGAGACTTTGGTTAACATATTGGCCAAATAAACATATAACTCCTTATGCTGAGACTAGAAGATTGGAATTTAGAGAAGTGCTTCATCTCAAACTTGCATAGTTAATATTTGTTGTTATTGATTATTTCGGATAGATGGTTTATGTTACATCTTCTTCTTCAAGTGTGTGCGCTCTAGCTGCTTAGCCTGCATGAATGTGGGATGCTTCGTCTGTTGAGCTGGCCTTTTTATTGTGTGTTGTATAGTCATATTTGTTGTATTGATTGTCAAAATGATGCTTGCGTCTAGGGTAGGTAGGTTGTCTACATCACAACCCTTGAGGTGCAGCTTTTATAGTACTAATTATTATTATTTGCATTGAAAGTGTTTTTTTCTCAATAATGTACGCCTTAAGAAAACTAGTACCAACTACTCGACTTGAGGAACCAAGTTCCTTAGGACTAACCGAAAACATCAAGGTAAACAATACGTGTTTTACCATTGAAAACCTCCTTACTCAAGGGGGTTAAAAACACGACCTAAACGGTGACAAATGTCAGCAACTTTGGTTTCAGATTACAACTCTATATTACAGATCTCATTTTGGCCCGGTTGCTCTTCCCTTACACATATTACAGATAACACCCTTAACCTCATCAGCCTTAATACACCTACAACACCCAAAATTGTGATGCCTCTTTAATTGATCCAACTCCCCACACAATGTCCATGCTCCATCTTCGTTCAAGGAGTTTTGGAAGTATAATTGTCACCTCAGTCCAATGAGTGTCTCCTCCACCAGAGAACCTTTTCATTCTTGTCCTTTATGAAGTTCACTTGATCCAGGTCACATGCCCTCCATTCTCTCGCATTGTCTAGCCTGTACAACTTTTTATCCCCATAATTATCCTCTAACCCAACATACATACATTGTAACTACAAACTTTACCTCCTTCTTTGCTACTTTATACTTTTCCACTTTTCCTCCTCTCATTCTTACTTTCCACCAACCTCGCGGTACCTTCTTAACCTCTACCGATGTCATCCCGATCTACCTCTCGAGACCCCCAACACCTAGAGAAGTACTCTCCCCCCACCCCACTCATTGAACCATTAACAAATTTAAGAGCACAAAATATATATATATAATGCTTGTCAATATTAGTTGTACAGATAAAAATGAAACAATAAAATAAATAGCCACCTAGAATAATACACATAAAAGAGTTATCCCTTAATTATATATTACCATTATCCCCACATTAAAAAAAATATAGTATATTTTATAATAAAAAATTTCCTTTCAAATTTTAAAAATAAAAGTGGGCCCAAAGGAGGGTTGTAATTGCCTTAGTTGAGCCCACCCTATCTTAAAGTGGGTGGAAATATGGACAATATACATCTCATTTATTACTATTTGCTTTCATCTCATAAAAATTGGCAATAAATGTGCTAAAGGTTGAAACATCATATAATTTAAATTACGAGTTCAAATATATTGAATATAATAATTTAAGGAAACTTATCTAAATATACTATATTAAAAAATATTTATTATTTATAGAAGTAATTTTTTTTAATTACTTTTATTTCAGTTTTAATATAATTGTAATACTGTTTTAATATATATTACAAAAAACACTATTATTCACATATAATACAAGTTTTATTGATGGATAATATATTTTTATCACACATTTTAATACACTTATAATACGATGTCAACTTATTCCCTAACAAGCAGAATAGATTTGAAAAAACGGTTATAATACATATATATTGCATGCAGATTTACTTTTAAATACAGATTTAACATAATATCGCTATATATGGTAATAAATAAAAAGTATCGCTAAAATCAGTAATTATTTATTAAAATGTATTCATCCAAATATTTTTTCCATAATTTAATAACTTGTTATATATAAGTTTATATTTTAAAGTAAAAATATTGAGTTTGAATGATCCAATCATGGATATAGTAACTTGAGAAACAAAAATATTTAAAGCTTTTTTCTTTTAAATTTCTCTTGTATAACACTAACCTAATTGAACTTTTATTCTCAATTCATTAATTATATCAAAACGTATATATGAAAAAACATTCAAACGACACTCTTTCTGTGATCCTTACAAATTTACATTATGTATCAATCATATTTATATAAAAGAAAACCTTAAACTCGTTTACGTGACGTCACCAGAAATTAAGATTTTTTTTAAATTTATTTTAATATCAAAATTAGCCTTTTCATTTTCGTGAAAAGTTGTGACTTTTATAAAAAAGTTATGACTTTAATGAAGAGTTGTGACTTTGATGAAAAATTTTGATTTTATGAAATTTGTGACTCTTATGAAAAATTGCGACTTTAATGAAGAGTTGCGACCATTATGAAAAGTTGTCTTTTATGAAAAGTTGTGACTTTGATGAAGAATTGCAACTTTTATGAAAGATTGTGAGCTTTCCAAAGGGTTGCAACTTTTCCAAATAGTTGAAACCTTTCTGATGAAGCACAATAACCATTTTTTTTACACTATCCTTTGTTGTCTATAAATAGGGAGATTTCCTCTCATTATAAAACTATGAAAATTCTACACCTAGTAGTATTTCTTCTGCTTCTCCTTCTCCTCCTCCTCATTCACAATTAAATATTTTTGTACGTATTTTTTCTTTTTCTCCACCTTTTCCTCCTCATTCACAATTAAATATTTATGTACTTTGCTCATGTTGAATAACTCACTAAGACCATTGCTTATGTTATAAATCCTGGTATGTCTTTTAACAATCATTAATTTATGCTTATGTTATTAAGGATAATGGTAAGATGTAATAATTTTCATTTTCCTTTACATCATTAGTGTTTGTTATTACGTAATCTTGCACGTAAGATAATATAGTGTTTTAGTGATACTGCCGGATATACTTTAAGTAATACTTTATAAATTTTGTGATATTTAATTCCCGCGCGAAACACGAATAATTTTACTCGTTTAATGATAAATAACAATCGAAATAATAGATTCATCTTAAATTGCAAATTATTTTGAAATCAATTAGTTTTTTTAATTTTTTTTCAAAAACACTCGTGTTAAATTGTCACTTCCGATCGAGGCACACATATCTTTAACACTTAAAAATCCTTATTCTTTTATCCTTTTTTATATTTATATTTTATGACCAACAAATAAATTTTAATAACACAATGAAAACTAGCCAACTTATCTTAACTAAGTTCTAATATAAAAAAAAGTTAGACAAATTGTTCAGTGAATCAATTTTTTTTTATTAGAAGTAACTCAATTATTATTATTAATTACATAAATAAGTCATTCAGTGACTTTGAAATTATTTTATACTCCTTCCGTCCACTTTTATTTGTCATGTTACGTTTTTTTAAAGTCAAATTTAACTAATTTTCAAAGTTAAATTAGATTACATTAATTCGATATTTTAAATAAAAAAAATAGATATTCAAAAACTATATGAAAAGTACTATAAAGTGCAATTTTTTGCATATCAATATGATGAAAAAATACATCTTAAATTATTAGTCAAAATTATTATAATTTGACTCTAAAAATAGAAATCATAACAAATAATAGTAGACGGACAAAGTAAAATATTCCTCTCTTATTTCCCAAAATAACTAATAATAGATACGTGCATCCTAGGGATAGAGCATATTCATCAATTTTCAACACAACAGTGATGGAAAACCTAACTTAGTGCGGTACTGCCCAACATTGGGACCATTTAATCAATATGGTGGTCAAAACCCAAATGTTTTAAGATTATATTTGGCTATAGATATGTGTATTTATTTGTAAGGACACCAAAGGTCATTTTTGAATTTTTTTTTTTAAAAAATTATTTTACCTTTTTTGATAGTTGTTTCGAGTCATTTTTTTTTATCATTTAACGAAGTAGGTTTTAAAATAAGTAGTGATTGAGGAATGATTTTGAAACGACTGGAACCATCGTTAATTAGGAAAAAACAAAAAACTCAGAAATTTCTAGCCCACTGTTCCGCTAGGGCGAGACATGTTGTTAGGGCGGGATAAGTTAGCGCTAGAGCGGGATAGGCAAGACAAAACGTAAATAACGCGAAATCCTAATTTCTCCTTCTTTCTAAAATACCTAAATTAGTCGTAAAACGCCTTAGAAACCCCCAAAAAGTTGCTGCAAGCTTGGAAAGAAGGGACAGAGGGATTTCTAACATGAGCTTGTCGAGAGATTGCGATTTCTAGCCAAGATCACCATCACAAGCCGGGAAAACAAAAATTGAAGTCAATAACTCCATGCAGCTGTGTGGCACCTAGGTAGGCTAGGTTTTTTATGAATTGAATAGTTATAAATCTGTGTTCACTGTGTAATATATTTAAATCAACGCTAGAATCATGTGTAGGCCTTCGTGCACAGAGTGAAATCTGGTTAAATCCTAGGAATAAGCCTTAGATGATGAGCTAGGGTTAGCTACGGTCGAATTATTGTTTACATGATATATGTGTTCAATTAGTTCAATGGTAAGGGTTGTGTTTCTGTCATTGAAGGTGGTATATTAAAACTTGCGTTAATGTAAATCGCGCATGTATGCGTACGAAACCTGTTGATCATGCCTAATGTGAATGAGAAGGAACTAAGAACTACATGTTATGAATCACTTCTTGATGTATGATTGTGATGATATACTTGTGATTGTGATTGTGGTGTGTTGCATGAATCGGTTGTCACGTTCCACCATAACCAACTGGGATCAGTTGCCACGCTCCGATATAACCTGCTGGATCATTTTCAAACGTTCAGGCATAACTAACTAGGACAGTTGCCACGTTCTGGCATAATTATTGGATCGGAAACCACATTCCGATAAGCTAACAGTTTGTGTTTGGGTTCAATGAGAGGACCAACTATGTGACATAATTGTGTACATGGAAAAGGTAGATTTGAACATAGTGCGTAATGACAATTAATGTTGTACTTTTCAGCGTTGTGATATGGTTATGATTTCTTAGGTTTGATTGTTTTCCTATGTTGTTTACACTCTGTAATTATAATAATGAAAGGTGAAACAGAGGTGGGGAGTAGGCATTACAAGAATTGTTAATGTCCAAGTGAGGGAGGAATATGTTGTAATGGCAATAAGTGGGGTTAGTGTATGTGTATGAGTGCTTAGGGGGATGTCACATTGCAGAAAGGAATTCGTGTTTAGTGGTTAGAAACTTGACTTAATGTACTATGTGGGTATGACTGGGTAAATACAGAGAAAGCAAGGGTATGACTTGAGCAGTTACCCGAAAACTTGTAATTATATTTGGAAACCCTCTTATGTGCTAGAATGGTTAGGCTATGATCAAGAACCTAGTATGTAGATTGACCGAGAGTGTGGTTAGTAGTTAGACTACTAGTGCAATTTGATATGTTGTTAGCCTCCTAAGCATTAAAAGTGTTTTGATAATTAACAATAAGTCTAGTGTTGCTTGCAGGATCCGATGAGCAGTACATAGTGACATTGTCATAATCCAGGCTTACAACAAAAGAGAACAAATCATATTAGAATCCACAATCAAAGCTGGTCAAGATCATAGTGATTGATTAAATCTCCAAGATTCAAGGAAGCCAACCAATCCATATCCTCAAACTCCTGCGAATCAACAAAACTCAATTAATCAAGGAAATCAGGAAATCAATCTATAAAGGCAGGTATTCAACAATCAAGACAGCAAAACTCCAACATACAAGAAAGCCAGAAATCAAGACAACAAACTCTACTAAAGACGCCTCACCAGAATAAGGAAGGATATAATGGACATATCTGATATGGACATGATCAGAATCCTATCCAAATCAGACTCAATCAAGAAATCCCTACAAATCATTAACTAAATGAAAATCCCTTGGTTGTTCCTTAAGAAGAGCAAAAATCCTCGCCTATTTAAATAGATGGATGACCTTTCTATAGAAACCTACACAACTTCACTTGAACTTACCATTGTAATCTTCTTTCATCCTTGATAAAGTTTTGTACACGTTAGTGAAAAATTGTAAAAGAACAAGATTCTAAGTGTAGTTTATACAAGTAGAGGTAGTGTCAACATAGAATCTCGGATTTGCACATCATACAGGTCTTGAAGATTATTCTTCCTGTACAACCAAGTTCGCCTCAAGCTCTAATGAAAATCCAAAGGGACTGGACTAGGCACCAAAATGGTGATCCCAACCAGTATAAAACCTTTTGTGTCTATTTAATTTCAGTATCTTATCTTGTTTTATATTGTTGAACGAACTTGCAGGTGAGCCGACTACTCTTCAAAGGTTGTCGACTAATATAATTTTTTAATTCAACCTCCTCATTAATTTCAATTGGTATCAGATAAGGTCTTAAAATTTTAGTGTTTAACCACACGTGAGCAAAGATCCAAAATGGCACACTATCAAATTCCTGGAGCCTTACTTCAACACTCTTCAGTCCACTTTGCCGGAGCGTCTTTCTTTAACAGCTTGAAGATAGGCTCACATAGCACGTTTGATTGATCTATGAATCGGCTAATGTAGTTCAACCTCCCTAAGAAACTCATCACCACTTTTCTCATCTTCAGCGGAGGTAACTCTTGAATTGCTTTAATCTTGGAAGGATCGAGCTCAATGCCCCTTCTGCTGACTGTAAATCCCAATAACTTGCCGGCTGGAACTCCAAAAGCGCATTAGTTGAGGCCAAATGACATCACCCTGTAATGATATACACCCCAAGGTGTAATAAAAACTGTCTTTTTTGCATCTTCTTCGTCCATCAGAATGTGATGATAACCTGTATAACAATCCACAATTGACTGCATTTTATGCTTAGCATAGTTATTGATCAGAATGTGAATTTTTGGTAGTGGAAAATTATACTTAGGGATGGCTTTGTTGATATCCCTATAGTTGACACAAATTCTGATCTTCCCATCTTTTTTGGTGACCGGAACAATATTGGCCAACCACGTCGGATATTGCGTCACTTCCACCAATCGAAACTCAATCTGCTTGGTGATATCTTATTGCGTCACTTCCACCAATCGAAACTCAATCTGCTTGGTGATATCTTATTTAATATTTAAACTCAACTCAGGCTTAAACTTCCGAGCCTTCTATTTTTACTGGACTGAACCCCGAATTGATCGACAACTTGTGAGACACCACATTGGTACTCAACCATAACATGTCACTGACTTCCCAAACGAACACATTAATGTACTCAGTGAGTAAATGAATCCGACCCTTTCTTTGATCTTTATTAAAGTGAAAGTTGATTTTGACCTATTTGACACACTCTTGGTCTACCAGATTTACCGATTTAGTTTCCTCTAAATTCGGCTTATGCTGATTTTCAAACTGTAGAAACTGTTCAGTAACATATTTCGGTGCCTCAATTTCCTCTTCGTATTCATCAACCTCGTCATCACCTTCCTCATTTTGTTCGTTCAGCTTGTGACATGACATGACATTGACAAGTTTAAAACTTAGATTACTAAAACCATAAATAGACAAAGTTAGGAAAGTAAAATATAGCAAATAAATAATTAAGCAAATTTTGAATAAAGGAGGATTTTAATTAAATTGGAAAAAAAGTGCAAACTTTGGCCATAGAAAGGGACATGTTCCCTTTTAAATATCACAAGAAAATTTAAAAGTTCAAATGAGCAAAATGATCGGTCTCGGTCCTCTTACGGACTACCACCGATTTAAATATGCATAAATGATGCCCTTCTACCAAGGAGTTCGGGGAATCAGAATCGGCGTGGAGGTCCAATTCTACAGAATATCTCCAGGCTCAGCATCACGGATACCAGCTAGCTTGACCTCTTCCTCAATAACATCATCGATCTCCTCGAAGAGGCCACAAATTCATTCCCCAAGGTCGTCTTGTTCGGTATACTCTCGGAAAGGGAAAGATTGATATAGATGAGGGATCGGCTTAGCTAAAGCTTATCATTTTTCTTCTTATCCTTCATATCATCATCTGTGGGGATGTACCCCAAACCATATTTGGCTCCTTTAACGGGGACTTGAATAGGCTCAACAGTCCCTTATGAATTCCTTCCAATCCGAAACCTACTTCGAAACCATTCTGCAGAATAACAGTGGCAATCATCTTGTACATGGCACGCATGGGAGTTTGTGGGGCCAAGTCCTTACTGGTGGCATTTACCAGCTCCACCGTGTAGAAATCTGTACCTCGCGATACCTCATAAATAATTAGCGCCTGTCTGCCAGAGTGACTCCCTTCGCTATGAATAACCAACTCTTCGTCTTTCCAAATAAGTTTCATTATTTGATGCAGAGTAGAAGGGACATCTTGGGCCATATAGATGAAAGTCCTTCCCAGAAGAAGGTTATAGCTGGTATCGATGTCCAAGACTTGAAATTGTGCACTGAATTCTGTTGGACCCATTTGGATGATCAGATTCACCGTTCCCAACGTATCTCTCTATACTCTATAGAAGGCTCTTACATTGACTTGGTTTTGTTCCAGCTTTCCCAAGTCAAACCTTAACCGTCTTAATGTTGACAACGGGCAAATGTTTAGACCGGATCCATCGTCCACCAGGACCGATGAATGACTTTCTCGAAGCATATGACAGTGATGTGCAACGCCTTGTTGTGTGACCTCCCCTCAAAAGGTAACTCGTCGTTGCAAAAGCTAATTCGATACCCTCGGATAACTCGATTGATCATAGCAGCCACATTATCACTGCTTGTGCCGACGGGCACATAAGTATCATCAAGAGCCTTCATCAAATCCTATCTATGCAATTAAGAGCTCATCAATAGGGCCCATATGAAAATCTGGGTTAGAGTCTTCTCCACATTCTTGACAATAGAATAATCTTTTGGCTGCATCTTTCTCCAGAATTCCTCCGCCTCGCCTTCGCTTATTAGCCTTTCACCCTGATTCTTCTTCTGTCCTCCAAGGGTCAATTTTTCGGGAGTATAACATCTCCCAGATGGATTCATACCCTGAGTGGCAGCAGTTTCAATCACAAATTTTGGTTTGACAAGAGTCTCTGGTGGCACCAAGGCAATAGCCTTTGCGGGTGTCAGGATCACGAACTCTTTTTTCTCTTTGACGCTTAGTGAGGCCACGACCTTTTCTAGCTCTTCATGCACAACTAGAGTTATCACCTTAGTCACACACCAATCATTGTCTGTCTCTATCATGTTGATATTAACGCCTCCATGATACGGTAAAGGGATGGTGTTGACATTAGGAACGTCAGCTTGAAGAAATACCACCTCTTAGTTGATCAGGACTTCAATATTATGCTTGAGGTTGATACAGTCTTCAGTATCATGTCCAACACTATTGGAGTGATATACACACCTTTGACAAGGCATTTAAAACTTTTAACTAGTATCCACCGGTTTAGGCCCCACCGGGTGGATATATTCGGCCGCAGCCAGTCATTCATAATCTTTGTTCGGCTTCTGGCAAGCACGGTAAAATTCCTGGGAGGATTTTTCCGAATCTGGGTCGAAGAGGATCATACATGCCTTGTTGGGGAGGGGGCACCTATTGATAACTTCTGGCATTTGGACGGGGAGCTTGATTCTGGGTTATGGATTTGCTTGGTAGTTTGATGATGGAGCTTGGTAATTTAGAGAGGGATTTTGGTATAGTGGAGCTTGGACTTGATAGACAGGAGGGGGTTCTCTGTATCTCGACTGTACGTTTGCACAGTTGGGAGCAACACCTTGATATAATGAGTTTATGGAATTTGGTAAAGTGTATAATGATTTTGGTAAGTGGGAGATGGATTTTAGTAAATTGGAGGTGGATTTTGGTAGACTAGAGGAGGATTTTGGTATGAGGGAGGAGGATTATTTTTTTGACTAGCTTGATAAGAGTTCTGCGAAGGTCGAGAACAACCTTGGGAATGGGAGTATGACAATATTCTAGGGTTTTTCTTGCCCTCATATGAAACAACAACTACATCTTCTCTTTTTTTTTCCAGTAGCCTTGAAGATCCGGGCGATGCGGCTACACGATCTATCTTCCCTGATTTTAAACCATGTTTGATAGTCTAACCAATCTTGACTATCTCAGCAAATTTCGCTCCCACGAGTAGCATGATTCTGTCGTAATATTCGGGCTCTTGCACCCGCACGAACACTTAAATGATTTCCTTTTCAGACATGGGCGGTTTCACCCTCGCCGCTTCTTTTCTACACCTATAGGCAAACTCCCTATAACTCTCGGTTGATTTTTGCTTCATCTTCTCCAAAGAGTATCGATCTGGAACAATTTCTCCATTGTAAGCGAATCGATCGATAAAATCTTTGGACAAACGCATTCCAGCTGGGTCATTGCCAGGTTTCATGCGAGGTGAACCATTCAAAATCTTCTCCGTACAGGCTTCGGCTGAAGAGTCGCATCAATAGAGCTTCATCCCTACGAACTCCAATGAGCTGGTCGCATTAGGCCTTTAAATTAGCCATAGGGTTCCCCACTCCTCCAAAAGTATCAAATTTTGGGATTTTGAACCAAACTGGAAGGTCCAAATTTGGATGCATACATAAATCTTCATATCTAAGCCCGACGACATAAGGGACGCATTGGAGCTCTTTCATGGCTTTCTTGATCTCTTCTTTTATGTCCACCTTTGCCTCTTTCTTTGGCCTCCACTCCCTTTGCTGTTACTCATATGGAAATTTGGAAAGTGGTTCTTTTAGGTAAGGGTGGAGCTACAAAGGGACTCTAGGCATTTGAGCGGTTTGATAATTTTGTGGGTAAGTCTGAAGATCGGTATTTTGATTTAAGTGATGGTGGGCTATTTGGGGATTGAAAGTATTTTGGTTTTATTTTGGTTTTGATTTTGCGGTGGTGGAGCGGTTTGATGGTGGGTATTTTGAGGATGGGGTGGCATTTGGGGGTGGTTATTTTGAGGAGGAGGTGGAGCTTGGTAGGATGCGGAAGCATATTGGGGATTTTGGGTAGTTAGATCTATAACCAATGGATTCTGAGCAGGTGTAGATGGTTGGTTCTGAGCTGGATCCATATTTAAAGAAGGGAAGTAGATTGGAGGTCTCCCATCAGCAACGTTAACAGCAAACCCTGGCAGAGGTAGATCCTGTCTCCTTTGAATTTCAACTCTCATTTCTGCAATTTGCTGCATCAATTGCAGAATCAATTCGTTTTGGTCCGCTATGGTGGGTTGAGCCACCACAATGTTGGTGAGACTTACTTCTTTGTTACTGTCTCTCATGACTGTCTTTCCTTTGTCAAAGCTTTGTCTAGGGAAGGAATTTGCGGGACCTTTCGATCTGGTGAAGTAGGGATGATATGCTAGCTTTTGATCGACACAGATCAGTTTCAAAGTACCTGAGAAGGAAAGCAACTCAAAAGGAAGACTTTTAAGTTTCGATTCAGAATACGAAATGCATAATATCACACAAAGAGATGATAAACACACAAGTTGCTTTGCTTAAGGATATCTTCAACTCACGAGTAAGTACGAAAACACATTTTTAACAAGAAGGAGTTTGCTTGTTTTAGTTTTGATACTGTATCAGAAAGGCTAAATCACGTTGAGCTAAGGTCTTCTTGAAGCTGCTCTTTGACGTCCGTTGATGTGGCCTTCGTATCTTATTGTAACATGAAAGGGGAGAATGAAATTTTTTAAAGATAGGGGTCAGGCTTTGAAAGGCTGCCTATGTATCTCACAAGGAGAATTCAGGCCCAACGTAGTTCGAGTACAACATAAAACATTTTCAGTCATTCGTTTATTACGATTACAAGGAAATTGAAAGGCAACTATAGAGCTTTTAAAGATAAAATGATGACGACACGTTAGTCATTTTCCTTCTTATTGCAGCATTAGTCTCCTCCTTTCAGACGGCCCAGGAATGGAGGTTAGTAGATGAATTCCTCGTCGTCGTCTTCCCCAGTCGCTACAGGGTGAGTGTTATCGGGACCACTATCAGCTTCCTGCTCGTAGATGGGGTATTTTTCACGCATTCTCTGAAGTTTATCAATCATATTGCTATGGAAAACTTTGTTCTTCTTCCTCAGTGCGGCCATCCTTTCTCTCATGGAGGTGAAATCTTCCATTTCCATTGTCAGCTCCTCATCAAGTGACACGTTTTTAGCTAACAGAGCGACGGTTTCCAATTCTATACTCGACTCTCTCGCTTCTCTTTCTTGCACTTTCAACTGAAATATGTCCAACTTCTCTCGCAGGTCCTCTGTCTCTATCTCAACATTTTTCTTTCTCTTCATTTGTGATTCCAGATCCTCATTCAGTGTCATGATTGCAGCTTTGTAGATTGCGGTGTCCATGTCAACTATGAGCCCTTCCTCCTTGGCCTCTTGAATTTCTGGATTGATCTGTTCGATCTTTCTTTGTAGTTCTTCTCTAGTGAGTTCCATCTGGATGTTCTTACCTTTGTCCATAGCAGTGATTTTTGCCTTTTCTGAGACGGTAGAGTAATGTTGTAGGATTTGTGGTATAGGAGGCGTCTTTTGAGTGACAAACTTAAAACTTGAAAATTTTGATCGGATGTTTTTTTGTAATAATGACTTGTTTGTATATTTTAGAAATTTTTGGAATAGAGTCGATTTTTGATATCCTCATTTATAGCAACATAAAACATAAGCAATTAATAACACATATATCGCGTCCTAAAACATATAGGGGGACCCTTTTATGCCAAGGATAGGCCTAGCTCATTCGAATGATGTACGCGTGAATTTTAACCAAATAGACAATTCCCCCTAAATAAATTCCACAAATGAATAATAACGTTCACAAAGGGAAATTAAACACTAAAGGACAGACCCACACAGGGGCCATTTGAATGTATGAAAGTGCAATAAAGGCAGTCCCACGCAGGGGCTTAAATTACAAATATATATAGAAAAAACTTGCGCATGGGCGAAATCCACTATGCCGCTCCAGATGGTCTTGGTCCATCGCTGTTCTCCTGAGTCTTGTATTGTTGACACATATATCACAGCATTAGCGAAAATCCTTCTCTCAGGCATTCTTTGTCCTCCAAGCTTTCGTATCACATCCTCTCAATTTTCTCCTTGACCCAGGTATCGAGATCATCATAACCACGTCTTAGTCTTTCCACCTCTTGAGTCGCCTTTTCAAGAGTATCTTGGTTCTCGACAAACTTAACGTATATTTATTGGGCCTCTCTTTTTACCTCTCGTAGCTTGGTCACTGCCTTGGCTTCTCTGTCTGTTACACTGCAAAAGCTGCGCGGGGTTTGAGAGGAGACGCTTTGTATGTCCTTTTTCAGCCATTCTTTGTAATCCTCGTCATATCCGGCATTGAATCCATCACGGGCAATGGTGTGTTTACCCATCCGCTTAGAACCTTTCCATTCTCTGAATATTTCAGACGCGTCATGTACCCTATCGTCTCCAATATCGTATACATAAGCACCGTAGTACGCCTCTTTAGGTTTAGTTTGTCTGTCGCAAGACTCGAAAAAATGCATAAGGACGAATTTCCCAAATACCAGGTAGAGGGAGCACAAGTTGTATGCGGCTCTCCACGGATACTTCTTTGGTGGACAAGCGATCGAGCATCCATTGGAGATCTTCTTCTCTCAATTCGGAGAAAATTTGAGCCCATCATCCTCTAGTTCTCCGATTATCCATATTTGCCTAGTACAACATGTCATTCAAATCTTTAAGGTTGTTCTTGTTGTTGAGAGTATGCAGCTTCTGAGTCCCCGCACCCTTTGCCAAGTGGCTGAGAATCCACCATTGAAGGAGTATGTTGCATCCTTGAAGTATCGATGCCCCTCTTTGCACTTTCCCAAGGCTCGATACATGTCAGACAGAATGAACAGATCTATAGGGTAGTATTTTGTTGTCCCTTGGTTCTCGTACCCTTTGAATAGACTGTGTGCGAGTGTTATAACTCGGGTATTGATGATCATACTTGGGCCATGCGGGAAGACAATCGTTCCCAATAACGCTACAACAAATGCTAGAGGACGAATTTCATTCCATTCTTTGTCAGAGACCTAGAACTCTCGGTTGTAAGTGGAGTAGAAACTCGCATATCCAAATCTAATATAAAGGTCTCTGAATGATATGTGGGATTCTTGGCACCAGTATGCAAAAATTTTCCCCAACCCGAGCCAGTTGGCAATATCTTCTACGGAAGGTTTAGTAGGGATGAAAATGTATTCTTGTTTCCTTGCCTTTCTTTCTATCCCAATACCTACTGTTCTGTCGAGTTTCAGATTTCCTCTAGAGTCAGGGTAATTTCAGCGGTTCCAAATTGGAACACCATTCGTTGGCTATCCCAATATCCCTTGAGGACCTCAACCAGCTCTGGCCAACCGTTCGTGTTGATAAACTTTGTCAAAATGCACCCACGTATTTGTTGAGAGTCCTTCTATAATCCCCGTCGAGATTATTATACTACATTGTGAGTTGAGGTGGGGATGCTATGATCATGTCTAACTTTGGAAAATCTATAAAATAGAAGCTAGTTAGGTTTACCCACCCCAAATTGGTTTTCACACGTACATAATTCAAATGTCAAATAAAATGATGTGTCGTAAGGTCGGAGACCTTAGACACGATTTTGACGATTTTCTACTAAATGTACTTAATACACATTGGGTATTAAGTCGTCTTAGGCTAAAACTTAATTTTTTATTTTGATTTCGCTCCAGCGTAGGCTTACTAGAATAGGTTTCAAGTTGACGGTTACCCGAGTCGGACAAACATCGGGGTAAAGCTATCAAACGACGTTGGATGACCGCATTCCAACTATTTGTTTGACACTTCCAAATGAATCTCTTGTGTATTTCTTAAAAAAGCCGTGAAAAGTCACATAACTTTCGTTTTCCTAATGCATCTATTTGCCGTTTGGCGAAAATATGCCATGAAAATGCAACAGTTCCAGAACTAAGGTATAGTAAAAAGTAAGTAATTATTACAAATATCCAAATAAAGTTAGCAGCCCTATCTCACCTCTAGTACATGCAATTGGACCCTCTTGCATTTAATCTTGGCCAACAACTATACGAATCTATTATTAGACCTCATTCTTTAAATTCTGCTCTGTAGCATTAACAGTGGGTTCTCGAGATGTAGCTTCCCTACTTAAATCTTCTGAAGTTGGAGGTGTCCGGGAAGTCTGTGATAGAGACTCATCATGAGCCTCACTTTATAAGGCTCGCCTAGGTGGTGATTGGTTGGTTCTTTCTCTAACAATTTAGAAATTAGATATGATTCACCTACAACATTGGTTCAATAACATGATCTACGAGATGAAAGAAAAGAGACAACTCCTAAATGTCCCGTAGCTTCCTGCCTATAGAGGTGGTGCACAACACATTCATAAGCAAGACTCTACATCGACATATCTTTGTACGTAGACTCCCTAGGATGAATTACTCTGATACCATTTTTTAACGCCTCAAATCCTACTGAGATGGATAAGCATACGAAGACTTTAAATGCCCGAGAGAACCCACATATGACATGTACCTACCATGTGTTTAGCTAAGATAATCATGAAGCTCTAATAAGTATATGTATAAGCCACAATGACAAAAGAACAACATAAATAGGCCCAAATATAAACAGGCCACAACTAGTAAGGAAACAATCATAACTCCATGTTATGCATTAGTCTAAAAGCCTCTATAAGATAGACAAACTTAGAGTAAGTCAAGACAAGGCCCTCCTTACCCTTACCACCATACAAAACTAAAATAAAATTACTATAGACTTAGTGAATCCCCAAATCAACCTAGAGCTCATCAAAGTAGCTGATTGTCGTGTGCTCCTACTAAGGTCTGCTAGTTGGAGCACATATGCATGTGGCATGAAATTCAGCGTCCCCCATAAGAGACGTCATTACGAATGAAAATAATGAATATATATGGCAGTATCATGTGTAAAACAAGGTCTTTAATTAAATCAAGGATCAATATATAAATGCATAGCTCATAATAAAAACCATATTTGCTTACTATTGTGGGATCATATATGTTACATTTTTTTTCTTTACTTTTCTTCACTTTATAATCTTAGTAAGGCATGTGATACAAATTACCAGCTGATCAATGGTAAAAGAGTATGACCCATGCTAAACATTATAACCCTTGGGATGTTGTCCTCATAATTATATAAACTGGGCCAGAGACTGGCCCATGCTAGGCTTTCGCCTCTGAGCTGTCACCCTTCTATACCAATGCATTTGCACTTGGACTGCCACCCATAATTATACAAATTGCTTCACTTTGTTTCTTTAACTTTTGAGATTATTGATTTGCCGGTCATACTCATTTTTGGAGTTTAGAACCACGGACTGGAAGTAGAAGACATGAGAATAATAGCTTTAAGTCAGTAACAATGATGTAAGGAGCTATGTAAGACCAATGATTACTTATGAGCATAAATGGCAAAATTGACTAGAATTGACTAAAAGGAGAATTCGCCAAGCTTCCTGTTGTGAATATCATTTCTATACTTTGAATGTGAACACACAAATATAGTGTGATGAACATGTACAGAGTAACTTGACACACTAAGGAGGGAAAAATATTGTTTACCAAGTTAGAGATTGTACGCTGTCACTATGTTTCCTTTACTTAGGAACATACCTTAGAAAACTCATTTCGTTGATAGTAATCACAAGTTTCTGTTTTCATATCAAGGAATATGGAATAGAATAGCCTTACATACCTTGTTGTACAACTCAGATATTGCAATGAATTAACCTCATTCCTTTCAAATTATTAATATAAAATAAATTTAGTATTAGTATCTAAACGACACATTTAGGCTACTTAACCTCACCAAAGTGATAGCTGGGCCGTAGGCCCATAATTTATTATACCACGGGCATTATTTGAGCTACTCTATCACATTCATTCGATTTTTCTATTCGGTTTTATACTATTCGATTTGAATTTTCGATCTTTGGTTTAGAACAAGTGTAACCGAATCCAAACCAAAATAAATTTGGTTTGATTTGGTTTTTCTCTTTTTGGCTTGGATTTTTTTCCGATTATGTCAATGATTAGAAATATAACAAAGCTATATTTGCAATTTTAAAAAAAGTATACACACACACACACACACACATATATATATATATATATATATATATATATATATATATATATATATATATATATATATATATATATATATAATATTTATTTGTCTTTTGATTTTCAAACCATCATTTATTAAATTGAGTATGTCTCGGTTGATCTAGAACGGAAGTGCAAAGTTGGGAAGAAGAGAAGAAGAGAGAGAAGATGGAGCATTGATGGGGAGATTTCCTTCTAATAACCTCTATATCTTCAGTTAGCATGTTATTCTATTTTGGTTTGTTAAATTATTGCCTCTGCTTTGTTACTATCATTATATCCAATAGTGTTTCTTTAGTTGTTGCATGAAAACTTTAAACATGTAAAAATATTTTCACAACAAATGAAATTTACCAAGTAACGTGAATGACATGTCACACTACTGAGGAATTCACTTCGAAATGCCAGATTTCCTGACCAAAGTTTTTTTAGCAGTCTTGCTGAGTTTCCCAAAAAAAAATAAAATTGCACCACTACATCATATGGGAAAAAGGCACAAAGAATTTGTACTTAAGCGCATTATTATCTAAGTAGCTGCTGCTATTGTTCAAAAAGCAACAACAGGACGATGGAAGAAAATCTAAATGTGGGATAAGTTGACAATAAAGTATACGTATGATTTAATATCTTCTGAATCATGATACAATGTACACACTAACAAAATAATGAGAATAAGAGTCCCACCTTGACTGGTTGTGGCTATTTCAATTTGATTTGGTTTAATTTTTTAATTTAATCCAAATAATGCACGCCCATAATTACATCTACATACCATATAGATTCTTATACTATCCCACGAAACAATTTTGGCTCCATTATCCCCTCTAAACAACATACAAAGTAGAGGGAGCAGACTGCCCATACAACATTTAGTACAATGTATTACTGCACTCTCCTTCTATATTTCAATACAAAATATCCACACCTTTTCCCAACATCAACCATGAAATCCCTAACATGTTGGGGAATGAGAAAACATGAAGTTTGTAGTTTTGATGGATGACAAAGAGTTGTAGTTTTGATCACTAACAAATAGTCTTGATGTGTAACAAATCATTGTTTATCATCATCAAAAAGGGGGAAAATGTTGAAAAATAGGAGAACATATAAAGTAGGTTTGATGATTGATAAAGTGAAGGCATGGTTCACTATTTATTATCGTATGTGTACTCTATCTGCAGATAACCTGTACAATTATGAGAGATTGCGGCAAAGAACAACAAGGAATATGATGACAAACTTGAAGAAAATACATATACATACTAGATAAGAAAATGAAAATTAAGCAAAACGTGTTGAAAGCCAAAGTTGAACAAACAATGTTGAAAGTTCAAGTTGAAACGAATAAGGAAACTTAGAGTCGTATAATACTTCTCAGTGTAATATGGTTAACACGTTCTTGATTAGCAAGTTTTGATGATAGACTTATACACACCAGTGCAGAAACCGCAATGCAGAAAAGGCATATATATGTAATTGTAAAAGAAGGAAACAAATATGGAAAGAAATAAAGAAGGAAGAAATAAAAAAGTAGCATTTCAAGTAAAAAAATGAAAGAAACAAAGAAGTTACAATTCAAGTCAAATAAGGAAAGAAGTAAATATAAATAAATTCAAGAAGGAAAAAGATTTGTAATTCCTTTCCTTGTAGAAGTTGAAGGCAAATCAAACCTATAAAAGGATCAAGAAGTTGAAGGAAAAAAGCGTCTTTGCATAAACACAAATCGAGAGAATTTATCAGCAAAGTAAGAACAATAGTTATTGCATATAAACGAAATATATCATCTTGAGAGCAGTATTTAATGGGAAAAAAATGCAGGCCTTTGTCGCAGCAATGTAAGGACCAGGTTCACCTCAATCACAACGACGTAAGGAACAGGTCCACGTATCTGTTCCACTCAGAACTATTGAATGTTGAAGTCTGATTAATTAAAGTGTAGGGTTATTAGTCTTTTTTTATTTGTTCTAGGTTTATTATTGAGTTGTAATAATTCCTAGATTGTGTAACAAGAAATGGGTTTTAACGTCTTGGGAGAGAGGTTGTGAGAATTATAAACAAGAAGTGTTTATTCCCATTTCTTAAATATATTTTTTTAATATAAATTACACGTAAAAAAGAAAACACAATACTTAAAAGTATATCAATTATAGATGTCCAAATATAAGAAAATAAACTAAATCATAATGAAAATAACTAAAAAGGGACAGAAGCGGTTAACTCCAACTTAATTCTAAACTCACACGCATGCGCACGCGCGCACACGCACACACACGCACGCACACATTTTTCAAAATTGGAAATCAAACCAAGAATCTAAAAAAACAATCCAAATTAGAATTCGGTTTGATTTTATCCAAATAGTGCACACCCCTAATTACATTTACATACCATATAGATTCTTATACTATCCCACAAACAATGTTTGCTCCATTATCACCTCTAAACAACATAAAAAGTAGAGGGAGCAGGCAGCCCATAGAACATTTAGTACAACGGTATATTACTGCACTCTCCTTCTATATTTCAATACAAAACATCCACACCTTTTCCCAACATCAACCATGCAGTCCCAACATGTTGGGGAATGAGAAAACATGAAGATTGTAGTTTTGATGGATGACAAAGAGTTGTAGTTTTGATCACTAACAAAGAGTCTTGATGTGTAACAAATCATTATTTATCATCATCAAAAAGGGGGGAAAATGTTGGAAAGTAGGAGAGCATATAAAGTAGTTTTGATGATTGATAAGTGAAGGCATGGTTCACTACTTGTTGTCGTATGTGTACTCAATCTGCAGATAACCTATACAATTATGATAGATCGCGGAAAAGAGAAACAAAGAATATGATGACATACTGGAAGAAAATACATATACATACAGATATGAAAATGGAAATCAAGCAAAACGTGTGAAATCAAGCAAAACGTGTTGAAAGCCAAAGTTGAACAAACAATGGTCAAAGTTCAAGTTGAAACAAATAAGGAAACTTGAAGTCGTATATTACTGCTCAGTGTAATATGGTTAGCACGTTCTTGATTAGCAAGTTTTGATGATAGACATATACACACCAGTGCAGAAACCACAATGCAGATTAGGCAGATACACATAATTGTAAAAGAAGGAAATAAATATGGAAATAAATAAAGAAGGAAAGAAGTAAAAAAGTGGCAATTCAAGTCAAAAAATGAAAGAAACAAAGAAGTTACCATTCAATTCAAATAAAGAAAGAAGTAAATATTGACAAATTCAAGAAGGAAAAAGATTTGTAATTCCTTTCCTTGTAGAAGTTGAACGCAAACCAAATCTATAAAGGAACAAGAAGTTGAAGGAAAAAAGCGTCTTTGCATGAACACAAATCGATAGAGTTTATCAGCAAAGCAAGAACAATAGCCGTTGCATATTCACGAAATATATCATCTTGAGAGTAGTATTTAATAGAGAAAAAAATGCAGGCCTTCGTCACAACAACGTAAGGACCAGGATCACCTTCATCACAACAACGTAAGGACCAGGTCCACGTATCTGTTCCACTCAGAACTATTGAATGTGGAAGTCTAATCAATTAAAGTCTAGGGTTATTAGTCTTTGTTGATTTGTTCTAGGTTTTTTATTGAGTTATAATAATTCCTAGATCGTGTAATAAGAAGTGGGTTTGAGTTCTTGGGAGTAGAGTATTGAGAGAATTATAACAAGAAGTGGGTTTGACTTCTTGGGAGAGAGGTTGTGAGAATTGTAAACAAGAAGTGGGTTTTGGCTTTTTGGGTGGTTAGAGTTAAGAAGACTTGAGAGTTTTTGTAAACAAGAAGTGAGTTTGACTTCTTGTTGAGTGCGGAGTTTTCGATTATAGTTAATCGAAAAGGACAGAAGTTTAGAGTTAGATTCATTGATTAACTGAGTTGTAAATCTTTAATTAATATAAAACTTCGATGTGGTTTTTCCCTTCCTTGAGTTAGGAAGGTTTCCACGATAAATCTTTGTTTTATTGTGTTGCGACAGAATTACAAGAACCTGGTTCTTGTATCGGGGTAAGATTTTCTTCACAACATATACACATAAAGCAGCCTCAAGTATTTTTTATCATAGCAACCAAATATTGAAATCATCATTACTTGAGCTTTCAAAAATAACACACCCATAATTCTTTACTCGGACTCATGTATAAAGAGGACAAAAATAGAGCAATACCTCTACCTCAAGTTATGAAACTTATCGTTTTAACTTGAAATCTTCAAGAACTTCAACTCCCCTCCACACTTAAACCAAAGAAGAAGATAAAAGTATTTTAATAACCAAGAAAACTGAGTAGTATGTTGCGGAAAAATTCTGCCTTTATACTTATACTTAACCATAAATAATATATTTTCTTTATCTTCCATGGGAAAATTTAGCTAAATCCATAAGTGAGCTCACTTACCTTGTCTTGTAAAGATGAGAGTTTATTCAAGAACCCTAGAAGGAATTTTATGGTTGGTTTTTAAGACTTGAAAGAAAAGGCAGAGAGTGTTGGTGTTAATTCTTAATTTTGCATGTTAGAATGAGCGGAAATATCAGGCAGTATTTATATTGGGATTTCTTGACCCTTAAGAAATCCTTTAGAACCTCCCCTTTTAGCTCCATTTTCAGCCATTAACAGCTCGAAGTAGCTAAGTCATCTACTTGTCTTTTCTTAGTTGGGCGTACTTACATTGCCCCTTGGAAGATTAGGCTATTACGTTTTGGATAAATTAGGTAACTAGTCAAAATTTCTAACTTAATTATTAAAAAAGTCTACACTTAAAAATAAATATTAAAAATGTCAAAATGTCAATATTTTAAAAAATAAAGTGTATCCTAATATAATTCATTTATCTTTCTTTTTATTTCTTAAATTGGGCCTAGTTTTTTACTCTTTTACATGTGAAAGACAAAACAAAAGACTTCATTACGCACTTCTCACTCTCTAAATTTTTTACCCAATTTTATCCTTTTTATTTCTCTCAAGATTTCTTTCATTATTCTGTATCCTCAAGTAATTTAAACCTTGCTTTTTAAAAATCAAAATCCTCCATTTTTCTATGAAATCTTAGAAATCAGTCAAAAGATTTTCAACTTTTGTCGAAGTATTGAGATACAAAAGTATTTTGTATGTTGGATATAGATATGGAAGAAGTACTAAGTGAAGAATTGTCATTATTAAAGTATTAATATTAGGATAATCATTCAAAAAAATTGAATTAGATCTTGAAGAAGTATAAGGCGAAGAAGTACCGTCAATATTTTGAAAGTTGATGAAATTGTAAACAAGAAGTGAGTTTTGACTTCTGGGGTAGTTAGAGTTATGAAGACTTGAGAGCTTTTGTAAACAAGAAGTGAGTTTGACTTCTTGTTGAGTGGGGAGTTCTCAATTATAGTTAATCGAAAAGGGTAGAAGTTTAGAGTTAGATTCATTGATTAACTGAGTTGTAAATCTTGAATTAATATAAAACTTCGGTGTGGTTTTTCTCTTCCTTGAGTTAGGAAGGTTTCCACGATAAATCTTTGTTTTATTGTGTTGCGACAGAATTACAAGAACCTGGTTCTTGTATCGGTGTAAGATTTCTTCAATTGGTATCAGAGCAGGACTTTTCATTAAAAGACTAACATCTTGAAAGGGATCAATGGCTAAACCACCTACACCACCGGAAAGAGCTTCTCAAACTCGATCACCACTGTTTAATGAAAAATTATGGATGGTGGAAGAATCGCAT
This sequence comes from Solanum chmielewskii, assembly GCA_027704785.1. NCBI lineage: Eukaryota > Viridiplantae > Streptophyta > Magnoliopsida > Solanales > Solanaceae > Solanum > Solanum chmielewskii. The sequence continues at coordinate 6,413,035 of JAKWIX010000327.1, forward strand.
GATGGATCATTTACTACGAGAAAATCCAGACCTCTGGGGAGTCGTGTTGGACGGTCCAACCATAAAAAAGATCTTGATATGTGGAATAGGTCTAGATGAATATAATCGAATATCATCATGTCAAGATGCAAAAGCAAAATGGAAAACTTCGTAAAATGCTCATGAAGGAACAACTCAGGTAAAGAAGTCTAAAATAGATAACTTGAACAAACAATACAAACTTTTTCGAATGGCAGAAGGTGAAAGAATCTAAGAGATGCACACTAGGTTCACTGCTATCATTAATGAAATCTACTCACCAGGTGAAATAATTCCCAATGGGAAGGCTGTTAGAAAACTTTTGAGTGTTCTTCCAGAATCTTGGGAGAGCAAAGTAGAAGTCATTACTGAAGCAAGTGATATAGATAAGTTAGTTATGGATTAACTCATTAAAAATCTCATGACCTATGAAGTCAATAAAAAACAAGAAAAGGAAATTGGAGGCAAAAGAAAAGAGAAGAACCTAGTTCTTACAGGCAGAAAACCAGAAAATTTTGAGAACGAAAACAGTGCGTTAATGACCAAAAGGTTCTCAAGAATGTTAAAAAAGGGACAAGTGCTCCATCGAAGGAACTCTCAAAAAATCACTGAAAATCCAATAGATCAAGTATGTCACAAGTGTGGAAGTCCAGATCACCTTGTCAAGTTTTGTCCATTAAAAGCTCTAGAGAAAAAGAGTAATAGTTCGGAAAAAGAAAAGGAAATCAAGAATGATAAGTACATTCCCACAAACAGAAGAATGACCAATCAAGAAGCTGATCCTTCAATGAAAAGGGCCTTTGCCGCTTGGGAGACTTATCAGAAGAAGAATCTGAGGATGGACGATTCGAAAATCAATCACTACTTGCAATAGAACAATCAAATAAATATGATTTTCTTGCACTCCATGCTGAAACAAATTCTGAAGATGATGAAAAACATAACAAACAAAACAAGTTAAGTTTTCATCACATTAAAGTAAACATTGAGTCATATTCTAAAAAGGAACTATAGTCCGTATTGAGTACTCTTATATATGCATATCAATCAATCAATTCTGAAAGACAACAAATGATGGAAATTTATGCATCTTTAAGAGAAGAAAATGATAATATTGAGGAAAACAATCAATTTCTTCAAAATAAATTAAAAGAACAGATTCAGACCTCAAATTTAAGTACAAGGGATAAAACTCTTCTAGTGAACTTCAATTAGCTCTTGAAGAAAAAATAAAATTGTTAACCATAAATTATCAAGCCTTAACATAAAGAAATAGGTTGCTATAAGAAAATCTTGATCATACTAAACTTGATATGGAACGAAATCTTAGATAGACTAGGTCCTCTGAAATTTTAACTCAGATTCAAGAAAGGTAAACCACCAGTCGAAGTGGGATAGGTTTAAAAAAATAAAATAATCTTGTAACATACACTATTCATATGTCTAAAAGTTTATGCACTCATTGTGAAAACTCAGATCATTTAAAGAATCAATATAAAGTTTTATTTGAAGATTTTCAAAAAAATGTTAAGTTCACCAAAAAGGAAAAGACGGATACGGCTCAGAACCTAGTTTCAAATAAAAATGCTCCAGATAAAAGAACTTCGTATTTGCCTTTATAGGCTAGAAAAAATCTTATTCATCCTTTTATCACATAAATGGGCCAAAGCTAATCTGGGTTCCCAAGACTAATCTTTGACTAGTGTTTCAGGTGAAGGTGAGAGGGAAAAGGTCAACTTGGTCCATGAATAGTCCATGCTCCAAACAGGTGTTAAAGATGTTAGAAAATTTCCTCTCGCTCTTTGATTTTCAAGGAGGTAGTTGAGTCCTTGAAAAGAAGAGAAAAAAGAAAGTGACATGATGTCAAAAATCTTTGATGATGCAAATTTAGGGAACATTGCAGATGAACCTGGTTCGCGTCTAACAATCATTGATACACCTGCAACATGAATTACTGTACTAATCTATGGTTCTGGAGATTGGGATAATAATAGAGCAATCGGGACAGTAAGAGTATGGTACACCTTCAGGGGGGACTTCGTTGTGTGAACCTGGTCCTTGTTATTCATTGGAAGGTATTGAAAATGAACAAGGGTTGGTTCTTGACTCAACTTGAGATTCGTTTGATCTGGGAGAATATGATTATGCAACATTCTCATGAAGGCCTTGAATATGAAGAACTTGAGAAAAATCAGTCAAAGCATGGTCTTATCGAAACAAGTTGATGCATTATCATGATTTCCATTAATATTTGGATAGTAAATGAATAATCTTATGCTTGAGTAATTATACAATGAATATCTGCTAACTCAGCCTCGTACTGTAACAGGTACACACTCAAGTCACATCTCAAACAATGTTTAGAAAGTCTGTGGTTGTTATCTCTACTCTTTGCTAACACCATTAAGTAAACTATGGATAAACACAAAAAGGGGGAACCTGGTTTCTCTGTAATACCCAGGTATGTACCATCCTTTTTCAATGCATGAATTTCCTGAGTTTGGGTCAAACATAAGCACTAATGAACCTGGTCGATCATCAAAAATTCAACTTTCTTAAAAATCACCGGGAACCCTCTTTGACAATAACCATTGTTCAATCTCAAACTGCTCCAATGATGAAAAGCACAGTATTGAAGTCACTCATGCTTTAATTTAGGGGGAACCTTGCATTACCACCCACATCTAATCCAGGTTCACAAACTCCAAATTGATATTTCATCCATTCCAAGTGTATAACCTGTCTATCTCTCAGGGGGAACAATTCTCACAGAAATAAATTGTTACTTGTTTTTATTATCGATAAACGCATCTCTTTGTGCACCAAAATGTGGTGAATATCTTACTTGGAGTTGGTAGTCCTTCAAAATGTCATCAAGAAAAAGGCTAGTTGTTGGCATCCTTTGAATGGGAGCAACGTCGCGGCGGCTCAATTAAAAAAAAAGAACTTTCAAAAATAATAAAAGGTTTAAAAAAAAGGTTAAAAGGGGTGAAAAGGGGTAAAGAGATTAAAGAGATTAATGGGGATTAAAGGGAAAAGGGAGTCGCCACCTAATTTTTAGGAAAACTAGGAAACCAATTAACTAATTAACTTAAAATAGAGTCTACGAAACGAATTTGATTCTAGGTAAGGGGTTCAGGTTATTCTGAAGGGAAGGGGTTAGGCACCCTTCGAAATCCACAATTGTGGTTCCCGACTGAGTTCATTTTTTCAAATTGAGGAGATAACAATAAAATACCAGTAATATAATATACAATAAACAATAATAATAAAATAAAACAACAACATGAGAAACGGCCTAAGGCTTGCCTAGCATCGATATCATAAAAATAATAAATTGTAAAATATAATTCGAACTCCTTGCGAATAACTTCAATGAAACAAGTCTTGGGTACCTGTAAACACACTTAGTAAAAGTGTTAGTAATGAATAAAATTGAATATATGAAATAATAATTTAAAAATTAAAATTCGTCTTACTAACATGGGAGGCCTTAGAAATCGACGGTAATTTCTTCATCGGCCTATTTAACAAATATATTTAATATAACCTGAACGTCAACAAAACATAACAAACTTATCCCAAGAGAATATGGAAAACAACAACCAAACTAAAACAATATAATTAGAAATGGAAACAACAATAACGTAATATATAAAAATTAAAAATAACATTAAAATAGAATAATAACAAAACCATGAGAAGTTAAGATAGCATATAGTTGACTAACAATTTCAAAATAATAATAATAATAAATAAATAAACATCAAACCGTAAAATAATGCTAATATTAAAACTACAATAAACACAAATATTAATTGACTTTTAGAACTACATTAAACTAAAAAAAACCAAGCTACATATAATAAACAGAAAACATAAAAGAGCTAGGAATCAAATAAAACAAGGCTAAGAAAAAAATTTACCTGGTTCTGGGCAGCGAACCGAAACTACGAGTTTGAAGGAGACGACTCCACCTCCTCAACTCGAAAAACCACAACAAACACTTTAAAATTTTGAACTATGGAACCAAGAAATTCTCAAAATTTTATGGGTACTCTTTGGTCTTCCCCTCCAAAATCCTCCTCTAAAAATAGTGAATGAAGTGGATTTATATAGAAACCAAAAAATCCTCAAAAAGGCTGAAATACCGATGTGGGACTATTGCAAAATTGAAAATTGTTTGAGAAACGATGTGGGAAAGACAGATTTTTTTTTGGACTCAAGAAGTGTGTTTGACTTCTTGGGAGTAGAGTATTGAGAGAATTGTAACAAGAAGTGAGTTTGACTTCTTGGGAGAGAGGTTGTGAGAATTGTAAACAAGAAGTGGGTTCTGACTTTTTGGGTGGTTAGAGTTAAGAACACTTGAGAGTTTTTGTAAACAAGAAGCGAGTTTGACTTCTTGATTAGTAGGAAGTTTTTTATTATAGTTAATCGAAAAGGGCAGAAGTTTAGAGTTAGATTCATTGATTAACTGAGTAGTAAATCTTTAATTAATATAAAACTTCGATGTGGTTTTTCCCTTCCTTGAGTTAGGAAGGTTTCCACGATAAATCTTTGTTTTATTGTGTTGCGACAGAATTAATAGAACCTAGTTCTTGTATCGGGGTAAGGTTTTCTTCACAACATATACACATAAAACAGCCTCAAGTATTTTTTATCATAGCAACCAAATATTGAAATCATCATTACTTGAGCTTTCAAAAATAACACACCCATAATTCTTTACTCGGACTCATGTATAAGGAGGACAAAAATAGAGCAATATCTCTACCTCAAGTTATGCAACTTATCGTTTTAACTTGAAATCTTCAAGAACATCAACTCCCCTCCACACTTAAACCAAAGAAGAAGATAAAAGTATTTTAATAACCAAGAAAACTGAGTAGTGTGTTGCGGAAACATTCTGTCTTTCTGCTTATACTTAAGCATAAATAATATGTTTTCCTTATGTTCCATAGGAAAATTAAGCTAAATCCATAAGTGAGCTCACTTACCTTGTCTTGTAAAGATGACAGTTTCTTCAAGAACCCTAGAAGGAATTTTATGGTTGTTGTTTAAGACTTGAAAGAAAAGGCAGAGAGGGTTGGTGTTAATTCTTCATTTTGCATGTTAGAATGAGCAGAAATATCAGGCAGTATTTATTTTATATTGGGATTTCTTGACCCTTAAGAAATCCTTTAGAGCCTCCCCTTTTATCTCTATTTTCAGCCATTAACAGCTCAAAGTAAGTAATTCATCTACATGTCTTTTCATAGTTGGGCGTACTTAAATTGCCCCTTGGCAGATTAGGCTATTACGTTTTGGATAAATTAGCTATCTAGTCAAACTTCCTAACTTAATGATAAAAAACGTCTACACTTTAAAATAATTATTAAAAATGTCAAAATGTCAATATTTTAAAAAATAAAGTGTATCCTAATATAATTCAGTTATCTTTCTTTTTATTTCTGAAATTGGGCCTACTTTTTGACTCTTTTACATGTGAAAGACATAATAAAAGACTTCACTACCCACTTTTCACTCTCTAATTTTTTAATCCAAATTTCATCCTTCTTCTTGCGCTCAAGATTTCTTTCATTATTTCGTATCCTCAAGTAATTAAACCTTGCTTTTAAGAAAAAAATCAAAATCCTCCAGTTTCCTAAGAAATCTTAGAAATCAATCAAAAGATTTTCAACTTTTGTCGAAGTATTGAGATACAAAAATATTTTGTATGTTAATATAGATATGGAAGAAGTACCAAGTGAAGAAGTGTCATCATTAAAGTGTCAATATTAGGATAATCATTGAAAAGTATTAAATTAGATCTGGAAGAAGTATCAGGAGAAGAAGTACCGTCAATATTTTGAAAGTTAATGAAATTGTTGAAGATCAAGATGAAAAAAAACTTTATGGCATGTTGCATTTCGTATCTAAACTATAAACTGGTATTTTTTTTACTGTTTTTATTGTCTGTTGCATTTTGTATTCATTCTAACTATATGTCAATAAGTTTCATTTTTTTGTGCTCACTTTGTATTTCAATATCACTTTGTTTGCCAACAAATTTTGTATTTCTTTTTTTAGTATGTATTCATTCTAAAATCTTCTTCACTACAAGCAAAAATCTAAAATCAATCGACTTCAATTCGACATAGATTGAGTATTTTCCATGGAGTGCTAAAAATAAATGGGAATTTGATCAGGAATAAGGGAGATAAAAGTCACGTTGATTGTGGAACCAAACACGTAATAGGAAAGAGATTTTGCAAATTTTAATTCCAAAAATAAAGATTGAAAGAGTGTAAGAGTAGTGAAAAAGAACTAGGCTAATTCTGGTAACTTTGTTGGTTTAAATTTAAAAGTTAACTTATATGAAATATTATTTCCTATGGTTTTTCTGCATTATGTTATTAACTAATTTTTAAATTAAACAAATGACAAGAATACATAAATCAATAATATAACAAACTGAAATATTGACATCTTTAATAACTATTGAAATTGTGGCTATGAGGTCTCATTAAATGTTAAAATATTGTTTTTTTAAAAAATTTCTCTTATTTTCAAAGAATAGATAATAAAAATATATATTGTAGTAGTTTCCCATATTTTAGAAGAATAGATAATAACAATATAATTTTGTAATGAGACTTTTAAGGAATTGTTCCTTTTTAAAATAATTCTCTCCCCTAAATTTCTCCTTTTTGTTCTTTAACAATTTATCACGCCCCGAGCCTACACCCTGGACGTGGCTGACACCCAATGACCATTGTTGGCCATGAGCGAACCCTTGGTCTGACTTACTTAACTTAGGGGAAGACTTAACTCAATCATGAAGCAAGAAACATTCTCAAAAGAATTACTTAAAATGAAATAGCTTGGCCAAATTGACACTCATATTAAAATATTGTAAATAATGAGAGACTCAAAACTAAAATGTTTGACTGTCTATCTGTCTATGAAGCCTCTATAATACTAAGATGGATGTTGGGATAGACCCCATATTATCCTATAAAAGAAGTAATGAAAAGCATGTAAATATGTCCTCCAAAATGCAAGGAGGCTCACCACTGACTTCGAGTGCTTAGTTGGATCAACAAGGCACTAGGTGATGTTGATCCTGGTTACCTGCATCTATATCATAAGACGATGCAGGTCAACTGGCATCAGTACATTGAATTTATGAGTATGCGAGTTGGAATGCTAAACAATAACTTAAGCTCGAAAATAATAAAAAGAAACACTTACCTTAGTTCTGCTCAACTCATGAAATACTGAACTTAAATCAAGCAATAATGACACACGCAATATATATAAAGCTTGTAAAACACTTTAAACAACTCAGTTCGTTTAACAAAATGCAATAACAAACTCAACTTTACTTATTTATGAAAGTAATATAGTTTCTATGGGAGATTCTCTAATCGACAACCATCACTATGAGCCTAAGTGATGGTAAAACGTCTTACCTCACGTTGCAAAAGGACCGTCCTATATATACCTTGCTGTTATTATAGAACCTGAACTACTAAGTGGGTCCACTAGTCCATGCAAAAAAGCACTAAGGATTCATCTAAATAGTATGACCCTTCTTCTGTCCATGTTGGCTACATGGTTTATTGGGGGCTTGGGTTAATAAGAACTCGCATCCCCATATCGGTGCTCAATACTACTCCCAAAATACTTAGCTCATACGTTTTTAAAACAACTTTTTCTCTGGTTTGAGGTAATTTCTCAAACTTAGCTTTAAAAGCTCTCTTGGAACTCATCCTTTCCTCTTTACTAAAAATAGCCAAGGGCTTCCTTTCTTGCTCAAAATGTGAAAACATTTGTAACTCTTAGGGAATACTTAGTTCCCTTATAAACTTAAAGAAATGAACTAACTCTTTACTCTTTTCTTAAATTAAAACTTGAGCCTTAAAATAAAGTTAAAACGTTCGTTAAAGACTGTTGAAAACTTCTAAGAATTTACTTTGACTTGCTTCTTAACTTTTAAACTTGACTCTTAACTTCTTTGACTTTGACCTTAACTTTTCTTGAATTGGATTATGGGTTAAAGGTTCATCATTTCATGTTTATGGATGATTTCATGATGTTTAGTTCTACTTTAGAGTGTTGGAATCACCTAAGAAATGTGGGTACATCACTTAGAAACTAGTACGAAAGAGTGGAGAATGAATGGGGTGAACTGGCGTCCTTGGCGCTCTGAGAGGCGTGGGGCACCAGGCCCCAGACTTCAAAGGCCAAGTTGGGGCTCTCTAGCTGGTGCGCCGCCCCAAGTCCCTACGGACAAAGACTGTCTTGTGGGGCTATGGAGGCGTGTCACCCCTGGGCTCTAAGGACAGGCATTTCGACTTTTCTTCTCTGTTTTTAATCTTTAAACCCTCTAAAACTCTATGGTGATTTCCCCCAAACACTTAGAATCACTAATACCCTCAATACACAATAGATTAGACTAAAAAACAACCAGGAAACAAGAATTAAATCAACTCTAGGCATGCAACAACTCAACCAACAAGTATTCAACAATATTCTTTCACAATTTCACTTTTCATCTTTCAATCTACTAAAAATTGCTAAATTAATAAAGTTGGCGTGTGGGTTAACTAACCAAACATGAAAAGATCTCACATACCTTGATAGGGATCACCCCTGACGAATTCCACTCGCAAAACCTTAGCGTTCTTGACGAATCCTTGATTTTTTTTTCTACCTTTTCATTCTTCTCTTCTCTTTTTTGCAAGCCCTAAGCATAAAATAACTTTTCAAATCTGAACTAAAACTTATTCTTACCCCAAATAAATTCCTAAAATGAAATAGGAAATAAATAGGTGAAAAAACTAGTTCTCCCTTACTTAAATTCGAAATTGGACTTTCCTTATTTCAACAGCCTAAATTTCGATAGGCATATCTCCCTCATACGATATCAAAAATGCACAAAGTTGGCGGTGTTGGAAAGATCTCTCCAAGGGGTTTCCAACCTAATCAAGAACTGACTATAATTCATCCTGACCTAGAATTTTTGACCGTTTGAAAATAACCAAAAATGCACTTTCTTAACTTAAGGAAATTTTCTAGATTTCTCCTTTTCTTGCCAAAGTGATAAATTTTAGTTTCTTAGCTTATTCTTGGATATTACGAGCTATGATGTTACAAAATTGTATTCTTTCAATTAAGACAAATAATAAAACCTAAATAAGGTACATAATAAATTGAAATTTTTACATTTTTACTAATTACTGAAATAGTTGACATTGTTATTTCTTACTTAATTTGGGCCTCAAATGAGTCCATTAACATGGCCTAAATCCGACCCATTAGCCTTGAGTCCTTTAACTAGATCCATATAGCTCAAGTAGGTGATGCACCTAGTAACTTAATTAAACCAAGCAGGCAGCTCAATATTTTATTCCACTATGTAAATCTGAATCTCTTTTGCTCTAACTTAAACTTTGAACTTTAAGCTCGATTACCATCTTGCTATCTTGATTTTCAATATTTCAATCAAACTAAACTTGGCAGTAAGCCTATTGAAACGTGTAAGGGCATCACAACACCTTCCGATCTAATTCAAATCATCACTGCTCAATTAAGTACCTTGGTCTCTCACCTAGATGATCGGGCTATGTTGAGTGTCAAGTGAATAGAACCACTATATGCATAACACATGGTATTATAAATTTGGACTTCTAAATTTAAATCGAACAGATGTCATTTATCTAAATATGCACTTGAAAAAATTTGAACAAAAGATGTGGACATGTGGTGAGGAGTATAATATTTGTGTAATCAAAATTTATATGACACCATTGGAATTTTAAAATTTAAAGTTTTAAATTTTGTTCATGAATTTAAACATAGATGCTGTAAAATTTTAGAAACAAAATTTAAGTATTTAAAAAGTATGTCGTAATTACTATTAATCAAAATAATTATACAACATGAAATAGTTTCTAAAAATATATATAAAATATCTGGATCAACAATAACATGATTGACCTCTTGTAAAACATAAAATAATTACATAAATTCAGACGGAGATAGTAATTGTTACGATAGTTCTAGCTAAGCTAGCAACTAGCTACTTTAAATATTATAATATATAATGAAATTAATGAAAAAGATCCTGAATAAATTGCACATTCTCCAAGGACTTCACAGAATTAGGATCACATTTTTCAAGGACTTCATCGAATTAGAAGGCACACAAGTGGGTATACCAAGAGAAATATCGATAAACGACGAGCTACTTCTTCTATCAACAAAATCAGTTTTGATTTCCAAAAAGATTCCCACGTGAGGGCGATGAACCTCGCCAAATGATCTTATGGATCAGTCGTTCCATCTTTTAGATTCCATTGGGCAATATGTATCCCGCTTGTTATAGTTCGTAGTGAACCTCTGTAAAATAAGGAGGATCCTAGGGTGGGTAAGCATTTCACATTCTTTGTGAATGGTACCTTTTAGTAAGCAGGTCTCTTTAAGCACTTTCAAAAGAAAAGAGAGAATCCAGTTTAGCATCTGAGCGAAGAAACTCCAATAAGAGCCAAACTAGAACTGATATTATAATATACAAGAAATTTATTTTCTTCCAAATCGGAGTATATTTCAAAATGTATCCACTTGATTATGATTACTAAGATATTCGTTAACGTGAAAAATTTGCTAAATATATACATGCATGATAAGACAATAATATGGATTGTATTTCTTCAGTTTTACGCTTTAAGCAAGAAATATTCTTAGTGGATGCAAGACTTGAGACCCCAGAATATGTGTGCAAGATGAGCAAATGGATCGTAACACTTATCCACTTAATATAAAATCAAGCTTCTTAAGTTTACTTGATGTAAAGGGATTAGAGTATGTCTCTTTGTTTGCAACATTCAATTGCTCCATCGAACATTTCCTCGAGGCCATACTTGTAGTTGAATCCAGTCTCCAAAAGTCTTTTTGATGAAATGCTAGACCGTTTAACGTCTTCTATACTTTTGCATGTGTACCTACAAATATTGAACAACACATAAATTATTTCCGTCCATTGTAAATAGTTTTTTTTTGAATAAACAACTTTCATTTTTATATCAAAAATACGAATTACAAAGCCAAACAAGGCTGTCCCTTATTTCTTATCAATACCAAATCATAAAGTGGGAAACAAAACTCAATATAACCTTTTACAAAAGAGACTATTTGCATCAATAACAAACAATACTTTTAGTACCTCATGGTTGAACAAAATGTCTTGAGAATGTTCATTTAATGAAGTCATGTTATTTGGAGGTCCACCTTTATGACATACCTTTTATAGTATACCATCTTAGTACCTCATAATTAATAGGATAAAATGGTAAAGTCACTATGTCAATATTGTTTTTTTAGTAGATGTGTCAATTCAAAAGTGGGATAGTAATTAGCTAGGGACAGAAGGAGTATGTTATCAATTATACTCCTTTCTTCTTTAAAAGCTTATTTTGAAGGAATAATTATTGAAATAATGGCACATTTAATCCTATTTGTGAGTATCTTGGTGATTTTATGAAATGTGGCACAACAAGCTAGAATTTAGGCTTAAGTAAACTCCTTGATTAATGAGCATTTCTGAGTGTAGGTTAGGTACGAGCCTCTTATGTATCTCTTTTGAATTTAGGCATGTCATCACCTTAACTGAAGATCCCATGAGGTTAGTGAATACTGAAATTCATGCTCAAGTTGCATTGGGTTAGTTAGTTCAATGCTTCAACCTGTCAATAACTCCTATGTTTCTATCACTATTACAATAGAATTATTTTGACCTCAGATAATAGATTGAAATCACTGGAGAATAGCCAAGGTTTTTGATTATTCCAACTCAAGAATACAAGTCATTCCATAAGGAACATCTATTGAGAGCTTCATTTATGCCATATGCTATAGTAACAAAGGTAACAAATCAACTTGAGGGATTCTCCACTTTAGAATGTATGAACTATTCACTAACAAGTGATTGCAGAACTTGTGGGGAAAAAGCTTGGCAGCAACTTTGGCATCCATATTTATGGAAATTAACAACGACAAATGTGAAAGTTGACAGCCACATTTGCAAAAATTGGTGATGAAATTTTGGTAGAGTTTTGGTGGAGTTAGACCCCCAACATTTTCTGTGTTGTCACATTTTTTACACTAATAATGTAATCAAGAGGTTCAATACGCTATAAATAGAGTAGTAATTAAATATTTGAAGATACACCAAACTAGAGAAAGCAATAGAGAATAATTCACAAATTATTCTTAGTTTGTGAGAGAATAATGTGAAAGTAATATTATTGTGAGTTATAAGAAATAAAAGAGTGTTGTTCTTATAAAAAAGTAGATAGTCTTTCGACACTACCAAGTTTTCATCAATATAATTGTATTATTTTCTCGTGTGTCATATTCACACATATTAATATTTGGTGTCGTTGTTACTCTCTTGTTATTGCTATTTAGTGTGGACTTTGTCCCGGGTTTGATTATCATTTCCAACAACGTGATATCAGAGTCATGATAAATAATAGTTGTTGTCCTTTCAGTAGCCCCGTCTCAAAAGAGAAAATTATGAAAAATGGTTTCTACGAATGAAATCCATTATTGGCTCTCAAGATTTTTTTGGGACATTATAGAAAAGGATATGCAAAACCTGTTAATGAGAAAACATTGTCCTCAAATGAAAGGAGGTCTTGTTAAAGACAAAAAAAGAAAGTTTAAACGGCTCTCACTCCCATCCATCAGTGTTTGGATGATGGAATGTTTGAGAAGGTGGTTCATGCAACCACCTCAAAAGAAGCTTCAGAGAGATTAAAAAATATCTCTCCAAAGAGTTGATGAAATAAGAAAGATAAAAATTCAAACTCTAAGGACTGACTTAAAAGTTTAATAAATAAAAAGAATATGAATTCATTTCGGATTTTTGTTCAAGATTGATAGTTGTTATTAATATCCTAAGAAGAATCAGGGAGGAAGTAGATGTGTGTGTCGCATAAAAGATCCTTCATTTTCTAACACCTAAATTTAATTACGTGTTGTGTGCTATTTATGACTCTAAAGATTTCGATTCTATGGTGGTAAATCAATTGTAAGGTGCTTCACAAGCCCACAAAAAAAAGATGAAAAAATAACAAGAGTCACTAGAGCAACTTCTTAAAACTCATGAATTCTTTAAAGGATTTGAACGTGAAAAAAGTTACAAAGGAAATGGATAATGAAGAGGTCGTGGAAGAGGAAGAAGTTATATCAACAAATTGAACAATGAAGATAAAAATCACTACTCACTCAAAGGTCATGGTCATGGTCAATGAGGAGGTAAAGGACGTGGAGCCTATCAAGGTACCAATGAAATGAGGTATGAAAAATATAAAATTGAGTGTCATAACTGTCATAAAATTGGAGATTACTCTTGGAAATATCATAGTAATGTTGAAGCAAAACCTAATCTTGTTGACAACAACAAAGACGAAGATGAGTCAACATTGTTATTGAAACTCACAGAAGAAGATAAAGATGATTGCAGTTCTTTGTATCTTTACAATGGAGCAAGCAATCATATGTGTGTCCACAAAGACAATTTTGTGGATATCAAAAAGATGTCGAAAGGTAATATGGCTTTTGAAGATACCTCAAAGATCCAAATTGAAGGAAAATGTATGATTCTAATATCATGTAAAGATGGTGGTCACATATTGTTAACAATGTTTAATATGTATCAAAATTGAAAAGTAATATTTTTGATTTTGGATCAACATTTTGAAAAAGGATATGATATTCAATGGAAAATATGCATCTTTGACTTAGAGATTCAAGTAATAACTTAATTAATTAAGTGAAAATGGCAAAGAATAGGTTGTTCCTTTTGAATATTAAGATCATCGATGCAAAGTGTTTGAAATTTAATGCAATTGTCAATAAAATCTATGGTATATTCTTTTCACTACGAGATAGTATTAACAGACTGAAATACTGAGTTGAAAAGACACTCCTTAAGGTAACTTTTCCTTAAAAATATTTTATTTTTTACATTTTATAACTTTGTCAAATACAGGCATTGTTTCAAAATCAACATCTTGTCATATGTCCTTTTAAGAAGGACTTTCTATAACATTCAATTTATTAAAGAAATTACCTATGACCATAGTTTTATAGGTCCAATAAGGACAATATGACCCAAAATGTTTGTTTTACAACACAAACATAAAATTTCACTTTTCACCAATATTCATATCTATACAAATGATTTATTTTAATAGACATATCTTTTCATGAAAAATCACAATATTTTAAGTGACACTTTTTCATCAAAGAATACAATTCTTTTGAACTAGTAACATATTTTGTTGTTTTATACTAGTCATATCATATATATTAGTAAAGACAGACTCAACAACCAAAATATCAAATATACTCCAACAATTTTGTGGGTCAAACATAGTACAAGAATGTCATTATATTTCATATTTTGTACTTTCAAATTTTAATTAGATAGTAAGTCTAATTTTGTCTTTATCACAAGTAAAGAACCCCCCACATTTTAAATATATTCTAATAAATATTTTTCAAGTTTTTGAAATTAATTTTCACATATTTTTTTGTGCTTTTAAATTGTATACCATCAAATACACATTGGCAACATGAAGCCTTCTTTTGGAGATTTTTAATCCACAGAAATATTCATTACAAGCACAAAAATCACTAGTTTTATGTCACTGGTGTTTTTTTCCCTTTATGTCACAATTAGACATACTACTTAGTATTGAGAATACTAATAATAAAGATTCAATCTTTATTCAAGTTGTTTCTAGTTTATCGATGAAATTTTTATATTATTCTAATCGTTAACCGAATAAACCTCGAATTCTAATGAAGTTTTTATATTATTCTAATCAATTTCACATTCAGACAGAGTAGTAAATCAAACTCCAGAAACCTCAAATACAATACTGTTTCTAATTAGCGAAGAAGATTTTATCTTTTTCGAATCATTTAGCCTTAATATTCCTGACGAAGATTCTTTACTCTTCAAATCAGAATATTCATTCAAATAGAGAGTTAAACAAATTGGTGAAGTTTCTATATTCTTCGAACCAATGCACAATTTGATTTTTTCACAAAGTTATTATATTATTCATACCAATGGAGTAAAAAAATAGAAAAATTTAAACACCAAAAGTAAAACACAATCAAATTTCACATGGAGTAGAAAACTACAAAAGTTTGTTTTTTCTCTCCTCTGAAGAGAATACATATTAATAATAATAAAGATGTATTATGAGATCATCATATAATGACAATCTAACCTAACATTGATGAAATAAATCTTATAAACTATAGAAAAATAATAATCAAGGGAAACAAAAATAGAACCTGATTTTTTCTCTCATTGAATCATATTCTATCTTTCAGCAACGATTCCATGCAAGTCACTTTTCTTGCAAATTATTTCTTTCTTTCCCAATTTTCATCATATTTTAATTTTCCTCAAAAGACATTGGATTTCAACATGAAACAAAACTCATGTTCAAATATTGTTAGGAGACAACATAGGTTTATTAAAGTTCTCATATTAGTCTTTATACACAATAAATTTCTCATTGAAAAGAAAACTGAAGGGGTGCAATACTTGAATGCACTTGGGAAAATAAAGTTAATATTACCCATCCAAAAAAAACTTAATACCGAAAATATACTCGAACATATTAAAGTAGTACTAATTCATCTCAAATCTTCTTTATCATATGATAAAATAATTTTCCTCTTCTTCTTTCCAACAAAAAAATACATAAAATATAAGTATTTTCTTACCGCAGAAAATACCATCAATAATAAATTTCTTAAGCTTGTTATCTCATGTATTAAGATTAACAAACCAAAAAAAATAAAAGAATGAAAAGAAAAACATGAAGAACTATCCGAGTCCACAGAATTCACTATTTCTCCTTATGAAATTTAATTCCCTAAAGTACCCAAGGTTGCAGATAAATTTCTCACAAGATACAACGGATTAACCATTAAAGAAGTAACAGTTGCTTAAACTTCAATAATTTCAACGAACTCAAATGACAGCAACAAATCACACAGACACGATCGATCGATTTTATTTTATAAGAAATGTATGCAATAGGAGGAAAGAATTTGATGCACAAAACGAGAGAAGATCTCTCTATTTATAGCCAACAAAAGGTAAATGTCACAACTCTTTGGAAATAAGACAACCTTTCAGAAAAAGGCACAACCCTTTAGAAAAGACAGAATTTTTCATAAAGGTCACAACCTTTGGACAAAGTCACAACTCTTTAACACTTTGTTTGGGTCATTGTTACCCATTGTTTCATAATATATTGTATTGCATTGTACTCTATTGTACTGTATTGTATGGTAGATACAATGTTTGGTTAGATTGTATTGTTTGTTGTAACATTTTAATTGTTTGGTTTGATTGTATCGTACTGTATTGTAATTTATAAATTTACTTAAATATTCTTAATTATTCTAGGGTAGGAGGTTTGACTAGATTTAAATAATTAAGGTAAAGGGTAAAATAGTATTTTGAAATATTATGTAAAGATATAATTGGAAAAACAAATTAAGTAATAATGGAAACACACCAAATTGGTTGTTCCATAAAATAGGGTTTCCACTGTTATGTAACAACGAAATTTAACAATACAGTACAATCCATTTTAAGTAACAATCAAAACAAACATTGTAGGTATATTAACAATACAATACAATAAAATGCAATACAATGACTAACAATGATCCAAACATAGTGTAAGAGAGTCGCAACCCTTCATTTCTTGTTCACACCTTTAGACACAACATCATGTTCTATTAGGCTACTCAAAATTAAGAAACTTAGTATTTTAGAATAGCTATTACGATTCATATTTTAAATTGTTTGACTCTCAAGAAACGAAATGTGTCACATAAATATTTTGACTTCATATTTCACTTTTCTTCTTTCCTCTTTTTGTTTGAAAAGGAAAAACAAATAAAAACAGTCAACCAATTAAAGTTAAGGCAAGATGCTGTACTTACTCAGTAATTTGTTTTTGAAATTCAGGATATCTTGTTAAAAGAAACTCAGTTAGCTTTTCCCCTGTTATTTCAACAGCTGAGCAAATATATCTTCCTTTTGCATTAGGATTTTCAAAAAGGAAAATGTGAGCATTTGTCACATCATCTACATGTACAAAAGGTTCAATTGGAGGATAACTCATACTAAAATTTTGATGACCTGCACAAAAAATTTTAATTACAGTTAAGTAGAACATATATATTATATACGTTGAGAAAATGAAAAGTTATGATATTTTAAGACGTAGCAAGAATCATTTTCATCGATGAACGAACAGAGCCAGGAATTTGAGGAGTAACAAAAGGTACCATGTATCCAAGTTGGAATTACAGTCACAAGATCAATACCATTTTTTTCAGCAAATTCAAGAGCTGCTTTTTCTGTTTATGTCTTACTAATCGCGTAACAACTTGCAAAAGGCTTCAATGTTCTCATAACATCTACATCTGTCCACGAGCATTCATCAATTATGACGTTGGAACTTCCAGTACCCACAACCGTTGATGCACTACAAGTGTATACAACGCGTTTAACTGTTTTTGAATCGAGATATGCCTGTAAAATACCTATTGTCCCATTAATTGATCTTGGTGTTATTCTTTCTTCTGTTTCTTTGTCTTCAAAATCAATTGGATGTGCAACATGAAATACACCAATGCAGCCTTCAATTTGGTGCATTGAAACTTTGTGGTTTGTGTAGATCAACATTAAAAATATTTAATCTTTCTTGTGCACCTGGGAGATTTCTGAGGTAGCTCACATCCTTCTTGCCATTTACAATCAATGATAGTTAGGCTAAAAAGATATATAATTTTAACTGGACAACAATGACATAAATTAGTTATACTCTGTTCAGTATATTTCTTCATCAACCATCATTGAAGTGTGAAAAGGTATATCTCAATTATTTTTTTCCTTTAGTTTAATTTTTTCTAATCATGTGTTTGAAATACTTGAATATCTTAATAAGTTTTATTTTAAAAGCTATTTTATTTATTTGAGTATTGATCAACTATTTTGGTGTATTTTGGATGATTTTTAATAAGTTTGATATACTTGACTACTATTCCAGTTTGGAGTTCGATGAGTTTGGAGAAAGATTTTTTTAGAGTATCCAAAACAAGTTTGGCACCTCAAAATCAACTACGTCGAGATGAAAATGTCAAGCAAATAGATGACTAGCAAGGTTTATATTTTTACTTGTCCTAATGTATGAACACTCTTGGCAATAATTCTGACACCGTCACTGTCTGTTCTAATTTATGTGGAGGTACTATTAAAAAAAATTAGTATTTCAAAAAAAAATGTTTTATATTTGACGGTAAATTTTGCATATATCTTTTAAATATTTTTAAGGAAAAATGCACAAGAACCCCCTCAACCTATGCCCGAAATTTCAGAGACACTTATATTATACTAAGGTCATATTACGCCCCTGAACTTATTTTATAAGTAATTTTCTACCCCTTTTAGTCTACGTGGCACTAGTTTGAAAAAAAAGTCAACCATCGTTGGGCCCACAAGATAGTGTCACGTAGGTCGAAAAGGGGTAAAAAATTATTAATAAAATAAGTTCAAGGGGGTAATAGGACCTTAGTATAGTATAAGTGTGTCTCTGAGATTTCGGGCATAGGTTGAGGGGGTACTTGTGCATTATCCCTATTTTTAATTATTGATTATTGTGACTTTTATTCTTATTTGGGGAAAATGCACCCTAGACTATGATTGAAATTTCAGAGACACGCCTTAACTAAATAAGGTCCTATTATTCTTCTAAACTTATTTATTTTGTAATTTTGTACACCTTTTGTTTTACGAGACACACTCCGTGACTCCACGCAATTGATGGCGTGAGAGATATTTAGATGCCACATAAGACAAAAAGGTGCACAAAATTACAAAAAAAAATAAGTTTAGGGGGTAATAGGACCTTAGTTAGTTAAGGTGTGTCTCTGAGATTTCGGTCATAGTCTAAAGGTACTTGTGCATTTACCCTTATTATTTTAAAAAATAGTTTACAAATATACAAATTTCATTTCTTAAAAAATAAAAAAAAATTATAAACAAATTTTTGATCAAGCTTAATTAACACTTGAAAAATAATATGTATCACATAGATTGAGACAAATGACACAAATAGATGTTGGTAGTAGTTCTTTCTCCAAAAATAAATTAGCTTACCTACAAGACGAGGACACCTTTGATGAAAGTGAAGAATAGGATATGTTGAATTATTGTTTTGTAAATGCAGCTAGGGATGCAGATATTTCTCCTAGGCAACAATGAAACAAAAAAAAAAGAAGCTTGGAAGAAAAAATAGTTGGGACGGTAAGATGACTAAGGAGTTTCTTCCAAGGCACCTACCGATGCGATTGATAAAGCAGAATCACATGACAGTGTCAACAACTTTACGAGATCCAATAAATCTAAGAAGATTTGATGAACTATCAAATATTATTAGACAGATTTGAAGCAGAAGACAAGAGAAAAACACTCCAAGTTACTTTAGAAGGGTAATCTATCTTTTTTAGTTCATACTTTTGTAACATTAAGTTTGAGTTTAATCACTCAAATCTCATCATGGCTTTATACTTTTGTACTACTTAAGCATTCTCATTTGTAATATCATCATACATTGTATTATAAACTCTATGATGATCATACAATACTTAGTTCTCTCTAACTTTTGTTTTCTTCATGCGATTTAATTAGTAAAGGTATTGTACCTCATTACAATTGGTAAGGTAAGATTTGCCCCTTTTACTTGTATTTATCTCTGTTGAGGTTTTCTTTTTAAATAAAAATAATAATAATAAAATGACTACTCCGATCGTTTATCCCCTCCAACTTACCTCCCACCCCACCTTCCCCTTTCTTGACGGCACATACTCTTTTGAAATCCCCTTTTGTTCTTCCTTCACTTTGTTTTTTTCTTTTCAATTTTTTTTTTGTGTCGTAGATTTGATTTGGACAAATATTCTATTGATACTATCTTTATATGAGGGTCTAGGGTTCTTCTTTTATTTTCCTTTCATTTCACATCTTGCCTTTTCATGTTCTTATAATAAAAATTAAATTAGTCTAATGTTTTTTATTTTTATTATTTTATTTATATTATGTTTTGTAAAAATATTTATCAAGATCTTTTCACGATGGAAGGTGATTTAGGGGGCAGGAACAAAAATGAAAGCAAAGAGGCGCGATAATATTACATAAAAATTTGTTCCTCACGCACTAAAAATGAGTGAAATACGCCTAATATGTCACTAAACATAAAGCATTAAAATAACACACATCAAACCTTTACTTAAAGTATTTAAAATAATGAAAATATACTTAACGTGAGTCTCAACTTTAAGATATGTCAATGATAATACATCAAAAATGATCATTAGCGGCAATTAAATATGTATTTTTAGTGGAAAGATAATTAGCACTCTTGGTATATGTTCATAAAACCTTTAGCAACATTAGTTCTAATGACACTTAACCAATGCCGACAAAAACTTTAGCAATCTTTATTAATATCAATATTTAATGCTGCTAAAAATTATTTTTATTTTAGTGTAAGCTCCGCTTAAACACCATGCCATCACAAAATAGAAATGGAAGTTACTCCGTTAAAGAGTGATTAATTGTGCAAACACAAAGTAAAGAAACGTAAACTTAAGCGCCAATTACATGATAGATTTATGTTAATCGATATGATGAGCTTACCAAAGATTTAAAGTAGAATTAAACAACTAAGAAATTACCTCTTATAGTTGTGTTAACATAATAACCAATTTGAAGAAGTCTCATAACCATCCATGATCCAAGATAACCACTTCTTCCTGCTACACATACCTTTCCTTTCTCCTTCACTATCACTTCTTCAGTATCTCCTTTATTCATCTCTTCTTTCTTTTCCTCTCTCTCTCTCTTTCTCTCTATGTAGTGGTTATAGGTCAAAGTGGTTTGAAAACAAGGACAAGCTATTGTCATTTACCTATTGGTCATTACCTCACCTTTTAAAATTGGCCACACATCCCACTAACATGATTGAAATTGAAATAATATATAAATATGACCGTTAACTCGATTTCAGCGGATAATTATGTCCTCTAATTTTGAGTGTGAACAAGTAAATGCTTAAACATGTATAAAATTAAACAAGTAAACACACGTGTCTTACATGACATAATACACGTAGGACACAAAATTGCAATGTCGGGTGCCATGTAGCATGAATGTGTATTTATTTAACTTTATATAAGTTTAAGTGTCTACTTGTGCACACCCAAAGTTATAGGTCATAGTTATCAACTGACGTCAAGTTATGGGTCATGTTTATGTATTATGCCATTGAAATATGTCATAAATATGTGTTTTAACTTCACCTCAACTAATATTTATGTTTTTTTAGTTTTACGTGTGTAAAAATAGGTATTTAATTTTTTTATATATAAAATTAAGCAGGTAAAACACATACATTTCTATGACATAATACAGGTGGAGGACATATATTGTCACGTAACACGCCAAATAGGACAAATATATTTACTTGTTCAACTTTATGTAAATTTAAATATTTATTTATATACAAGAAAAATTAAAGAGACAAATATCAAATAAAATCAAATTAAAAAAAACATACTTATATATCACGTATAGACTAAAGTATTCACTATTCTGAGATAGTATCACAGCTGAGAAAGCAAAATGTTTTATTTTTTATATTAAGAAGTGTGAGAAAAATTAAACTATAAAATGGAACACTTTTATGGTTATTACGTGTAGGAAAATAAATATGCATTTTTTAATAACAATAACAATCGAAAATATAGAATTAACTTATATTGAACTTTGAGTTAACCAACAAATTTTCATTAATTTCTTTTTCTAGCTCTTGTCTAAACTTGATGCGTTTGATCGAGGTAGATGTATTTGTTGGGTTCATTGTAATGTGTGAATAGATAATGTAATAAGAAGTGTGAGAAAAATTAAACTATAAAATGGAACACTTTTTTATGGTTATTACGTGTAGGAAAATAAATATGCATTTTTTTTTAATAACAATAACAATCGAAAATATAGATTTAACTTATATTGCAAATTACTTTGAGTTAACCAACAAATGTTCATTCATTTCTTTTTCTAGCTCTTGTCTAAACTTGACGCGTTTGATCGAGGTAGATGTATTTGTTGGGTTCATTGTAATGTGTGAATAGATAATGGTACATAAAATAAAGATTAACGAATTAAGAAATGTGAATGTGTTGTAAGTATGAATACTGAAGTTATTTCGTTCATGAATACTCAAATGAATGCAATTTTTCATATTTTCATGCAGACTTTCGTATTTCTAGGTTACCTTTGTAAGATTTATTATTATTATTATTAATTATTTCTTACTTATGGCCCAAGTTTACTTGTAATTCAAGTAATATCATAAATAATATTTAATAAGGAATATATCTCGTTCATACATTGATTACTTGATGGACGTACCAGATTAAATCATAACCTTTATAAATTGATCCTCCCTCCACCCGTTAGGGTCATCACATATTATTTACAATATTTTCATCGCTGACGGTTGTGATAACATAAAGTTAGGGAAAGGAGGTAGAAACTAATTTATGACTAACACTTCAGCTTTCCTCTGTGATGATGTATTCCTCATTAGGTATGTGCTCCTAACGATCTCTATGTAAGACTATCGTGTTCAAGATCCTGATATTATGTTATTCTAGTACTTTAATCTTATTTGTGGCATCAGAGTCTGGATTGTTTGAACATATAATCTTCATAAATTATACAACCGCATCAGCCTTGGTAGGGTAATAGAGAGTAATTACCGCTCACCATTCCTAAATAAATAAATAAATTTTTTTATATTGCACAAATTCTTAAAATTTTAATTTATCCCATAATGTAACAATTATGTTCGCTTTTAGATTGTGCAATAAATTAAAGTGATCGTTATATTAAGTAATAAATAATATGTGTGTACTTAGTGTAATATTGTTTGTTAGTCACCAAAGTGACCAAACTAGAAAATTAATGTTTACACATATGATATTTATGTTCACTTGATATATATGGATTAGTACAATTCATTATTTTTTGGCACATTTAATATTCCAAGAGAAATTGGGTCTGATTTTTCAACTTGATGCATGTATTATCTTTTTATAGTTTGTTTCTCACCAAAGTGATCAAATTAAAATGTTTAAAATTATTCACATTTACAAAAAAAAATTATGATGTTATGTGTACTTTATATTTCTATAGTTTGTTGGTCACCAAAGTGGTCAAACTAAAATGTTTAAAATTATTCACATACACAAAATTTTACGATGTTATGTGTCCTTTGTATTTATATAGTTTGTTAGTCACCAAAGTGGGCAAACTAGAGAAAACTAATGTCTACACATATCATGTTTATGATCACTTGATGTATGTATTATGTTTCTATAGTTTGTTAGTCACCAAAGTGGTCAAACTAAAATGTTTAAAACTATTCACATGCACAAAAGTTTATGATGTTATGTGTATTTTGTATTTATATAGCTTGTTAGTCACCAAAGTGGCCAAACTAAAGAAAATTAACGTTTACACATATCATGTTTATGATCACTGATGCATGTATTATGTTTCTATAGTTTGTTAGTCACCAAAGTGGTCAGCTAAAATGTTTAAAATTATTCACATGCACAAAATAATAATAGTTTATGTATGCATTTGTTTTCATAAAACTTGTTAGTCACCAAAGTGGCCAAACCAGTATGATTAAGAAAAATATGCACTCATAAAATTGTCATTTATCTATGACGGTTAATTAAATGTCTATACTGAAAAATAAATAGATAAATTGACTTTCACTATTGCTAGAACTTAAAAATCTTACCCAAAGGTGAATCTACCATTCTACAAATAGTGAAAAATTATGAGGTAAATTAATAATTTCAATTAAACATATATTGTATATCCAAAGATGTATATGTTTGGTTAAAATTATTTAATTGTCTATTAAAGATTATAAAAATAACATTTAAATTATTATAGTGTGTTGTAGTATCTACCCAAAGGAGAATTACGATGTAGTTTTATCGTGTTACTGAAAACACATTATTTTTTATATGTGAACATGTATCTATTTGCAGCATGCTTCGTCTGTTACTGTGTTCAATGGATTGAACTTCTCTGAATGTCATGAACAAGTCAAGTTTCACTTAGGTGTGATGGATCTTGACTTAGCTCAGCTGATTGACAGACCTACTGGCATTACTGATAAGAGCAGCAAGGATGAGAAATCTTTTCATCAATCATGAAAAAGCTCTAACAGATTGAGCCTAATGTTCATGCGAATGACTATTGCTAACAACATTTAGAGTACTATTTCACAAACAAAAGGTGTCAGGAAATATCTAAAGTTTGTGGAAAAATGTTTTAGTTCTGTTGATGAGTCTCTCACTGGTACACTAATGGATGAACTCACAACCATGAAGTTTGATAGGTCGCGTAGTATACAAAATCAAATCATCGTGATGACTAACATTGCAGCAAGACCGCGGACGTTGGGGTTAAAAGTGGATGATACCTTCTTAGTTCAATCTAATTTGAACTCATTGTCTCTTGAGTATGGACCATTCCAAATTAACTATAATACTATTAAGGTTAAGTGGGATGTTAGTGAATTATCCAGTATGTTTACTCAAGAGGAGTCAAGACTTAAGAAATAAAGAGGTCATTCCATTAATCTCATGGGTCAAGGAACTAGACTTAAAGTGAAAGCCAACAAGTTTAAGAAAAAAGAAAGCATCTGTTAAAGTTTCATAGGATGCTTATAAGGAACTCAAGATTGATGCGTGTCGTTTTTGTAAAAGAAAGGACATTGTCATAAAGATTGCTTGAAACGTAATGCTTGGTTTGAAAAAAAAAAGTACATTTAGTGCCTTTGTATGTTTCGAAGCAAACTTAGTAGAAGTTTCTAATAATACATGGTGGCTTGATTCTGGTGCAACAATTCATGTATACACTATGTTTCAGGCATTTACTACGATCCAAACTACGAATCCAAATAAAAAAAATATAAAAAAAATTCTTGTTCATGAAAAATCGCATGAAGGCTAAAATTGAAGGTATAGGGACTTATCGTTGATCTTGGAGACTAAACATCACCTTGATCTATTATAGACTCTTTATATTCCTTCAATTACTAGGAATTTGATTTCTCTTTCAAGACTTGATGTTTCTGGATTTGATTTTAAGTTTGGACATAGATGTTTCAATTTATATAAGAATACTATTCTTATAGTTCTGGTGTTCTTATTGATGATTTATATAGATCAAAACTCGATAATAATTTTTATGAATTCCTGCTTACTGTTCATCAAAATATTGAAATTAAACGCAGTTCACTAAATGAAAGTTCTTCTTATTTGTGGCATAAACATTTGGGTCATGTATCCAAAGAACAATTAAAAAAATTAGTAAAGAATTAAATTCTTCTGAATTTGAATTTTGTTGATCTTGATATATGTTTGGATTGCATTAAAGAAAAAGTAAACCAAACATACCAAGAAAGGTGGGAGCACTCAGCTTCTTGAAATAATACACACTGATATCGCGGACCCATTGATGTTTCATCTTTAGGTGGAGAAAATTATTTTATCACCTTTATAGATGATTTTCACGTTATGAATTTATCTATTTGTTGAAAAAAAATCTCAAGCAGCGGACACTCTCAAAGTGTACGTTAATGAGGATGAAAAACAATTAGATAGAAAAGTTAAAATCATTAATTAGGTTAGATAGAGGTGGTGAATATTATGAAAATTGTAATGAATCAGAACAATATCTAAGTCTATTTGCAAAATTCCTTGAGAATGATGAAGTTTGTGGGAGTGTTGAACGATAAAATGTGAAAATTAATGAGGTAAGGGTAAATATTTCATTGCCCATGAATATACCTAATTCCTACCAATCACAAATGTTGTTCCTATTGTTGAAGAACACTTTAACAATGTTGAACAACATTTAGGTGAAACACTTAAGAAGGAATTAACTCACAAGTATCTGATGCAAATTAACCACAAACAATGCCATAAAGAAAATTGGTTAGTATGTGATTTAGTTGCAAGAGTCAGATTTTGACATTGGAATTAATAAAGATTCATTTTCACAAGCCACAGAAAATAATGAGTATGATAAATAGATTGAAGCCATGAATGAAGAGTTAAAATACATAGAATACAACAAAGTCTGGATCTTGTTCAATTACTAGAAAGTTCTAAAATAATCGAGTGTAGATGGGTCTTCAAGATCAAAACGTGATTCAAATGTTAATATTGAACGATATAAAGTCAAACTTGTTGCCAAGGGATACACTAAAAAAAAGGGAGGCATTGATTATGAAGAGACTTTTTCATCGGTCTCAAAGAAAGACTCATTAAGAATTATTTTATCTTTGGTAGCTTATTATGATTTAGAATTACATCAAATGGATGTGAAAATTGTCTTTCTTAAGGTAGACCTTGCATGAAGATGTTCATATTGACCAACCAAAGGGTTTCAAAATCAAAGGAAACGATCAAATAGTGTGTAAACTAAAAAAGTCAACATGTGAACTCAAACAAGCCTCACAAAAATGGTATATAAATTTTAATGATACCTTAACATCTTTTGGATAACGAAATTACCGTTGATTCGTGTATATGCCAAAAGATCAGTTGGAGTAAGTTTATATTTTTAGTCTTGTATGATGATGACATTTTACTTGTTGCTAATGATTTAGGCATAATTGCGAGAGACAAATGATTTTCCCTCTATGAACTTTGAAATGAAAGATATGGGTGAGACATTCTATGTGATAGGGATATATATATTTAATGATAGATCACAAGGATTATTGGGACTGTCTCAAAGGGCTATATCGAAAGAGTTCTAGAGATATTTAATATGAACAATTGTTTAGCAGGAATAGTTCCTATTTAAAAGAAAATTGGACAAATTTAATCTCATTCAATGCCCAAAGAATAATGTAGAACGAAAGAAAATGGTCTCACTTCCTTAAATTTCTATTATTGAAAGTTTGATGTATGTTCAAACTTGTACAAGACCATATATTAGCTTTGTGGTCAAATGTTAGAAAGATGTTAAAGTAATCCTGGTGTGGATCACTAAAACTGCAAAGAAAGTTTATGGCATGTTATGAAGCCACAATTTATACATTATGGTTGCAAAATTTTATTTCAGGATTTTGAGTTGTCGACACCATTACCAAGCTGCTGAAAAACTTATTGTGATAATGCTGCAGCAGTATTCTTCTCCAAAAATGATACGTACTCCAAATGTGTCAAACATATGGAATTAAAGTACTTTACTATCGAGGAACAAATTCGGAAACAAAGAATGTTACTTAAGAATATTAGAATTGATCTCATGACTGCAAATCTGTTAACAAAAGGCTTATAACCAAAGACATTTAAAGAACATGTTCAAAAAATGGGTCTGGGTTGGGCTTATGATTGATACATTTATGATGTTTTACACTCTCAGCTCAAATTATGTGTTTCTGATATACATAAATGAATATCTTGTTTCTCATAATGGTGTACACATTCTTGTTTGAGAAATTACAAGATGAGTTTGTATGAGACATTATTGTGGACCGTAATGTCATATGTTTTAATAGTTTATGAACCTAGTTTGATAAGTTGCTAATGTAGTAGTATATTAAAGGAAGTATGTGACTTAATATTCATGTACAACCGCCATAACTCGCATTAGTAGTTTGTTATATTGTGCTATGCATGGTGGACATTATAGATGAAATCTATTGCATGTACAACTAATGTTTATTAAATATTAATGATATATGGTTATTATTATTATTATTAATTATTTCTTACTTATGACCCAAGTTTACTTATAATTCAACTAATACTATAAATAGTATTTAATAAGGAATAGATCTCGTCTGTACATTGGTTACTTGATGGACGTACCAAATTAAATCATAACCTTTATAAATTAGTCATCTCTCCACCCATTAGTGTCATCACATACTCTCTACAATAATTTTATCACTGACGATTGTGGTAACATAAAGTTAGGGCAAGGAGGTAGAAACCAATTTATGACTAACGCTTCCGCTTTTCTCTGTGATGATGTCTTCCTCATCAGGTATATGCTCCTAACGATCTCTATGTAAGATTATCGTGTTCAAGATCCTTATATTATGTTATTCTAGTACTTTAATCTTATAACCTTTACACATATCATGCATGAATCATTGTGCTCACTATAGGCTATAAATATCTAATTTTGTCTCATATATTAACACAATTTTTTAAAACAAGTTTACCAAAAAAACACTATATAGTAAAAAGAACATTTCCGCATTCCCAAAAACTTCAAGTTTGATTACAAGTCATTGAGTGATTCGCTGGACAACAAATTTGAGGTACCACTATTTCTTTTTCTAGCTCTTGTCTAAAACTGATGCGTTTGGCCGAGGTAGATGCATCTTGAAATTAGAAAATATTTATTCCTTTATCCTTTCTTTTGTATATTTTAAAGGGAAAATGCACAAGTACCCCTTCAACCTATGCTCGAAATCTCAGAGACACACTTATACTATACTAAGGTCATATTACCCCTCTGAACTTATTTTATAAGTAATTTTCTATCCCTCTTTGGCCTACGTGGCACTAGCTTAAAAAAAAATCAACTAGCGTTGGGCCCATAAGATAGTGTCACGTAGGCCGAAAAGGGATAGAAAATTATTAATAAAATAAATTCAGGAGGTAATAGGACTTTAGTATAATATAAGTGTGTCTCTGAGATTTTGGACGTAGATTGAGTGGGTAGTTATGCATTATTCCTATTTTAAACTGACCAAAAATAAAATTCAACTTCTTAATTAAATAATGAGAACCAATTACTTATTTTAAATTAAGTTATAATAATATAATGTATTTATGTTTTGATTATTCTATCATTGCTATTTTTTTTGTGTATGTTTTAATTATTCAGTAGGAAAAATACACAAGTATCCGAAATCTCAGAGAAACACTTATAATATACTAAGGTTCTTTTACCCTTAAACTTATTTGATTTATAACTTTTTACTCATTATTGATCTACTTGGAACTTTCTACCATTTAGCTTGAAAAAATTGTTAACACACATTGGACCCAAAGGATAGTGCCACGTAGGTCGAGAAGGAATAGAAAATTATTTATAAAATAAGTTTGAAGGTGATAGGACCTTAATTAGTATAGTATAAGTGTGTCTCTGAGTTTTCGGACATATGTTAGAGATACATATGAATTTTCCTTATTCTGTATCTAGTTAAATATGTACAAAAGAATG
The DNA here is from genome assembly GCA_027704785.1 of Solanum chmielewskii. Classification (NCBI taxonomy): domain Eukaryota; kingdom Viridiplantae; phylum Streptophyta; class Magnoliopsida; order Solanales; family Solanaceae; genus Solanum; species Solanum chmielewskii. The sequence goes on from JAKWIX010000327.1 coordinate 6,442,490, forward strand.
TTAAATTTGCTTAGACGGAAAATTTTCATTTCTTTAAATAATTGCTAAATATAAAAAGAAACTTTTTGAAAAAAAAAAAACAATTTCAAAAAATTTAAATAAAATTAATTTAAAAGCCCCAGCAATGATTGATGGAACCTTAGGTATTTCAAAATTCATTTAAATAATATTATAGGTTTGGACCATGTTTAAATAATTTCCGAAATGTCTACTTTATTGTAGATACCATCGATCAATAAAATATTAAAATGCAATTGGGGCCATATTCTCAATATATGGCTGTCTAAGACCCAAAATTTATAGGATTTGGGACCCTATTTAGTTACAAATAATTGTATTTAAATGTTATTGACCTTGCATTTATTAACTTTATTGATGTTCCTAACCTAAATCATAATGTTCTGAGCTAAAGGAGGTATTTTATATGCAGTTGGTATTTGGAGTGAAATGAAGCAAAAAAAAAAAGCTTGCAAATGGGATGCTTTATTAATTTAATAAGATTCGTTCGAATACATACAAATAGGAACAAATGTATGCATGATAAACAATTTCACGAGCATCTTTATTGAGAGTAGTAGCAAAAATAGAGAGATGCTTCAAAAATATAAGATTTGTTCAATTTGACGATCATGTCTTCGAGACTTTAGTATATAGTCTCCCAGTAAGAGTGGTGAATGGTTGAATAGGATCAAATTTGAATGGGTTGAATATGGATTGAGAAAAAATGATTTGGATTACATCAATCCAAATTTTTGTTTTCAAAAAATAATAAATAATCAATTTCTTAAAAAAAAAAAATTACCCCCTCCCCCGGGCGCCCCCCCTCCCCTTCCATCAACCTACCCCTAATATTTTTTGTTATTCAAAATAAAAGCCCCCTCCCCCGGACACCCATGTGTACACGTTACTGTTTATAATGATATAATATTTATAATGTTTACGTGAGCACATATATATATACCTTTAAAATGCACTATTAAATAGCGCATGAAAGTAAAAGATTATCATAAAGTTTCATATCATAACAATAATTTCAACCAACGTTAAAGTATTTTCATACCTTCTTCCCTATTTATTTTCATAAGTATTGACTAAGGGTAGTAGAGGGGTCATGTCCCGGCCAACTATTGTCTCGGCCAACTATGTTCGGTATTAGTAGAGGCTTAATAAACTATGAATTAGAGTTGACGTATTCAACCTACTTGGTTCCACTTACTTTTTAGATTATAATTGTTGTAAACCAAACTTTGTTTAGTATTGTACTGAACCAACTTATTTAATAATTATGCTTCCGCTTAATTATTTTAGCTGTCATATTTATATTGATGTTTAGCTACACTTTTGTTAGTATCAAGGGTTAACTTGGAATCACTTGTTACCAGTGGCGGATCCAAGATTTTCAAGTGCAAAACATAAAAAATAAAACTAAAATGTGAGAGAAGGAATTCAAACTCGAGCAACCTAGGAAAATTAAGCTCTTGTTATCACTGGGCCAAGGGTCACACTTGTGTTAGTGGAGTCAAAAGTTAAAATATACATATAAAATTTAAAAACTAATCAAATATACACATATATACAGTGTTATTTTTCAACGGAGTGGGTTCATATGAACCCACTTGACCCTCTGTGAGTCCACCCCTGCTTGTTAGGGGTGTGCAAAAATTGAACCGAAAAAATATCATTGGGTTATTGGATTTTTAATGGTTTTATAAAAAAAAATTGGTTTATTAGTTCGCTATCGGTTTTTACTACTGGGTTATCGGTTACACAATAACCCAATAAGATGGTAATACTTTATTATTTTATTCTTTATAATTATTAAATATTAATTATTTAATATATAATTAGACATTATAACTATATCAAATTATTAGTAATCTAGCAACTTCACACTAGGCCCCTTTACTAGTTTTTACTATTTACTCAAAACTTAGAGATTAAAGTAAGGGGTTCACAATTGAAGTTATTTGGTTTTAGTTTTAGTTTTATTTTTAGTCTTGTTGGACTGTTTATTTTAAGTTTTAATTTGTAATTGCGGGTTTTATCATTTGCAAGTTTGTCGTAATCTGATTGACACAAAAATTCCATACTATGTTTTGGTGATAACATGTAATTATAGCCTTCATACTTTATTTTCTCTTATTGAAGTAATTTCTCATTATCTTTCTTATTTCACTATATCAAAGTATTTAGAGGAGTGAGAAGACATATAATATTTTATGGACATTTTCTTATTGGGTAAACCGAAAACCGAATCGATAATGATCAAAAATCGATAAACCAAAAATCGATAAGAATATCTTATTGGTTTGTTATTGGGTTAGCATATTTAAAAACCGATAAACCGAATTGATAATATATAAAATCAAAGTGAACCGACCGATGCACCCCTATCACTTGTGATTCTAAGTACTTGTTACGACTAGAGGTAATCTCGGATCATAACACTATTTTTATAAGTTATGCTAAAATAGTGTTGTGTATCTATTTATGTTTTTGAATAATTATTATATTTGTGAATCTAGTGATTCAAAATTCTTTGAACATACTTTTTTTCCAAAAATAATGTGTCCAGTAATGTGAAAAATAATGTTTCTACATATCTGTTTGTTATTTTTTTTATGTTGTCTTCTTCGTATGTTTGTTTAGTGTCAACCTGTAACACCTCAGAAGTCCCTCAATACTAATTAGGAAATTAGCAGCCGAAAATATGAAGTTTGTAGATTTTTTTACATTTACGGACAAGGTTTACGAGCCATAAAAGGTATTATGATTCATGAAAGTGTCCATAAATGAGACTTCAGAAATCATGAAATTTAACTCAGTGGTTAAAAATGAGTATATGGAACGTGGAAAGGTCTACGACAAAGACACGAGTTGTAGAAGACCTCTGAAACATGGATAATTGAGTTGGACATGATAGCCTTGATATGTGTCGTAGAAGTGTTTATCGCTCGTCAACAACTTTTGTGGTTCCAAATCCTGAAACTTCAGAACCTTTAGTATATTGGATCGTTGACCTGACAATACAGTTTGTAAAAGGAACTACAAGTCATGGTCGTAGATTAGACTTCAGAGGATGTGTATTTCAATATATTCATTCCTATGAATAGATAGTATAAATTGTATAAGGAATTATGAGCCGTAGAACGTTACGTGGATTGAAAGTTTAGAACCTAGGATTTCTTCTTTGATTTTTATGGACCCCTAGGGTTCCACGGTTTGTAGGTGAAAATACTTACCGTAGATGATCCTAGTAGAATCTTTCTGGCATATTTTAATCATGGTTATTTGGGTCTTTTCTCTCTCTTTAAATTCCTATATGACGTTGTTTTGACTATTCTAAGTGGATTTTAGTGATTCCTAAAGACTCTAACCTCTCATTCTCTCCTAATTCTCCCAAATCGAAGTTTATTCTCTCTCAAGTTTTCTCTGAAAGCAAGAAGAAGGGATTCAAGATTCAAGCTAGGGTTTCATTAAAGGTACGCATAAAATTCATCAATGAGTCTTGTTTCAAACAAATCCTGATTTTTGGTATCATCAATTGAAGATAAAAGAATAAGATATCCCCAAAACGACTTTGCTACATAATTCCAAGTCTCCCTAGATAATGCCAAGTAATGTTACATTTTTGTTATAATGTATCAAAGAGTGAAACATAAAAACCAAAATTATTATTTCACATGAAAAATTAATAAAGGCAAAATACATTTTAACTTGGCCTAAGCTAACATCTACGCCCTCCAACTTTGCGTGTGCGCAAGTAGACAACTTTGACTTATATAAAGTTTAATAAGTAGAACCACACATCCTATGTGGCATAACACATGTAGGATGTCACATAGAACATGAATTTCCACATACAAATCCAAACAGGATGCGTGTTCAACTTTTTACAAGTTTAAGTGTCTACTGTTGTACATCCAAACTTAAAGGACACATTTATGTATTATGCTTTAATAAAACTAGAGACAATTGGCAATTTCTAGTGGATTAACACGCACAACAGGATAACAAATCAAAGGGTGAACCATTGCAGAAGAAAACCCAACTCCTTGTTCCATATTAAGTTTCTCAGCACCTTTAATTTTCCAATCAAAACATTGTATCAATACACCAAGTGTCCTATGTAACACTGCTGCTGCAAGTCCAGCACCAGGACATCCTCTTCTTCCACCACCAAATGGGACATAACAGAAATTCTGTCCTTTCATAGCCTCCAATTCATCAGGCTCGATCGCGAGCTGGTTCTCCTCCCCTCCACCAGAGTTAACAAGGTACCTCTCTGGAATAAACTCATCCGCATCTCTCCATTCATTAGGGTCCCTATTAATCGCGTAAATGTTTAGTACAAGCCTAGAATTTTTGGGAATTGTGTAACCATTTACTACACAATCTTCTCTGCATTTTCGGAATATTAAGGGCAACGAGGGATGTACTCTTAGTGTTTCCTTGACAACAGCTTGGAGATAAGGAAGATTTGGGATATCGGAATCATCAACTAGCCTGTTTGGACCAACTACTCTGTCAATCTCTTCTTGGAGCTTCTTTAAAGCTTTTGGATGGTTCAAAAGCTCTGCTATTCCCCATTGCAAAGCAACACTTGTTGTATCAGTTCCTCCCAAAAAAAGATCCTATTAAAAGAGGAAAACAAATCATTATCCTTTTTCAATTTGTATGGTGGTGCTTTATTAGGAACGCACCGAACTTAAGAATGAAAAAAATACATTGATCATTACAACTTGCAGTATCACTTATATAACTTGTTTTTGCTACGAAAGTCATTTTTTAAATAACTTATTTTCGTAGAGATTAAATGTTTTCCTTCGTGCTGAACACACCTTAAAACGAATGGTGCTATCTATGCTATATTTTCTTACTAAAATGTACTTTGTAAAGGAGAGATATATAAGAGTCTTATAATTACCAAGAAAAGACCCTTGATGCCATTTCTAGTTAGCTTCATCTCAGCATTTTCATCATCTGCAATTTCCAGAAGAATATCCATCATATCCCTCCTCTCCTTTCCTCCCACACGCCTTTCATCTTCGTGTTTCTTTATGATCCCATCCATTAACTTATCAAATTTGAGCAACAAAGCTTTTGCCTTTCTTCCAGCACCAAGCAGATCATATTTCTTCAAAGGACCAAAAATTTCACCTAATCCTAGCTGCCCTGCAAGTAATACTATCCCCTTTGCAATTTCTCTTATCTCTGCACTCTCGTTGACATTAGTTGAGGTTCTTGTGCTCATAATCAGCCTACAAATAAGATTATTTGTCATATCCATAAGCTGAATTCCAACATCACAAGCATCCCCTTGTTCTGAACACTTAACGAAAAATTCCAACACTTTCATCATCTCCTCCTTCCTAACATCAGCAAATTTACTAATCTGTTGAGCAGACAGAATCTCAGTCATGCATATTTTCTTCAAGAAAATCCAAAGTTTGTTATAGTCCATAATTGAGAACATTGTATCATTGTAAATTTGGTACTCTGAAGAGCCAAATTCTGGCCTATTAGCAAAATTTATGTCATTGGTTTTTAACACTTCTTTCGCTATAGCACCATTGGACACAACATATGAAGTTGACGCGCCTGCATGAATCAACATGAATGGACCATAGCGCAATGCTAATTTCTGGAAGGATTGGTGCCACAAAGAACCAAGAAGATGCAAATGACCAATGAATGGTAATGCTGGTGGACTTGGAGGAAGATGGATTTTTTTGTGTGATTTCTTGATCAAGAATTGAAATATTATTAGACCACATAGTAAACAGATGAACAAAAAAAGCAAGTTATGAAATTGATTTTCTATGGAAACAATTGCCATCAGTGCTAAATCCTAATGAGATGATGATTATACCCTCTTAACTTGTGTGTTCTAATTTATAGGCACAAAGGTAAAAGCATACTCCTTCTGTATTATTTTATGTGATACTTTTTATTATTTAGTTTATTCAAAAAAGAATGTCATTTTACTATAGTTAGAAACAATTTAACTTTAAATGATTTTCAGCTACATAAATATCTAATAATTGTTTTAAACTATAAGTTTTAAAAGTGTTTTTTCTCAAACACCGTGCAAAATCAAATGATGCTAACATAAAATAATTTAATATTTTGTATTTTTCATTTAGGGGAAAAGGAATCATTTAGCAGATGCTCTTTTGTCATTTAATAAGGTGAGAGGAATAATTTGCAAGAAGAAACACAAGAAGACTATAGATTCCCTCAATACATTAGACAAAAAGACGTGAGAATATAACTTGTGGATCTCATCTTTTTAGTTATTTCCAAATCATATTATATTACAAGTGGAAGAACTCAAGTTAAAAGTTGAATTACTTTTTTACCCTTTATATATATAAAGTAATTATGTGTTATACATTAATAATATGTGGTAAAAATACTCATAGTTATAAAAAAAAAAGAATCAAATTATTAAAGATATTTTAGCCAAAAATTAAAAGGACTTATCAATTTTTAACTTAATTATTTGACCTTTGATCCTCATCTACATTAATAATACTGCATAAAAATATTATTCATAATTATGATTTTAAGTTAATAGACTCTTCCTATTCTCGAGGCACAATACTTCTTCAATTGCTTCATCTCTTGTTTGTGAGCAAAGTGATGAAGATCAAAGGTAAAACAATTAAGTTGGAAACTAATAAGTCTTTTTAACTTTTGGTTAAAATATTTTTAATAATGTGATTCTTTCCATCTTTCCTTATCTAAGGCTCCTTATTTAAGTAACCCAAAGAGTAACTGCATTTCAAATTCCTTTGAATCTTTTTACTCAATTATGGTGGCGAAACCGTACAAGGCTTCATAGTTGTGATCTTCGACTTCTTGGGTGCCATGATATCAGATACAAGATTTGCTCAAGGTTTGTTATTATATTCAGCGTACAAATATCTCAAAATTTTCGCATTCTTTTGATGATTCTTAGAACTTGATTGAATTGTTTCAGGCTCAAAACACATTTATAAGAACATGTGGATGTCATCCTGAAATATCTGCATTCTTTTGATGAATCTTAGCTAAATGAAGTTGTAGAATAGGTCTTTGTTTTTATAGTTTGAGCTCTTTTTACAAGGCTATTCTGTAATAAGTTCTAATGGCTCTAATCTTAGCAAACACGGTCAAAGTTAGCACTGTAGTAATATAACATTTTGTTAGTGAATTCAGGTTTCTATATCTTAACTAATGTCTTGTAATGTTGGAAGCAGCAAAAGATTGGTTCCTCTTTAATATTCTACCTTTTAGAGTACTATATATATGTCATAAAAGTACTATCGAATTTGCAAGAATTTCTAATCTCAACTTATGGACTTGTTATTTTTGTTTTCATTGTATTTGATTTTTTTTGTAGCACATAAGAAGTCTATAGTAATATATATATATATATATATATATATATATATATATATATATATATAATATATATATATATATATAAATTTAATCATTTGTCATAGAAGAAATGTTTTAAGTATTTCGGGATAAACGTGCGATGCATGTTCCCAGTGGCTAGTATGTATATATAATGCAATATATATTACTTTTGCTGTCACGCCTCGAGCTATCCCGGAGACGCAGACACGGAATCTAGGACCACAAGTGATCCCAAGCTAATCCTGCTGGCATGATCATGAGAATACTAAAGATAATAAACTGTTGTGGAAACTAAATCATAATTTTAGATTGAAAAGATGGGGAATACTCATATGTTAAAAGTGATATAATATGAAGACTGATGAGTTTAATACAATGACGTTACTAACTCAACACTAAGCTGAAACTATATCTGAAAATAGCCTCTACTGGACTAGAAATACTGGGACAAGATATACTGTGGTTTCACGGTATAATTAATACTTTTTCCTTAAGTTTAGTGTGTCCGAAAGCCTTTTTGTGTTAATTTTGATATAAGTTTCTCTTTGTTTTGCAGGAAATCTGTCCAGAACTGAAAGCGGAGATTTTGAGCGAAAAAATGCAGAAGAGACCATCTACGGAGCTTATGAGGTCCGTCGTGCCTGTGACGGTCCGTAGGTGGTAGCGTAGAGAAGCTGCTGAAGGAAGATGGGGAAGTCTGACCAAGTGTGGGATTACGAAGCTTGTAACGGTCCGTCATGGCTATGACGGTCCGTCCTGCAGGTTCGTCGTGAAGATCAGGGAAGTGATCCCAGTACCCAGATTCCAAGAGTTGAAGTATTTTGAAACGAAGACCCTCGACGGACCGTTGTGCCTATGACGGTCCGTCACACTTGCCGTCGAGGGGAATGAAGAAAGCAGAAGAAGAAATTGCACCAAGTATGGGACGACGGAGTCCACGACGGTCCATTGTGACCACGACGGTCCGTTGCGTGGTCCGTCGACCCAGCCGCGTTTTGGCAGATTTCCAGTAATTAGAATCCTTGTTTAATTAGGTTTTTATTTTTTATAAATAGTTCGAAAAACCTCGTTTTTGAGGTTAGACTCTGGGAGATTAGACATCATATTATTAGACTTTGTGTATTAATGTTTGATTTTTGGAGATTCTTACAAGTGATTTTTGTTGATTAATCAAGCAAATTTTCGGACTTTATTCTTTCTCATTGAAGTAAGTACATGAATTCTTGTTTAACATATTTGAATATTGTGTTTATGGCTATGAGGAACTAAATTCCATAACTAGGGTTGTGGGAACCATAGGCAAATAATGAGATAAACCCTAGCTAAAATAACAATTCTAGAATAGTGTCTTGCATGTATTAATAATTCTTTCGCTTAGAAGTCTTTTTAACGGATGATCAACGTTAGAACTCGCCTTAATGCTACTTGCCGGACCAAGGAGGTATATAATAGGAAAAGAATTATTAACATAGATTTAGTGTATACTATCTAATAAGCTAGTATTGATTGGTACGAGGTAACAACTTAGTCAAATATCGAATACGATGCTTAATATGAGGTAAAGATAAGGGTTAGGAAAGCAACACACGCAGCCGGACCAAGGTGTGGAGTGAGATTTTCTAGATGCCGGACCAAGGATTTAGAAATACATAACTTATCACTTTGCATGCAAGATACTAGGAAAGAATTGTTATAGTTAGAATTATCAAGTTATGAACCTGTGGGGAACACGTAAACCCTAGTTACTTTGATTAATTGATTAAAACCCAACATTAAAAGCTGTTAAGTGTCTCTTTCAAGTTCGTTAGTTATTTTTACTCATTAGGAAATACAAACCCCCCTTTTTATGCTTTTACTTTCTAAGAAAGTCATCAACAGAACAATAGTAATAACAAGTTGAAGTTAAGTCTAGACTATTTTCCTCGTGGGAACGATCCCAACCTCACTAGTTGGGTTATTTACTTGACGCGACCGCTTTACTTCTCATTTGAGAAGTAAGTTTGAGCGTATCAAATTTTGGCGCCGCTGGCGGGGAAATTAGCTTTTAGATTAACTTGAACTTATTACTAAAGTTTAGTTGATATTTTCTTGATTTTACTTTGTTTTATTGTTTTTGATTTTCTTTCAGAACTATCCTCCTTGTATGCCAAATACACGGAGAGGAAGAGAACCCTTGTTTCCCTACGATCAAGAGCTAGAGCGTACACTGCGCAATATGAATCGAAACTTGGGAATAAATGATGAGGATCCAAACCAGAACATCCCACATCCAGTGGATGTTCATGGTTAGATGTTACCCGACGCTCCGGGTGAACATCAGCAGAGGGGACAAAATCCCATTCCACGGTCCCAAGCATACTACAGAGGGTATGATAACATAGCAGACTCGGATGGGCCACTTGTCTTGCCCCCTCTACCCACAGGCCACACTTTTGTGGTAACTAGTAGCCTGATTCAAATGCTCACTGCCAGAGGTTTGTTTTCAGGGCTACCTTCTGAGGATCCACATGCCCATATAGCTAAGGTAAGGGCAGTGTGTAAAAGTTGTGTGGGGAGGCCTGATTTGGATCTAAATGTAATAGGTCTTAGAGTGTTTCCTCTCTCACTGACGGGAGAGGCTGCTATGTGGTTTACTGAGCTCCCATACAACTCCATTTTCACTTGGAGCCAACTACGGGATGTCTTCTTAGCACGCTACTATCCGGTCTCCAAGAAATTAAACCACAAAGACAGGGTGAATAACTTTGTGGCACTACCAGGAGAGTCAGTTAGTAGTTCTTGGGATAGATTCACCTCATTCTTGATAAGTGTTCCAAATCACCGTATTGATGATGAGTCACTGAAGGAATACTTCTATCGGGGACAGGATGATAACAATAAAGCGGTGTTGGACACTATAGCAGGTGGATCTTATGGAGAATGCCCTTATGTTGAGATTGCTGAGAAATGAGAGAAAATCTCCGATACAGGGAGAAACACCTTCGCAGTGCAGTCCACTCACAACCCAGCCACAAATGATATTCGTGAAGAAATGGCTCAGATGAGAACTGAGCTTGGGTTGGTACTAAAACATGTCACTGGGTGCAGAAAAGATTAACGCAGTCAACTACTTGGCTAAACCACCACCTCCAAATGATGAGTGTTATTATGAGGAGGATTCATATGCAGTAAATGAACAGATGGGGGGTTTCCGACCAAGTGCCCAAGGCTCTAATCAGGAGAATTGGCGCCAAGGTCAAGGGTACCAAGGTCGGAACTATGGTAACTACAATCGTGAGGGTCATTATGTCCGAGATGGAAACTACAATCGCGACAACAACTTCAACAGGGGTAACTATGGAAATAGAAACGACAGGAATGGACCCTATGTTCCTCCTCAAAATCGTGAAGCTACTCCTAGGGATGGTGGAGGTAGTATGTCGCGAGTTGAGGATATGTTGCATAAAATGATGAGGAGGTTCGATGCTAGTGATGAGCACAATAAAGAGTTGAGGAATGATTTAGCGGGTATTGGGCAAAAAGTTGATACACATGCAATATCGATTAAGCAACTTGAGTTACAATTGGCCCAATTATCTGCAACTGTGAATACACGGCAACCGGGCACTCTTCCTAGCAACACTGTCCAAAATCCGAAAAATGATGGACATTGTATGGCAATTACTACTCGCGGTGGCAAGCAAACTATTGACCCACCTATGCCATCTAATGAGAATGAGGTGACAAAAGATACTGATAAAGTGGTAAATGTTGATGCTGATTTAGAGGATAACATTGCAAAAGATGCTGAAGTGCCTAAAAAGGTTACTCCCATACCTAGGCCACCACCCCCATTTCCTCAAAGATTAGTGAAAAAGACTGAGGATGGCAAATATCGGCGCTTTATAACAATGTTGAAGCAACTTTCTATCAATGTCCCTTTGGTAGAAGCTTTAGAACAAATGCCCGGTTACGCCAAGTTTATGAAACATTTGGTCACAAAGAAAAGATCGGTTACTTTTGAGGATGATGATAGAATGCAGCATTGTAGTGCTATTGCTATAAGATCTCTGGTCCAAAAGAAAGAAGATCCGGGTGCGTTCACTATTCCTTGTACAATCGGGCTATTACATTTTGCGAAAGCATTATGTGATCTGGGGGCAAGCATAAATCTCATGCCCCTCTCGATTTACAAGAAGTTGGGTTTGGGTGACCCAAAGCCCACTGCAATGCGGCTACTGATGGCTGATCGAACAGTAAAACGGCCCATAGGGATACTTCATGATGTGCTAGTAAAAGTGGAGTCATTCATCTTTCCGGCCGATTTTGTTATTCTTGATTGTGAGGTTGATTTTGAAGTGCCTATTATCCTTGGGAGGCCATTCATTGCTACAGGAAGAGCCTTAGTAGACATGGAAAAGGGCAGATGAAATTTCGGTTAAAAAGTGAGGAAGTGACCTTTAATATTTGTAGGTCCATGAGGCAGAGTGGTGAGCTCCAATCGGCATATGCTATATCCTACAACATGGGTGAGATATTTGAGACACAAATAGAAGAACGTCTAGGTGTCGAAGCATTAGCGGCAGTGATAATGAACTTTGATAGCGATTGCATTGAAGAGTATGAGTCATTAGTCGCGGTTCTTGACCGAGGTGATGTTCGGTTTAAACCGAAGAAATTTGAGCTTGATATGAAGAATCGCGAGTCCCCACCCGCTAAACCATCTATAGAGGAAGCTCCAAAAGTTGAATTAAAAGCTCTCCCACCTCATCTTAGGTATGAATTCTTAGGAAATGGTGACACCTTGCCGGTAATCATTGCATCAGACCTGGATGAACAACAGGTTCAGAGTTTGGTGAAGGTACTAAAAAGGTTCAAAAGAGCTATTGGGTGGACCATTGCGGACATTATTGGGATCCCTCCTGGTATTTGTTCTCATAAAATCCAACTCATGCCTGATCATAAGCCGAGTATTGAGCACCAGAGACGCTTGAATCCTCCTATGAAGAGGTTGTGAAGAAGGAAATCATCAAGTGGTTGGATGCTGGAGTAATCTAGCTAATCGCCGATAGCAGTTGGGTATGCCCGGTTCAGTGTGTACCTAAGAAAGGGGGAATGACTGTGGTCCCCAACGAAAAGAATGAACTTGTTCCAATGAGACCGATTACTGGATGGAGGGTGTGTATGGATTACCGTAAACTGAACTCATGGACTGAAAAAGACCATTTTCCTATGCCCTTCATGGATCAGATGTTGGATAGACTTGCCGGAAAAAGGTGGTATTATTTTCTTGATGGGTATTCGGGGTATAATCAGATTTCTATTGCACCAGAAGATCAAGAGAAAACCACTTTCACTTGTCCATATGGGACTTTTGCGTTCAGAAGAATGCCGTTTGGGTTGTGCAATGCACCCGCAACCTTTCAGAGATGTATGATGTCAATATTTTCTGACATGGTGGAGGATACTATAGAGGTTTTTATGGATGATTTCTCTGTGGTTGGTGATTCATTCGAGCGGTGCTTGACCAATTTATCTGAGGTTCTTAAGAGATGTGAAGACTGCAATTTGGTACTAAACTGGGAAAAGTGTCATTTCATGGTGAAAGAGGGTATTGTGTTGGGTCATCGCATTTCAGAAAAGGGCATAGAGGTTGATCGAGCTAAAGTTGAGGTAATAGAGAGACTTCCCCTGCCGATCTCTGTGAAAGGTGTGAGAAGCTTTCTTGGGCATGCAGGTTTTTATCGGAGATTCATCAAAGACTTTTCAAAGATTGCACACCCATTGTGCAAATTGCTAGAGAAAGAATGTAAATTTTGTTTTGATGAATCCTTTCTTAAAGCATTCGGTGAGCTAAAAGAAAAGGTAGTGTCTGCGCCTATCATTATTTCTCCGGATTGGAATAGTCCATTTGAGGTAATGTGCGATGCCAGTGGGGTGGCTCTTGGTGTAGTATTGGGACAGAGAAGAAACAAAATCCTTCACCCAATTTACTATGCTAGTAAAGCCCTAAATGAAGCACAGAAGAACTACACAATGACTGAGCAAGAACTCCTCGCAGTAGTCTTTGCTTTTGAGAAATTTCGCTCTTATTTGCTAGGTACTAGATTTATAGTGCATACTGACCATTCAGCATTGAGATATTTGATGGCGAAAAAGGATGCGAAACCAAGGCTGATTCGTTGGGTATTACTGCTGCAAGAATTTGACTTTGAAGTGATGGATAGAAAAGGGACTGAAAATCAAGTTGTTGATCATTTGTCTCGTCTAGAGGATGAAGCTATGAGAGAGTTAGGCGATAAGTCTGACATTGATGATACTTTCCCCGATGAACATGTATTGGCTGCTTCACAAGACTTGATTCCATGGTTCGCAGATTTTGCGAACTATCTGGCTAGTGATATTGTTCCATCAGACTTGTCCTTTCATCAAAGGAAAAAGTTCATGTACGATGTGAAGAAGTTCTTTTGGGATGAACCATACTTGTATAGGAGTTGTGCCGACGGGCTTATTCGGCGTTGTGTGCCCGAATGTGAAATGTTGAGTGTGTTGGAGGCATGCCATTCTTCACCTGTTGGCGAACATCACAGTGGTGTCTGAACCGCTCACAAGATATTGCAATATGGTTACTATTGGCCAACTCTTCATCAAGATGCTCATGGGTTTGCTAAAGCATGTGACAAATGTCAACGAGATGGTGGTATTTCAAGAAAGCAAGAGCTCCTTCTAAACCCCATTCTTGTGATTGAGTTATTTGATGTGTGGGGTATTGACTTTATAGGCCCTTTCGTGAGTTATCATGGGATGAAGTACATTCTTGTAGCAGTTGATTATGTATCTAAATGGGTCGAAGCCATAGCCCTCGCAAACAATGAAGGGAAGAGTGTCACTGCATTCTTGAAAAAGAATATATTCTCCCGTTTTGGCACTCCAAGAGCCATTATTAGTGATGGGGGCTCCCACTTCTGCAACAGATTGTTCAAGGGGTTATTGGAGAAATACGGTGTTCACCATAATGTGGCCACTCCTTACCACCCTCAAACTAGTGAGCAAGTTGAAGTATCGAATCGGGAGATCAAACAGATATTGTCCAAAACAGTGAATGCTAGTAGAACGGATTGGCAAGGAGGCTTGATGATGCTCTTTGGACCTACCGGACAGCATATAAGACTCCCATAGGTATGTCTCCATACCAACTTGTATATGGGAAAGCTTGTCATCTTCCGGTTGAGTTAGACCATAAATCCATGTGGGCTATGAAGAAGTTAAAAATGGATTGGAGCGAAGCTGCAGAGCAACGGTTAAATGGGTTGAATGAACTTGATCCGCTTGAAATCCTATGAAAGCTCAGCCCTATATAAAGAAAAGATGAAGAAGTATCATGACAACAAAATTGAAAAACGAGATTTTATGGTCGGGGATTTGGTGCTTCTATTCAATTCCAGATTGCGCTTGTTTCAAGGCAAACTCAAGTCCAAATGGAATGGTCCTTACACGGTTACCCAACTATTCCCTCATGGAGCAGTTGAGTTGGAAACTAAGGAGGGTGTGCGGTTCAAGGTGAATGGACAGCGCATAAAAATCTATCTCGAGCATGCTGAATCGGCGAATGAAGTGGTCGAGGCATACCATCTTGATGAAGTCTGAGTAATCAAGTGGCCCCAGTCGTGCCGCGACATTAAATCAGGCGCTTGTTGGGAGGCAACCCAATACTTATCGTCTTTTTAATAATGGTAGCATTTTTCTATTAATGGGTTTTAAATTTGCAGGCACATCACCAGGAAATTTTGCAGAAAACTACTCCGCAGCAGCTACTGACGGATACATCGACGGACCGTTGCGCATGCGACGGACCGTCGTATGCATCCATCACATCAGGTACGTTTTTTTGTCATTTTGAAATTAGGGCACACACGATGGAACCTACGACGGGTCGTCGCAAGTGCGACGGACCGTCGTCGGGGAACCGTCGCGTGATTAATGAATTCTACCCGACCCGACCCGGCTGGACCCTTTTCAAAATCTGACCGTTTATACTACCCACCCCTCCATATTTCACCCCATTACTTCCTTATTCCCCTCATCTCCCCTCTCTTTTCAACTTCCACACTTCCCCTCACTGATCATTGCTCCCAAAATCCTCCTAAGCCTTATACTTATCATCCACTAAGCGGTGCTGCTGCTGTAGGTGTCTACCTTGCCAACTGAATCATTCTCCATTTGTTTTTCTCCATTTCCAAGGTATGTGTCTCTAAATTTATACTCATTTATCTTGTGTTTTGGTTTTGTAGTTAGTAATAGCTTAGTTCTTAGTCATATACTGTTTCCTTTAAATTTATACTCATTTATCTTGATGTGCCATGTTGATAACCCTAGGCATAGGTGATTTTGCATTGGTAGTTTCCTAGGTAGTTGGGATAGACACATATAGGTCCACAACACTACAAGACCATGTGGGTTCATCAGGGATGCATAGGGTACCCCCAGTTCTAACACTGCTACTCAGAACGAGACCCCGATGACGGACCGTCGCACACACGACGGACCGTCATAGGGTCCGTGTCAAAAGCCCTATCACCCTGTCCCAACGACGCCTGTGACGGATTATTGTCTTCACGACGGTCCGTCGTGCATAACCATTCTGGTTGTCAGAGACCCTGTTTCTAAGGGTCTCTCAAAATTTTCAAAGTGTCCTACGACGGACCGTCATACCCACGACGGTCCATCCTGTAGACCGTCATGATGGTCAGAGACCCCTCTGTTAAGGGTCTCCCAACATTTTCCAAGTGTCCTACGACGGACCGTCGTCCCTTCGACGGTCCGTCCTGCACGACCGTCGTGATGATCAGAGACCTCTCTGATAAGGGTCTCCCAACATTTTCTAAGTGTCCTACGACGGACTCTTACGACGGACCTGCTTGACCGTCACGATGGTCAGAGACCGCTCCTTCAGGGTTCTTTATATATACATAGACTAAGTACATCACGACGGACCTCATGACGGTCCGTCATATCCACGATGAGCCGTCATCTAGCCCGTCGTGTGATACAGTTTCAATATCACTAACACACTGTTTTAAATGTTTTATGTCGTATGGGCTTGCCTGTCTTGTTTGACACTACTCGTACTAATAGTGATCCTTTGCAGGTACTATCTACTATGGCACCCAAGCAAGACCGAACCTATGCACGCGGGCGATCCAAGTCTGTTGCCCCGTCTGCACGCTTGATCATCGGCTCTGATGATGAGTGGGACCCTGAATATGTGCCCCTAGGCACTTCCGCACCTTTCCGTGCTGCACGTGCCCCCAGAGCCACACCCTAGACGATGGTGTCCGGCGTAGTCACTGCCTCCCAGTCTGATGAGGAGCGCACACTGACCGGCACACCCTCTGGGTCAGCCACAATTGAGGAAGGAGCGTCTGGCTCCTTAGGAGTATCCTGGTCCGAGGAAGCTTCAGGCTCTGCTGAGGTTCTCGCACCCGCCACTGCTGCAGCGTCGGCCTCGTCTGATGAGGCTGACAGTTCAGACTCTACATCCGGCACACCAGCCCAGGTCCCCACCCCAGCCTCTAACCAGCCAAACGGGTGGTGTGTCGAAGGCCAGTTTCAAGTTTACTCCGACGCCAAATTCCTGACTGATAAAGGAGTAATGACTCGGACACTCACCTTGGAGCGGCGGGTACTTACAGGGAGTCTCCCATCGATGCCGGAGATCCACAACCTATTCACCAGGCATCGCTTAGAGTGGACAGCCCGTCCGTTGGGACGATACAGCGAGGAAATGGTCCGAGAGTTCTACGCATCCTACGTAGCGACTCTCCGATCACAGATCGATAGGCGGGCTGCTCCTGCTAAACAGGCCCCACTGGAGCAGGTTCGAGTCCGGGGCGTGCAGGTTGACATTTCCCTGCCAGCTATCCGCCGGTTCCTATACGGCGAGAGTGCAGATGCTACGCGGACTCCCCACACTGCCGAGTTTGACTACCGCTGGCAGATAGTGAAGGATGGCTAGTTCTTGCGCGAGCAGGAACTGAGAGAGACCACCAAGAAGTGGATGGCACTGCACCTATTAGTCGACGGAGAGGGTGCAGATTGGGTAACTGAGTCGAAGGGGGCCATCAAGAAGGCCAACCTCACGTTCGTCGTGAAGTTCTTGTGGCTGCTCGTCCGTCACTGCCTTTCCCCCACAGCTGCTGATAACATCGTCACCTGGGATCGAGCAGTGTTGATGGCGGTGATGATAGCCGGATTTGAGGTTGATTTTGCATGGCTTCTCTAGGCAGTCATGCACGAGAGGGCATTCAAGGTCACTACTACCTACCCCTTCCCGTGTATGATTTTTGCCCTTTGCAGGACCGCAGGTGTGCCCATATGGCACATAGAACAGTTGAAGACCCCGCATGGCACCGTTGACGTCGGCCTCATCAGAGACGAGGCCAATGAGTTGGCCCCACGTCGATGGCCCCGTCCAGAGCTGCCACCACTTGCTGATGACCTTGCGGATACGGTGGCCCAGGCCCGCACCACTACACAGGCGTCCACTGACACTACCCCGGTAGAGTCTATCCCGGGTAGTAGCCCAGCCCCGAGCTCCTCTCGTACAGCCACTCTACCGACACTGGTCCCGCTTGCTAGGGTCCAAAAACTGGAGGCACAAATGGCCACCCTTCTGCATCATATCCAGCCGTGGATGCAGAAGTCGATTACTGAGTCTGAGGCGCGTCTAGAGAGGAAGATGCAGCAGTTTACCGAACGGAAGATTGCTGAGGTTAACCAGCGCATAGATGTATTTGAGTTGAGAGTGTTAGCCCGCCCAACCCCTTCGATAGATGTGTCGACTCTTCAGGCTGCAGTCGACAGTCTTCGTGCAGACATCGACACGATCCTAGAGGCGAGAGTGCCGGAGCCTGTCGAGCCTGCTGAGGACACTGTATTGGCGGCCCTGTTTGCTACTTCAGAAATTCCCCCACCTTCCCCTCGAGAAAGTGCCAAGAGGCGTAGGGGTTGATTAGAGGATGAGGCGCGAGCAAGGAAGAAGGAGCACCGAGAGATGGAGGCCGCGAGGAGAGCCTCACTTGCTGAGGCGGAGGCACACCAAATCAGAGCATCACAGATAGCGGCTGGGGCGTCTAGCTCCCGCACTGTAGAGACAGCAGGAGGCACTACTGATGGTGCGGTTGTTGCTGAGGACATCACTGAGGGTGTCCAGATTGCTGAGGACACCACTGAGGGTGTCCAGATTGCAGAGGATGTGGGTTCCGAGAAACCGGACCCACCAGCTTGCTGATCGACGGTGCTATGCGCCACAGGTTTGCTTCACCTACCCCTCTAATCTTTAGATTTTTTTTTATGCATTGGGGACAATTGCATGTTTTTTTTTGTTGGGGGTGGGGTAAACGGAAAGTGAGTGTTAGGGTGAAGTCTGAGTAGCCCAACTCACTGTCCTCTTTTGGGGTTTTCTTGCCTGTGTTCTTTTTTCCCAAAAGACTGATTACTTTTTCTGTTGAACCGGCACGTTATATCTTTTGTACATAGTTTAACTCTGAAGCATGATGGCTAAAATGATATCCTGATAAAACTAGAAAATGTTGCATGACTAGGCGTAGTAACTGATAATTGTGTGGCTCTAAACATGAAATAGAGTTACACCATTGCATTACCCTAAATCTTCAAGTCGAACTAGGTGTCTGACAATCTGGTATAGTGATGAGATGTCAAGTGAGTGTGAGGAAATTTGAATAGTCCACTACTGGTACTGAGCTAGAACTTGCCTGGTTAGTCCTGCTAAAAGTAAGCTGTAACAGACAATTAGAAAAGGATCATAGGCCCTTATTCAAGATAGCCCATTTCTAGCCTAAATAAAAGAAACCAAATGAAAGTTATCCTTCTTTGATCCAAATAATTTGAGCTTAAAATTAGACCTTTCTTTTTCACCCCAACTGATCTTTTCTGGGAACAATGTGTTGTCCCTGGTCCCTCCTTGGACATGTGCACCTCAGCTTATGCCAAAAGCATAAGTTGAGGGTGGCTAATGCATAAACAACCTTCGTTATGGCCCTGACCCAACTTTGGGTATTGTGTACCTTGACTCATGGCAAAGCCATAAGTTGAGGGTGGCTGTTTTGAGGAATGCTCTGGAAAGTGGGGTTGAAAGAACAAAGAGAGAGAAAGAACAAAAGTAAAGTGACTCAAGAACTCATTGAAAGAAAAGGAAAGAAAAAGAGAAATATTCAAGAATTACAAACAAGAAAAGAAAAGAGTTACTTACACAAATGAAGAAAGAAGGGAAATAGCAAGGTGAAAGAATAGGAGAAACTGGGCGAGATAAAGTGATAGAAAGTGGAAGGTTTAGCCGATATGTCAAGGAGGGCAAAAAGTCACTAAAGTATACCTAAATATACCCTACCTGACTCTGAGCCTACGTTACAAGCTAAAAAAAGTCCTATCGTGATCCTAAGGGTTGTATAGCGAACTTAAGGCAGTGAAAATAAGGGCAAGCTTATGGCAATAGGTATGAATGAGTGTGACTTTGTTCTGAGAGCGAGTGTTGAAATGTAATCCTTATACTCAAACTGAAATCATTGTGTGAAAAATGAGGATTTTGTTCTCAAGAGAGGACACTAGTTGTAATACCGGAATTGTTAGCACCTCGGTGAGAAATTGAAGAGGATAGGTGTTAGTGCATGGTGAGTCTGTGTCATGTTCGAATCCCACAAAATTCAAACCTAATAATGATAGCATGCATAGATTTGATGAGATTAATCGGGATTGATAGCCAAATGATTGCAAAGAATAAAACATGAATACTATTGTACAAAGATTGTGTAGTGAGTCATAGTGCGTCGCTTGAGGACAAACCACGAATTTAAGTTGAGGGTGTTGATATACCGTGGTTTCACGGTATAATTAATACTTTTTCCTTAAGTTTAGTGTGTCCGAAAGACTTTTTGTGTTAATTTTGATATAAGTTTCTCTTTGTTTTGCAGGAAATCTGTCCAGAGCTGAAAGCGAAGATTTTGAGCGAAAAAATGCAGAAGAGACCACCTACGGAGCTTATGACGGTCCATCGTGCCTGTGACGGTCCGTAGGTGGCAGCGTAGAGAAGCTGCTGAAGGAAGATGGGGAAGTCTGACAAAGTGTGGGATTACGAAGCTTGTGACGGTCCGTCATGGCTATGACGGTCCGTCCTGCAGGTTCGTCGTGAAGATCAGAGAAGTGATCCTAGTACCCAGATTCCAAGAGTTGAAGTATTTTGAAACGAAGACCCTCGACGGATCGTTGTGCCTATGACGGTCCGTCACACTTGCCTTCAAGGGGAATGAAGAAAGCAGCAGAAGAAATTGCACCAAGTATGGGACGACGGAGTCCACGACGGTCCGTTGCGACCACGACGGTCCGTCACGTGGTCCGTCGACCCAGCCGCGTTTTGGCAGATTTCCAGTAATTAGAATCCTTGTTTAATTAGGTTTTTATTTTTTTTATAAATAGTTCGAAAAACCTCGTTTTTGAGGTTAGACTCTGGGAGATTAGACATCATATTATTAGACTTTGTGTATTAGTGTTTGATTTTTGGAGATTCTTACAAGTGATTTTTGGTGATTAATCAAGCAAATTTTTGGACTTTATTCTTTCTCATTGAAGTAAGTACATGAATTCTTGTTTAACATATTTGAATATTGTGTTTATGGCTATGAGGAACTAAACTCCATAACTAGGGTTGTGGGAACCATAGGCAAATAATGAGATAAACGCTAGCTAAAATAACAATTCTAGAATAGTGTCTTGCATATATTAATAATTCTTTCGCTTAGAAGTCTTTTTAACGGATGATCAACGTTAGAACTAGCCTTAATGCTACTTGTCAGACCAAGGAGGTGGATAATAGGAAAAGAATTATTAATATAGATTTAGTGTATACTATCTAATAGGCTAGTATTGATTGGTAAGAGGTAACAACTTAGTCAAATATCGAATACGATGCTTAATAAGAGGTAAAGATAAGGGTTAGAAAAGCAACACACGCAGCCAGACCAAGGTGTGGAGTGAGATTTTCTAGATGCCGGACCAAGGATTTAGAAATACATAACTTATCACTTTGCATGCAAGATACTAGGAAAGAATTATTATAGTTAGAATTATCAAGTTAGGAACCTCTGGGGAACACGTAAACCCTAGTTACTTTGATTAATTGATTAAAACCCAACATTAAAAGCTGTTAAGTGTCTCTTTCAAGTTCGTTAGTTATTTTTACTCATTAGGAAATACAAACCCCCCTTTTTATGCTTTTACTTTCTAAGGAAGTCATCAACCGAACAATAGTAATAACAAGTTGAAGTTAAGTCTAGACTATTTTCCTCGTGGAAACGATCCCAACCTCAATAGTTGGGTTATTTACTTGACGCGACCGCTTTACTTCTCATTTGAGAAGTAAGTTTGAGCGTATCAAAGCCCCAGCTAAATCTAGCAAAAAATGAAACTAAAAGACTAAATACTGAAAAGAAACTCATGACTATTGTCCTAGGAGAATGAGGACTCAACATTGAATGTGCTAAACTGAAGATCGGAAAATCGACCTATGCATGATCTGGATGCTGAGAACCTGAACCTACATCACGAGAAGATGTAGCGCACGTATGTGTCAGTACTTGAAGGATACCGAACATGTAGGATAGAATGAAGTTGAAATAAAACATAACTAAACAAGCACAAAAGCAAGTATAATAATCTGAACATGATTTACTGATTTCTGAACTAACTGGATGCAATGACCAATTTATAACATACTAAAACTTAATACCGAGTGTACTGATAAATGGTCAATGCAAAAGAGACTGACTGAACTGTAGAGCTACTAATAATCGATAATAAAACCAAATGAGCTAAATGTGGAGTCCGATGTATACGCCCCATCGAGATGACCCAATATACCCTGTCAGAGGTATGAAGGCATGCTGGCGTGATCATAAACTGATTGCCCAGAGAGGGGACTTACAACCTACTTGGCTAGTAGCTCTAGGACTAATTGGGTACACTGAACCCTAGTCCAGCTCGGTATTATGCTACTCCCATGGATTTATATAGTTAATTGATTATGTCTGAATTTTCTATAAATACTGGATAGCTCAAAACTTGCAAACTGAGAATGCAACATTTAATATGATAATGATGCATTAAAAAATGAGGCATGTATAACTAAATAACTAAAATATCTAACCTAGCATGTGTAATTCAAGAGCTAAAGAAATACAAAGCTAGGGTTCTTAAATTCATGCGATAAACTGAATAATAACATGATAATCTGATTTGGAACATATAAATAATAAGTTCATGAAGTTCTGTTGAAGTTCTAGAAACCCTAAGTCTAATCATGATATGGGAATCAAGAATCTGACTGAAAACTAGGGACCCAATAGGTGAAATCCTACATACCTGGTGATGAAATTCACGGAGAAACATTTAGATTTTGGGGCTGGAACTGTTGGAGTCTTGCTACATTCTTGAACTATTATTTTTTTTACCTTTTTCTCCTTTATTGCTTTTAATTTTTTAAGTTTTGATTAATGTTTTGACTTAGGGTAAGTTTTAGTATGTTTCTAGGCTTAAACTGACAAAAATCTGATGATTTAGGGTCAAAATGATGTATCCTAGCGTTCAAACAAAGTGAGAAAAGACCAAAAGACCCCTGGGTAGGTTCGGTCTGTTCGAGAGACCTTTACTAAATAAAGCATAACGTTTTAGTCGGAGGTCAGGTTTTAACAAGGTTGGTGGCTATGGAAAGGTAATTCAATTATATATCTGCGGATAGGTCATGACACACCTAATTTATTTTGTGCTAGGAGTTATGACCATTTGAAGTTGACCTAACTACACTTCCCCCTTACCTGCCTGCTAATTCCAACCTACAAATCGTGGGTCAACCTACTGATATACCGTGGTTTCACGGTATTATTAATACTTTTTCCTTAAGTTTAGTGTGTCCAAAAGCCTTTTTGTGCTAATTTTTATATAAGTTTCTCTTTGTTTTGCAGGAAATCTGTCCAAAGCTGAATGCGGAGATTTTGAGCGAAGAACTGCAGAAGAGACCACCTACGGAGCTGATGACGGTACGTCGTGCTTGTGACGGTCCGTAGGTGGCAGCGTAGTGCAGCTGCTGAAGGAAGATGGGGAAGTCTGACCAAGTGTGGGATTACGAAGCTTGTGACGGTTCGTCCTGCAGGTTCGTCGTGAAGTTCAGAGAAGTGATCCCAATACCCAGATTCCAAGAGTTGAAGTGTTTTGGAACGAAGACCCTCGACAGGCCGTTGTGCCAATGACGTTCCGTCATACTTGTCGTCGAGGGGAATGAGGATAGCACCAGAAGAAATTGCACAAGTATGGGACGACGGAGTCCATGACGGTCCGTCGTGACCACGACGGTCCGTCGCGAGGTCCGTCGACCCAGCCACGTTTTGGCAGATTTCCAGCAATTAGAATCCTTGTTTAATTAGGTTTTTTGTTTTTTTATAAAGAGTTTGAGAAACCTCGTTTTTGAGGTTAGACTCTATGAGATTAGACATCGGGTTTTTAGACTTTGTGTATTAGTGTTGGATTTTGAGATTCTTGCAAGTGAATTTTGGATATTAATCAAGCAAACTTTGGATTTTATTCTTTCTCATTGAAGTAAGTACATGAATTCGTATTTAATATATTTGAATATTGTGTTTATGGCTATGAGTAACCAAACTCCATAACTAGGGTTGTGGGAACCATAGGCAAATAATGAGATAAACCCTAACTAAAATAACAATTCTAGATTAGTGTCTTGCATGTATTTATAATTCTTTCTCTTAAAAGTCTTTTTAACGGATGGCCAACGTTAGAACTCGCCTTAATGCTACTTGCCGGACCAAGGAGGTAGATAATAGGAAAAGAATTATTAACATAGATTTAGTGTATACTATCTAATAGGCTAGTATTGATTGGTACGAGGTAACAACTTAGTCAAATATCGAATACGATGCTTAATATGAGGTAAGGATAAGGGTTAGGATAGCAACACACGTAGCCGGACCAAGATGCGGAGTGAGATTTTCTAGATGCCGGACCAAGGATTTAGAAATACATAACTTATCACTTTGCATGCAAGATACTAGGAAAGAATTGTTATAGTTGGAGTTATCAAGCTATGAACCTGTGGGGAACACGTAAACCCTAGTTACTTTGATTAATTGATTAAAACCCAACATTCAAAGCTGTTAAGTGTCTCTTTCAAGTTCGTTATTTATTTTCACTCATTTAGAAATAGAGACCCCCTTTATTGTTCTTACTTTCCAAGGAAGTCATTAACCAAACAATAGTAATAATAGGTTGAAGTTAAGTCTAGACTATTTTCCTCGTCGGAACGATCCCAACCTCACTAGTTGAGTTATTTACTTGACACGACTACTTTACTTCTTATTTGAGAAGTAAGTTTGAGCGTATCAAATTTTGGCGTCGTTGCCAAGGATTATAGCTTTTGGATTAACTTGAACTTATTACTATAGTTTAGTTGATATTTTCTTGATTTTACTTTGTTTTATTGTTTTTGATTTCTTTTCAGAACTATCTTCCTTGTATGCCAAATACACGGAGAGAAAAAGAACCCTTGTTTCCCTACGATCACGAGTTAGAGCGTACACAGTGCAATATGAATCAAAACTTGGGAATAAATGATGAGGATCCGAACCAGAACATTCCAGCTCCGATTGATGTTCATGGTCAGATGTTACCCGATGCTCCGGGTGAACATCAACAGAGGGGACAAAATCCCGCTCCACGGCCCCAAGCATACTACAGAGGGTATGTTAACATAGCAGACTCGGATGGGCCACTTGTCTTGCCCCCTCTATCCACAGGACACACTTTTGTGGTAACTAGTAGCCTGATGCAAATGCTCACTGCCAGAGGTTTGTTTTCAGGGCTACCTTCTGAGGATCCACATGCCCATAAAGCTAATGTAAGGGCAGTGTGTAAAAGTTGTGTGGGGAGGCCTGATTTGGACCTAGATGTAATAGGGCTCAGAGTGTTTCCTCTCTCACTGACGGGAGAGGCGGCTATGTGGTTCACTGAGCTCCCATACAATTAAATCTTCACTTGAAACCAACTAAGGGATGTCTTCTTAGCACGCTACTATCCAGTCTCCAAGAAACTAAACCACAAAGACAGAGTGAATAACTTTGTGGCACTACCAGGAGAGTTAGTTAGTAGTTCTTAGGATACATTCACCTCATTCTTGAGAAGTCTTCCAAATCACCGTATAGATGATGAGTCACTGAAGGAATACTTCTATCGGGGACAGGATGATAACAACAAAGCGGTGTTGGACACTATAGTAGGTGAATCTTATGGAGAATGCCCTTATACTAAGATCGCTGAAAAATTAGAGAAAATCTCCCGGAATAACAAAGCTTGGAGTACTAGGAAGTCTAATACAGGGAGAAACACCTTCGCAGTGCAGTCCACTCACAACCCAGCCAAAGATGAGATTCGGGAAGAAATGGCTCAGATGAGAACTGAGCTTGGGTTGGTACTAAAACATGTCACAGAGGGTGCAGAAAAGATATATGCAGTCAACTACTTGGCTAAACCACCACCTCCAAACGATGAGTGTTATTATGAGGAGGATTCCTATGCAGTAAATGAACAGATAGGGGGTTTTCGACCAAGTTCCCAAGGCTCTAATCAAGAGAATTGGCGCCAAGGTCAAGGGAACCAAGGTCGGAACTATGGTAACTACAATCGTGAGGGTCATTATGTCCGAGATGGAAACTACAATCGCGACAACAACTTCAACAGGGGTAACTATGGTAATAGAAACGACAGGAATGGACCCTATGTTCCTCCTCAAAATCGTGAAGTTACTCCTAGGGATGGTGGAGGTACTATGTCGCGAGATGAGGATATGTTGCATAAAATGATGAGGAGGTTTGATGCTAGTGATGAGCACAATAAAGAGTTGAGGAATGATTTAGCGGGTATTGGGCAAAAAGTTGATACACATGCAATATCAATTAAGCAACTTGAGTTACAATTGGCCCAATTATCTGCAACTGTGAACACACGGCAACCGGGCACTCTTCCTAGCAACACTGTCCAAAATCTGAAAAATGATGGACATTGTATGGTAATTACTACTCGCGATGGCAAGCAAACCATTGACCCACCTAGGTCATCTAATGAGAATAAGGTGACAAAAGATACTGATAAAGTGGTAAATGTTGATGTTGAATTAGAGGATAACACTGCAAAAGATGTTGAGGTGCCTAAAAAGGTAACTCCTATGCCTAGGCCACCACCCCCATTTCCTCAAAGATTATTGAAAAAGACCGAGGATGGCAAATATTGGCGTTTTATAACAATGTTGAAACAACTTTCTATCAATGTCCCTTTGGTAGAAGCTTTAGAACAAATGCCCGGTTACGCCAAGTTTATGAAAGATCTGGTCACAAAGAAAAGATCGGTTACTTTTGAGGATGAGGATAGAATGCAGCATTGTAGTGCTATTGCTACAAGATCTCTGGTCCAAAATAAAGAAGATCCGGGTGCGTTCACTATTCCTTGTAGAATCGGGTTATTACATTTTGCGAAAGCATTATGTGATCTGGGGGCAATCATAAATCTCAGCCCCTCTCGATTTACAAGAAGTTGGGTTTGGGTGACCCAAAGCCCAATGCGCTGCGGCTTCTGATGGCTGATCGAACAGTAAAACGGCCTATAGGTATACTCCATGATGTGCTAGTAAAAGTGGAGTCATTCATATTTCCAGCAGATTTTTTTATTCTCAATTGCGAAATCGATTTTGAAGTGCCCATTATTCTTGGGAGGCCATTCATTGCTACGGGAAGAGCCTTAGTAGACATGGAAAAGGGGCAGATGAAATTTCAGTTGAACAATGAGGAAGTGACCTTTAATAGTTGTAGGTCAATGAGGTAGAGTGGTGAGCTCCAATCGGTATCTGATATATCCTACAACATGGGTGAGACATCTGAGACAAAAATAGAAGAACGTCTAGGTGTAGAAGCATTAGCGGCAGTGATAATGAACTTTGATAGCGATTGCATTGAAGAGTATGAGTCATTAGACGCGGCTTTTGACCAAGGTGATGTTCGGTTTAAACCGAAGAAATTTGAGCTTGATATGAAGAATCGTGAGTCCCCACCTGCGAAACCATCTATAGAGGAGGCTCCAAAATTAGAACTAAGAGCTCTCCCACCTCATCTTAGGTATGAATTCTTAGGAAATGGTGACACTTTGCCGGTAATCATTGCATCAGACCTGGATGAACAACAAGTTCAGAGTTTCGTAAAGGTACTAAAAAGGTTCAAAAGAGCTATTGGGTGGACTGTTGCGGACATTATTGGGATCCCTCCTGGTATTTGCTCTCATAAAATCCAACTCATGCCTGGTCATAAGCCGATTATTGAGCACCAGAGACGCTTGAATCCTCCTACGCAAGAGGTTGTGAAGAAGGAAATCATTAAGTGGTTGGATGCCGGAGTAATCTATCCAATCGCTGATAGTAGTTGGGTATGCCCGGTTCAGTATGGATTACCATAAACTAAACTCATGGACTGAAAAAGACCATTTTCCTATGCCCTTCATGGATCAGATGTTGGATAGACTTGCAGGAAAAGGGTGGTCTTGTTTTCTTGATGGGTATTCGGGGTATAATCAGATTTCTATTGCACCATAAGATCAAGAGAAAACCACTTTCACTTGACCATATGGGACCTTTGCGTTCAGAAGAATGTCGTTTGGGTTGTGCAATGCACCCGCAACATTTCAGAGATGTATGATGTCAATATTTTCTGACATGGTGGAGGATACTATAAAAGTTTTTATGGATGATTTTTCTGTGGTTGGTGATTCATTCGAGCGGTGTTTGACCAATTTATCTGAGGTCCTTAAGAGATGTGAAGACTGCAATTTAGTACTAAACTGGGAAAAGTGTCATTTCATGGTGAAAGAGGGTATTGTGTTGGGTCATCGCATTTCACAAAAGGGCATAGAGGTTGATCGAGCTAAAGTCGAGGTAATAGGGACACTTCCCCCACCGATCTCTGTGAAAGGTGTGAGAAGCTTTCTTGGGCATGCAGGTTTTTACCGGAGATTCATCAAAGACTTTTCAAAGATTGCACACCCATTGTGCAATCTGCTGGAGAAAGATTGTAAATTTTGTTTTGATGAATCCTGTCTTAAAGCATTCGGTGAGCTAAAAGAAAAGTTAGTGTCTGCGCCTATCATTATTTCTCCGTATTGGAACAGTCCATTTGAGGTAATGTGCGATGCTAGTGGGGTGGCTCTTGGTGTAGTATTGGGACAGAGAAAAAACAAAATCCTTCACCCCATTTACTATGCTAGTAAATCCCTAAATGAAGCTCAGAAGAACTACATAGTGACTGAGCAAGAACTCCTTGCAGTCTTTGCTTTTGAGAAATTTTTGTTCCTATTTGCTAGGTACTAGAGTTATAGTGTATACTGACCACTCAACATTGAGATATTTGATGGCGAAGAAGGATGCGAAACCTAGGCTAATTCGTTGGGTATTACTGCTACAAGAATTTGACTTTGAAGTGCTGGATAGAAAAGGAACTGAAAATCAAGTTGCTGATCACTTGTCTCGTCTAGAGGATGAAGCTATGAGAGAGTTAGGGGATAAGACTGTCATTGATGGTACTTTCCCGATGAACATGTATTGGCTGCTTCACAAGACTTGATTCCATGGTTCGCA
This sequence comes from Solanum chmielewskii, assembly GCA_027704785.1. Taxonomy (NCBI): domain Eukaryota; kingdom Viridiplantae; phylum Streptophyta; class Magnoliopsida; order Solanales; family Solanaceae; genus Solanum; species Solanum chmielewskii. The sequence continues at coordinate 6,471,630 of JAKWIX010000327.1, forward strand.
GATTTTGCGAACTATCTGGCTAGTGATATTGTTCCATCAGACTTGTCCTTTCATCAAAGGAAGTTCATGTAGGATGTGAAGAAGTTTTTTTGGGATGAACCATACTTGTATAGGAGTTGTGCTGATGGGCTTATTCGGCGTTGTGTGCCAGAATGTGAAATGTTGAGTGTGTTGGAGGCATGCCATTCCTCACCCGTTGGTGGACATCACAATGGTATCCGAACCGCGCATAAGATATTACAATGTGGTTACTATTGGCCAACTCTTCATCAAGATGCTCATGGGTTTGCTAAAGCATGTGACAGATGTCAACGAGATGGTGGTATTTCAAGAAAGCAAGAGCTCCCTCTAAACCCCATTCTTGTGATTGAGTTATTTGATGTTTAGGGCATTGACTTTATGGGCCCTTTTGTGAGTTCTCATGGCATGAAGTACATTCTAGTAGCAGTCTATTATGTATCTAAATGGGTCGAAGCCATAGCCCTCGCAAACAATGAAGGGAAGAGTGTCACTGCATTCTTGAAAAAGAATATATTCTCTCGTTTTGAAACCCTAAGGGCCATTATTAGTGATGGGGGCTCCCACTTCTGCAACAGATTGTTCAAGGGGTTATTGGAGAAATACGGGGTTCACCATAATGTGGTCACTCCTTACCACCCTCATACTAGTGGGCAAGTTGAAGTGTCTAATCGGGAAATAAAACTGATATTGTCAAAAACAGTGAATGCTAGTAGAACGGATTGGTCAAGGAGGCTTGATGATGCTCTATAGGCCTACCGGACAGCATATAAGACTCCCATAGGTATGTCTCCATACCAACTTGTATATGGGAAGACTTGTCATCTTCCGGTTGAGTTAGAGCATAAAGCCATGTGGGCTATGAAGAAGTTAAAAATGGATTGGAGCGAAGCTGCAGAGCAACGGTTAAATGGGTTGAATGAACTCGATGAATTTAGCCTAAAAGCCTATGAAAGCTCAGCACTATACAAAGAAAATATGAAGAAGTACCATTACAACAAAATTGAAAAGCGAGAGTTTATGGTCGGGGATTTGGTGCTGTTATTCAATTCCAGGTTGCGCTTGTTTCCGGGCAAGCTCAAGTCCAAATGGACAGGTCCTTACTTGGTTACCCAACTATTCCCTCATGGAGCAGTTGAGTTGGAAACTAAGGAGGGTGTGCGGTTCAAGGTGAATGGACAGTGCATAAAAATCTATTTCAGGCGTGCGGTTCAAGTTTGTTATTTATTTACTCATTTAGAAATAGAGACCCCCCTTTATTGTTCTTACTTTCCAAGGAAGTCATTAACCAAACAATAGTAATAATAGTTTAAAGTTAAGTCTAGACTATTTTCCTCGTGGGAACGATCCCAACCTCACTAGTAAAGTTATTTACTTGACACGACCCCTTTACTTCTTATTTGAGAAGTAAGTTTGACGTATCACCTACGGACCGTGCTGGTTATCTGTGGCTCTTGTTAGAGAGTGGGTGAATGAGGTCTCAATCGATGTTCATAGAGTACGAACCGTAACTTGACCCCATAGACGGATGTGCAGGACGGACCGTGGTTCAAGATATGGTCTGTCGATGCCACCGTTGGTTGCACCAGCAGATTTTTCTGTAAAGCTGGTTTTTGGTATGTTTTATATATGGGATGTTACATTATCTCCCCTTTGTAACATTCGTCCTCGAATGAAGACTAAACTAGCTGGAATAGAGGAAGAGAGTTGTAACCCTAGTACTAAACACTGAGAACTGACTTTCTTACTGAATTGAGTTTTGAGAACATGAAAGTATGCTGAAAATGCAAGTACAAACTGAGGGAACATGATTCTAAGACTGAATTAACACATGAATGACTAGAAAACTGAAGAGGAACTATTACCTCAAGCTGGAGTGGAATCGGAAGGAAAGAGTTGAGGATACTTGGCTTTCATGGTTGCTTCTGCTTCCCAAGTAGCTCCCTCTAGGACTGACTCCTCCACAAAACCTTGACTAAAGCGAATTCTTTGTTTCTCAACCTCCTAACTTGACGATCAAGAGTTTCAGCTGGTACACCTCATAAGAAAGACTATCTTTCATTGTCACACTCTCTAATGGCACTATGGAGGCTAGGTCACCCACACACTTCTTCAAGAGCGAGATGCGGAAGACCGGATGCACTGCTGCTAAGTCTGCTGGTAACTCTAACTCATATGCCACCTTGTCAATCCTTTTCAAGATCTTGTAAGGGACTACATATCTAGGGCTGAGCTTTCTTTTCTTGCCAAATCTCATCACTCCTTTCATAGGGGACACTTTCAGGAAAATCCAATCATCAATTTGGACTGTAATTCCCTTCTCCTTACATCTGCATAAGATTTCTTCTTAAGTCTATCTGTAATAAGTTGAACTTCTCCATAGCATAAGGACTGAATCTAGCCCTATCAAAGCAGCTTCACCTACTTCAAACCAACCAACAGGATATCAAAATCTACGCCCATATAAAGCCTCATAAGGGGCCATCTGAATGTTGGAATGGTAGTTATTGTTGTAGGCGAACTCAATAAGAGAAAGGTGATCATCCCAACTACCTTTGAAATTGATCACACAAGCTCTCAACATATCCTCTAAGGTCTGAATGGTATGCTCTGCCTGCCCATCCGTATGTGGATGAAATGTTGTACTAAGGTTAACCTGAGTACCAAGACCCTTCTAAAATGACTTCCATAAATGAGATGTAAACTGACGACCTCTATCTGAGATGATAGACAAAGAAACCTCATACAACCTCACAATTTCATTAATGTAAAGCTTGGCATAGTCCTTTGTCGAATCTATAGTCTTGTCCGCCAAAAGTGAGAAGACTTAGTCATCATATCAAATATCACCCAAATGGAGTCATATCGTCTGCGAGTACGCGGTAACCCTGTGATGAAATCCATATTGATCACTTCCCACTTCTAAGTAGGAATGTCAATCTCTTGAGTCATACCTCCTGATTTCTGATGTTCCACCTTGACTTGTTGGCAATTGGGGCACTTACTCACAAAGTCTTCTATATCCCTCTTCATGTCATTCCACCAATAGACTAAACGCAGATCGCAATCTTAGTGTCACCTAGATAAATAGAATACGTAGAGTTATGGGCTTCTACAAGAATATGTTGTCTCAACTCGCCCATATCAGGAATACACAATCTACCCTGGTAGCGAAGTACACCATCTTCCCCTTGGGAGAAAACCTCCACTCTCTGATTGTGGACTACATTCTTAAGTTCAAGCAAAATTGGATCGTTGTCTTGCTTTTCCTTAACCTCCACTACCAAAGAAGATTCTGAACTATTACACCATTGTCTAATATGCTCATAAGGCGAACTCCTAAGAGAGCAAGCCTGTGAACATCCTTCCTTTCTTCATCAACATGGGCTACACTACCCATAGATAATATACTAAGGGCATCTGCTACTACATTCACCTTACCCGGATGATAATGTACACTCATATCATAATCCTTAAAGAACTCAAGCCATCTCCTCTGCGAAGATTTAACTATTTTTGGGTGAACACATACTGAAAGCTCTTATGGTCAGTGATCACCATACAAGTAGTGTCTCCAGATCTTGAGTGCAAACACCACTGATGCAAGCTCAAGGTCATGAGTTGGATAGTAGCATAAGCTATCACCTTACCTCGATGCATCAACACACAACCTAGGCCAACTATGGATGCATCAAAATAGATCACATAACTATCTGGACCCTCTTGTAGGGTCAAGATAGGAGCTGTAGTCAATCTAGTTTTCAATTCTGCAAAACTTTTCTCACAATCATTTGACCATTGAAACTTGACCATCTTTTGAGTCAACCTAGTCAATCGTAAGTCTATGGAGTATAATCCTTCCATGAACCTTCTATAATAACCCGCTAGACCTAAGAAACTTTTGATATGTGCAACAAAGGTAGGCTGGGCCATTGTTTCATTGTTTCTATCTTCTGTGAATCCACTCGGATCCTTTCGCTAGATACAATGTGACCAAGAAAAGCAACGGATTGCACCAGAATTCACATTTACTGAACTTAGCAAATAATTGGCGATCCTTGAGAGTCTGCAGAACAACTCTCAAATGATATGCATGTTCTTCCTCATTCCTAGAGTAAATGAGGATATCATCAGTAAAGGCGATAACGAACAAGTCCAAGTACTCTTTGAACACTCTGTTTATCAGATCCATGAAAGATACAGGAGCATTGATTAGTCCAAACAAATTCTTAATAACCATACCGAGTTATAAAGGTTGTTTTGGAATGTCACTATCTCTAACTCTAAGCTGATGATAACCCGATCGGAGGTTTATCTTTGAGAAGTGACTATCACCCTGAAGTTGGTCAAACAAGTCATCAGTCCTGGGGATGGGATACTTATTCTTGATTGTGACCTTGTTCAACTATCTATAATCAATGAACATTCTGAAAGAACCATCTTTCTTCCTTATGAACAACACTTGTGCACCTCATGGTGAAAAACTAGGTCTGATGAAGCCCTTATCTAGAAGGTCTTTCAACTACTCTTTCAATTCCTTAAGCTCTGCTGGAGCCATTTTGTAAGGAGGAATAGAAATAGGCTAGGTATCTAGAAGGAGATCAATTCCAAAGTCGATTTCCCTTTCAGGAGGGACTCCGGGAAGATTTTCTGGAAATATTTCTGGAAATTCACACACTGCTGGAACTGACTCAAGAGTTGGGGTTTCAAGGCTAGAATACTAAACCCGGACTACATGATAGAGATAACCCTTAGATATCATCTTTCTGGCCTTAAGGTAAGAAATAAATTGACCCATAAGTGTTAAGCTACTACCCTTCCATTCTAAGATTGGTTCGTCTGGAAGCTGAAAACAAACAATCCTAGTTATACAATAGACTGAGGCATAACATGAGTGTAACCAATATATGCCTAGAATGACATCGAAGTCTACCATTTCTAACACTACTAGATCTGCTGAGGTGACTTTTTAAGAGACTGTGACATGGCAATTTCTGTATACCCGCCTAGCTATAACTGGGTCACCGACTGGAGTAGAGACTGATAAAGGTTCTGAGAGAGTTTCTGGACTAACACTGAATTGGACTACTATGTAAGGAGTTACAAAGTAAAGAGTATCCCCTGGATCTAATAATGCATAAACATTAAGGTCAAAGACTCGTAACGTACTAGTGACTACATCAGGAGAACCTTCCTGATCCTAGAGAGCCTGAAGAGCATACAACCTGTTCTGGCGTTGACCGCCACTTGTACCAGATGAGTTACCTTTCTGAGTTGGGCGACTTGCTGGTGCTGTTGAAGTTGTAGACAGAGCTCTACCATGACCGCCCCTTTGAACTTGTCTAGAAGGAAAATCCCTCAACCTGTGACCAGACGGATTGCACCCAAAACATCTTTCTTTTCCTGTAATACACTCGCCCGGATGGTTCTTACCACACTTAGGGCAAGTGGGGTAAGTCTTGGTTCCTTAAAAACTTCCTTAAGATTTAGAGCCTGGTGCTCAACCCTTCTGGTCATACCTGTTCTTGGAGGATGGAACACTAGCTGACGAAGGGTCGGGAGCTGAAAACTTCTGTTGACTCTGCGAGCGATTTCCACCACCCGATTTTTGTTGAGAATAGTCGTAGTTCCCAGTCCTAGCCTTCTTATTCACCTTAGCTTGTTCCCTAATATTATCACCCTCAACCTGCTGAGCATGAGTCATAAGCCTAAAGATGTTCATATCTCCAAGTAACATAGTACTTCTGCACTCAGTTTTCACCAAATCTGACACTCCATACAAGATTCGTCTGAGCCCTGGAATAACCAACCATGTGAGGAGCATGCCTGGAGAGTTTGTTAAACTTGAGTTCATACTCTTGGACTGTCATGTTACCCTGCCTTAAGTTCATGAATTGTTGGGCTTTTGCTTCTCTCAACTCTATTGGGAAAAACCTATCGAGAAAAGTCTCACTAAAGCAATCCCAAGTGATAGGAGCCACATTTGCACCCCTATTCTCCTTCCACTGAGTGTTACACCTAATATGAACAACATCTTTCAACCGGCATGATGCCAAATCAACCAGATCTTTCCCAGTGACTTGCATTACCTCAAAGATTTTCTTGATCTCATCCAAGAAATTATGAGGATCCTCATTAGTCTGTGATCCTAAGAACTTAGGTGGATTCATCCTAACAAAGTCACGAACCCTTGATGCTACTGATCCACTATTTTCATTCACATGAGCATGAACCCGATTGTTCTGGTTAGTCATACTCTAAGCCAACATCTGTATAGAATTTCTAAACTCAACATTAGAGACTTCTTGATCTGGGACTGGAGGAGCTGCATTTGCATTTCTGTCATTTGCATTCCTAGTGTTAGCTCTATGAGGAGGCATGATCTGAAACGTAGAATGTCAAGTTATAATGGAATAAGATCATACCTTACACACAATAAGAGTAACAAGAAAGTGAAGTTTTTTCCTAAAACACTTTGTAGCCTTCCTCTCATTAGATGTGGTGCACTTCACACGCATAGAAAGGAATCTATTTAGTTCGGCTTTTCAGACATCCTAGGACTCTTGAACCTGGCTCTGATACAAAGTTTTGTCACGCCCCGAGCTATCCCCGAGATGCGGACACGAAACGTAAAATCACAAGTGATCCCAAGCTAACTCTGCTAGCATGATCATGAGCATACTAAAGATAATAAACTGTTGTGGAAACTAAATCATAATTTTAGACTGAAAATATGGGGAATACCCATATGTTAAAACTGAAATAATATGAAGACTGATGAGTTTAATACAATGAAGTTACTAACTCAACACTAAGGTGAAACTAACTATGTATGAAAATAGCCTGTACTAGACTAGAAATACTAGGACAAGCCCAAGCTAAATCTAGCAAAAACTGAAACTAAAAGACTAAATACAAAAAAGAAACTCATGTATGTTGTACTCAGAGAATGAGGACTCACCAATGAATCTGCTGGACAGAAGATCGGGAAATCGTCCTATGTGTGATCTGGATGCTGAGAACCTGAAACTACATCACGAGAAGATGTAGCGCATGTATGCGTCATTACTTGAAGGGTACCGAGCATTTGGGATAAAATGAAGCTGAAATAAAACATAACTAATCAAGCACAAAATCAAGTATAATAATCTGAACATGATATACTTTTTTTTTTGCTAACTGGATGCAATGACCAATTTATAATATGCTAAAACTGAATATTGAGTATATTGATAAATGGTCAATGCAAAAGAGATTGACTGCACTATAAGAGCTACTAATAACCGATAATAAAACCACATGAGATAAATGTTGAGTATGATGTATACGCCCCCATCGAAAGGACCCAATATCACCTAACAGAGGTATAAAGGCATGCTGGCGTGATCACTACATTGATTGGCCACAAAGGGGACTTACAACCTACTTGGCTAACGGTTCTGGGACTAATTGGGTACTCAGAATCCTAGTCCAACTCGATATTATGCTAATCTCATGTATTTATATAGTTAACTGATTATGTCTGAATTTTCTGTAAGTACTGGATAGCTAAAAATTGAACATACAAACTGAGAATGCAACATTTAATCTGATAATGATGCATTAAAGATTGAGCCATGTATAACTGAATAGCTGAAATATTTGACCTAGTATGTGTAATTCAAAGCTAGGGTTCTGAAATTCATGCGATAAATTGAATAATGACATGATAATCTGATTTGGAACATATAACTAATAAGTTCATGATGTTCTAGAAACCCTAGGTCTAGTCATGATATGGAAATCAACAATCTTACTAAAAACTAGAGGCCTATGGGTGAAAGGAACCCACTAGTGAAATCCCACATACCTGGTGTTAAAATTCATGGAGAAACACTTCGATTTCAGGACTGGAACTGCTGGAGCCTTGCTACGTTCTTGAACTAGGGTTGTTGACCTTTTTCTCCTTTCTTGCTTCTAATTTTCTAAGTTTTAATTAATGATTTGACTTATGGTAAGTTTTAGTTGTGTTTCTAGGCTTAAACTGACTAATATATGATGATTTAGGTCAAAATGAAGTATATTAGGGTTTAAACAAAGTGGGAAAAGACTAGAAGACCCCTGGAAAAATTTGTTGTCGGACCAAACGACGACCTGCACAGACGGTCCATCGTTGCATCGACGGTCCATCATTTGGTTCGTAGGTTGGGCCTGTTCGACATGCCTTTACTAAAACGAGCATAACTCTTTACTCAGATGTCAGATTTTAGCAAGGTTGGTGGATATGGAAAGCTAATTCAATTATGTATTTGTAGGAAGACCATGGAACACCTAGTTCATTTAATGCTACGAGTTATGACCATTAAAAGTTGACCCAACTGCGCTTTCCCCTTAACTGCCTGTTAATTCCAACGTATGGTCAGACCTACAGACCGTGGGTCCACCTAAGGACCGTGTTGATCATGCGTGGCTCTTGTAAGAGAGTGGGTGGATGGGGTATCAATCGACGGTCATAGACTACAGACTGTAGTCTAACCTACTGACCGTAGGTCCGTCCATCGACCAAGACTTAACCAATTTTCCTGTGCTGAGATTTTTAGGAGTTTCTGACCCCATTAACAATAATGCATGACGAACCGTGGGTCAGGATACGGTCCGTCGATGCCATCCTTGGTTACACTTGTAGATTTTTCTGTAAAAGTGGTTTTTGGTCTGTTTTGTATATGAGGTGTTAAATTTGCCACACAGCCTGTCATGACCCAGATTCTGGAATCCGAATCGCAACCGGCGTTATTGACCTCTCAGAGGTCGCAAACAAGCTTCATCTTGTATTCATCACATTTAGCAAAAAATTTAAAACTTTTAAACGTATGAAGTATACATAGACTTCATATAGTTAATTTATGAATTTATCATATACTAAGCTCTACATAAATGTAACAACCATCTATCATAAGAATAAATTCAAAATAGAATAAGAATATATCATAAATACATTTGCCAAACACGACCTTATTAGAAAAGCTTCGAAATGAAAGTACGAAAGAAATGCTAGGAACAACATCCACTAGCTTTGTCTAAAACTAACGCTAGACTAGAACTGTAGCATCCTCAAAATCAAGAAGACCTACCAAATGGTCTGATGCTGATGTCCAAACCATTGCAAGAGTCGTCAATCTGTCCCTTAACCTGCATCTATAAAATAGTAAATAGTAGGGGTTAGTAAACCACTTGTACTAAGTATGTGTTTATGCACACATACACATAAGGCTATGCATGATCAAAGAAAACTCTTCCTAAACAACATGTTATTTCTGGAAACCCGAGTAACTAGACTTTCCTAAATCGTTAGTTGTGAATTGAGGTATGAATATGATGTATTTTAATTTATTCAAAGCACACAACTCATTTTCTATATGATTACAAAACAATAGTATCATCAACATAATTTTAGAACAACGCGGGTGAAGATTTGAGATTTTTGATCCTCTTAGACCGAGAGATCCTCTTTGTACACTTAAATTATTTTTCAGTCTTTTTCTTCTTGTTGTTGTGTAGTTTAATAATTATTTTGGTCCTATGTTTTACTTACAACTGCAATGATTAATTGTAGTCTCATACCCACAATGAATCAATCTAAGTAATCCAAGGACTAAGGAATGATTTCCCTGCCTTATAGTGAGTCATTCTTTACACTATATATTCATTACCTTTCATAAGCAATTCTCTATTGATCATGGCATTGATTTCATTACTTTTATGTTTTATATAGTATACATTTCATATATACGAGACTTTGGAATCGTTGATGTAGCATTAAGACATCTCAAGTGATGGCCGAGGGCCTTCTTTAGCAAATACAGAGTCTGTTTCATTCATTCATTCATACTTCACATTATTTATTTAATTCATTCGTAGCCTGATGTAAACACCAGCTATACATAGGATGAAGTTTAAGACTCTCATCGGGATCATGAAGTGCAATGACCAAGAATGACCTAATGTCATTACTTGAATCTGATTTCACTTCCTGATTGTCTTGCACAAACACTTTCGGTATCGCTCATTTCATTATACTTCATACTTTGAGCCTGAACTCATTCTTTCTTTGGGAACTTTAACCTTAACCGACATACATTATGCGAGCATCATGAAATCCAGTGTCTGCCCCATACCGAAAAGAGGTGGAATCACCGGCCAAAGTGACCCGAACATGCTAGCGTATATAGAGAGTCAAACCCTGCTAGATCCCTATATTGGCATTATAGATTCAAATACTAGGATATATAAGGAGACCCATACCTGGCATGCCGGACAGTCTTATCGAATGAGAGATACGTGAACCTCCGCCCTTCCTTAAGGAAGGCATCACCGCTCATAGCTAGCCCATCGATGCTCAGTATGAAGTTTCATTACATTCAACTCATACATCATGGAAGTTGGCTTCTAGAATGAGGGCATCATTGCTCATTAGATGATTTCTCATCTCATCATTAGTATTAAGTGTGAATTGTCCTTACACCTATATATAGATTATGATTGAGACTTGTTTCTTCATATTCAACACTCTCTTACGTAAGTACTTTAGTGACCTTTACTTAGGCTTGCTTGAGACTTGTATCACCATTCATCTTAGCCTCTTATCATGTTGTCACCATTTTCATTAGCATCATAGATTAACATAATTACTCACCTCATTACGTGAATGTTCGTTTCTTCTTTATCTTCTAGTGTTGACTCAAGCATTATGGAGGCTTGCTTCTAGATTTAGATTTACTTACTCTATTGATGACTGGTCATCCTTACTTTACATTAATGAAATGTGAATTTTCCATACATATCATTCTTTGGTGTTAATGAGACTGGCTCACACATTCTAACACCTTCATACGTGAGTATTTTTTTAACATAGTAGCTTAGGTGTAAGTGAGACTTGTCTCACTTCCTTTAACACCCCATTCTGGTCACTCACTTACTTTAGACCCCTTTAATTATGTTACTTTAGTGTATTAGATTCATATCATCGTCTATGGACGATGAGCACTTCATTCAATGAGTTTAATGAGTTCATATGTCATTCTTTTAGAGCTTGTTGGGAGTTTTCCCAATGAGTGGCATGCCCTTGATTATGGGTTCATTGAATTAGTTTAGAAGTTCTTATATCATCATTTGATACTCTAATTAACAAGATTGGCATATGATTAGTATTGGCCTCAACCTTTGAATATTAAATTACATAACTATTTTTGTTGGCATGTGTCAATTTTACGTATGTTCATATTTAAATTTAATATGTATGAACCATTAGCCAATTTTTTAATTATTTAACATAATATTATAGCCATTTATATGCATCACTTTTGTACAATGTATCGTTAGAAATTTTATTTGCATACGATTAGTATTGGCATAAACAATTGGGCATAGATTACATAACCATATATGTTGGCACTATCCAATTTCATGTTCAACATGCTTAAGTTATTATACATTATACATTAGCCAATCTTTTAGTTATTTAACATAATATTATAGACAATTCCCTATAACTTGTTTGACAATGTAGTGTTAGCCAACTTATTGGCATATAATTAGTATTGGCATAAGCAATTGGCTATAGATTTCATAATTGTTTTGTTGGCATAAGCAAAAGTTTCATTCAATCATGCTCCATTCGGGATACATTATTCATTAGCCAATCTTTTACTTATTTAGAGATAACATTATAGTCAATTCCCATTTAAATTTTGAACAATGTTTTTCTTAGTCATTTTATTGACATAAGTCAAACATTCACTCAATTTATGATATCACAGAGATCTTTTTAGCTAACCTTATAACATAACTTTAGGCATAACATTTTTTTAAACATCTTGGACAACATTATATTAGCATTTGATGAATATATCATCTTTATAACATCATATTAACAGCAAGTATGCACAATAGACTGTAACATCTGCATACATAACATTTTCGGACATATCTTTAACATATTATCATTCTTTTAATTCACATAGTAACACTTAGCATCAAACGAGTCCAATTAATAGGTTCATTTAATCATTATTTAATAAAAAATCATACACATTAAGATCAGTCAGAACCACATACCAATAACATGATTTTTAACCAATTCAACATCGAAATCATGACAAGGATACTAGGGAAGGCAGTTCGACAAGAACAACGGGAATAACCCTAGTGTTCAAGATTGTTGAATCATTCGAAAGAAAGTTATCTTGGATAAAGAAGTCCAGGAGAAAAACCCATACCTTATGAAGAGCTTAACCACCTTGAACGAAACCTTGAATAAACCTTGAAATCGCCTTAGAGAAATCGATAAATTTTCTTTGTTTTTCTCGCGTTCGTTGCATACTGTTTTTTGCGTCCTTTCTGTCTATGAGTTTGAACGTGATTTTTAGGTTTAAGAACTGATCTTAACTCATTCAACTTAGGGTAATAAGTTAATTAAATAAATTAATGAACTTATTACCAAAAAGCCCCTCCTAGATTGACTAGAACTAGAAAAACATAATACTTGGTCAAATCTGAAATTTTTCCTAAGAATTTCATTTTGACCCTTTAAATTAATTAATTAAGGTACCTGGGGTAACTATTTTAAATTCCCTTTAAATCATTGGAACAAAAATTAACCCTTTTGGAACATCCTAGGTTAAGTACTAGGTTGTTTCTTGAGTAGTACTAGGTTAGTGTGAGAATTTCGGTTTGAACCCTTTAATTTAATTAATTTAATGAATAATTTAATTAATTAAGTTACCTAGGGTATTTAATAAAGTACCCTTAAGTCACTATAACCATAACTAATCCTCTGAACCATCCTAGGTTAGGTACTAGGTTGTCTTTTTCTTCTTTTAACCAAAATCTGGATATTGCTTTGTGATTTTTATTTTGCCCCTTTAAATTAATTAATTAAATTTCTAAATTAATTAATTAAGTAGTCTAGGGTAATTACTAAAGTACCCTTAAGTCATTAGGATCTTAACTAACTCTTTGAACCATCCTAGGTTAGGTACTAGGTTGTCCCTTTCTTGTCTTAATCGAAATCTGAAAATTTTATTTTTATATTCGATTCTAGCCCTATTAAATTAATTAATTGATTTGATAAATTAATTAATTAGGTAACCTAGGGGAATTATTAAAGTACCCCTAATTTATTAGGACCATAACTAACCTTTTGGACCATCCTAGGTTAGGTACTAGGTTGTCTCTTTAACTAGTACTCGGTTGGTGTCAACCCGATTTTGGTCCTAGGTTGTCCGGTGCACTAATGGGTCCAATTTGGTTTGTCCTAGGTTATTGAGTTATTTAGGGCAGTAGGTTAGAGTCTAGAGTTTGTAGGGAGGTTAGGCCCCACTTGGAGGCAGCTTCTTCACGTGTCTTACACATGTGCTTGCACATGGGATGGTTGTACTTTCCTAACTAACTATTATTTATGATTCATTTGGGAAAGCTTACTTATTGTCTGAAGGATCCTCACTATGTCCTTGGGCACTACTTAATCTACATAATCATTTTAAAGTTATGTGCTATGGTGCTAGGCTTGACACTTTGATGCCTAGTACCTAATGAATTGGGTTGTGAATCACAACAATTTATAATTTTAGCGTTGGGTCTTCATTACAGGTACAATTCTAAACAAGCTTGGATCATGTTATGCGTACTTGGGTAAATATAGAAATTGGCTCACACCCCTTAGCCAATTTTATATACAATGCCCAATATTTTTCAATACTACAAGAAATTTGATTATCAGGGATAAATAATTTCGTCATTAATAAATCATAAATCGTCACTAAAAATCTTGTGTGACAAAAAATTATTCGTCACTCAGTCATCACTAAATATGTGTCTCTAAAATTATACAAAGACGATTTAGTGTTTCGTCGCTAAAAGTGTTATATTAACTACGAAAAGAGAAATCGTCCCGAAATGCTTAAACATTTGTGATAAATTTATTTGTTGTAAAAAGTATTTTTTTTTTAGTTAATAGTATGCTTTGTCACTAAAAAGGTTATTACTAGCGACAAAGTTATATTCGCTAATTATTTTACTTCAATCAGTGACGAAATCAATTGTCTCTAAAGTTATATGCATTTCTTAGTTGAACAAAACCTAATTTCGTCACTAATGACTATAGCTTGCCAATAGCTTGCACATTATGCTACTTTGGGGAATTGAACTCACAACGTTAAGGTTGGAAGTGAAGAGTGCTTATCATCAAGCCAACTCTCTCTTGTTGTTCATTTTTGTTTTATTTTATGCTTCATTCACTTCTTTCAAATTTAACTTTTGTAGAAATAATATATTATATGATTATTTATACTCATACACAAATGCATGAAATTTACCACTCACAGTTCATTCAAATGTATATATTTTAACTAAATTGTGTATTTTTTAAATATCTTTAAATATATTCAGTATGATTTTTTCATTTTATTTATTTATTTTTGTAATTTTTTAAATTTTTCAGTACAATAATAAAATTATTTAAAATTAAACTTTTGATTTTATTTAAAAAATGACTAACTAATTCAAGTTGAACATCGGTACCAATAACTATAGTACTTCATCATAATGTATTTGAAATCCTTGTTAGTTCATTCCTTTTATATGTGCTTTTATTTTCTTGTTTATTTCAATTTTTAAAATGATGGGAAAAGTTAATAGAAATTCATGAAATATATAGCACCTTTGCAAAGTCTAAGTTTGTAAGTCGATGTATCTCTGTATAGTTACTCTACGTAAGTATGTGGAATTACTATTAAATATGTACATATTTATAGACAAAAAAATAGATCGACTTAATCTATGTAGTTTACCAATCACAAATCAATAGACATGCACAAAACAAAGCACAAAGACTTGAAAAATATTTTGTTATCGTGCTTATCAACGGAAGTGTATCAAATAAAAAACAAAAGTGCTAAACAAACAAATACTAGTGATTTAGTGGTAGAATCGTGCCCACTCACAATAGCTATAACCCGGATTGTATTTTTCAAATGATACATTTTATAATTGTGTAATTTAAGAAAATGGATATGTTGAACTTTTTCGTTTTTACAAAGTCGACGAAATTTATTGGTTATAATATTTTCACTTGTCAATTATCGAATGGACTCTATCTACTCCTTATGAAGCACTTTATTATTCTTTTTGTAAGTCCTCACTTGTAATTATGAACAATCAAAAAAAATTGTATCTAGCTATGAATTTTTTCCGTAGCAAATAGTTTAATCATCCACTAAAAATTTTAAGTCGTCGCTATTTAACACATTACATATTTTGTGACAATTTATTTGTTGTCACTTAATATAGATTGATTAGAGACAATAAAATATTTGTCACCATTATTTATATTATTAGTGACAAAATAAATGTCATAATTAAATATAAATTTTCATAGCTAAAATATATAATATTTAACTACGAACTCTTATTTGTTGATATTGTAACAACATATTATTTTAGATGAAATTTTTGTATCCAAAATTTAATAAATTATAAGAAAAAAATATTTTCTCATGAATTAGATACATTATTAGTGACAAAATAATGTATCACTGAAAACTTTAAAGTCTTGATTAACAATACTTAACAAATGACACCAATTAAGTTTATGGTGGGAAACTTTACTGGACAAAACTTTGTTACGGATTTTTATGCTTCATCACTAAAAGTATGTATCTCATATATTTAAGCACGAAAAGTAAATTTTATCAATAAAGCGAATAATTTGTTACAAATTTGATGTCGTAGTTTGTCATGAATTACATACACTGCTAGTGACAGAATAATGTGTCAGCGATAACTTTAAATTCGTGATTAACACTACTTGATAAAATGGAGTCAAATAATTTTTTGGTGCGAAACTTTAATGAACAAAACTTTGCTATGAATTCTTATGTTTCGTCACTAAAAGTATGTGTCTCATATATTTAACCACGAAAAGTAAATTTGTCATTAAAAGCAAATAATTAGTGAAGAATTCGATATCGTAGCTATATATATTATATTTGTTGTAGTAAATATTGGGCATTGGGACGCCTATGTAGCCCCAATACACATTCCTAAAGACCTATCAGGTGTTCACTAGACATGTAATTTTTTGAAATGTTACACAACCGATTCAGGTTCGAACCATACCAAACCTCACCTTTTTATCTGCTTGTTCCTTCTTCCTTTTTTTTAATCTGCTTGTTCCTTATTTTATTTTTTAATCTGCTTGTTCCTTATTTTTTTATTTAATCTGCTTGTTCCTTCTTTTTATTTAATTTGCTTGTTCCTTCTTCTTTTTTTCATTCATTAGTGTTTAAAGGACTAGATTTTTTCTTTCTTCATTCATTCTTATTTGAGAAAATGATCAAAAGCTCCCCTGATCTATATCCGGATTTTCAACTATACACTTTAACTTTTTAAGAGCCCTATTACCCACCTGAATTGTTTAAAACTGTAATAATTACACACTAAAAATTCATAACCAGATCTGTCTTGGGCTGTGAACTTCAAGAGTTTACAGGTAAAAAATCATATAATTTAGTTTTTTTTTTTCAATTTTTTTATAATTCCTTTCGACTTTTTTTATATTCTCACAATTTCTCAAATCTCTAAAGGAACTTCTTCCCCCAATTCTTTCAAATTCTTGTTGGAGAACATTAAAAAAAATCTAAAAGAATCTATGCATATCGCTGCTTCATCGAAGTTTTTCTGTCTTCGCGGAGCTCATTGGTCGGAGCAGTGCAACCGCCTGATTTTGTTGTTGTTGTTTTTGTTGTAGTCGACCTTGTTGTGAGAACAAGAGTAGGTCTTCATGGTGGTTGTTGGTAGTCTTGAAATGAGATAAGAGAGGGAAAGAGGAGAACAAGGTTTTGTTGGTGGTATGGGTTACGCCGGAGGTAGCTATTAATGATGATTAATGGTCGAGTAGCAAAAGAGGGAGACCAAACGAAAGCACTAGCAATGTCATTAATGGAGATCTATTGAGATTGAATCCTTCTATTGATTAATTGAAATATGAAATTGATAATTAAAGGATCTACAATAAAAAGGAAAAAAATGTTCTCACTGGGAAGTTCAATGGAGTTTGATGTAAACCCAAATTATTTAATTTTTTCAAATCTGATTCAGATTTCATTTTCGGATGATTGAAAAATATGTCATTTTATCTTTAATTGAATTGATTGTTTTTTCTAAATTTTTTATATGAAAGTTTACAAGTTTGTGTGAAATCAACAATGGCAGTGTAAGAATTTGGTCTTTGTTGTTATGGAGAAAATAATAAAATGGAAAAATAAATAGAAATACATATACTTATAAAAGAGATATTAAAAATTAAAATTTAACATTTGTTTTTTGTGCTCCACTCTCTCAAAGAGAGTGAAACACACTCTCTATGCCAGCTAAGCATTCAGAGAGGTAATAATATCAGTTTTTAGACAATTCAGGTGGGTGATAGGACTCTCGTAAAGTTAAAGCGTATAGTTGAAAATCCGAATAAAGATTAGGGGGGCTTTTTCTCTTCTTATTTATTTACTATTCTTTATTGATTCAAATTGACCTTTTTAATAATCAATCTTTATTTTTTTTACTTTGTCTTGCACTAATTATTAATCTCTTAATAGTGTAACGTGTTATTTTATCAATTAATGAGTTTTGAATTATGAACTTCAAATAAAAATTATTAAGAATATATTTAAATAGTAATATTTTAAAAATTTATAAATTTTCAAAATGATGAATATTATTATTAGAGTTTTTTTTATTTAAAGGTTATTTCGATTTTCATCGACTTTCTTGCTAAATAAGATGACTAGGCTGGAACTACATTTTTTATTCTTTCTCTATTATATATCTCCAACGACACATAAAGTCAATGGAATATGAATATATTATGTTAATACTATTATATGATTTATGTGTAAACTCAAATTTTAATGTGAAAGATCTTTTTTTATTCTCAAAGTTTCGGCGAATAAGACATCTAATTCCAAAAAGGAAATGAAAATTGAATTGTTTAGTTATCTCTAATCACAAATAATCTAACAGAAAATATTACTTACATGCATATTTGATTCATTTGTTTATTAAAAAAAATCAATAATCCTAATTGTAACCCAAAATGAAAACAACTGATCATTTTATCTTATATAAATGTTGTGGTACTTCCGATCTGCAAATCCTGAATCCGCCTCTGTCTCTAATAATCTCAAATGGAGTGTTAGAAGAACAAAAAATTATATCAATGACATTAGAATCGCTTGAATACTGTTAGAAACTGAAGAAGAAAAATAGCAGGTACGTAAAAGAGAAAACAAAGAATGGAATTAAACTGATCCTTTCTTACGTAACCCCAAGCCTATATATAGGCTAACACTTAACGAAATAGTTCCACTAAAATATGGTACATATCAGTCCGCATAAACCAACTTAGTCCTAAAATATAGAACACATGACTCCTAAAAGTGACATCACATGACTTCACTGTTATGCAATATGCTATCAAAACAATACTGGTGATAACAAAACTTTGCATAAATAGTAAATTTTCAAAGTTTAAATCACTCAGTGAAGAATATAAATTAATTAACAAATAACTAAAATTTGTTAAACGTACCAAAATATGTATAAAACAGAAAGAAAATATGATCAAGCCCACTGAATACACAGTGTCCCCTTAAGGAAATTATTCTCCTCTAGTATTTGGGGTCTGAATTGGAAAATATCCTCTCAGGGTAAGACGATCAATCATTAGTGTATTGATACCAAAAACTCTGGTGTCAGCGAGCCAGTCAACAACAGTAAAGTACATAAATAAATTTGTGCATAAGAAGAAGAAGTCAGAAATTTCGTGAGTATAAGTCTGAGGAATCAAAGGTATTTATAGTCAAGAGGAACTGATTCCCAAAGGTTGCAACCATTCATGAAAGTTAACAGTCTTTCAAACGGTCATGGTTGTTCCTGAAAGTTGCAACCTTTCAAAACAGTCATCTCCAATGACGGAAAATTCAAATAAAATGGGAAAAAGTTTTAAATAAAATGGGTCGCGCGAATTCGAGTCGGGTCAAGTCGTTTCGGTTAATTAATTAAATAATTAAAATATTTTGGAAATTTAATTTAATTCAGTTAATTAAATAAACAAATAAAACAAACTTGGTCTAAAAAATAATCTCTCGATCGATCATTTTTCAAAGTTAAAGCCGAAACCGAGCGAGTGACGAAGACAACATGACGGGATCTCTCTTTCCAACCCTTTTAACAAGTAGTAGAAATGTTTCTCGATTTAAACACTTTAATTTTTTTCCACCACCAATGAGGGAGAAATGTCTTTTTTAAAGCATAAGAGAATCTTTTTCAGTTCCTATTTTCATTTTCCCTCCATTTCGCATTAACTCTTTCTATACCAACAATCCCCCACATTAATGGGGAATAGTCATAACATAAAGAAATACATTGACGACTGTGTACTTTACAAGCAAGGATCAATTGCATATGGATAAGTAGGTTTCTCGTTGAACTTTTCAAGGGAACATGTGTCGAATATACTCGATTAATCGATAGATGCGATATCTTTGAACCGTTCAAACTTTGGTGTATACCTACACAACCATATGTCACACAATTAATCGTTTATGGTTCTTACGATTGTGTTCGTTTCACCCATGGAAACCTCCTGATTTCTTGATTGTATAGAGAATAGACTTTTTACAATAATTCTCTTTGAAGCGTCGTACATTTCACACTCACATAGGTGATTTCTAACGTTGTCATTGCGTACATATAATATTTGGTCAAGTCTACCAAACTTAGCAAAACGTTAAAAACTTTAAGCTTAATTAACTCATTAACAAACCTTAGTGTTTTACCTCATTCCTATAACATTGTCTTCATCATGAGAATGGATTGAGTTGATTGACAATGTCGAACCGTCAGTCACCACTTTATTTTTCTCCTTGAATCTGCTCTTGGGATCTCTAGTCTGATAGATAGAGTTACAGTCATGATGACTTATCCTCTTTCATAAATCCCATTTCATTAAATGATGTTTCAACTGCCTCTCTAACTAGGTCTTTCTTTAGTGGATCTGACACATTATCGCTTGACTTCATACGGTCAATTGTTATAATTCCACTACAGAGTAGTTATCTTATGGTATTATGTCTCCATCGTATACGACAAGACTTTCCTTTGTAAATGACACTTCCTACCTTATCTATTGCTAATTGACTATCACAATGTATGCATATAAGTCCTACAGGTTTGGGCCAGAATGAAATATTCGCTAAGAAATTCCAAAGCAATTCAGTTTCTTCACTGCCATATCTAAAGCGATAAATTCAGATTTCATTGTGGAGCGAGCAATACATGTTTGGATGATTTTCAAGAGATTTCTCATCCACCACGTGTAAACACATGATCACTTATGAATTTTACTTCGTTTGACCCGGTAATCCAATTTGCATCACTATATCATTCAATCACGGTAAGATATTTATTAGGCTGAACCCATTGGCAACCCCTTAAATTTGACACCAGTTTTCACTTAGGCACCTCAAGTAGGTATTGTTCATTTTAACACCTCAAGTAGGGGTCTGCTATGTCATTTTGACACTTTTTTGTCAATTAGCTAAAATTACAAAGTGTGTGTAACACACTTGCGTATGACATGATAACTAATTAAAAGTTGGCATGTGTCATTTGAATGTAAAAATCATTATTTTAAAATAAGTTATTAAAAAATAACTATTTTTTTTCAGCAAAATAAATAAATAAATAAATAAATAAATAAATAAAATTACATATTTTCTACAATCCCACCCCAACCTTACCCTATCCGCCTTACGTCCCTTTTGCTCCCCAACTCTACAACCGTTTTCTTGATTTCTTCTTCCATTTTTTTTTAAAAAATCATTAGATTTTAGGTTTTTTTTGAAATGATTTTGGAAATTATATATGACATACTTCTAATTTTTTTGAAAAATAATGTGTATCTTGTTCTAAATCTTTTCAAAATTAGTGTGATGATTTTTAAAAATTTTATTCTTATAAACGTTTTTAAAATTAGTGTGATTATTTTTATTTAATTTTTTCATACTTTGCAAGGTTTTTTTATCATGAATTTTCATGATGGAAGGTGGAATTAAGTGGTAGGGCTAAAAAGTGAAGAAGAAGAATAAGAAGAAGAAGGAAAAAATCCAAAAAAAAACCTCACGCGCTCAAAATGGGTGGAACACACAAAACATGTCAAGTCAGCAAAAAGTGTAAAAATGACATTCGGGACTCAACATGAGGTGTCTAAAATGAACAAAGCCTAGTTGAGATGTCTGAGTGAAAATTGATTCCAACTTAAGGGGGTTACTGATGGGTTCAACCTAATTATTATATTGCAAAACATAGTGTTGTGTATGTTTCAGACACCCCAACATATGTTTCATTGCCATCTAGTGAGTTTGATTAGAATTAGTATGAACTGAATCAACTTGATAATAACACATGTTATATCTGGTCGTGTACAATTGATAATATACATCAAACTTCCCAACACTCTGCATATTTCAATTTGTTGAAGAAGAAGGAAACTGACAATGGAACATGTCCAACACAGCTGACTGACGTGTCTACAACAAGTGTTGAAGAAGGAAGATGACTATTGGAACATGTCAATGGAACAGGTCCAGCAAAACTAACTGTCGAGTTTACAACACTTTATAGAATTAGAGTCGCACAAAGATTAAACTATTTATATTAATTATGATTATAGTACGACTAGGATTAGAGTACGACTAGTATTCTATTACAACTAGAATTAAATTATTTATATTGTTTTATTATTATGGTAGTATTATGTATTGTGTAGGGCTCTAAGTATAGTAACATGAGACTCTACAATTCTGTCTATCTAGGGAGCTTGTAACTGAACATTATTTTCATCAATACAATTCTTGATTTCTCTAATTCTAGACGTGAAATTTCTACACAATTGAGACTAACTTTCTCCTTCATTCTTTTGAAATGTAAAGCTTAAGTCAATTGAAGTTTTGACATCGTTGAAATCCAAGTACTTGAACTTATCCAATACTCTTTCGATATAATGAGATTGAGATAATGATAGTATCTGAAGACATTTTTGAAGTTTATCAGTTTGTAGAGATGCTACGGTTATAGAACCATTAAGATATTGACCTATCATTTATTGTGATTTATCGATATTTGATCGTTATTGGTTTGATTATCGGTTTAACTGTTAAGATTTGACACAAAAGACATTGTAAATCACTTAGAAATAAGGTGACAAACCAAATGAACCAAGCACATGAGTTCACAAGTTACATTTTGTTTAAAAGCAAACACTTTTATATTGTAGAATAACCAAGTGTTTATGACTACCAGAAATAAAAGTAGAAAACCAAACTCTAATTCAAGGACTTTATATACAAAATGATATAAATATAATTATTTAATTTACTATCGGGATATCGGTTAACCCGCTAAGAAAAAACCTCAAACTGTTAAGAATTGATAATCTGATAACAAAAGAAATCAAAATCCTTATCATAACCCGCTAAATCAATAACTCAATACTGATAAATCACTAACATTTTTTCGGTTCGATTTGAACAAACCTAAACTGAAACATATTTTATGTGGATTGTAGACTCAAAGGCCACCGAACATGTGAATAGTGATTGAAAAGCGTTTGTGGAGTTTCGTCAAATCTCACATGGATCAAAGTGAATATATGTATAAAATAATGAAAAACTTGGAGGTAAATGGATATGCACTTACAAAAATGGACTTGTGTGGTTGTCGATCATTAATATTGCATCACGATCGATATGCTTTAGAGATCCGATGAAACATAATCACTTTATTTGCTCTTTAGATCTTGATTTTGATTTTAATTTTAGTTATAATGATAAATAGATGCGCAAACGTAGTACATAAGAGATGCAAGAGGTTGGCTATAGTCATTATTGGGAGAGGTAGAAACTAAAAATCATTGCATCATTATATGTAGTAGTTTTGACTTATAATTAAATAATCTTTATTGGAGTAGGTTATTTGCACATGCAAGAGCCCATATAGCATGACCTTCTAGATGATTTTTGTTATCACCCATGACCAATGAAAATTGGAAAATTGTTCTTTCTTCTAATATAGTATAATATAATTAATTAAATTGCCTTAATAGACCTCTATCTTAAATTAGTATTGAAATTTCCCTAACTTTGACCACTACAAGTCATCTAACTTGGTTTCAATAATCTCAATTTTCCTCCTCCTTCACTATTTCACTCTATCATCCATCCATGGATTCCACTTTACATACCTAGAATCCATAAACCCTAAATAATTACTCAAGAGAATCACACCAATTTTGTTATTCAAAAAACCCATTTTGGGTGTATTTTTGTTAAAGATATATTATGTATAGATCGGGAGCTGTAATGGCATGGAACGTATTCAGATTCTGTACTGCTTTGCGAGGGCTTGGTTCGATCATGATCCTTTTGGTTTTGGGTGTTGTTGGAGTTACCTATTACGCCGTCGTTTTAACAAACTATGGTCCTTCCCTTGCCAGTAGTGGTGGTTTCCTTGATGTCCTCATTGCTCTTTCAGTACTTGTATTATTCCATTGTCTGGTAATTTCATTTTCTCCCAAATTCTAGTACTTTGTTTATAAAATTTGATGATTTATGGGTGTTTAACGTATTTCCATTTTTTGAAAATTTATATTTGGGTTTTTATGGGCGGTTCAAACATACAATTGTAGGAAATTTGTTAAGTTGGAGCTTGAGAAATCGAAAGTAGTTTTTTTCGAGTCCTGTGGATAATGTGGATGATGGCTTCAACATAAAGTAGACAGATTACGGGAGATTTTAGAAAGAAAAGTTTGAAAGACTTCAAATTCATCTTGTTGTCAGAGCTGAGTGGGATTATGGATGGAGTGGAACTTATATTAAGTAGCTAAAAAGTAAATATTTGTGATGATTGCAGTTGGTGATGCTTCTGTGGTGCTACTTTTCTGTTGTTTTTACTGATCCTGGTAGTGTGCCTCCTAACTGGAGGCCAGAGTTGGATGAAGAGAGAGGGGAAACTGATCCGTTAACCACATCAGAATTTGGGGCTTCGCCAGCTGACTCAGGGAATCCCAGAATACGTTTTTGTAGGAAGTGCAACCAGTTAAAACCACCTCGATGCCATCACTGTTCCGTTTGTGAGTTCTTGTTTTTTTCACCTAAATGATGATTTTGATTAAAGTTTTTAGTTTGAGATTGAGTTGTCTGGTTCCCTGTTTTAGGTGGAAGGTGTGTGCTGAAGATGGACCATCATTGTGTGTGGGTTGTCAACTGTGTTGGAGCATTAAACTACAAGTATTTCCTTCTCTTCCTGGTAAGTCATCATGATTTTTGAATTTTTTGTAGTATTGGCTGCTAGATTCTGAACATATTTATAGCGTCAACAGATGACGATAGCTTTCCTGGATACAAGCAATGCCAATCTTCCTTTTCTTGGGAATCTTCACTAGCTCTATGGATTTTCCTGTCAGTGACCCTCTGCTCCAAGACCCTACTATCTGACTAAGAGACCCCTTAAGCCACGTACCACTCCTTCCTCTTGCCCCTGACCCCTACTGTGGATAAATATAAGGAAAGTATAACTAAGAAGGAAAAATAATTTTTTTTAAAGAAATTTGCGCATGGCAAGCAAGGACTGTTCGTGACAAACACTTCCATTCTTTAAATTGGGTAATTGGGTTGCCCGAGAAAGGGGGGCACTAACACCATGTAGAAGTTGTTCGGATGGGGGATGTGTACTAGGAACCCCACAAACATTAAGTGTCTTTTTGGAAATCAAGGGCTAGTTTAGGCTGTTTTTATCTATAGTACTCTCTAGAGTGCTTCTCCACCACTCAAACTTTTGATGACACTTCGTTGGTTTCATCAATTCACACACTATTGTAAGCAATTAACATGCATAATGGTATATTAAAATGTATTGTGTTAGTTCATCTATAACTACTGTAAATAAGTACATGCTTAATGTCGATCTCTATGTTAACTCATGGTTGTGAAAATTGAGAACTTCTTTCTATCTTCTAGTACTACTGCTCTCACACTAGTGATGACTTCTCTATGAATATTTGTTATGGGATTTATATTTAATATAAGTTGCCTTCTTCCCCAACACCCACTAAATAACTTTTGTTATTACTAAATCATATGCTTTCTATAAGGCAATGAACAATATGTCTAAATCTTTCTTCTCGTGAATTTTTGCTAACTAGTATTAACAAAATAAAATACCATCTGTTGTAGATCTATCTGGTATAAATACAACCCAGTTTTCTGTTACACTTGTAGTGTCCCTAGATCTGTGCTCTATCACTCTTTTAAGCAGTTTCATCTTATTGTTGATAAGCTTAATGCCACGATGCTTCACAAAGTTTTGAATTGCATTGGAATTGGGTACTCTTTCTCTACTCATCAAGTGTTCTACCACTTTTTAGTATAACATTAAATAGTTTGGTAAGCCATACTACTCCACCTCTCCAAGATACCTACCATTGAGACCATAGGCTTTCTTAACCATATTTTTCATGGCAATGTCTACTTTAGACTTGTTAGTTCTAAGAGTGCAGCTGAAGTATTTATCGTGTACAAATGTTTGGAGATCTTTAAGCTTATCTTCGTGATTTAAGTTGAAAAATTGACCATAGTCTCCTCCTCTCCTTGATCTTATTATCTCTCGTCAAAAGAGAATCATTTTTAATAGACTACCTAGTTTAACTGTTTAAGTTCTTATTCTCTCATGTGAGGTAATTTGTACGTTTCTTTCTCCTCTTCTCGTGTCTCTAGCTTCTGGTACAAGCCATCTGGGCTTCCCAACAAGTTATGGCCCTATTAGCTTCCCTCTTAGCTCTCTTATATTCTTCAAAGGATACATAAGCAAGCTATGCCTATTTAAATGATATTCCTTCTCATTTTATGAGTCATAGTTTTAATTGGTTATGAAGTTTAAGAATGGAAACAGGACATTTGAATTCTTGTGGTCTGAGACGAGTAAAGGTGTATAAACATTCCAAAAAAGTACCCTACCCTTCCAGTGCCCTTAAACATCCCATGTCATTCTTATGAGGGATTGTCGTTAAGGATAAAATGAGAATGGTGGAATGAAAAACTTCCTAAATGTAGAATAATAACATTCTTTTTTTTGGTCATCAAAAGATAACATTCTGTTTGTAACATACTAAATAGGAAAGTAAACAGATAAATTTAGATGGAGAGAGAACAACATTATATATATATTTTTCGATGCAATAGTCTCTTCAGTGGGTATGTTGTTGTTGTTGTCTTAAAATCTCCGATGTTATTAATTTCAAAAATATAAAAGTCTCCTATGTTATTGCTTATATGTCAAGTGGAGTGATTATGATGTTCATATATATCAGTATTTGTCTTAGTATATTGTTTTTTTTTGTTAGTTCTTTTGATATTTTTTGGGGTGAGTGTCACACATGGTTCTGTTGCTTTAGAAATCATATCTACCCATGAGACCTTTGCAAGCCATCATTACCTCCTACGTACAATCAGAGACAGAGCCAGTGTTTTTAGTTTATGCGTTCTAGACCACATTCTATTTTACTTGCTAGGTTCTGAATAAATTATTTATACATACTAAATAAATTTTTAACTCAAAATACAGGGTTTGAGTCAAGGCTACAGGTTATACGGAACTGTAGCTAGTACTGTGGCTCCGCCACCTGTACAATCATAGTAGGAGTTTCTTGAATGACATGCTGCTAGTCATGCAAGAACCAATACTAAGCATCAACTTCGATATTAGCACTATGCCTGCATACAGTATCTGAGCGACCATAGTGATAATTATTTTTAAGGAACTTATTCTGATATTGTTTCATATATGACCTTATCATTTTCCAAAATTCATCTGGCTATTTCTGTGAGAGTGGAATCAGTTTCCTTGTTGGTGCCTGTCAATTGATGTTGTATGCATCATTATGCATGTATGAATACTTAACAACAACTGTCCTGGTATTTTCGTCGCATCGCAGTAATTTAATGACCGTCTTTTCCTCAACTAATTAGAACCTTCTCTTACTGCAGTTCTATACATTCCTTGAGACCACTGTTGTCACTTTATCATTACTGCCACAATTTATAGCATTCTTCAGTGATGGAGAGATACCTGGGACTCCTGCCACTCTTGCGACTACTTTCCTTGCTTTTGGTATGGTCTGGGGATTGTCTTGGTGAACTTGCTACCTGTGATTTCTTTATGAAGACACTGTTTTTCTTAATTTTTCTACATTTCTTGTGCATCGCAGTCTTAAACCTTGCTTTTGCTTTGAGCGTTTTGGGATTTCTGATTATGCACATATCATTGGTGTCTGGTAACACCACGACCATTGAGGTACTCCATTTTTCTTATTCCTTATGTTGAATGTTAAGTGTTTCCCTTTCTAAGGAACGCTTAGTGATCTGTAACATCATTTGTACTGAGCAAACAGCTCTTTAGTCTTGAGGCAAAACCAGTTTGTAGAATCTTTCTCTCTTGTTCTTTGGTCTGGAAAAGTATCTTTCTTTTCTGCACACATTTAATGGCTTGTCTTACTTTCAGGCTTATGAGAAGAAGACCAGTCCTAAATGGCGTTATGATCTTGGGCGTAAGAGGAACTTTGAACAGGTTAGATGACTGCACAAGATTGCCTTATTTATTATTTATTTCTGATGGTAGGTTGCTCTCAGTATGAAAGAAAAGATAGATGCTTCTCTAAGTAATGCTGCAGTCTCATCTAAATTCTTAGGTATGAATATTAGAATAAGTACCAGATTTATGAAGTTGCTTTGGAAGTTATGGTTTGAATGTGACACAACAAAAAACATTAGTTAAATATGAAAGAGAACATTCAATTGCAACTGACACTCGATGTTTATTCTCAGATATAAATACTTGGAAGCTAACTTAAATGCCCATGGTAAAATAAAAAATTATTGAAGAACCTAAACTTCATGGTAGTAGAGAATGGGGAAACAAGGAAGCTTCATTTACAAAGGGTGGAGAAGTGCAAACCAGTGTGGAAACGATATGCCATGTACATAGGACCTTGATCTCAGGCGCGTTTATGAAACATTACCTACATCTCATAGCAATGATTAATTGACAGATGTAGTTTCATGATTGAAATATAATCGTAGAATAGTGGGTCGAAAATAAATTGCAATTTCTGTTCCTTTATCTTTACTTTCTAGTTCTACCCTTTTCTTGGGTCTTGATATATGCTTTCATCCTCTTTATGATATAAGAAGCATACATTAAGCCTTCATATTAGATGCCACTTCAATACAGTGTTTGCAGTTATTTTATGAAATTAATAAAATGAAAATGGTCAGTAGGAGAATATGTTCTAACAGAATGATGTGTTTGCTACCTCACTACCTCCTTACCATTATATCTTTTTCACTTGTTATACAACTTTATCCGGTTTACTTGGGTTAACTAGATTTGGTTTAACATTGATTATTAGTATACTTCTTTTTAAAGTAAATATTTTTCTTTAGAACTACAGGAACAACACAAATAAAACTACTTTTGTATGAAACATCATGAAAATCGTAAAAGAAATGAAATAGGTTGTAAGCGATATCTTTTTTTGCTTGAATAATAAAACTTGAAAAGTAACTGGGCCAGTAGAATAGGGCGAAGGGGGAGTAAATGACCCAAAACATCCCTTAACTATAATCCAAACTTAAAAACATCCTTATATTGTAATAATGAATAAATAACATCCTTGAACTATCCTAGAAGTTACAAGTTACACCTCTCTTAGTTTTCTGTCATAAAATTAACAGCTTCAAACAGAAAATGTGCCTTTTCACGTGACTTATCCCTACAAATCTACCATTATTGTCTCCTCTCCTTAGCTTCTTATGCAAGGAGCGAAAACATAAGCTAGCTAGTTATTGATGTTTCTTTCATTCTTATCATTTGGAAAAATATAGACACGAAGAAGTGGAAGATACATTTTCTAGTCTTGCATACATAATATTTATAGAGAGGATTTATTCTCCTTTTCTTTTAGAATGTCATGTAAAAACATTTTTTCATATTTCACTAGAAAATAGACTGATCTGAGAAAAGAAAAAGACAATATATATTTTACAAGTCATCACCTTAGGTTGTGAGCTTAAGGTGTGGGAGTTTGGCTTGACCCCTACCATGTTATATTAATAGGCAAAGAACTTACCACGACTAGAGGGGAACATGAAATCTTGCCTCAAGTCTACAAAAGTTTATATTGAAGGAAGGAAATAGCCTATATAGAATTTCTTCCTGTACAGACACAAATATATTGACTAATAATTTTTATATTTTTTAAATCTCCTCCGAGAGGTGGGTAGTTTCCGTTTATCAAGTTGAAGCAGATCATTTACTTCTCTGGGAAGATATAAGCCCCTATTGCCACTTGTAACAGCAATCTTGGCAAAAAAATCAGTAACCTGATTAGCTTCTCTATAACAGTGAGTGAAAAGAACCTCAGGTCCTCTTTAAGTGTTTGAGGTAGCTTTCAGACAATGTGCTCGACTTTCAAGTTGCAAGAGTCCTCTTTGATCAGCATATGAGTAATCACTAGAGAGTCAAGTTCAACGTGAATTCTAGAAAAAACCATTTTGGATAGATCATCTGTTGGTGTTTTTGGAAAATGGATAGTTATTTGAGGTCTAGTGGGGTAATTAGTAGGATATAATGTGGAGAACCTGTCATAGTGGTTACATGAGTTACTAAGAATAATGACACCACTTTCTCCACTATATACCCGTTGATTATTATGCACGTTAATATTTTTATTTGACGGTTAAAACGAGTAGGGGAATTTTGGTGTTTATGCACATTTTAATATTAAATAAGATTATTAAAGTGCATGTCATGATAATTAGGGGCATAAAGTGTAAAAAGTGGTGTTATAAACTGTCATTATTCTTTGTAACTCATGTAGCCACAATGACATGTTCTCCACATTATATCCTACTAATTACTCCACTACACCTCAAATAACTATCCTTTTTCTTGACATTTACTTGTGCAAGAAATCCACACATGTATAAAGGATGTTTCTTCTTTGTATTGTAATGTATGAAAAATATGAGAAGTGGATGAGAAGTATTATGTTGTGTTTATATTTTGAATTAGTGTAGTGAAAGAGAGTTGAATGAAAGAAAAATATTCTAGGCATTTGACCATGAAAACAAAAAAATTCACTTTATTTGAAATTTCCAAAGTTGAAGTTCTGTTTGGTCATAGTTTTTGCAGTTAATATTTAGAATTTAAATGTATTTTTTAATATAAATATTATTTGAACATGGAATATAATTTAATTAGCGTTATATAATGAATATCTGTTAGGATTTTTTTGAAAAAAATAAGTTCAGAAATGAAAAAAGTAAAAGTGAAAACAAGGTTTTTGTTGTTTTCCAAATTTCAAATACAACTTCAAGTTGTATTTGGAATTTTTCATAGCCAAACACTTTTCCAAATACGCTGAAATAATATTTTGGAAAAAAGTAAATAATATTCATGACAAAATTAACTTATGCACTATACAAATGAGAGTAATTTTATGTACAAGGAAGTTGTTCTTTGATGGAGCTTTGGACTGTACAACAGTTCAACTACAAGGGGTTCGCCTTTTGGGTTGAGCTCGTCGCACGGGCTTGATGCGGGTTACCTCTCCTATGTGGTTTGCGAGCTATTGTATTGGAGTGAGAGTTTTTACCCGTGTGCATCCAAAGGGCAGCGGCTGCGAGTTTCCCTTGTAAAAAAAATGCATATGTTTTTTTTAAAGAAAATTTTATTCAGTTTTTTTTTTTTTTTTTTTTTTTTTGAGAACACGGGAAGACAATTTTTAGTCCATATTTTCATACTTAGTTTTTTGTATTTTAACTATTTGAGTAGGTATTTTCGATGATTATATGAAACATCTTGAGTAGGCCTTGTGTTGAGGTGAAATATGTTTTGGCTTATTTAAAGTAAAAGTTAGCAAATCACATGGTCTTGGTGCTATGGTTTTGCTAAAATGTTTTTTTTTCTCTTAATGCTCATTCAGTTTGGAGGGGATGTTACAAACAGAACGGATTATTCAATGTTCTTTTCTATTTAACGTGGCTCCTAATCTGATAACAGGGTTTTCCTAGTAACCAATGAGGTTTTCAAAACCTTGGTATTAACTTCTTATGATAAATACACAAGCAAAGCCCTACAGCATATCCTGAAGATGTTCAGCTACTACCTCACTGATTCTCTACTCTTTAGTTTCACTTCCAACATATCACAACCAGCCATTTTGCAACTTAATGCAGTCCTTCATTTTTCTGTGTGTTACAATTTACTCTTCTGTCAAAACAATGTGACATTGTTGGGCAACTTTTTGTATGAATCCTTCGTAATTACACTGAACATACTAAAAAGTTGGATGTACTGGTTAGATCTATACACGTGTGTCATATTTGTAGACCATTTCTATTCTCCGATGCTCCTCTGCTGTCTACTCTCCCTGGTGTTCCCAAACCTCTTACCACACTGTTTAACACCAGTTCCTATGTTACTTCATTTTTAATGCCTTTGTTCCCGCAGTGTTGTAACTTTATTCTCAGAATCCATGGGTCCCATCATGTCTACCAGCAACATCAAAAAATTCTCTCAAAGCCAACATTCCAGTATGCTGTCTTTGGTTCTTTACTGATACAAGCTTTACAAAGAACCTTATCAAGGAATAGAATATCAAATCAAACTTCACACAGAAATACAAGGAAAAGACGGTCCTGAAATTCTTGTGCCTGATCTGTCATTAACTGGAGGTTTTTGTCTTAAAAAGAGTACAGCTTTTGTTTTACCTTTTGCTATTTTGGTTATTTATTTAAGTGAATAAACATGAGAAAGCTATCACATGCCTGTCATTTTTCAGTTATATTTTACTGGTTAGCACGCTGCTGTATAAGACCGAGTGTCGGACTGGACTACCCAGTAAACTTGGACTACTTTCTCAAGTTTACTCGTCTCGACAAAACTTATCAGGGCACCATTTGGATTGGACTGCAAAAACTAGTTTTGAATATGACAGCTAATTACCTTTGCTTGTCTTTCCTATGTCATTTTACAAGTTGTGATCTGTGTTATTTTCATAAAAAATGTTACATCCCTTTCAGTTTATCGTTCTAATGTTGTATTATACGAATCAGGTGTTTGGTTTGGACAAACGGTATTGGTTCATTCCTGCTTACTCTGAAGAAGATTTAAGACGGATACCTGCTCTTCACGGTCTTGAATACCCATCGAAGCCTGACCTTGATGCCCAAGACTAATCATGATGTGCATACCGAACATAAGTTTCGTTTTCTGTAACAAAATATGCAGCGCCTCAGGATTTCAACTGATTAACCGGCTTTAACTACATTGGACTGGACCTTTGCATATACTCATAATATGCAGAGCAACAACACAAGAATATGAAGAGTCTGAGCAGGCGAACAACTTGTGGGTTGGAGCAAAGGCTGGCATTTCGTACTACGTTGATATGTCCATTTCATGATTTTTCAATTTCTATGTGAAATTAATATTCTGTAACATAAAAATGATGCTGATTTTCACGTCTAACCGCAGTGTTCTTGTAGATTAGATCTCTGAATATTCTCCACTCGAAAACATTGATTTCCTGATAAAAGAAGTGCAGATCAATTGTGATGATTTTTCGTCGGTATGATAAGAGTTTTTATTGTTCTTAGCTTTGTTGAAATGGTGACTATGCCAACAGAAATGTTCACAAATCACAGTTATGAGTTCAATTACTTTCTGGTCGGGTTATTTATTTTGTCTCAAATATACTGGAGGAAAGTATACTATCTGAAATTTTGGATTATAGCCATGCTAGTGGAACTCCCAAATATTTTTTTCAACAATACAGGGTTTCATCATTTAACTCTTATTTTTGCTCAATACTGCCAAAAATATAGTAATATGCACCCCCTATCATACTTAAATGAAGGTTAGCATCATGAACAAAAATGAATACATGGGTAGGATAGTGTTACAATACCACTTATCATTTCGTATGGAGGTGAATCCAATATTTGAAGATTTTTGAGAGGAGGTTATTAATGTTTAACATAATCATGTTGATTACTAGTTACAAAATTATGAACAAAGTATAAACTTCGAAATGAACGAATGTCAGTAGTTTAGTACTAATACAACAAAAGTAGATCATCATTTCATACTTGACACTGACATACTTTTCTATTTTTAAAACAGACAAATGATAATATCGTTATTTATATTTACAAATATGTCCTTGATGTACAAGCTGAGAAATCACATCGTTCCTTTCAAAACACACAAAAAATACGCAATATGAAATCACACCCTAAAAGAGAACTTGCCATTTTGCGAAAAAGATATAATCTTGAAACAAAAAAAATGTTTAGCATAATGAAATTTAAAGTAATATGATATTGTCTTGTAATATGCACATTCTGTAAATTCAAAATGATCAAATGTCATTGATTTAGTACTAATATAACAAAATAGATCATCTATTCATACTTGAAATGATGTGCTTTCATATTTATTCGTCTATTCATACTTTTTTCATATTCTGAAAAGTAATCAATCATATAGCATTATATTTACAAATATGTCATCTCCGATGTAACAAATTAAATAATCACATCATTCCTTTCATAGCACATCATAAAAACAATGAAATCAGTTACAAGAATTATCAATAAAATACTAAAAACTAGCACCACCATACTTAACACTAAATCTCATAAATCAAGCTGTCAAAACAACATATATATAATCTTATTTACATTAAATCAATACTAACAATCACTTCACATATGAATCACCATAAACACACATATAGCCTCTCTATCTCACACAGTCACTCATTTATACACACATGCGAAGGACTTTAATCTACTAGTCGTAACCTGCAACAAATTCTAGATTTTCATGTACCTACCAGCGTAGTACCCGATCTATCACATAATCACTCGTCCGTGCTCTCATATCAGACTCGAACCACTCATCAATAATATGTATATTCTCAAATCTCTTAACATATCTCAGTATGTTCATAGTTCTGTTGTCTCTTAGGACAACAATAACAAATACAAATGAATATTACAAGTGCACACCACAATCAAAAGTCATTTAAATATAAAATTCAATAATTTAACACCTTACTCATACAAACTTTGTCCACCAACAATAATCAACCTCAAATTATGTTTGAAGACCAATCGAACATACTTTATCGACTCTCAACACATACAAGTGACTAATCAAAATCTAACTCCAAATAAAACATAATCAGTTATTACTCACACATACATTATCACATCCAAAAAACGTCCATCGAGTAATGGGTAGTTAACCCAATCATGATTAAAATCCTTAATTTTTATAAATCCTAACATTCTTACCATGTTAATGGACAAATTATCAACAGTACCTTCTAATCGACAACTAACGGTTGAAAATGAAGTGTGTGTTGAAGATTATTGTTTAATTTTCAAACATATTGATAGTTACTAACATCCTAGGTATAATTATTTCTTTGCCTTTTATGATATGTGGCTAAGACCTTAAGTTCTAGGGGTGTGATTATGGGGTCGAGTGTTAGATTTCCTTGCCATGTTTTATTACTGTTCAACCATGGATTTGAGTTGTTTATCATCCATGAACTTAATTTAGGGGTTAACTTAATTCTACTCTAGATCTCCAATTGGTGCTTGAAAAGGACCGATAGGAGAGGGTAATTAACTCAATGTGTGCAACTTAGATGATTTTAGTTGCAAAAGCAAGGTATTAGGTTGATTTGTGAAGTACATAGATGAGACCGAAAGCAGATTCTATGAACTAATGCTATTGAGAGAAGATTAATATTACTAATGATTACGCAACTTATTCATGGTTGTTGAGATTTATCCCTAGTTAACATCAATGCAATTCCGCACACTTTCAATCTAAATTTGTCTAAATCCCTGTTTTCTTTAGTTAGTTCATATCCAATTCCAAATTTTCGTGAATAAATTTGGTGGAATAATCCACCCTCTTGCTTCAATTGCTACAATGAATTAGTCGTATTTTATTTTCCTCTTTGAATTCTTATCCTTATAGCACTCCTTGTTGGATTTGACCCCGACTCTTTATTGGGTAATTTTATTGACAATGACCACTTACTCTTCTAATCGTTATGGAGAGTAATTTGACTCATTGCTACAAGGGCGATAAAACACAACCGAAAGCAATCTAGGGTATAAACCTAGCCTAAGACCTCAAGTATCAATCCTTACAAGGATAAACATAATCATCTATACCACAAGCGAGCCTACAAGTCTAAACTAAGGATGCCCACACCTACAGAAGGTCTGAAGCTCCTACAAAATTAAAAGAAAAATTGAATAACAAGAGAGAAGCTAAATACCAGGGATATACAATCCAAAATCACATAAAATATATACTAAGTACTATCTAAGAAGCTGAATCGAGAAAGTAAACCGAAGCTTACCTCAAAGCTGATTGCATGCTTTGAATCCAATGCATAAGAGCTATCTTATTCCATACATTGTCATACCATTATGATATTCATCACAACATCATTACCGATATTTAGACACTAAATTTGCAATAATTGGAAACATATAAAAAATCGAGTTAAAACGAAAAATGTGGGACACACACTGACAATTCCAAACTTAATTCCATTTAAAAGTCCTAAATGAATAAGCGATCTTGTGTCCCAAACTGGACTCAATTTCATGCCCGTAAAAGCCTAAACAAACACATGCATATATATATATTTACCATTAAAGAACACCTAAGAGAGTTGGGCAGCTCCTTAATTTGGAGCAGAAATTACCTCAACCAAAGAGACCCCGACACTTCCCGACCACGCTAACACGTAACCACGATCAAAGCGAACCTCCAACACTTAGGATTGATTTGGAGCTCCCTAGCTCCCAAAATTGCCAAAACAAATGTTGATGTCGGGCTGTTTGCAAAACTGGTCTTATTTAAAAAGCTAGTCCCAACAACCCATTGTGATCGCGGAGCCCGACGCTTGAGGTCGTGACCAACTCGATAAAAACCCATTGCAAACATGGAGAAAGCCTCAAGAATGTGGAGTGTCAGTTAGCCTGACCTCCGCGAATGCGAAAGGCTTTGTTAGGATCGAAAATAGTTAGTTTTAATGCAGAAGCTAGCAAAGTAAACCTCGAAACACCACGAGTAAGAAGACAAACGAGAAATATATCAAAAGACACAAAAATTTAACGTGGTTTGATCAATCAACCTACGCTCATAAAGGATATGAGTAATCCACAACATAAACATGAGAGTAAAAAATAGAGAGAGAAACAACCTCAACTAATTCACTCAGAATACATGGGAGGTTAACTCAAGTGATAACGTATCAAACTCGTGACCCGCAAATTCTCCCCCTAACCAAAACTCTCAAAGCCCTTAAGACTATATTATTAATGCTGATTAAGTTAGAAGGAACAAGCCTATATTCATAGAGTCCTAAACATTTTTCCTACCATAAAAGGACTAGCCAATCGAAAACCTTTTTTTAAAAGGAAAACCTATTTATGGTAAGAAATTCAGGGCAAAT
This sequence comes from Solanum chmielewskii, assembly GCA_027704785.1. Taxonomy (NCBI): domain Eukaryota; kingdom Viridiplantae; phylum Streptophyta; class Magnoliopsida; order Solanales; family Solanaceae; genus Solanum; species Solanum chmielewskii. The sequence goes on from JAKWIX010000327.1 coordinate 6,508,348, forward strand.
AAAACCCAATAAATCTCCTCCTTCCCTTGAATTCTAAGAAAATAAATTTATCCACCTTGTTCACATAATCTTTTGGATCTTGCATCTCTTCTCCATAATATCCTCCATCAATGTAACAATATAATTTTTTTTGAATAAATAGGTACTTAAGGTGATTTAATTATTAATTAAAAATTTAAAATTTTAAGGGCATAATGGTCCTTTCACGTATTAATTAAAATAAATCAGAATTGTATTAATCTAATTTATATCCTATTTGACTAAGTCTTGAATTTAGTCTCCTAACCCTAATAACACTCTCTCTCTCTCTCTCACGTTCTCCATATGTCTCTCTCACATTGGTTTCTGCCAAAAACAATTTCAAGAACTGAAAATACATCAAGAGTTATTCACACTTGAAGAACTCACAAGAATTTTTAAGTAAAAGACAAAGTAATCAAAACGTCAAGGCTAAGAGAGGTTCGTCGAGTGAGGTGTAAGTTGAAGTAAATTGGGCGTGATTTGGAGGAGTTTCCGGACAGCAACTCCACTCTTGAACAATATCAAAAGGTTGGGTTTCTCTCATGGAATTCTTTCTCCAAGAGTACTTTCTTTCGAGCATTTCTTAAACTCTTGAAACTAAGGTTGTTCCCCTTCGTATGTCCTTGTCCTTAGTTCCCTAACGAATTTGTAGGAGGGGTATGTTGTGCTGCTAGATTTTTGCATGAATGATGTGTTTAAATTAAATACGAATGTGTTTATGTGCGAAAAATCACAATAATTATCATCAAAATATGACCGAAAAAGTTGATGTATAGGTGTGTATAGGGCAGTGTTTTAGTCACTGTTTTGGGTGTATAAATTGTGTATTTATTGTGTATTTTATGTGTGTAATGGGTGTGCAATGTGATGTTCATTATGATGAAGTATAGTGAATTAAATAACCATCTTATAGCTATTAAACTTATGAAAAAAATGCACCTAAAAATGGTTGGAGAAGGACAAAATTTTCCAGATTTTTGTACCCTTCAAAAGTGTCAAATTCTGAGTTTTTAAAATAAAATAAATTAAGTGAGGTCAATGGGAATCGAACCCAAGACCTCATCTGTGAAAGAAACTGCAAAAAAATTATTATAATAAGTGAGGCCTGCAGGGATCGAACCCAGGACCTCACTAGAGCATGCTTAAAAAAAATAGGGAAGGGGCTAAGGGGAATCGAACCCCTTAGCTTCTGGTTCGCTGGAAAAAAAAGAAAGGAAAGGAAATGGGGGGCTAAGGGGAATCGAACCCCTTAGCTACTGGTTTCGCTGGGAAGAAAAAAAAGGAGAAAAAGAAATAGGGGCTGGGGGAATCGAACATGAGACCTGGGGGAAGAGGAGAAGGGAATAAATCCGGTGATTTAAATGAGAGGCGTGGGATTCGAACCCACGACCTCCATGTGCGCGAGAGAGAAAGAAGAAAATGGGATGAAATAAAACGTGAGGCGTGGAAATCAAACCCACGACCTCAAGGACTGGAGCAACGTACGAAAATAAATTAAAAAAATAGAGGGGTTGTGGGGGTTCGAACCCACCACCTCATAGCCTCCTCTTCTGCGAAAAACAGAGGAAAATAAGGGGGTTGTGGGGGTTCGAACCCACAACCTCCCTAATGAAGCGAATTTAATCCAAAAAAAAAAGAAAAAAAAAGATTTAAATTAGAATTCTAATTAAAATAGAAAATTAATTCTTTCATGTAAATATTGAGATTAAAATTAGAATTCTAATTAAAGTAGAAAATTAATTCTTTCATTTAAATATTGAGATTAAAATTAGAATTCTAATTAAAATAGAAAATTAATTCTTTCATGTAAATATTGAGATTTAATTCAAAATTCTAATTAAAATAGAAAATTTACCATTTCATGTAAATGTTTATATTTAATTAAGAATCCTAATTAAAATGGAAAATTTATTCTTTCATGTAAATGTTGAGATTTAAATTTAGAATTCTAATTAAAAATAGAAAATTTATTCTTCCGTGTAAATGGTGAGATTTAATTTAGAGTTCTAATGTTATGAATATTAGAAATAAAATCAATGAAAAAAATATAAATGATATCCCAGTGAATCAAGAATTGGGTTCCCGTGCCCAAACTTCCGTATTGATACATAAGTCATACGTGAGTAAAATATCCAAGAGTAATGCCATCTATTTAGATCAAAAATCAAGATCTTGGAATATATGCAAGATACATAATTCTTGCAATACATAATCTTATGAAAGTAATAATCACTTAGCGAACTATGAATGAAGCCCTATGAATTATATGTATAGACACCTAAGTCTAATATACGTTCAAAAATTAAGTGAACCTAAGATGTACATAATGAAATGATGAACCTTAGGAGGGTGAAGTACAAGTGTAAGATACACTAAATGGCCAAGTGCATTGGCATATGATGAGATGAATGATACTCTCAAACTTATTTCTCAAATGAGAAGTAAAGCGGTCGCGTCAAGTAAATAACCCAACTAGTGAGGTTGGTCTAGACTTAACTTCAACTTGTTATTACTATTGTGCGGTTGATGACTTCCTTAGAAAGTAAAAACATAAAAAAGGGGGGTTTGTATTTACTAATGAGTAAAAATAACTAACGAACTTGAAAGAGACACTTAACAGCTTTTAATTTTGAGTTTTAATCAATTAATTAAAGCAACTAGGGTTTACGTGTTCCCCACAGGTCATAACTTGATAATTCTAACTGTAACAATTCTTTCCTAGTATCTTGCATGCAAAGTGATAAGTTATGTATTTCTAAATCCTTGGTTCAACATCTAGAAAATCTCACTCCGCACCTTGGTCCGGCTACGTGTGTTGCTTTCCTAACCCTTATGCTTACCTCATATTAAGCATCATATTCGATATTTGACTAAGTTATTACCTCGTACCAATCAATACTAGCCTATTAGATAGTATACACTAAATCTATGTTAATAATTCTTTTCCTATTATCTACCTCCTTGGTCCGGCAAGTAGAATTAAGGCGAGTTCTAACGTTGATCATCCGTTAAAAAGACTTCTAAGCGAAAGAATTATTAATACATGCAAGACACTATTCTAGAATTGTTATTTTTGCTAGGGTTATGTCATTATTTGCCTATGGTTCCCACAACCCTAGTTATGGAGTTTAGTTCCTCATAGCCACAAACACAATATTCAAATACATTAAATAAGAATTCATGTACTTACTTCAATGAGAAAGAATAAAGTCCAAAAATTTGCTTGATTAATCACAAAAAATCACTTGTATGAATCTCCAAAAATCAAACACTAATACACAGAGTCTAATAACATGATGTCTAATCTCCCAGAGTCTAACCTCAAAAACGAGGTTTTTCGAACTATTTATAAAAAATAAAAACCTAATTGAACAAGGATTCTAATAATTGGAAATCTGCCAAAACGCGGCTGGGTCGACGGACCACGCGACGGACCGTCGTGGTCACAACGGACCGTTGTGGACTCCGTCATCCCATACTTGGTGCAATTTCTTCTGCTGCTTTCTTCATTCCCCTTGACGGGAAGTGTGACGGACCGTCATAGGCACAACGGTCCGTCGAGGGTCTCGTTTCAAAATACTTCAACTCTTGGAATCTGGGTACTGGGATCACATCTCTGATCTTCACAACGAACCTGCAGGACGGACCGTCATAGCCATGACGGACCGTCACAAACTTCATAATCCCACACTTGGTCAGACTTCCCCATCTTCCTTCAGTAGCTTCTCTACGCTGCCACCTACGGACCGTCACAGGCACGACGGACCGTCATAAGCTCCGTAGGTGGTCTCTTCTGCATTTTTTCGCTCAGAATCTCCGCTTTCAGCTTTGGACAGATTTCCTGCAAAACAAAGAGAAACTTATATCAAAATTAGCACAACAAAGGCTTTCGGACACACTAAACTTAAGGAAAAAGTATTAATTATACCGTGAAACCACGGTATATCAACACCCTCAACTTAAATTCGTTGTTTGTCCTCAAGCGACTCACTATGACTCACTACACAATCTTTGTACAATAGTATTCATGTTTTATCCTTTGCAATCATTTGGCTATCAATCCCGATTAATCTCATCAAATCTATGCATGCTGTCACTATTAGGCTTGAATTTTGTGGATTTGAACATGACACAGACTCACCATGCACTAACACCTATCCTCTTCAATTTCTCACCGAGGTGCTAACAATTCTGGTATTGCAACTAGTGTCCTCACTTCAAAACAAAATCCTCATTTTTCACACAATGATTTCAGTTTAAGTATAAGGATTACTTTTCAACACTCTCTCTCAGAACAAAGTCACACTCATTCATACCTATTGCCATAAGCTTGCCCTTATTTTCACTGCCTTAAGTTCACTATACAACCCTTAGGATCACGATAGGACTTTCTTGGCTTGTAACATAGGCTCAGAGTCAGGTAGGGTATATTTAGGTATACTTTAGTGAGTTTTTGCCCTCCTTGACATATCGGCTAAACCTTCCACTTTCTATCACTTTCTCTCGCCCAGTTTCTCTCATTCTTTCACCTTGCTATTTTCCCTTCTTTCTTCATTTGTGTAAGTGACTCTTTTCCCTTTTTTTTTCAACGAGTTCTTGAGTCACTTTACTTTTATTCTTTCTCTCTCTTTGTTCTTTCAACCCCACTTTCCAGAGCATTCCTCAAAATAGCCACCCTCAACTCATGGCTTTGCCATGAGTCAAGGTACACAATACCCAAAGTCGGGTCAGGGCCATAACGAAGGTTGTTGATGCATTAGCCACCCTCAACTTATGCTTTTGGCATAAGCTGAGGTGCACATGTCCAAGGAGGGACCAGGGCCAACATATTGTTCCCAGAAAAGATCAGTTGGGGTGAAAAAGAAAGGTCTAATTTTAAGCTCAAATTATTTGGATCAAAGAAGGATAACTTTCATTTGGTTTCTTTTATTTAGGCTAGAAATGGGCTATCTTGAATAAGGTCCTATGATCCTTTCCTAATTGTCTGTTACAGCTTACTTTTAGCAGGACTAACCAGGCAAGTTCTAGCTCAGTACCAGTAGTGGACTATTCAAATTTCCTCACACTCACTTGACATCTCATCACTATACCAGATTATCAGACACCTAGTTCGACTTGAATATTTAGGGTAATGCAATGGTGTAACTCTATTTCATGTTTAGAGCCACACAATTATCAGTTACTACGCCTAGTCATGAGACATTTTCCAGTTTTATCAGGATATCATTTTACCCATCATGCTTCAGAGTTAAACTATGTACAAAAGATATAACGTGCCGGTTCAACAGAAAAAGTAATCAGTCTTTCGGGGAAAAACAACACAGGCAAGAAAACCCCAAAAGAGGATAGTGAGTTGGGCTACTCAGACTTCACCCTAACACTCACTTTCCACTTACCCCACCCCCAACAAAAAAGCATGCAATTGTCCCCAATGCATAAAAAATTCTAAATATTAGAGTGATAGGTGAAGCAAACCTGTGGCGCAAAGCGCCGTCGATTCAACAAGCTGGTGGGTCCGGTTCCCCGGAACCCACATCTTCTGTAATTTGGACACCCTCAGTGGTGTCCTCAGCAACACCCGCACCATCAGTAGTGCCTCCTGCTATTTCTACAGTGCGGGTGCTAGACGCCCCAGCCACTATCTGCGATGCTCTAATTTGGTGTGCCTCCGCCTCAGCAAGTGAGGCTCTCCTCGCAGCCTCCATCTCTCGGCGCTCCTTCTTCCTTGCTCGCGCCTCATCCTCTGCTAGAACCCTACGCCTCTTGGCACTCTCTCGAGGGGAAGGTGGTGGAATTTCAGAAGTAGTAAACAGGGCCGCCAAAGCTGTGTCCTCAGCAGGCTCGACAGAAGGGGCCTCAGAATCCGGCACCCTCGCCAGTATCGTGTCGATGTCTGCACGAAGACTGTCGACTGCAGCCTGAAGAGTCGACACATCTACCGGAGGGGTTGGTCGAGCTAACACTCTCAACTCAAAGTCATCTAGGCGCTGGTTAACCTCAGCAATCTTCTGCTCGGTAAACTGCTGCATCTTCCTCTCTAGACGCGCTTCAGACTCAGTGATCGACTTCTGCATCCACGGCTGGATATGATGCAGAAGAGTGGCCATTTGTGCCTCCAGTTTTTGGACCCTAGCAAGCGGGACCAGTAACGGTAGAGGGGCTGTGCGAGAGGAGCTTGGGGCTGGGCTACTACCCGGGATAGACTCGACCGGGGTAGTGTCAGTGGACGCCTATGTAGCTGCGCGGGCCTGGGCCACCGTATCCGCAAGATCATCAGCAAGTGGTGGCAGCTCTGGACGGGGCCCTCGACGTGGGGCCAACTCATTGGCCTCGTCTCTGATGAGGCTGACGTCAACGGTGCCCTGCGGGGTCTTCAACTGATCTATGTGCCATATGGGCACACCTGCGGTCCTGCAAAGGGCAAAAATCATACACGGGAAGGGGTAGGTAGTAGTGACCTTGAATGCCCTCTCGTGCATGACTGACTGAAGAAGCCATGCGAAGTCGACCTCGAATCCAGCTATCATCGCCGCCATCAACACTGCTCGATCCCAGGTGACGATGTTATCAGCAGCTGTGGGGGAAAGACAGTGACGGACGAGCAGCCATAAGAACTTCGCGACGAACGTGAGGTTGGCCTTCTTGATGGCCCCCTTCGGCTCAGTGACCCAATCGGCACCCTCTCCATCTACTGACAGGTGCTGGGCCATCCACCTCTTGGTGGTCTCTCTCAGTGCTGGCTCGCACAAGAACTGTCCATCCTTTACTATCTGCCAGCGGTAGTCAAACTCGGCAGTGATGGGGGTCCTCGTAGCATCTGCACTCTCGCCGTATAGGAACCGGCGGATAGCTGGCAGGGAAATGTAAACCTGCACTCCCCGGACTCGAACCTTCTCCAGTGGGGCCTGTTTAGCGGGAGCAGCCCGCCTATCGATCTGTGATCGGAGAGTTGCTACATATGATGCGTAGAACTCTCGGACCATTTCCTCGCTGTATCGTCCCAACGGACCGGCTGTCCACTCTAAGCGATGCCTGGTGAATAGGTTGTGGATCTCCGGCATCGATGGGAGACTCCCTGTAAGTACCCGCCGCTCCAAGGTGAGTGTCCGAGTCATTACTCCTTTATCAGTCAGGAATTTGGCGTCGGAGTAAACTTGAAACTGGCCTTCGCCACACCACCGGTTTGGCTGGTCAGAGGCTGGGGTGGAGACCTAGGCTGGTGCGCCGGATGTAGAGTCTGAACTGTCAGCCTCATCAGACGAGGCCGACGCTGCAGCAGTGGCGGGTGCAGGATCCTCAGCAGAGCCTGAAGCTTCCTCGGACCATGATACTCCTAAGGAGCCAGACGCTCCTTCCTCATTTGTAGTTGACCCAGAGGGTGTGCCGGTCAGTGTGCGCTCCTCATCAAACTGGGAGGCAGTGACTACGCCGGACGCCACCATCTTAGGTGTGGCTCTGGGAGCACGTGCAGCACGGGAAGGTGCGGAAGTGCGTGGGGGCACATATTCAAGGTCCCGCTCATCATCAGAGCCGATGATAAAGCGTGCAGACGGGGAAACATACTTGGATCGCCCGCTTGCGTAGGTTCGGTCTTGCTTGGGTGCCATAGTAGATAATACCTGCAAAGGATCACTATTAGTACGAGTAGTGGCAAACAAGACAGGCAAGCCCATACGACATAAAACATTGAAAATAGTGTGTTAGTGATAGTGAAACTGTATCACACGACGGGCCAGATGACGGCTCGTTGTGGATATGACGGACCGTCATGAGGTCCGTCGTGTTGTACTTGGTCTATGTATATATAAAAAACCCTGAAGGAGGGGTCTCTGACCATCATGATGGTCGAGCAGGACGGACCGTCGTTGGTACAACGGTCCGTCGTAAGAGTCCGTCGTAGGACACTTAGAAAATGTTGGGAGACCCTTATCAGAGGGGTCTCTGACCATCATGACGATCGTGCAGGACAGTCGTAAGAGTCCATTGTAGGACACTTAGAAAATGTTGGGAGACCCTTAGCAGAGGGGTCTCTGACCATCATGACGGTCGTGCAGGACGGACCGTCGTGGGTATGACGGTCCGTCATAGGACACTTAGAAAATTTTGAGAGACCCTTAGAAACAGGGTCTCTGACAACCAGAACGGTTGTGCAGGACGGACCATCGTGAAGACAACGGTCCGTCACAGGCGTCGTTGGGACAGGGTGCTAAGGCTTTTGGAACAGACCCTACAACGGTCCGTCGTGTGTGCGACGATCCGTCATCGGGGTCTCGTTCTGAGTAGCAGTGATAGAGCTGGGTGTACCCTATGCATCCCCGATGAACCCACATGGTCTTGTGGTGTTGTGGACCGATATGTGTGTATCGCAACTACCTAGGAAGCTACCAGTGCAAAATCACCTATGCCTAGGGTTATCAACATGGCAAATTCGAACATTTTGAGCCTAGGATTAGACATAATCATATAAAGGAAACAATATATGACTAAGAACTAAGCTAATACTAACTACTAAACCAAAATGCAAGATAAATGAGTATAAATTTAGAGACACATACCTTGGAAATGGAGAAAAAGACAAATGGAGAGTGATTCAGTTGGCAAGGTAGACACCGACAACAGCAGCACTGACTAGTAGATGATAACTATAAGGCTTAGGAGGATTTTGGGGGCAATGATCAGTGGGGGAAATGTGGAAGTTGAAAAGAGAGGGGAGATGAGAGGAATAAGGAAGTAATGGGGTGAAATATGGAGGGGTGGGTAGTATAACCGGTCAGATTTTGAAAAGGGTCGAGCCGGGTCGGGTCGGGTAGAATTCATTAATCACGCAACGGTTCCCCGACGACGGTCTGTCGCATTTGTGACGACCCGTCGTAGGTTCCGTCGTGTGTGCCCTAATTTCAAAATGACAAAAAAACGTACCTGGTGTGACGGATGCATACGACGGTCCATTGCATGCGCAACGGTCCGTCGATGTATCCGTCAGTGGCTGCTGCGGAGTAGTTTTCTGCAGAATTTCCTGGTGATGTGCCTGCAAATTTAAAACCCATTAATAGAAAAATGCTACCATTATTAAAAAGACGATAAGTATTGGGTTGCCTCCCAACAAGCGCCTGATTTAATGTCGCGGCACGACTGGGGCCACTTGATTACTCAGACTTCATCAAGATGGTATGCCTCGATCACTTCATTCGCCGATTCAGCATGCCCGAGATAGATTTTTATGCGCTGTCCATTTACCTTAAACCACACACCCTCCTTAGTTTCCAACTCAATTGCTCCATGAGGGAATAGTTGGGTAACCGTGTAAGGACCAGTCCATTTGGACTTGAGTTTGCCTGGAAACAAGCGCAATCTGGAATTGAATAGAAGCACCAAATCCCCGACCATAAACTCTCGTTTTTCAATTTTGTTGTCATGATACTTCTTCATCTTTTCTTTATATAGGGCTGAGCTTTCATAGGCTTTTAAGCAAAATTCATCAAGTTCATTCAACCCATTTAACCGTTGCTCTGCAGCTTCGCTCCAATCCATTTTTAACTTCTTCATAGCCCACATGGCTTTATGCTCTAACTCAACCGGAAGATGACAAGCTTTCCCATATACAAGTTGGTATGGAGACATACCTATGGGAGTCTTATATGCTGTCCGGTAGGCCCAAAGAGCATCATCAAGCCTCCTTGACCAATCCATTCTACTAGCATTCACTGTTTTGGACAATATCTGTTTGATCTCCCGATTCGATACTTCAACTTGCCCACTAGTTTGAGGGTGGTAAGGAGTGGACCATTATGGCAACCCCGTATTTCTCCAATAACCCCTTGAACAATCTGTTGCAGAAGTGGGAGCCCCCATCACTAATAATGGCCCTTGGGGTGCCAAAACGGGAGAATATATTCTTTTTCAAGAATGCAGTGACACTCTTCCCTTCATTGTTTGCGAGGGCTATGGCTTCGACCCATTTAGATACATAATCAAGTGCTACTAGAATGTACTTCATCCCATGAGAACTCACGAAAGGGACCATAAAGTCAATACCCCACACATCAAATAACTCAATCCCAAGAATGGGGTTTAGAGGGAGCTCTTGCTTTCTTGAAATACCATCATCTCGTTGACATTTGTCACATGCTTTAGCAAACCCATGAGCATCTTGATGAAGAGTTGGCCAATAGTAACCACATTGCAATATCTTGTGAGCGGTTCGGATACCACTGTGATGTCCGCCAACAGGTGAAGAATGGCATGCCTCCAACACACTCAACATTTCATATTCTGGAACACAACGCCGAATAAGCCCGTCGGCACAACTCATATACAAGTATGGTTCATCCCAAAAGAACTTCTTCACATCGTACATGAACTTTTTCCTTTGATGAAAGGATAAGTCTAATGGAACAATATCACTAGCCAGATAGTTCGCAAAATCTGCGAACCATGGAATCAAGTCTTGTGAAGCAGCCAATACATGTTCATTGGGGAAAGTATCATCAATGTCAGTCTTATCCCCTAACTCTCTCATAGCTTCATCCTCTAGACGAGACAGATTATCAGCAACTTGATTCTCAGTCCCTTTTCTATCCAGCACTTCAAAGTCAAATTCTTGCAGCAGTAATACCCAACGAATCAGCCTTGGTTTCGCATCCTTCTTCGCCATCAAATATCTCAATGCTGAATGGTCAGTATGCACTATAACTCTAGTACCTAGCAAATAGGAGCGAAATTTCTCAAAAGCAAAGACTACTGCAAGGAGTTCTTGCTCAGTCACTGTGTAGTTCTTCTGAGCTTCATTTAGGGCTTTACTAGCATAGTAAATTGGGTGAAGGATTTTGTTTCTTCTCTGTCCCAATACTACACCAAGAGCCACCCCACTAGCATCGCACATTACCTCAAATGGACTGTTCCAATCCGGAGAAATAATGATAGGCGCAGACACTAACTTTTCTTTTAGCTCACCGAATGCTTTAAGACAGGATTCATCAAAACAAAATTTACATTCTTTCTCCAGCAATTTGCACAATGGGTGTGCAATCTTTGAAAAGTCTTTGATGAATCTCCGGTAAAAACCTGCATGCCAAAGAAAGCTTCTCACACCTTTCACAGAGATCGGCGGGGGAAGTCTCTCTATTACCTCAACTTTAGCTCGATCAACCTCTATGCCCTTTTTTGAAATGCGATGACCCAACACAATACCCTCTTTCACCATGAAATAACACTTTTCCCAGTTTAGTACCAAATTGCAGTCTTCACATCTCTTAAAAACCTCAGATAAATTGGTCAAACACCACTCAAATGAATCACCAACCACAGAAAAATCATCCATAAAAACTTCTATAGTATCCTCCACCATGTCAGAAAATATTGACATCATACATCTCTGAAAGGTTGCGGGTGCATTGCACAACCCAAATGGCATTCTTCTGAACGCAAAAGTCCCATATGGACAAGTGAAAGTGGTTTTCTCTTGATCTTCTGGTGCAATAGAAATCTGATTATACCCCGAATACCCATCATGAAAACAATACCACCCTTTTCCGGCAAGTCTATCCAACATCTGATCCATGAAGAGCATAGGAAAATGGTCTTTTTCAGTCCATGAGTTCAGTTTACGGTAATCCATACACACCCTCCATCCAGTAACCGGTCTCATTAGAACAAGTTCATTTTTTTCGTTGGGGACCACAGTCATTCCTCCTTTCTTAGGTACACAATGAATCGGGCATACCCAACTACTATCGGCGATTGGATAGATTACCCCGGCATCCAACCACTTGATGATTTCCTTCTTCACAACCTCTTGCATGGGAGGATTCAAGCGTCTCTGGTGCTCAATACTCAGCTTATGATCAGGCATGAGTTGGATTTTATGAGAGCAAATACCAGGAGGGATCCCAATAATGTCCGCAATGGTCCACCCAATAGCTATTTTGAACCTTTTTAGTACCTTCACCAAACTCTGAACCTATTTTTCATCCAGGTCTGATGCAATGATTACCGGCAAAGTTTCACCCTTTCCTAAGAATTCATACCTGAGATGAGGTGGGAGAGCTTTTAGTTCTAATTTTGGAGCTTCCTCTATAGATGGTTTAGCGGGTGGGGACTCGCGATTCTTCATATCAAGCTTAAATTTCTTCGGTTTAAACCGAACATCACCTCGGTCAAGAGCCGCGACTAATGACTCATACTCTTCAATGCAATCGCTATCAAAGTTCATTATCACTGCCGCTAATGCTTCGACACCTAGACGTTCTTCTATTTGTGTCTCAAATGTCTCATCCATGTTGTAGGATATAGCAGATGCCGATTGGAGCTCACCACTCTGCCTCATGGACCTACAAATATTAAAGGTCACTTCCTCATTGTTCAACCGAAATTTCATCTGCCCCTTTTCCATGTCTACTAAGGCTCTTCCGTAGCTAGGAATGGCCTCCCAAGGATAATAGGCACTTCAAAATCAACCTCACAATCAAGAATAACAAAATCGGCCGGAAAGATGAATGACTCCACTTTTACTAGCACATCTTGAAGTATCCCTATGGGCCGTTTTACTGTTCGATCAGCCATTAGTAGCCGCATCGCAGTGGGCTTTGGGTCACCCAAACCCAATTTCTTGTAAATCGAGAAGGGCATGAGATTTGTGCTTGCCCCTAGATCACATAATGCTTTCGCAAAATGTAATATCCCGATTGTACAAGGAATAATGAACGCACCCGGATCTTCTTTCTTTTGGACCAGAGATCTTGTAGCAATAGCACTACAATGCTGCATTCTATCATCATCCTCAAAAGTAACCGATCTTTTCTTTGTGACCAAATCGTTCATAAACTTGGCGTAACCAGGCATTTGTTCTAAAGATTCTACCAAAGGGACATTGATAGAAAGTTGCTTCAACATTGTTATAAAACGCCGATATTTTCCATCCTCGGTCTTTTTCACTAATCTTTGAGGAAATGGGGGTGGTGGCCTAGGCATGGGAGTTACCTTTTTAGGCACTTCAGCATCTTTTGCAATGTTATCCTCTAAATCAGCATAAACATCTACCACTTTATCAGTATCTTTTGTCACCTCATTCTCATTAGATGGCATAGGTGGGTCAATGGTTTGCTTGCCACCGCGAGTAGTAATTGCCATACAATGTCCATCATTTTTCGGATTTTGGACAGTGTTGCTAGGAAGAGTGCCCGGTTGCCGTGTGTTCACAGTTGCAGATAATTGGGCCAATTGTAACTCAAGTTGCTTAATCGATATTGCATGTGTATCAACTTTTTGCCCAATACCCGCTAAATCATTCCTCAACTCTTTATTGTGCTCATCACTAGCATCGAACCTCCTCATCATTTTATGCAACATATCCTCAACTCGCGACATACTACCTCCACCATCCCTAGGAGTAACTTCACGATTTTGAGGAGGAACATAGGGTCCATTCCTGTCTTTTCTATTACCATAGTTACCCCTGTTGAAGTTGTTGTCACGATTGTAGTTTCCATCTCGGACATAATGACCCTCACGATTGTAGTTACCATAGTTTCGACCTTGGTTCCCTTGACCTTGGCGCCAATTCTCCTGATTAGAGCATTGGGCACTTGGTCGGAAACCCCCCATCTGTTCATTTACTGCATAGGAATCCTCCTCATAATAACACTCATCGATTGGAGGTGGTGGTTTAGCCAAGTAGTTGACTGCATTAATCTTTTCTGCACCCCAGTGACATGTTTTAGTACCAACCCAAGCTCAGTTCTCATCTGAGCCATTTTTTCACGAATATCATCTGTGGCTGGGTTGTGAGTGGACTGCACTGCGAAGGTGTTTCTCCCTGTATCGGACTTCCTAGTACTCCAAGCTTTGTTGTTACGGGAGATTTTCTCTAATTTTTCAGCAATCTCAGCATAAGGGCATTCTCCATAAGATCCACCTGCTATAGTGTCCAACACCGCTTTATTGTTATCATCCTATCCCCGATAGAAGTATTCCTTCAGTGACTCATCATCAATACGGTGATTTGGAACACTTCTCAAGAATGAGGTGAATCTATCCCAAGAACTACTAACTGACTCTCCTGGTAGTGCCACAAAGTTATTCACCCTGTCTTTGTGGTTTAATTTCTTGGAGACCGGATAGTAGCGTGCTAAGAAGACATCTCGTAGTTGGTTCCAAGTGAAAATGGAGTTGTATGGGAGCTCAATAAACCACATAGCAGCCTCTCCCGTCAGTGAGAGAGGAAACACTCTGAGACCTATTACATCTAGATCCAAATCAGGCCTCCCCACACAACTTTTACACACTGACCTTACCTTAGCTATATGGGCATGTGGATCCTCAGAAGGTATCCCTGAAAACAAACCTCTGGCAGTGAGCATTTGCATCAGGCTACTAGTTACCACAAAAGTGTAGCCTGTGGGTAGAGGGGGCAAGACAAGTGGCCCATCCGAGTCTGCTATTTTATCATACCCTCTGTAGTATGCTTGGGGCCGTGGAACGGGATTTTGTCTTCTCTGTTGATGTTCACCCGGAGCGTCGGGTAACATCTGACCATGAACATCCACTGGATCTGGGATGTTCTGGTTTGGATCCTCATCATTTATTCCCAAGTTTTGATTCATATTGCACAGTGTACGCTCTAGCTCATGATCGTAGGGAAACAAGGGTTCTCTTCCTCTCCGTGTATTTGGCATACAAGGAGGATAGTTCTGAAAGGAAATCAAAAACAATAAAACAAAGTAAAATCAAGAAAATATCAACTAAACTTTAGTAATAAGTTCAAGTTAATCTAAAAGCTAAATTCCCCGGCATCGGCGCCAAAATTTGATACGCTCAAACTTACTTCTCAAATGAGAAGTAAAGCGGTCGCGTCAAATAAATAACCCAACTAGTGAGGTTGGGATCGTTCCCACGAAGAAAATAGTCTAGACTTAACTTCAACTTGTTATTACTATTGTGCGGTTGATGACATCCTTAGAAAGTAAAAACATAAAAAGGGGGGTTTGTATTTCCTAATGAGTAAAAATAACTAACGAACTTGAAAGAGACACTTAACAGCTTTTAATTTTGGGTTTTAATCAATTAATTAAAGCAACTAGGGTTTACGTGTTCCCCACAGGTTCATAACTTGATAATTCTAACTGTAACAATTCTTTCCTAGTATCTTGCATGAAAAGTGATAAGTTATGTATTTCTAAATCCTTGGTCCGGCATCTAGAAAATCTCACTCCGCACCTTGG
The DNA here is from genome assembly GCA_027704785.1 of Solanum chmielewskii. Taxonomy (NCBI): domain Eukaryota; kingdom Viridiplantae; phylum Streptophyta; class Magnoliopsida; order Solanales; family Solanaceae; genus Solanum; species Solanum chmielewskii. The sequence continues at coordinate 6,523,587 of JAKWIX010000327.1, forward strand.
TCCGGCTACATTTGTTGCTTTCCTAACCCTTATCTTTACATCAAATTAAGCATCGTAATTGATATTTGACTAAGTTATTACCTCGTACCAATAAATACTAGCCTATTAGATAGTATACACTAAATCTATGTTAATAATTCTTTTCCTATTAACTACCTGCTTGGTCCGGCAAGTAGCATTAAGGCGAGTTCTAACGTTGATCATCCGTTAAAAAGACTTCTAAGCGAAAGAATTATTAATACATGCAAGACACTATTCTAGAATTGTTATTTTTGCTAGGGTTATCTCATTATTTGCCTATGGTTCCCACAACCCTAGTTATGGGTTTAGTTCTTCATAGCCATAAACACAATATTAAAATACATTAAATAAGAATTCATGTACTTACTTCAATGAGAAAGAATAAAGTCCAAAAATTTGCTTGATTAATCACCAAAAATCACTTGTATGAATCTCCAAAAATCAAACACTAATACACAGAGTCTAATAACATGATGTCTAATCTCCCAGAGTCTAACCTCAAAAACAAGGTTTTTCGAACTATTTATAAAAAATAAAAACATAATTAAACAAGGATTCTAATAACTGGAAATCTGCCAAAACGCGGCTGGGTCGACGGACCACGCGACGGACCGTCGTGGACTCCGTCGTCCCATACTTGGTGCAATTTCTTCTGCTGCTTTCTTCATTCCCCTCGACGGCAAGTGTGACGGACCGTCATAGGCACAACGTTCCGTCGAGGGTCTCGTTTCAAAATACTTCAACTCTTGGAATCTGGGTACTGGGATCACTTCTCTGATCTTCACGACGAACCTGCAGGACGGACCGTCACTGCCATGACGGACCGTCACAAACTTCGTAATCCCACACTTGGTCAAAATTCCCCATCATCCTTCAGCAACTTCTCTACGCTGCCACCTACGGACCGTCACAGGCACGACGGACCGTCATAAGCTCCGTAGGTGGTCTCTTCTGCATTTTTTCGCTCAGAATCTCCGCTTTCAGCTTTGGACAGATTTCCTTCAAAACAAAGAGAAACTTATATCAAAATTAGCACAACAAAGGCTTTCGGACACACTAAACTTAAGGAAAAAGTATTAATTATACCGTGAAACTACGGTATATCAATGAACTATGGAATGAAGAAATGAACATTCAAGTCATAAGAGGTGAGTTACTATGAAAAACAAAGGTGCTAATAATGAAGAATGTGGTGACAATCATGATGTGAGGCTAATGTTATGAATATTAGAAATAAAATCAATGAAAAAAATATAAATGATATCCCAGTGAATCAAGAATTGGGTTCCCGTGCCCAAACTTCCGTATTGATACATAAGTCATACGTGAGTAAAATATCCAAGAGTAATGCCATCTATTTAGATCAAAAATCAAGATCTTGGAATATATGCAAGATACATAATTCTTGCAATACATAATCTTATGAAAGTAATAATCACTTAGCGAACTATGAATGAAGCCTCATGAATTATATGTATAGACACATAAGTCTAACATACGTTCAAAAATTAAGTGAACCTAAGATGTACATAATGAAATGATGAACCTTAGGAGGGTGAAGTACAAGTGTAAGATACACTAAATGGCCAAGTGCATTGGCATATGATAAGATGAATGATACTCTCAAACTTACTTCTCAAATGAGAAGTAAAGCGGTCGCGTCAAGTAAATAACCCAACTAGTGAGGTTGGTCTAGACTTAACTTCAACTTGTTATTACTATTGTGCGGTTGATGACTTCCTTAGAAAGAAAAAACATAAAAAAGGGGGTTTGTATTTACTAATGAGTAAAAATAACTAACGAACTTGAAAGAGACACTTAACAGCTTTTAATTTTGGGTTTTAATCAATTAATTAAAGCAACTAGGGTTTACGTGTTCCCCACAGGTTCATAACTTGATAATTCTAATTGTAACAATTCTTTCCTAGTATCTTGCATGCAAAGTGATAAGTTATGTATTTCTAAATCCTTGGTCCGGCATCTAGAAAATCTCACTCCGCACCTTGGTCCGGCTACGTGTGTTGCTTTCCTAACCCTTATCTTTACCTCATATTAAGCATCGTATTCGATATTTGACTAAGTTATTACCTCGTACCAATCAATACTAGCCTATTAGATAGTATACACTAAATCTATGTTAATAATTCTTTTCCTATTATCTACCTCCTTGGTCCGGCAAGTAGCATTAAGGCGAGTTCTAACGTTGATCATCCGTTAAAAAGACTTCTAAGCGAAAGAATTATTAATACATGCAAGACACTATTCTAGAATTGTTATTTTTGCTAGGGTTATCTCATTATTTTCCTATGGTTCCCACAACCCTAGTTATGGAATTTAGTTCCTCATAGCCATAAACACAATATTCAAATACATTAAATAAGAATTCATGTACTTACTTCAATGAGAAAGAATAAAGTCCGAAAATTTTTGATTAATCACCAAAAATCACCTGTAAGAATCTTTAAAAATCAAACACTAATACACAATGTCTAATAACATGATGTCTAATCTCCCAGAGTGTAACCTCAAAAACGAGGTTTTTTGAACTATTTATAAAAAATAAAAACCTAATTAAACAAGGATTCTAATAACTGGAAATCTGCCAAAACACGGCTGGGTCGACGGACCACGCGACGGACCATCGTGGTCACAACGGACCGTCGTGGACTCCGTCATCCCATACATGGTGCAATTTCTTCTGCTGCTTTCTTCATTCCCCTTGACGGCAAGTGTGACGGACCGTCATAGGCACAACGGTCCGTCGAGGGTCTCGTTTCAAAATACTTCAACTCTTGGAATCTGGGTACTGGGATCACTTCTCTGATCTTCACAACGAACCTGCAGGACGGACCGTCACAAACTTCATAATCCCACACTTGGTCAGACTTCCCCATCTTCCTTCAGCAGCTTCTCTACGCTGCCACCTACGGACCGTCACAGGCACAACGGACCGTCATAAGCTTCGTAGGTGGTCTCTTCTTCATTTTTTCGCTCAGAATCTCCGCTTTTAGCTTTGGACAAATTTCCTGCAAAACAGAGAGAAACTTATATCAAAATTAGCACAACAAAGGCTTTCGGACACACTAAACTTAAGGAAAAAGTATTAATTATACCGTGAAACCACGGTATATCAATGAACTATGGAATGAAGAAATGAACATTCAAGTCATAAGAGGTGAGTAACTATGAAAAACAAAGGTGCTAATAATGAAGAATGTGGTGACAATCATGATGTGAGGCTAATGTATATGATGAGAGCAATCTCAAATGAGCCTAAGTAAATGTTACCAATACGTACTCACCAATAAGAGCATAAGATAATAAAGAAACCAGTCTTTATGAATACTCTAATGAAAATATTGAGTTTAAAACACTTAATACTAATGATGAGATGAGAAATCATCTATTGAGCTATGATGTCCTCATACTAGAAGCCAACTTCCATGATGTATGAGTTGAATGTAATGGAATTTTATACTGAGCACCGATAGGCTAGCTATGAGCGGTGATACCTTCTTTTGGGAAGGGCGGAGGTTCATGTAACTCTCATGAGATGAGACTGTCCGGCTTGCCGGGTGATATACCGTGGTTTCACGGTATTATTAATACTTTTTCCTTAAGTTTAGTGTGTCCAAAAGCCTTTTTGTGCTAATTTTTATATTTCTCTTTATTTGCAGGAAAGTTGTCTAAAAGATGAATGCGGAGGTTTTTGAGCAAGAAAAATAGAAAAGTACCACCTACGGAGCAAGTGACGGTCCGTCATGCTCGTGACGGTCCGTAGGTGGCATCGTAGTGCAGCTGCTGAAGGAAGATGGGAAAGTCTGACCAAGTGTGGGGTTACTGAAAGCGTGACGGACCGTCGTAGCCATGACGGTCCGTCCTGCTGGTTCGTCATGAAGATCAGAGAAGTAGTCTTAGTACACAAATTCCAAGAGTTCAAGTGTTTTGGAATGGAGACCCTCGACGGACCGTTGTGCCTGTGACGATCCGTCATACCTTCCCTCGAGGGTAATGAAGAGAGCAACAAAAGAAATTGCACAAGTATGGGACGACGGAGTCCATGACGGTCCATCGTGATCACGACGTTCCGTCGCGAGGTCCGTCTATCCAGCCGTGTTTTGACAGATTTCCATCAAATAGAGTCCTTATATAATTAGGTTTTTATTTTTTTTATAAATAGTTCGAAAAACCTCATTTTTGAGGTTAGACTCTTGAATATTTTTAGACTCTTTATTAGACTCTTGAATATTTTTAGACTCTTTGTTAGACTTTTGGTGATTACTATTACACTTTTGAAGAATCTTTAATCGTCAATTAATTTTAGCAATTGATTGTTGGAGATTTTGGTTGATTAATCAAGTGAACTTCTGGATTTTACCTTTTCTCATTGAAGTAAGTGCATGAATTCTTATACCATATATTTGAATATTGTGATTATGAATATGGTTTACTAAATTCCATAACTAGGGTTGTGGGAACCATATGCGAATAATGAGGTAAAACCTAACTAAAATAACAATTTTAGAATAGTGTCTTGCATGTATTGATAATTCTTTCACTTAGAAGTCCTTTTAACGGATGGCCAACGTTAGAACTCGCCTTAATGCTACTTGCCGGACCAAGAAGGTAGATAATAGTTAAAGAATTATCAACATAGATTTAGTGTATACTATCTAATAGGCTAGTATTGATTGGTACGAGGTAATAACTTAGTCAAATAGCAAATATGATGCTTAATATGAGGTAAAGGTAAGGGTTAGTATAGCAACACACGTAGCCGGCCCAAGGTGCGGAGTGAAATTTTCTAGATGTTGGACCAAGGATTTAGAAATACATAACTTATCACTTTGTATGCAAGATACTAGGAAAGAATTGTTATAGTTGGAATTATCAAGTTATGAACCTGTGAGGAACACGTAAACCCTAGTTACCTTTAGTAATTGATTAAACTCCAACATTTGAAGCCGTTAGTTGTCTCTTTTAATTTCGCTAGTTATTTTCATTTATTTAGAAATTAAAAACCCCCATTTTATCATTTTTTTCTTTCCAAGGAAGTAACTGACTGAATAATAGTAATAATAGATTGAAGTTAAGTCTAAACTATTTTCCTCGTGGGAACGATCCCAACCTCACTAGTTGGGTTATTTACTTGACATGACCGTTTTACTTCTTATTTGAGAAGTAAGTTTGAGCGTATCAAATTTTGGCGCTGTTGCCGGGGAAAGTAGCTTTTAGATTAACTTAAACTTTTTACTTTAGTTTAGTTGATATTTTCTTGATTTTACTTTGTTTTATTGTTTTTTATTCTTCCAGAACCATCTTCCTTGTATGCCAAATACACGGAGAGGAAGAGAACTCTTGTTTCCCTACGATTACGAATTAGAGCGTACACTATGCAACATGAATCGATACTTGGGAATTAATGATGATGATCCAAACCAGAACATCCCTACTCCGGTTGATGTTCATGATCAGTTGTTACCCGATGCTCCGGGTGAAAACCAATAGAGGGGACAAAATCCTTCTCCACGACCCAAAGAATACTACAAAGGCTATGACAATATAGCAGGCTGCGATGGGCCACTTGTCTTGCCCCCTCTACCACCAGGCCACATTTTTTTGGTGACTAGTAGCCTGATGCAAATGCTCATTGCCAGAGGTTTGTTTTCAGGGCTACCTTCTAAGGATCCACATGCCCATATAGCTAAGGTAAGAGCAGTTCGTAAAAGTTTTGTAGGGAGGCCTGACTTGGGATTGATGTAATAGGGCTAAGAGTGTTTCCTCTCTCACTGACGGGAGCGGCTGCTATATGGTTCACTGAGCTCCCTTAAAACTCAATTTTCACTTGGAACCAACTAAGGGATGTTTTCATAGCACGCTACTACCCGGTCTCCAAGAAACTAAACCACAAAGACAGAGTGAACAATTTCGTGGCACTACCAGGAGAGTCAGTTAGTAGTTCTTGGGATAGATTCACCTCGTTTTTTAGAAGCGTCCCAAATCACCGTATAGATGATGAGTCATTGAAGGAATACTTCTATCGGGGACAGGATGATAATAATAAAGCGGTGTTGGACACTATAGCAGGTGGATCTTATGGGGAGTGTCCTTATAATGAGATTGCTGAAAAATTAAAGAAAATCTTCCGGAATAATAAAGCTTGGAGTACTAGGAAGTCAGATACAGGGAGAAATACCTTCGCAGTGTAGTCCACTCACAACCCAGCCATAGATGAGATTCATAAATAAATGGCTCAGATGAGAACTGAGCTTGGGTTGGTACCAAAACATGTCACTTGGGGTGCAGAAAAGATAAATGCAGTCAACTACTTGTCGAAACCACCGGCACAAAATGATGAGTGCTATTATGAGGAGGATTCCTATGCGGTAAATGAGCAGACGGGGGGTTTCCGACCAAGTGCCCAAGGCTCTAATCAGAAGAATTGGCACCAAGGTCAAGGGAACCAAGGTCGGAACTATGGTAACTACAACCGTGAGGGTCATTATGTCCGAGATGGAAACTACAACCGCGACAACAAATTCAACAGGGGTAACTATGGTAATAGAAATGATAAGAATGGGCCCTATATTCCTCTTCAAAATCGTGAAGTTATTCCTAGGGATGGTGGAGATAGTATGACGCTAGTTGAGGATATGTTGCACAAAATGATGAGGAGGTTCAATGCTAGTGATGAGCACATTAAAGAGTTAAGGAGTGATTTAGTGAGTATTGGGCAAAAAGTCGATGAACATGCAATATCGATTAATCAGATCGAGTTGCAAATGGCCCAATTATCTACGACTATGAACACACGGCAACCGGGCACTCTTCCTAGCAACACTGTCCAAAATCTGAAAAATGATGCACACTGTATGACAAACACTACTCGGGGTGGTAAGCAAACCATTTACCCACCTATGTCGTCTAATGAGGAAAAGGTGAGAAAGGATAATGATAAGGTGGTAGAGGGTAGTGGTGAAGCAGAAGATAGCATTGGAAAAGATGCAGAAGTCCATATAAACGTAATTCCCATGCCTAGACCCCCCCTTTCCTTAGAGATTAGTGAAAAAGACCGAGGATGGTAAATGTCGGCGTTTTATAACAATGTTGAAGCAACTTTCTATCAATGTCCCTTTGGTAGAAGCTCTAGAACAAATGCCCGGTTATGCCAAGTTTATGAAAGATGTTGTTACTAAGAAAAGATCGGTCACTTTCGAAGATGATGATAGAATGTTGCATTGTAGCGCTATTTCTATCAGATCTCTCGCACAAAAGAAAGAAGATCCGGGTGCGTTCACTATTCCTTGTACAGTCGGGTCATTACATTTTGCGAAAGCATTATGTGATATGGGGGAAAACATAAATCTCATGCCCCTCTCGATTTACAAGAAGTTGGGTTTGGGTGACCCAAAGCCCACTGCAATGCGACTACTGATGGTTCATCAAACAGTGAAAAAACCTGTAAGGATACTCCACGATGTGCTAGTAAAAGTGGAGTCGTTCATATTTCCGGCAGATATTGTTATTCTTGATTGTGAAGTCGATTTTGAAGTGCCTATTATTTTTGGGAGGCCATTCCTTGCTACGGGTAGAGCCTTAGTTTATATGGAAAAGGGGCAGATGAAATTCTGGTTGAACAATGAAGAAGCGACCTTCAACATTTGTAGGTCCATGAGGCAGAGTGGTGAGCTCCAATCGGTATCTGCTATATCCCACAAAGAAAAGATGAGGAATGATAATGACCTAAAAAGTGAAAAACGAGAGTCTATGGTTAGGGATTTGGTGCTTTTAGACAGTTCAAGGTTGCATTGGCTCACGGGCAAGCTCAATTCCAAACGGACTGGCCCTTACTTGGTTACCCAAGTATTCCCTCATGGAGCAGTTGAGTTAAAAATCAAGGAGGGAGTGCGGTTTAAGGTGAATAGAGAACGAATAAAACTCTATTTTGGGCATACTGCATCGGTGAATGAAGTGATAGAGGCATACCATCTTGATGAAGGCTGAGTAATCAAGTGTCCTCAGTCGTGCTGCGACGTTAAATCAGGCGCTTGTTGGGAGGCAACACAATACTTATAGTTTTTTTTCTTTTTAGTAATGGTAGCATTTTCTACTAATGGGTTTTAAATTTGCAGGCACATCACCAGGAAATCTGCAGAAAATTACTCTGTAGCAGTCACTGACAGATACAGCGACGGACCGTCGCATGAATCGATTGTGCCAGGTATGTCTTTTTGTTATTTTCAAACTAGGGCACACGCGACGGAACCAACGACGTACCATCAAAATTGAGACGGACCATTGTCGGGGAATCGTCGTATCATTAATGAAGCGTACCTGACCCGACCCGGCTGGGTTTTTTTAAAAAATTCAACATTTAAAACCACCACCCCTTCATTTCACCCCATTCCTTCACTCTTTCTCCCATTTCCCTCCCTTTTCAACTTCCAAAGATCATAACCCCTCTCTCTTACAACCGATCAGTTTCCCTAAATTCTCCAAATTCCTAAAATTCATCATCTACTAGTCGGAGCTGCTGCTGGGAAAAATCTCTACTTGATCACCAAGTACCTTCCTGTCTTGTTTTTCTCAAATTCTCAGGTATGTGTCCCTAATTTCTACTCATTTATAATGCATTTTTGTTTATCAATTAGTATTAGCCTAGTTCTTCTTGATAGGTTCATTCTTTAATAAAATTCTGTCTGACCTAGGTTGAAAATCCTAGAAATTGCCGTGTTTAAACTCTAGAAATAGGTGCTTTAGCATTGCTAGATTACTAGGTATTAGGGTTAGACAAATGTAGGTTAAAACACTACCAATTCAGTTTGGGTCATAGGGGATGAATGGGGCATCCCCAGTTCTGTCACTGAGTTACAGAACGAGACCCTAATAACAGACCGTCGTACCCACGACGGAACGTCATGGGGTCCGTTCCAACAGCTCTAACACCCCACTATCCAATTTTCTCTAAGTGTCCACCAACGACCACATGCGACAGACCGTCGTTCCCACGATGGTCTGTCCTGCACAACCGTTCTGGTTGTCAGAGACGTTATTCCTAAGGGTCTCTCACTTTTGACACATGCGACGGACCGTCATTCCCACGACGGTCCGTCCTGCACAACCGTTCTGGTTGTCAGAGACCCTATTCCTAAGGGTCTCTCCCTTTTTCTAAGTGTCCTCCAACGGACACATGTGACGGATCATCATTCCCACGATGGTCCGTCCTGCACAACCATTCTTGTTGTCAGAGACCCTGTTCCTAAGGGTCTCTCTCTATTTTTCTAATTGTCCTCAAACGGACAACAACGACGGATCGTCATACCCTCGACAGTCCGTCCTTCATGACCGCTATGATGGTCATATACCACTCTTCTAAGGGTCTCCATTATTTAGTGTCCTCTGACGGACACCTACGACGGACCGTCGTACCTGTGACCGTCCGTCCTGCATATATCGTCATACTTGTCAGAGACTCTCCTTACGGTTCTCCATATAAACAAAGTCTAAGTAAGACACGACGGACTGTCATACTCAGGACGAGCCATCACCTGGCCCGTTGTGTTTCACTATTACTATTGAAATGTCATTACATCTTAACTATTTTATTTATTTTGTGTGGTTTTGCTAGTCTTTTCTGCTCCTTTTAGTACTAATATTGATTCTTTACAGGTACTATGTATTATGGCACCAAAATAAGATCGAGTCTACGCACGCGGGCGATCAAAGTCTGTCGCCCCATCTGGTCATTGGCTCTGATGATGAGCGTGACCCCGAGTACGTGCCTCCAAGCACTTCCACCCCATCCCGAGTTGCACGTGCTGCCAGAACCACCCCTAAAAAGGTGGCGTCCGGCGTAGTCACTGCCTCCCAGTCTGATGAGGAGCGCACACTGACCGGCGCACCTGCTAGGTCAGCTACTAATGAATAAGGAGCGTCTTGATCCTTAGGAGTTTCGTGGTCGGAGGAAGCCTCCGGATCTGCTGAGGTTCCCATACCTGCCACCGCTGTATATTCTTCCTCGTCTGATGAGGCCAGCAAATCGAAATCCACACCCGATTCACCAACTCGTGCTCTCACCCCGGTTACCAACCAGCCCAACCGGTGGTGTGTCGACGGGCAGTATCAAGTATATTCTGATGCAAAGTTCTTGAATGACAAAGGAGTCATGACTCAGACACTTACATTGGAGCAGCGGGTCCTTACGAGAAGTCCTCCGACGATGCCAGAGATCCACAATCACTTCACCAGACATCGACTGGAGTGGACAGTGCGTCCGTTGGGACGTTATAGTGAAGAGTTAGTCCGAGAATTCTACGCCTCCTACGTAGCGACTCTCGGATCACAGATTGATAGGCGGGATGCCCCCGCCAAACAGGCCCCAGTGGAGCAGATCCAAGTACGTGGAATTTAGATTGTCAAAGATGGCCAATTTTTGCATGAGCCATTGCTGAGAGAGACCACCAAGAGGTAGATGGCCCTGCATTTGTCCGTTGATGGAGAGGGTGCTGACTGGGTGACCAAGCCGAAGAGAGCCATCAAGAAGGCCAACCTGACCTTCACGGCGAAGTTTTTGTGGTTGATTGTCTGCCACTGCCTTTCCCCACAGCCGCTGATAATACAGTCACACGGAATCGAGCAGTACTGATGGCAGCGATGATAGCCGGGTTTGAGGTGGATTTTGCTTGGCTTCTACAGGCAGTCATGCACGAGTGGGCTTTTATGGTCATAACTACCTACCTTTTCTCGTGCATGATATTTTCTCTATGCAGGTCCGCAGGTGTGCCTATATGGCCCGTTGATCATCTCAAGACCGCGCTGGGCACTGTTGATATCGGCCTCTTCAGGGATGAGGTCAATAAGTTGGCTCCACGCAGAGGGCCCCGTCAGAGTTGCCTCCACTTGGTGACAGTCTGGCTGATATGGTAGCACAGGCCCGCACGGCTATGCAGGCGGCTTCCACTGACACTACCCTGGTCGAGTCTATCCCAGGTAGTAGCACTGCCCCGAGCACCTCTCGTTCAACCCCTTTCCCCGCTCTGGTCCCGCTTGCTAGTGTCCAGAAATTAGAGGCACAAATTGCTACACTTCTGCATCACATCCAGCCTTGGATGCAGAGGTCTATTGCTGAGGCAGAAGAGTGCTCTGAGCGGAGAATGGTCCAGCACACAGAGCGGAAGATCGCTGAGGTTCATCAGCACTTGGACGCTTTTGAGTTGCGGGTGTTAGCTCGACCATCCCCTCAGGTGGATGTGTCGATCCTTCAGGCTGCGGTCGACAATCTTCGCACAGACATCGACATGATCTTAGAGGCTAGGGTGCCTGAGTCTGAGTCCCCTTCTGCAGAGCCTACTGAAGACACAGTGATGGCGGCCCTATTCTCCACTTCAGAGATTCCACCACCTCCCCCTCGAGAGCATGCCAAGAGGCGTAGGGGTCTAGAGGAGGATGAAGCTTGAGCACGAAAGAAGGAGTGCCATGAGATGGAGGCTACGAGGTAATCCTCGCTTGTTGATGAGGAGGCGCGTCAGATGAGAGCAGTAGAGTTAGCTGTTGGGGCGTCTAGCTCCAGAAATGTGGAGATAGCGAGAGGCACTGCTGATAGTGCTGTTGCTACTGAGAACACTACTGAGGGTGTCCAGATTACAGAAGTAGTGGGTTCCGGGGAGCCGGACCCACAAGCTTGCTGATCGTCGGTGCTTTGCTCCCCGGGTTTGCTTCACCTACCAGTCTTGTATTTCAATTTTTTATGCATTGGTGACAATTGCATGTCTTTTTTGTTGGGGGTGGGGTAAATGGAATGTGAGTGCTAGGGTGAAGTCTGAGTAGCCCAATTCACTATCCTCTTTTGGGGTTTTCTTGCCTGTGTTCTTTTTCCCCAAGAGACTGATTACTTTTTCTGTTTAGCCGGCATGTCTATATCTTGTGTACATAGTTTAATTATGAAGCATGATGGCTAAAATGATATCCTGATAAAATGGAAAATGATGCATGACTAGGTATAGTAATTGATAAATGTGTGGCTCTAAGCATGACATAGAGGTATACCACTGCATGACCCTAAGTCTAAAATTCAAACTAGGTGTCTGATAATCTGGTAGAGTAATGAGATGTCAAGTGAGTGTGAGAAAGATTTGGATAGTCCACTATTTGTATTGAGCTAGAACTTGCCTGGTTAGTCCTGCTAAAAGTAAGCTGTAATAGACAATTAAGAAAGGATCATAGACCCTTATTCAATATAGCCCATTTTTAGCCTAAATAAAAGAAAACCAAATGAAATTTATCCTTCTTTGATCCAAATGATTTGAGCTTAAACTAGACCTTTCTTTTTCACCGTAACTGATCTTTTCTGAGAATAATGTGATGGCCCTGGTCCCTCCTTGGACATGTGCACCTCATCTTATGCCAAAAGCATAAGTTGAGGGTGTCTAATGCAGTAACAACCCTTTTTATGGCTCTGACCCAACTTTAGGTATTGTGTACTTTGACTCATGGCAAAGCCATGAGTTGAGGGTGCTATTATGAGAAATGCTCTGGAAAGTGGGGTTTAAAGAACAAAGAGAGAGAAAGAACAAAAGTAAAGTGACTCAAGAATTAGTTGAACGAAAAGTAAAGAAAAAAAATATACATGTAATACAAGCAAGAAAAGAAGAGTGTCACTTACACAAATGAAGAAAAAAGGGAAAATAGTAAGGTGAAAGAATATGAAAACTGGGCAAAATAAAATGATAGAAAATTGTATGTTTAGTCGATATGTCAAGGAGGGCAAAAAGTCACTAAAGTATACATAAATATACCCTACCTGACCCTGAGCCTATGTTACAAGCTAAGAAAGTCCTATCGTGATTCTAAGAGTTGTATATCGAACTTAAAGCAGTGAAAATAAGGGCAAGCTTATGGAAATATGTATGAATGAGTGTGAATTTGTTCTGAGAGTGAGTGTTGTAAAGTAATCCTTATACTCAAACTGAAATCATTGTGTGAAAAATGAGGATTTTGTTTGGAAGTAAGGACACTAGTTGCAGTACCAGAAATATTAGCACCTCGGTGAGAAATTGAAGAGGATAGGTGTTATTGCATGGTGAGTCCGTGTCATAGTCTAATTCCTCATAATTCAAGCCTAATAGTGATAGCATGCATAAATCTGATAAGATTGATCGGGATTGATACCCAAATGATTGCGAAGGAAAAAACATGGATACTATTGTACAAAGATTAGTATTGAGTCATAGTGCGTCGCTTGAGGATAAAAGACGAATTTAAGTTGAGGTTGTTGATATACCGTGGTTTCACGGTATTATTAATACCTTTTCCTTAAGTTTAGTGTGTCCAAAAGCCTTTTTGTGCTAATTTTTATATAAGTTTCTCTTTATTTGCAGGAAAGTTGACTAAAAGATGAATACGGAGGTTTTTGAGCAAGAAATACAGAAAAGTACCACCTACGGAGCTTGTGACGGTTCGTCATGCTCGTGACGGTCCGTAGGTGGAATCATAGTACAGCTGCTGAAGGAAGATGGGAAAGTCTGACCAAGTGTGGGGTTACGAAAAGTGTGACGGACCATCGTAGCCATGACGGTCCGTCCTGCTGGTTCGTCATAAAGATCAGAGAAGTAGTCCCAGTACCCAAATTTCAAGAGTTCAAGTGTTTTGGAACGGAGACCCTCGACGGAGCGTTGTGCCTGTGGCGATCCGTCATACCTGTCGTCGAGGGTAATGAAGAGAGCAGTAGAAGAAATTTCACAAGTATGGGACGACGGAGTCCATGACTGTCTGTCGTGATCACGATGATCCGTCACGAGGTCCATCTATCCAGCCGCGTTTTGACAGATTTCTAGCAAATAGAGTCCTTATATAATTAGGTTTTTATTTTTTTATAAATAGTTTTAAAAACCTCGTTTTGAGGTTACACTCTTGAATATTTTTAGACTCTTTGTTAGACTCTTGAATATTTTTAGACTCTTTGTTAGACTTTTGGTGATGACTATTGCACTTTTGAAGAATCTTTAATCTTCAATTAATTTTAGCAATTGACTGTTGGTGATTTTGGTTGATTAATCAAGTGAACTTCTGGATTTTACCTTTTCTCATTGAAGTAAGTGCATGAATTCTTATATCATATATTTGAATATTGTGATTATGAATATGGGTAATTAAACTCCATAACTAGGGTTGTGGGAACCATAGGCGAATAATTAGGTAAAACCTAACTAAAATAACAATTCTAGAATAGTGTCTTGCATGTATTGATAATTCTTTCGCTTAGAAGTCTTTTTAATGGATGGCCAATGTTAGATATCTCCTTAATGCTACTTGCCAGACCAAGAAGGTAGATAATAGTAAAAGAATTATCAACATAGATTTAGTGTATACTATCTAATATGCTAGTATTGATTGGTACGAGGTAATAACTTAGTCAAATATCGAATATGTTGCTTAATATGAGGTAAAGGTAAGGGTTAGTATAGCAAAACACGTAGCCGGACCAAGGTGTGGAGTGTAATTTTCTAGACGTTGGACCAAGGATTTAGAAATACATAACTTATAACTTTGCATGCAAGATACTAGGAAAGAATTGTTATAGTTGGAATTATCAAGTTATGAACCTGTGGGGAACACATAAACCCTAGTTACCTTTATTAATTGATTAAACTCAATCATTTGAAGCCGTTAGTTGTCTCTTTTAATTTCGGTAGTTATTTTCATTTATTTAGAAATAGAAAACCCCCCTTTTATCATTTTTTCTTTCCAAGGAAGTAATTGACTGAACAATAGTAATAACAGATTGAAGTTAAGTCTAAACTATTTTCCTCGTGGGAACGATCCCAACCTCACTAGTTGGGTTATTTACTTGACATGACTGCTTTACTTCTTATTTGAGAAGTAAGTTTGAGAGTATCATCGGGTATAGGTCTCCATACATCTCTTGGTCTTTGAACCTATACTGTCACTATAGGGATCTGGCGGTGTTAAATTCCCATATACTCTAGCATGTTATTGAATCACTTTGGCCGGTGATTCCACCACTTTTTGTTTTGGGGGAGACAATGGATTTCATGATGCTCACATGATCTATTTTAAGTGTAAAGTTCCTAATGAATAAATGAGGCCAACCTCAAATGAATAATATATAGAAATGAATGAATCCGAAGGTGTTAGGATAGGATAATCAAGAGGTGAGCTAGATCAGGGTAATGACATTAGGTTATTCCTGATCATTGCACAGCAAACCCGATGAAAGTCTTAAACTACATCCTAGGTATAATTGGTGTTCACACTGGCCTATAAATGAATTGAAATGAGGTATGTATGAATGAATGAAATAGACTATGTGTTTGCTAAAGAAGGCTCCCTAGTTGAGGTCCCATAAGTTGAGCCCTCATTTTGGAAAGTCTTAAGGTCAAGTCCATGATAACAAGGTCTCATGGCATATGAATGAATAATATGAAAGAAGCTATGTGTTATATGTTATGTGCTATATGAAGATATTATGTGTTGTGTGCCATAAGATAATTATAATGATGCATGTCACTCTCATGGCATAAATTTCCCAATTTCAATTTGGCAAGTCCACTGACTTGACTTTCAAAAATCATGTCGTTAGGAAAGAGCTATTCTTTCTCATGCATGTCCCTGGTGTGTGCTTGCATATACCCATACTTAGTACAAGTGTGTACTAATTCCATACAAAATACTACCTTTAGGTACAGGCACGGGAGGACTGTAGAGCTACAGGTTCGTTGTTGCAGCTATACGGATGTCAGCATTCATACAACGTTTGGTAGGTCCTCACGCTTTTGAGGATGCTACTGTTTTACATTCTAGCGTAGTTTTAGAGTTGAGCTAGTGGAGCATGTTCCACTAGCGTTTCTTTCCTGTTTTGGTTCAGACGTTATATTGGTGCTATTTTGGCCGATATACAATTAATACTCAATGAATTATTTCTTTCAATTGCTTATATCTTAAATGTTAGATGGTTGATGATGAACGATTACGAAATATAAAACGAATGTTTAGCAAGTATATTTAAAGAATCAAAATTTTCAAAATTTTCTGCTAAAATTAACTTATGTAAAGTAAGAATGACGTTAGTAAGCTTATTTGCAACCTCTGAGAGGTCAACGACGCCGGTCTCGTCTGGGGTCTAGATTCCAGTCGTGACAATCAAATCTACATCTCGATTCAAAGAACCTCTCTGAATTAATTTCCTTAACAAAAATCTTCATTACTGTCAAAAAGTTTTTGGCTAGAACTACACTCGCCAAGATGAACACCTCTTTCTAACCTGGTTCAATCATCGATTATCGGACCGCTGAACCTGATTCCTTCATTGTATGTGGCTCTGAAACCACTTATTTGGATCAAAAATAGTTAGGTGTAATGTGGAAGCTAGCAAAGAAAACCTCGAAAGATCACGAGTAAGAAGACAAATGAGAAATATATCAAAAGACACAAAGATTTAACGTGGTTCGATTAATCGACCTACGTTCAAAAAGGAGATGAACAATCCACTATATAAACATGAGACTACAAAATGTAGAAAGAATAACCTCAACCAATTCACTTGGAATACATGGGAGGTTCACATAAGTGATAACATTTCAATCTTGTGACCCACAAATTCTCCCCCTAATCAAAACTCTCAAAGCCTTTAAGACTATATATGAATGTTGATTAAGTTAGAAGGAACAAACCCATATTTATAGAGTCCTAAACCTTTTTCCTACCATAAAAGGACTAGTCAATCCAAAACCTTTTCCTAAAAGGAAATCCTATTCATGGTAAGAAATTTAGGGCAAATAAACTCAACAGGCTTTACGTGAATGCGACCATCAGGTGCCACACCCTACCTAGATCGCGGACATAGAACTCGTGATCGCGAAGGTTGAGATCAAAAGGATTTACGAATGCGGAACCAGAGCCTCCGTCTAGGTGAATCACATCACTTGGTTTGCTCATCTTGGAATGCTATAACGGGATGCCTAGAATTCGTTCAGAACCTTGTGCATGGAAAAGAAATATGATACCCCATTAAATTTTGCAATCTGGACTCAACCGACCCGTTAAAATGTTGATCTGAAGTTGTCTCGATGATAAGTAGGTCCCACACCTAAGTTTTATTGTAAGATAAGATCCACGAGAAGACTTGAAATGAGACTGGAAGTCTCAAAAACTGCATGAAAGGTCATACTAGACCAACTCGATATTTCAGAGCTAAGGGCGCCGATGGAATTCTCATCTGAGTATGTTTACCAAGAAGGTTTATCGAAGTCAAACTTTTTCTTAAGCTTAAAGTTTAAAATGACGAACGATACAAACTCACTCCACAAGACTCTTGTTCCGAACCAACCATGCTCCTAACCTAGAATGACCTTCCGAAGTTGATGAAACCATCAAAATTGTATTTTTAGGACCTCTTGGTGAACTTGTGAACAAAGTCAATCGTTCAAGTTTCAAAGGCTTGCAAAAATTTATACAAAACTCAAATGAATGATTCGGCGACCAAACTGTTAGTCTCAGCAAGTCATAGATTACTTGGGGTCGCTACAAGAAAGATCTTAACTTTGAAAACATGGGAAACAAAGAAAATGACATGTACGGTTATTACTATAAGGTTATCAAATCATGATTTATAGCGTAGATATTATAGTCATGATTCCCGGATCTCTAACCACCTACCAGTTTACCGTCTAACTAAATCGGTGAGCAGATATAGATGGACTCAACGAATAAATATTTATTTTAGTCCTATTCTGTAACTAAGCTCGATGTTTTATGGGTGTCAATACTAAACATAAATCTAAACAAGTGATATGCAAGAAAGATCATGCTCCTTGTACTCTCTGTTCTATATCCCTATTCATTTCTCGAGCTTAAGGATAGAGAATGAATTTATCTCAATGATGATCAAACACAAAATACCAAATCAAGAATACAAGAGTAATCTATAAGATAGCCAAATTTATTCATAAAAATTTTCAACAATCATCCATAGCTAGAACCGTTGAACGAAGACTTTTAGCCACTCACAATAATTAAAGACATAAACTAGATCATTTTTATGCACTTAAAATCTAAGATGAATCTTTGTCCTCACTCTCGTTTTTGAAAAACAAGAAGTAACTTTACAAAAGGAGCCTAACTTTCTATCTACAGACTTCACAAAAATAATCTCTTCTCCTAATTTGATGCGAAATCCTAAAATTTCTGGAATTTCATCGAGGGAATGTGGGTAGCGTGCTTGGACTGCTCTACATTAATTCCCTGGCTGGCCAGACGTGCATACAGTGCGTCAACATTGGGGTCTTAACATTTAGGGGTTGGGGCAGAGTGCCAGCCTTGCGCCTCAGCCCAATTTTTTGTCATGCTCTCCTTTTCCAACTTCCATAGGATTCTCTCCAGCTCTCGTGTGTTAAAACTCCTTCAAAAACACCAGCATTTGCTAATCATGTATTTTGGTGTGCAAATATCACAATATTCATTCAACCATGATAAATAGCATATAAAGATCACTCTCGAAACATCACACACACACACAGACACACACACACGCACACGCACAACACACGCACACACAAACACACACGCACACGCATAGGCATATGCGCACACACACACACACACACACACGTGTGTGTGTGTTTGTGTGTCCAATTACTATGAATTACCCCCCCCCCCAAAACAAAACATACACACACACACGTGTCTGTGTTTTTTTTTTTTTTTTTTTTGGGGGGGGGGGGGGTAATTCATAGTAATTGAACATATAAATACGATTTTGGAGCGAAAAGGACAATTTTTTCTTTCAATAACATAAACAACACAATAATTTTTCTTAATCAAAAGGGAAAAATCGCTCTTGACGAAGCAATTCTTTTGAAAATATTGACATCGTTACTCCGTTAAAAAAATGATGTCCTAGCAACAATTTTATCCAATTTTCTCCCTTAAAATTGTTGTTGTGACAACGATTTTGTCCAATCTTTTTTCCCTAACATTGCTGCCCCTGAAATATTTTTCTCAATTTTTTAAAAATAAAACTAAATTGCTGCTATAGCAGCGTTTTTATCAAAAAAAAAAATTAAATGAATAAAATTAAAATCGATGCTATAGCGTTTTTATCAAAAAAATAAATTAAAATCACTGTTATAGCAACGATTTTCTTTATGAATTTTTAAAAAAAAATTAAAATCGCTTTGGGAGTGAATTTATTATTATTTTTTAAATCGCTGCCAGGTATATTCCACCTGTTTTTGTTTTTTAATTCTAACTCAAATATTCACATGTCATATTAAAACAATTTTTCCTAACACATATGCATTGCCTAAAAAATTAGAAAAGTTCTTTCATTTAAAATTTGGAAAAATGCATAAGTACCCCCAACCTATGTCCGAAATCTCGGAGACACACTTATACTACTCTTCTTTTATACTTCTTATTAATTGATTGAAGTATAATTATCAGTTCGTGACTCTCACTTCTAACTTAATCAAATTCTTTCTAAGTCTTTCATCTGTTTTGATTTATTTTGTATTTAATTTTAAGAAATTGTTATTAACTTTTATATGGTATTGTGAAAATATTCTTCTTTAAATAATTATATAGACATTAACAAGTATTTTTATATTTTGTATATCGATATGAATCCGTCAAATATGTACTTGCATTCTGGTCCAGTAGAGTATGATGTATTAAAAATTCAAGTTGATCATTGTAAGTTTAGATGAGCATGCATGGGGCAACAAAAGTTTAGATTATATTTATTATGGTTATGTGGTGGGTCAATATTTCCAGATAAATTTAGTAATAAGATTAGTTTGAACCTTTTGATTGACATAAGAAATTTAAAGGTAATGTCAACACAAGAATGGGAGCAACCACATTATTTGTATAATTGTTTATGTTGTGCAGCATCAATGAAAGAATCAAATAAAGTCTGTGGATTTCTCTTTTTAGTATAGGTATACATTTTTTAAAATTATTTTTATTTTAGTAATATGCACATTTAATTTTAATTATATTCTGAAAATTGTTAAATTTTGTTTATTGTAGATTTGGTCATGGGAACGTATTATTCCCCTACAACCATCACCATTCCCTCTAAGGACTAATAAACTTGAGGCTCCAACTGTGCTTGCACCAATCGACGTAGAAATCACAAAATGAGGAACAAACTGTAATCGTTGTATTAGGGATGTACTAGATAGTCTAACTGATGATTAGATATTTAAATATTATTAGTATTTTTAACTATTTAAATACTAATATTAGACTATTATTGGCGAGGCTACCATAACTTTATAAGATGTAGAAATTTTGTTCGGAATGGTGATAGATGGTAGTCCTATAATTTTAAATCGCACTGAAACTTTAGGAGTTTTAGGTAGACAAGAAATAATATTTGAATTCGAGACTGTTACCCAATAATTATTATTTTTCTGGTGTTAGTAGACTATTAACATATAAATTAATCGAGCATATTGATGGTTTAGATGATATTACTAATCATTTAATTGAGCATGAGGTGCAACAGAGATTTAGATTAGATTTATTATGGTTATGTGGTGGATCAATACTTCCAAATAAATCTAGTAATAAGCTTAATTTGGACCTTTTATTTGACATGAGAAATGTTAATGTAATGTTAACACAAGGATTAGAAAGCCGCATTATTTGTATAATTGCTAATGTTGTTCATCAATGAAAGAATCAAATGAAGTTTGTGGATTTCTCGTTTTAGTGCAGATATACATTTTTTAAAAATTATTTATTTATATTATAGTAATATGCATTTTTAAATTTAATTATATTCAAAAAATTGTTAAATTTTATTTACTGTAGATTTGGGCATGTGAACGTATTATTCCCCTGCAACCATCATCATTCCCTATAAGGACCAATCATTTTGAGGCTCCAACTTCGCTTAAACTAATGAACTCAACGAAATCATCAAAACGAAACACGAACTATAATCATTGTGATTAGGGATGTACTAAATAACCTAATTGATGATCAGGTATTTAAATATATTAATGTCATTAATATTTTTATTTATTGTAGATTTGGGCATGGGAACATGTAATGACCTTAAATTTGAATAAGATGAACTAGCACTTCACATGACTTTCATGAGTTGGTAAACTTGTATAAATGACTAAGAAATGACTTTAGAAGTTAGTTTGATAATCTTAGAAGTGAAACGTCAAGAGACGTCCATGACATTCAGAAGCTAGTCGTTTGAGTGCTAGTGTGTTCTATTGTATTTTCATTGGTTTGGTGTGTTCTGTGGACTATAAAACTTGTAAACGAGACCCTAGTACTTAGACAAGCATATGTAGGGGTTAAACGTCAGGGTACGACTCCCCAAGGACCACCCTAAGGTTCCTTGAGGAGGACCCAAACTTTAAATAGGAGTGGTTATTTTATGTGTTTTAAAGTATTTTAATCATGTTAAAACAATTAAACCTCCATTTAGAATTCATTCTTCAAAATCAAAATCCCTCTCCCAAAGAGTTCTCTCTAGAACACCACTAAAGCTCAAGAACAAGTTCAATCTAGAATAGGAGATTCCAAGTGATCATTTCTTCAATTTTTGTGGGCTTTCAACTATTAAGGTATGGTTATCCTTTATCTAGGGAAAGTTCCCCCCTAGAGTCAATCTCAAAATAGTTTTAAAGTTTTCAAAGATTGTGAAAACCCCAATTCTTACTCAAACTCATGGGTTCTTGCATAAAAAGTTTACAATGAATAAACTATGATTATATTGATTTTTAATTGATGATTATTTTAATGTGAAAAACTCTATGAACCCATGATTTCACTAAATTCCTAAAGTTGGCTTATAAGGTGGGTCTTATGATTATGATTGGATATTGATAGAATTGCGCTAAGATTGAATTGTATTGTTGATATATATTGTTTCTATATATATTCTATGATGAATTGTTGGAGATTTGAGTAATGGTGATCATGACTTTGAAAAGGGTAAGTTGACCTAATTCTCTTGTTATATTGGAATTGTCCTTGTATAGTTTGATCCACTTATGGTGGTGTTGTTTACTTATTTTATATGTGTAATCATGGACTTGAAGGCATTTTATGGTGAATTGGAGTATTATTATGTTAAGGTATATACAAAGGTATAATGTGAAGGTGTTCATGTGATCTCAAGTAGATATTATACAAAGTGTTGTGGCATTGTCATTTGAAGTATGATTCTCTCATAATTCTTATACGTGATGATGTTAGAATGTGAAAGGTCTCTATATGTGATGTTGTATCTTGATTGGTAGACTTTGGTGCCTTCCTTGATGAATGAAAGATGTTGAATCTGACCTCTTGACTTGGTAAACTTAGGCATCCTTTTCTTGAGTAATGAATGAATGAATGTATAGAATCAGTGGACCTAAGTACGACGCCCTTTCTATGAATGATTAATGAGGCTTCTAGGCTATGTCTTGAACTGGTAAACATAAGGATTGATGTTGCCCCTTCTTGTTAAGTCTAGATCCATAGCTGAATGTAAAACCTTGAAGCGGTAGACCTTATGATGGTGCCTCCTTCTTGTTTGCAATGATAGACTTAGAGGTGGTGGACCTGAATAGTACAAATATTCTCTAAGAAAATCAATGAGCTATCCTTAATAAACCTTGATCGGTAGACCTATCATGGTGACCATCTTCGTAAAAATACTATGGGTCGGTAGATCTAATGATGATGCCCTCTCTAGTAGATATATGTGAATGAACTACTCTATGGGAACTAAGGCTAGCACCGAGTGGATATGGTTAAGACGGTGTCTATTCCCACAGAAAAGGAAAAGAGTCCAATGAACTTCTTTGGATATCCCTTAAACCATGTGCCTACATGGATTGCTTATAAGTT
The DNA here is from genome assembly GCA_027704785.1 of Solanum chmielewskii. NCBI lineage: Eukaryota > Viridiplantae > Streptophyta > Magnoliopsida > Solanales > Solanaceae > Solanum > Solanum chmielewskii. The sequence goes on from JAKWIX010000327.1 coordinate 6,546,486, forward strand.
CTCCTCTTGGAAAGTAGAACACCTTCCACGGTGTGGGGTTTTTATGACACCGGATTCGATACCTAGCTAATGTGGTCTATGTCGGTTAATGCCTATTCCCGTCATGTGGTGTGTGCACTCTAGTTATTGGGTAGGTTCTACAACATATAAGTATTAGTATGGGATGTTATCTACACATATCACAAGTAGGCTTTGAAGATGCTAAAGTAAGTTCCCTAAGTCTTTAAAGAATATTATGTGAAGTCCCCCTAAATGCATGAACGTATCCCTAAATGTCTATACTAATGAATGTTGACTTATTGAGTTATGTTGAAAAGGAAAGGTCTCTATCTTGGGTAGTCTTGAGGAACACTTATGTGTGTATGGAGAGGTTGTATGGGCGGCCACTTGATGTCTTACTTAGGTGGTCTTAGGATAACCTTAGATGGAGGGTCTAAAATGATGAAATGAGTTACTTGATGAATATGACCATGTCTTATATTGTAGTGTCATCTTATATGTGAATATTGGCTTGTATTATGTTTCTTATTCTTGCCTTATGATGTTATTTTTAACCAAAATAGCATGAAAAGTTTATATCTCAAATAAATGTCCTCTTTTAGCATGTTTTTGCATGGTCATCATACTTAGTATATATTTGTACTAACTCCATTTCTTCATGTTTTTACTATAAAGTGTAGGTGGTGGCAACTAGAGGATTCTTTCCTAGATTGAAGTGCTTGGAATTGTAATCTACAGGTATGTCCTCAAAAATTTGAGGACACTTAACTCAAAAGTTTCTTTTAATTCATGTAATAGACTTCTAAATAGTTTTCTTTCAATTGTAAAGGGTCGTATCCCTATGATGTTGAGAGGTGTCTAAGTTGGCTATGTTGAGACTTAGTGTTCCATTCTTTTATAAATGAGAATTCAATTGTTGATTTACTTGAGAAATGTTTTAATTTTGCACTATTTTTATGCCTATGTGATAAATGAATACTAAGGACTTGTATAAGACCTCTCCAAGGTCAAGTACGTTGTGTTACGACTAGGGGGTGCTCTCTGGTCATTACAAAATGTATTATTCCCCTAAAACCATCACCATTCCCTCTAAGGACCAATCAACTTGAGGCTCCAACTGCGCTTGCACTGAATGAACTTGACGTAGAAATCAAAAAATGAGGCATTGTAATCAGTGAGATTAGGGATGTACTAGATAACCTAACTGATGATCTGGTATTTAAATATTATTACTATTTTTAACTATTCATATTTTTATCACATTTTATTACAATTTTTAACTATTCATATTTATATTCCACTATCCAAAAAAATCTAATGACAAATACATAGATTTCTGGGAGGTCCTCAAAATAAAATACTATATGACATAATAATAATAATAAGATATTTCATAAGATTGTTTCAATTAATGTACATATTTATTTTTATTTTTTTCTAAATATTTAATAATTATCTTACTTACATTTTTTATAGTTTATTTGGCAACCTTATTCAGAAGATATTATTAATGAATTGCATGAGTGATGTCGGTTAGGATAATTCGTCTGGATGGAACATTTGCTACTCATTTATGGAATTATCGTGAGTGGCACATGATTGATTGTGTTGTGAGACAGTTTGGTTATTAACAACATATTCTTGGATCGTGTATCCAATTTTACAAACATCATTTTAAGCGTGATAAACGACCCAAAATAAAATAAGAGGATATATATGTGTGTTTAATTACACACAATCGTTATGAAAACAACGTCAAAATTGTATATTGCGACCTCCATTTGTAAGTAATCAAGCAGATTATTTTCGTTGGTATATGAGGCATTCCGACATGTTCATTGGAAATCCACAACATGTTTTTCAAAGTGGGTATCACCACATGACAGGAAGACATAAGTCATTAGTATGTATATTATGAAAATCTTAAATTATCATATCGATCTTTAACAATTTTTTTATTTTAGGCTTGGGATCATGGAATGCAGTATCGCCAAGCTCAGATGATTGAAAATATGAAAATCATCTAATGAAACGAGACAATGTGAAGAGGAAGTTGCTGGTATTTCAATGGACTCAATGATAAGCCCCCCTCCCCCAAGGAAATGCAATTGAGCTTTGCTCCTGATTAGAATCTCCCACTTAATACGAGGAACCGCCACAAGTACAAGTATCTCGTCGATCGCAAAAAAACACCTAGAGATGGTGCACGTCGAGGTAGAAGGAGCTCTGATGAAGGTCATGGTCGAAATCGTGTGGATAATTATTTGATTGATGAAAATAATTTGGTTGATAATAACACACATTTGGTGGCTACTCCCGAGCCTTATTATCCCACGTTTGACTTTTATGCAGGATCCTCTAACACTAATGCTAATTTTTAAAGTGTGAAACAGTTGATTTTGTAACTCCAAATATTTTGATATCTGATTTTGCGCAATCTAGTAGATCCAGTATTGTATTCAACATGCAATGTGTGAGTATTCTATGAATAATTCTCCATTTGGTGGGAGGTTGAATTTTTCAAATGTAAGTACGATAATTTTAATTGAAATTTTATAATATTTTCTTAATTTTTGTGCATATTTATTTGATTTTTTTATATTATATTGGTTTAGAGGTGATCGTGTCCCATAATCCACAGTTTAATGATGAAACTTCACAAAATTTAATTTTTTATTGAGAAAACATCCCTCGAAAAATATCCAGGCCACAAAAATCAACTAGATATGGTACATGCAGTTACTATCAAAATGAGGAAGATTTAGATGATTCTGAAAATGAAGACGAAAATGAAAACGTAGAAGATTTAGAAAACTCAAATGAATAATGTTTATCAATCTTTATTCGAAAATTAAAGAATTTTATGCAGTAAGATATTTATATGTGTTGAAATTTATTATTTTGTGCAAATTTCAATCAAGAGTGTGAAATTTGTTGTTTTGTGCAAATTAATTTTTGTTTGCAGTAAGATTCTCATATTTTTCAAATATTGTATTTCTTTTTTTATTTTAAGAATTTGCAGTCTTTTTTCCTTTTTAAGTTAGGTCAAATCATTACTTTTTAAGTTAAGTTAAATCATTATATTTTAAATTAAGACAAATCAATTATTAATTATAATATAGTTATAATATCAATGCAGTGTACTTACGGATTTATCTTAATTTTTAATTTTCATAATACTAATAATTTTCTATTTTACTTTTTGACTTCATTCCGCCAATGTGGCATGCCTTAATGTTTAGAAAAACATATTCTATTTTTTTCAAAAAAAATATGGCTTTTAAAATTATTTCTTACACAATAATTTTATGTGTATATATATTTTACTATTAATTAGTTATTTAATGATAATTACACCTTCTTTAAATCAAGGAATTTCATAAGGCTATCAAATTGCCTCAAACGTAAAAAAAAATTATAATATTTTTTTCCTAATGACTGTTTTCTACATATTATTTTTAAGTTTATATTATTATATTTTTTTTAGTTTTTATTGTTATTATAATTTATACCTTCTATTTTTATTATTTTTTAAAAATTAAAAAAATTATATATATAATAAAGCTAAACAAAAGATTAGGTGATGTGGCAAATCTCAATCTCAATGGCAACCATTCGTATTTTTTTTTTAATTTTTTAAAAATTTATTCTTTATTTATATGCTAGGTTAAAAATCACTTTAAAATTATATTTTTTAATTATACCTCCCTCATTAACTCTTCTTTATTACTCATTTAAAAAAATAAGTTTATGAAACTCAAAAGACTATCATTAATCCTCTAATAACTCCCCGTAAAGGGCTATTCTACAAAATAAAATGATTTTTTATCTTCCTTTGTATTTAATTCTCATGACTTCATCTATCACTATATAAGTATTCAAAATACATGTTACATATGACAAAAATTGCTATCATCTCAATGATTTAGGATATTATGGTTAAATATTTTTTTTGAATGTTTGTTTTTCAAATTTTCATTTTCAGTTTTTATATGTACTAATTGCTTCAAACATATGGAGTCGAAATTCTTATTTTGCAGGTATATGTTCAAAGGAGCATGTTAGAGGAGCGCAAGATAATCAAGATTCGAGACTAAAGAAATGCTTTTATCCTCCACATGATGAGTAACAAGTTTAATCTTGTTTCCCTAATTTTATATATATTAGTTGAAATGCTTTGGATTTTTTTTTAAAGTAGTTTGTTATTACATATGACAAAAATTGCTATCATTTCAATGATTTAGGATATTGTGGTTAAATATTTTTGTTTGAATGGTTTTTTTTGAAACTTTCATTTTCAGTTTTTACATGATTGGTTCCAACATATGAAGTCGAACTTCTTACTTTGCAGGTATATATTTAAAGGAGCATGTTAGAGGAGCGCAAAATAATCAAGATTCGAGATTAAAGAAATGTTTTTATCCTCCACATGATGAGTAACAAGTTTAATGTTGCTTCCCTAATTTTATATATATTAGTTGAACTGCTTAAGATTTTTTGTTATTTTTTTATAAGTAGTATGTTTCATCACAAATTTTAAATATAAGTTTTTTTCTATTAAATTATATGTACAAAAAAGTAAACTACAAATGTGTTACTTGATTTTCTGTTTTTCAGCTTTCTTCTTATAATGTTATCGTAGGTCATTATTATTTAAACTAAATAATTGATACATTTTAGATTTTAGATTTTACATTTGTTTTGCTCATTTTTTCATGGGTGAATATTGAACAATAATTATAATCCAATTAAAGTGAACAATTAATATATTTTATGTCTTATGTATGCGTTTCTTTGTGTTCTTTTATATTCCTTATTTATTTTTTTGTGATTGTGAAGCTTCACTTTTGCAAGTCGTTGCGTTTATGCCTAAAGCTTAAAATGTCTTATTTTAAACACACACAAAAAGTCAAGAAAAAATTTGTGTGATATGTATATTAAGTTTGTTTAAATATATTCTTTATATTTTTTTTAATTTTATTTTATACTAAATTGGGGTAAGATTATGTGTTATAACTCATAGGAATAATATCAATTTTTACTTTGCAGTTTACAGTATTTTATTTTTAATTTGCATCTTTCATACTTTATCTTGAGAAATTCATGTGATATTAAATATTCTATTTTGATAAAACTTAATGAATTCATTCTTACGGTCAAATTAAGGTATGTATTGTTTTGATTGAGAACTATTTTATAATTTCTTTATTAATTCTTACTCAATATTCAAATCTTGATATTTTGATAAATCAAGGAGAGAAAAATATTTTCTATTTTTTTTAAAAAAAAATATGGCTTTTAAAATTATTTCTTACACAATAATTTTATGTGTATATATATTTTACTATTAATTAGTTATTTAATGAATATTACACCTTCTTTAAATCAAGGAATTTCAAAAGGCTATCATATTGCCTCAAACGTAAAAAATTATTTTTATAATATTTTTTTCCTAATGACCGTTTTCTACATATTATTTTTAAGTTTATACTATTATAGTTTTTTTAGTTTTTATTGTTATTATAATTTATACCTTCTATTTTTATTATTTTTTTTTAAAAAAAAATTATATATATAATAAAGCTAAACAAAAGATTAGGTGATGTGGCAAATCTCAATCTCAATGGCCACCATTCGTATTTATCTTTTTTTTTTAATTTTTTAAAAATTTATTCTTTATTTATATGCTAGGTTAAAAATCACTTTAAAATTATATTTTTTAATTATACCTCCCTCATTAACTCTTCTTTATTACTCATTTAAAAAAATAAGTTTATGAAACTCAAAAGACTATCATTAATCCTCTAATAACTCCCTGTAAAGGGCTATTCTACAAAATAAAATGATTTTTTATCTTCCTTTGTATTTAATTCTCATGACTTCATCTATCATTATATAAGTATTCAAAATACATGTTACATATGACAAAAATTGCTATCATCTCAATGATTTATGATATTATGGTTAAATATTTTTTTTGAATGTTTGTTTTTCAAATTTTCATTTTCAATTTTTATATGTACTAATTGCTTCCAACATATGGAGTCGAAATTCTTATTTTGCAGGTATATGTTCAAAGGAGCATGTTAGAGAAGCGCAAGATAATCAAGATTCGAGACTAAAGAAATGCTTTTATCCTCCACATGATGAGTAACAAGTTTAATGTTGTTTCCCTAATTTTATATATATTAGTTGGAGTGCTTCGGATTTTTTTTTTGTAAGTAGTTTGTTATTACATATGACAAAAATTGTTATCATTTCAATGATTTAGGATATTATGGTTAAATATTTTTGTTTGAATGGTTTTTTTTGAAATTTTCTTTTTCAGTTTTTACATGTACTGATTGGTTCAAACATATGGAGTCGAACTTCTACTTTGCAGGTATATATTTAAAGGAGCATGTTAGAGGAACGCAAAATAATCAAGATTCGAGACTAAAGAAATGTGTTTATCCTCCACATGATGAGTAACAAGTTTAATGTTGCTTCCGTAATTTTATATATATTAGTTGAAGTGCTTAAGATTTTTTGTTATTTTTTGTAAATAGTATGTTATTTAAAGTTCATCACAAATTTTAAATATAAATTTTTTTTCTATTAAATTATATGTACAAAAAAGTAAACTATAAATGTGTTACTTGATTTTATGTTTTTCAGCTTTCTTCTTATAATGTTATCGTAGAAGAGGTGATGTGGCATGCTTCTAAAGTCAAGAATGACATTTATTTATTTTTAAAATTTTTGACATTTTCTTGATATTTTAAATTTATATAATATATTTAAAAACCTACAAATTATACATCACTTACATTAATTTAGAAAGATCAAAAGTCATTATTATTTAAACTAAATAATTGATACATTTTAGATTTTACATTTTACATCCGTTTTGCTCATTTTTTCATGGGTGAATATTGAACAATAATTATAATCCAATTAAAGTGAACAATTAATATATTTTATGTCTTATGTATGCGTTTCTTTGTGTTCTTTTATATTCCTTATTTATTTTTTTGTGATTGTGAAGCTTCACTTTTGCAAGTCGTTGTGTTTATGCCAAAAGGTTAAAATGTCTAATTTTAAACACACACAAAAAGTCAAGAAAAAATTTGTGTGATATGCATATTAAGTTTGTTTAAATATATTCTTTATATTTTTTAATATTATTTTATACTAAATTGGGGGTAAGATTATGTGTTATAACTCATCGGAATAATATCAATTTTTACTTTGCAGTTTACAGTATTTTATTTTTAATTTGCATCTTTCATATTTTATCTTGAGAAATTCATGTGATATTAAATATTCTATTTTGATAAAAACTTAATGAATTCATTCTTACGGCCAAATTAAGGTATGTATTGTTTTGATTGAGAACTATTTTATAATTTCTTTATTAATTCTTACTCAACATTCAAATCTTGATATTTTGATAAATCAAGGAGCTCATAGTATATTTCAATTACTAAATAATTGATGTACTTTTGGTTGAGAACTACTTTGAAATCTCTTTATTAAAATATTTCTTACTCAATATTTGATAAATTTTGATATCATGTGTTATAATCTACATCAATGAGTCTCATATATTCGACCTATAACATCTACCTCAATGTTAAATTCTAAAGTAATTATTGCTTTCGTTCATTTTACTTATCATATTTTACCTTTTTATGGTTAATTTAACTATTCTCTACGCTCAATTGAATTAGATTAATTCACTGTTTTAGAATTAAAATTTAAATATTTTGAAATATGTATGAAAAATACTATAAGATTCAATGTTTCTCACATTAATATGATTAAAAAAAAAACACATACTAAATATAATAAGGGTGAAAGTTCATATAATTTAACTCTCAAACAAAATATAAGAAACAAAATAAAATGGGATCGGAAGTATATATACTTTACAAAATCATTAATATTTTTCTACTTCTTAATTGACACTGTAATTTTGAGAGCTATTTTTATGTATCTTTGATTTAACAATAGAGATACAACTTAACTTTTTTATTACAAATATATCGTTGCAGTGAAGTTGAAATGATTCATACAGATTTTGCAACTTTTTTTTATTGTACCAAACAATGTTCAAGCAAACATAAGTAACAATATATACTACATTAAATGGAATACAAGCATATGATAAATCAATTATAAGAGAGAGGATGAAGAGGCTAACACCCTAAAGAAAACAAGCTCCAAATACATATAGAGATTGTCAAATTCAATACTTTTAAAAATTTTGTAAGATAATTTATAATATTTGTTGGTTTATTAAAAAAAAAATAGTGTAATGATGTTTTTCTCTAAATTTCTTATGATTCATTTAGTCTCAATGTTCGGTAAATCGATATAGACAATATACTTTGTGGTTCTTATTTTTTTTTATAAGTATATTTGTATATGTATTTGTGGTTCTTCATTTTTTTTTAAAAAAAATAAGTTTAAAAACGATTTTATATATATGCTCAAAATATATACAAAATTTCTTGAAATTCTTTTCTTTCTCTACTTTCTATTAAGAAAAATAATTATTTTTTTCTTTCACTTATAAGTTTATTACACAAGTACCTATAGAAGATTAAAAACTTTAAAGTGATTATAAATAATAAATTATATATAAATTAAAGATCTTTTAAAGAAATAATTGAAATAGAAGTATAATTTGTGCGTAAATTTTATTATAAATATATAAATACAATTTATATAAAAAATTTGAAATCGCGCTTAGCGCGATCATATTCACTAGTGTGTGTGTATATATATATATATATATATATATATATATATATGAGAAACATGAGCATGCTAAGGTGGCATGCCTCAATAATCACGAAATGGATTTTTTTATTTTCTCTCTTTTTTTTTAAATTTTCTTTGTATTTTTAATTTTAAAAAGCTTTGACTTTATATTTGTATTAAATGTGAAAGAGAAATTTAAGTACTATTACTGTCATTTAAAAACTTTATACTAAAACGTTTTCATATTAAAGGTCAAATTCTAGTTAAATCTCCTATCTCTTAACTGCACATTTATTATTCTTCTAAATCCATAAAAACTTTCTTCTTTGCCGAAATGTATCATTTTATTTTAGTTTTTCATTATTTTCCTCCTATCCTTTCTTTTAAGTTTCATTATCCTTGCAGATATATTTTTTCTTTCTGTAGTACCCTTCATGTTACTTTTTTATAATTCTTTGTTCATCATCTGCACAAACTTTTGTGTAATTATTTGTATAGATTTCATAAATATTTGCTAACATATATTTTATCTTTTTTCAGGTTCTATAAGTAGAGGTTTATAATTTGAAGTTTGGGCACAACAAAGAAAACGGATGACACTATAAAACAAGGTGAGGTGAAGATGCTTCAAATATAAATTGTATAAATTTGTATATTTAATTATATGAGAAAATGTACTTTAAAGATGTATTCAGATTTTATTATAAAGACAAATAAAAATAGAGAAATTTGTTTTAGTATGGAGAAAGCCAGTAACAAGTTAAGGGAAAAACAAAAGAGCAACAAAAAGAAAAGAATTTACATAATCTTTTATTTTTTATTTTTTTCCGGCTAATTTATAACAAAGGTGACCGAGGAACAGAAGAGATAAAGTTCAGAAAAAAGAAAGAGAGAAATAACAGAAAAAGAGAAGAATAGTTACTTTCATTCTCTCTTTTATTTGGTATAATCGATTAGAATGTTTTAATTAATATCGTCTTCTCTTTAATGTTTTAAGGAATTCTCTTCCTTTTTTTTATACTGAAAAAAATGGACAAGCAGATAAAAAATTATATATGTTGAAATTCTTTGTTTTGTGCGAACTTCAATAAAAAGTTTGAAATTTGTTGTTTTGTGAAAATCAGTTTTTCTTTGCAGTCAGATTCTCCTCATTTTTTTTCAAATATTCTGTACCTTTTTTTATTTTCAAAATTTCCAATCTTTTTTTTTCTTTTAAGTTAGGTCAAATCATTACTTTTTAAATTAGGTCAAATCAATTATTTATTATAAGATTATTGCCAAACGGCAAGACACTTTTTGGCATGAATTGACAAAAGAGTGGTAAATGACCAAATAGCCCTTTGGCTCCAAAAACGCTTGTTTTTTTCCTTCATAAAAAAAAACCACTCTTACTTTTTCATTCTTATATACTCTCTCTCTTACTTTACTTTTTTTTTTCTTTTTTACTTCACTCATCAGTTTGATTTTATTTTGTTGATTTATTTATTATTCAAGATTTTATTTTGTTGTTAGATTTATATAATTTTAACAAGATGAATCAGAATAGTTAGAATAATCAATTAAATGAAGTATTGAATAATGTTTTGGGGTTAGATGAGGATGATAGTTTGTTATCCCAAAATCATGAAGATTTTGATGGTGCATAGTCCTGAAAAAAATTAAAAAATTCTTGTGACTTGTTGACTAAAAAAAATTAAAAAAATACTTAAATTGGGGACCTAAACTTAGATTCAAACTTGTGACCTATATACTATTTGTTTAAACTTCAATTATTTGCGCTGCAATAGCATTCATTCATAATTACAAAAGAAAATGTATTTATTCTCTTTCATATCAGTTGTTTTTTTGAATATCACTAGTAAATTTAAAATGAGATATTATCAATATATAGTCTAATAACCGCTAAAATGTGAAGATAAAATTGATCAAAGGTTGACATGTACTATAATTAATTGTATAACCCAATTATAACTTGATTATGCATATATAATCACATTCAATTAACTAGTATTTGTGAAGGAGCATAAATCATATAATACTATATCCATTACATTTATTTTCATCATAATGATTCAACTTATAATAATGAAAACTCTTCAATTTTTGTCTATATATAAACTTTTACAATCTTAATCACCAAAAAAAATAAATTTAAAAATTATTTATATCCGAAAAGTTTCAAACAGTCTATTTTTTTTTTTTAAAAAAAAGACCTACAATTGGGACATAGCATTGATTTGAACTCATGACCTATGGACTATTCGTTTAAGCTTTCGCCATTCGCACTGCAATATCATTCGTTCATAATTACGAAAGGAAATTTATTTACTCTCTTTCATATCAGTTGTTTAATGAATATAACTAGGAAATTTAAAATGTGATATTATCAATAAATATAGTCTAATAACCCTAATACGTGAAGATTCATTGATCAAAGATTGACATGCATCATAACTAATTGTATTATCCAATTATAACTTGATCATGCATATATAATCACATTCAATTGACTTGTATTTGTGAGGGAGCATAACTCATACAATACTATATCTATTACATTTATTTTCATCATAATAATTCGACTTATAATAGGGAAAAATCTTCAATTTTTGTGAAACAATCCAAATATAAAATTTTAAAATCATATTTATCGAAGTAATATAAATTAAAAAGTATTTAAATACTAATAGTTTCAAAGAGTAATTTTTTTAAAAAAAATACCTAAAATTGGGACCTAACATAGATTCAAACTAGTGACCTATAAACTATTTGTTTAAGTTTTAACCATTGGCGCTGCAATAACATTCGTTCATAATTATCAAAGAAAATTTATTTAGTCTCTTTATATATCACATGGAAATTTAAAATGAGATATTATCAATAACTATAGTCCAATAAATTAATCAAAGGTTAACATGTACCATAACTAATTATATTACACAATTAAAACTTGATTATGCATATATAATCACATTCAATTGACTTGTATTTGTGAGCAAGCATAACTCATATAATACTATATCTAATACATTTATTTTCATCATAATGATTCGACTTATGATAGTGAAAAATCTTCAATTTGTGAAACAATCCAAATATAAACTTTTACAATCATATTTACTAGAAAATATAAAATTAAAAATTATTTAAATCCTTAAAACTTCAAAGAGTCTAATTTTTTATTATAAAATAAAATTTGGACCTAACATAGATCTGAACTCTTGACCTATATATTATTCGTTTAAGCTTTGATAATTCGCGCTGCAATAACATTCAACTATAATTACAAACGAAAATTTATAATCTCTTTATATTAGTTGTTTAATGAATATCACTAGAGAATTTAAAATGAGATATTATCAAAAAATATAGTCTAATAACCTCTAAAATGTGAACATAATTTGATCAAAGGTTGACATGTATCATAACTGATTATATTACTCAATTATAACTTAATATGCATATATAATCACATTCAATTGACTTGAAATTGTGAGGGAGCATAACTCATATAATATTGTACCTTTTTACATTTATTTCATCGTAATAATTCGACTTTTAATAATAAAAAATCTTCAATTTTTGTGAAAAGGATCCAAATATATACTTTTACAATCTTATTTACCAAAAAAAAGAAGAAATTGAATTTTTTTAAAAAAATGCTTTTGGGACCTAATTTAGATTTGAATTGGTGGCCTATGGACTATTCGTTTGAACTTTAACGATTCGCGCTACAATAGCATCAATCATAATTAGGAAAGAAAATTTATTTAGTCTTGTTATATCAGTTGTTTAATGAATATCACAAGAAAATTTAAAATGAGATATTATCAATAAAATTAATTTAATAACCCTTAAAATGTGAAAATAAATTTGATCAAAGATTGACATGTATCAATTGTATTACACAATTATAATTTGATCATGCATATATCATAATTTATGTGTTCTTTGATAAAATATTAGACATTAAATTTTAAGGATAAATTTTTTCATTCTATTATTTTATTAATAAATGGTCCGTAATGATTTTATATATAACCTTCTTCAAAATTGAAAAAAAAAGTTGTTTTCTTTGTTAATATTCATGTGTTTCTCTTTACGATAATCAAATTTTATTGCATTTACTTCGTAGTTTAATTTATAATTTTATTTTGATAATGTTGATAGTGTTTGTTCTTGTTGATATGACTCGTAATGTAATTGAATATTTTTATTTAAATCAAATATTAACAAGACATCTTAATATATTATCATTAAATCTTTATATTGTAAGAAAATAATAAAATTGTTGGAAATAATTTATCATATTTCTTTAAAATGATTAAATTCTTAGATAATGTGTAATTTGTTTTTTTTTAAGATCCTATATCGATATACCTTATCAAAATTTTATAGCATCATATATTTTTGAGAAGTCCACAAAAATTAAATAGCAAAAAAAAAAAAGTTAAAGTGATGAAAATTTTCACCTAGTTTGAATTTCAAAAATAAAAAATATCATATAAATTGACAGAAAGAATATGTATTTATATAGGTTTTATGGATGCTTGCCCTTTTTTTTTAATTTCATGAAATTAGTTCAACTTATGTAATTGTTTGTCAAGAACATTGATACTCTTTCCGTTATATTTTTTTTTTTAAATTAGCATCAAAATTTATGCTATTTTTTTTAACAAATTTCCTAAGAAAACATAAATAAAATAGTATTTTACTAATTTACATTTAATTTTTTTAAAATTCATAAATTTTATTTAAACTTACAAAAAGAAAAAAAATGTTATAATAAAATAAAAAAAAGTGTAATTAATTATATTTTGTATATTAACAAATAATTTTATCTAACAGTTTTTTAGTAATATAAATAATTAATTTTAAGATGAAAAGACAACATAAAAATGTTAGAAATAGAATGAATATTTTCTTTTTGGATTTCATATTTTCCATGAATAAAATTATATAAGTCTTGAAATAGAGAAATTCAGAACATTAATTTGAAAAGAAAAGTGAAAGAAAAAGAGGTAAAAAAAGTAAGAAAGAGAAAAAATCGTTTAAAGAGGTGAGAGAAAAATGGATTTGGGTTATTTTGTTAAATGAGACCCAACACTTTTCACATGACACAATATAAATTGAGTCTCTCATATAAGTATTGTCAGCCACCTCTTGGGAAAGTGATTTTACTTTTAAAGAGTAGAGATTTTACTTTTGATGGTAATTTGGATACAAAAATTAATGAATTTACCAAATAACCCTTAACTTTTCAGATCAGAAAAATTACGAAAATATCTCAAATTACATCAAATTTGTTGCTTCTGTCATTTCATGCCAAAATAGTGTCTTGCCAAATATATTTTCTGTTATTATAATATAGTTATAATATAATTGTAGTGTCTTTATGGATTTATTTTAATTTTTAATCTACAAAATACTAAATTAGTTCTTTTAATGTTTAACTCACTTGAATGGTCAATTTATTATGTCTTAGGTCATCCACAACCACTTAAAGTTGTTTGCATAATTCACGTGAACACCTCAACTAAAGTTTATACCTATTAACATCTTATTTGCTCAAAAGTAATGTCAATTAGACACAAAGCGATGACATGGCAAAAAACGTGTACATCACTCTCTTAAAGCGCATAAATCAACTGTTTTTTTCTTTTTGTTTCCAACCTATAAACCTAAACAAACAAATAATAATAATAATAATAATAATAATAATAATAATAATAATAATAATAATAATAATAATAATAATAATAATCATATATTATTAAAAGCATGAACAAAAAAGTTGAAAGTTGAATTACGGTTTTACCCTTTCTATAAATTTAATTGTTATAAAATATTTAAATATTTGATTATATAAATTTAATTAAATGTTAATGACTTCTAGACTTCCTAAGATTAATTCCTAATTCAATATCTAATCTATTAATATTTATCATCTATAATCTATATGTATATAATAATTATAATTTTTTTTAAAATCTTTACCTAAATTTCTTTTCTTTTCCTCTTGTTATATCTTTTTCCTTAACGCCTCTCATAAATAATATAATTGATGTGGATAAAGTATTATCTTTTATGATGAATAACGAAATTTAATAATTTAAAGAGGGTGCATAATCTACAAAATGGAGACACACATTGATAATGTCCTCTTGATTATTATTAAAGAATGACTCTAGCTTCACAAATTTAAATTCATTAATACTTAATTACATGATAAGAACTTTAGTTGTTCTTTTTACATGGTTTGCTAACTTTAATTTTTTTTCTTCATATTCTTCATTTATTTATTATTATTTTCTAATTACTTATTTAACTTTTATACTCTTAATATTCATAACTTTCATCTTTTCATATTCATAACCTCCAAATATTTAAACTAAAACTTCAAGATATCTTTTGATATTTCTTCTATTCTATTTATATAAATTCAACTTATTTATCTCATGAAACCCCTATCAAAAGTATTATTTTTATTATATAGTAAAAACAGATGATGAAGACTCTTGAATTTTGATAGGATATGAAAGGAGTCGATAAAAACTCAGAGAGTTATGTACTATTTTTTACTTATTTTTTCATCCATATATACATCAATCTTATAAGAATAATGTCTATATTGTATTTTTTCTTAAATATTCGGTTTCTTTTTGTCTTTCTTTCATTCTGTTAGACTTGTTAATTTAGTTTTTTGTGAATATTTTATTGCCGTAAGTCTTTGAGTTTTGTAATTGTTATATTTTATTAGTCATTACAATTTACATATATATTTCAATGAGATTTTAGTCATTCTAATGTATCTATAAAAATTCACATGAAATACACTCACAAACTAGTAATAATAATAATAATTTATTTATTTATTTATTTTTAAAAGAAGGAAGTCTTCTGCCATCTTCAACTTTTCCATCTTTTGTCATTTTCGACTATTCCAATTTCCATCATCTCTCCCTCTCCAATTCTACAATTCTTCTTCTGCTTTTTCCTTTTTCCTCTTTTAATATAGATTTGACTATAGTACCAAACATTTCGGGGAAGGTCCCTTATTTTCGATGAAGAAATTTTTCAGTGAAGTAATTGATTCTTTTTCAACAGAAGTTTTCTTGTAATTGTGATAATGTTGACCAGTGAAAATAAAATAAAGACAATGAATGTAAGATGTTATGCTATTAAAATGAAAGGTGAATGAGGGTTAGCTTAGTTGGACATCAATGGTGTATTATCGATGTAGGTAAAAGGAATAAGATTCGATGAAGAAAAGAAAGGGAAGGCAATGTTGTACTGGCGATTGAGATACAATGGCCTAGTGCAAAGGGAAATTAGTTTTGAATGAAAAGATGAAGAAAAATGGTTGGTGGGGGTGAGGTGGGGGTGGGGGTGGGGATGGGTTAATTCAAAAATAATTTTTAGTTTTTTCCCCTTCGCTGATTTTTATGCCGGTCCTTAAAAATCTTTACAGAAGCCTCCTTTTAGCAACAATATATTTCCTTCGCTAATGGCTCCCCCGGTAGACATTTGCTCCAATAATGTGTTCTACAAATCACTTTACTAGTTGATATATGATATGTTTTATTAAAAATAAGAAATATGGAGTCACATGAATAGTTTGAAGTATACAAAAGTCATCACTTAAATCAAAAGAATAATCAGAACTACATAGAAGTAATTTCTTGGTACATTTACACAAATAAATCAAAAGAGTAGATTACAGAAGCATTACACCAACATTTATACTTAACATAACTTCACACGAGTAGTAATAAAATTAAATCTAGCCTAGAGAAACTTTAATCCAATAAAGCTTCATTGACAAAACAATCAAGCATTGAAATGGGAATCTTCTCTTCATCTTCAAAGGTAATCAAGTATCAAATAGAAGGCTTCACTGTATATGAAATATTGAAATTTCACTTCATCTTATAACCAGCACCAAATCTGTCACCTGCAACAACAAAAACTACCACATGAAAACATATATCATACACTACAACTATAACTTTACACGCAACACAAAAAAATACAGCAGATCTACATAAAATTAAGATCAAAAGTAATACGTGATAATTCATACAAGATTATGACACACAAAACAAGAACAACATAGTTGCATCTCAAACAAAAAAAACTTCACTTAGAGAATAACTGAAAAATAGTAATCAGATTTCTTGGATGACTTGTAAACTATAAAAGTATGCTTTCATCTTTTACATAAACATATCCTAAGCATAAAATAATTCATTTACTCAAAGATAGAGTAATGTTTTGCTCCAATTTGATTTTACCAAATGTTTCACGAATACATTGATGAATTTGTTGGTAAAAGATTTAAGGGAGTAAAGCTAACCTAAAGACTTATAGAAAGATAGAAAAAAAAACAAGCTTTGCGAATTTCAATGGCCCCTTCCCCTGTTAAGCAAATCCAATGACTGACTTCACTCTATTTAGTTGAATCAAAGGTGGAACAAGTAAATCCAGATTCTTGATTATTAGTACAAAAACTAATGATTTTGTTTAGTAGTTTTTTGGTTAGTTGTGTATGTGTAGTACTTGTTTTAAGTCAACGAACAACTCCAACTTTCAAATTTCTCTGTTGCTTTATGATTAAGACCAAAGAAAAACCCATGTGAAAACTAGAGAAAAATTTAAGCAAGCAAGAAGAAGGTTTTGGTAAATGGTTCTCACAGATTCATTGTCATTGCGCTCGAGTACGGATACTCAGTACCCTTAAAGAAGAGGTAACAGATGAAGTGTTCTCCAAGAATTTGGAGGAGAAGCCATACCCTGTCTCTGCAACCAAAAAATTAGAGTTATAAGAGAACAAGAGCTTTCATTCAATTTCTGCGGATGTTTTTTCTGGTGAGATGCCGAAGAGAGTGAGTCAATGTAATAAAGAAATTCATGTATCACAATCCAATACAGAAGCTATTTATCTTTCTAAGTACAACACAACCACTCGGGAAATAAGCCGAAGCAACAAGGTCATAAGAGTCAGGTGGAAACAAACATATCGAAGAGTCCAAACCTGAATTGGGTGGAAATAAACATGTTATAGAGTCCACACCTGAATTGGGTGAAAACAAACATGGTGGTCTTGACATGACTGTTCGTGCAAATTGAGTGTCAACCAACTGATGCAACACAATAAACTTATCCAGAATTAGAGTTCCTATAGTACAGTTTTCCAATCTGACAAATTTTATTAATTATTCTCTTCCTGAAGGAGAGAAAAGAAGGTTACATTTCTATAGGTAGACTTCCTAACTCGTTATTGGCGATGGAGGTGAGTTATCATATATTCACTGTATAAATTCTGTTTATGACTAAAAGAGAAAGATATATTAGGTTTTATCAGAAATAACAATTATTGACAGTTGATCAGGTTGTTTTAGCGTTCTGTAACTATTTTGCAGATGAATGTTACATCAGAATCGAGTGATGACAAGGAACTCATGGGAACTAGAGTGTTTCTCACTTTTGCTTTCTATCTCACAAACACTTCATTGGTGCTCCAAGTTTCTGTGAGAATGGAAGAAGTGAAACATCACTGAAATCAAGCACAAGATGGACATAGATGATGGAGTCCACCTAACATATTCTAGGTGTGCACAAGATCAAATGTTAACTCCATAAGGTCTACTAACATTGAAAATTTATAAGTTGAAGTTCAATATAAATTAAGCAGAACGTGTGAGACATCCCTCAAAATTTACTTAAGAGGCGGTTTCCTTCTGGACATAGGTTGCTTCTCAAAGGCTTTGTTGTATTACCTAACTATGAGAAAGTCTAAATATTAGAAGTACTAAAGCTGAGGAAAATAACCAAGTGATGTAAAGAGTCACATCAAACGAACAAGTGTTCCCTAAGTCATTACATATAACAATTAAATGACCTCTCAAAGTACTAACTCTTATCAAATGTTAAAATAATTTGGAATACTACCTACAATTTTCAACATATATGATTCCAACATTTTTAAATGAACTGTCAAAATGTATTTACAATTGTGTTACTGATAACCTATCATATGTCTAATCTTATATTGTCAACATAATCACACAAGGAATTAAATAATAATTCATCGCTTCCAGCTATATCTTGCATTTAAGTTGGTAGGTTATTGATCTAATACCATTCATGTAACAAGTAGAGTATACTTTTCCATATAATATCTGCAAAATAGTTGCTATTCCTACACTTCAACAAGATTACAATTCCTTTAAGAAAGACCTCAAATAAACAAACTGTAAAATAGGACCTCAGGGTCATGCTAGTAGTAAAGAAATTAAAACTTCTACTTTTGCAACTAATTATGGGATTCAAAAATTCTTTTAAAGAAACATTTTTCCTACAATAGCATAAGTCCGTTTCTATATTGACAAACAAACAAAAAAAAGCACGAGTTAAACGATGACTTAGAATAGGACATACATAATACACCTGATATACACCAAGCATGTGCTCTCTAAGTTAAAATACATAAAACTATATATATCATATGATATCAAAACACAAAACCCAGTGTAGTCTAACAAGGTGGGTTCTTGAGAGGGGAGGGTGTATGCAAACCTTACTCGTACCTTACGATAGAGAGATTGTTTCCGAAATAACCCCAACTCAGGTAACATAAATCAAAGATTACACAAAAGGAAAGTAATAAAACATGTTATAAGGAAGCATCACATAGCATATAGGCAACGAGAATAACATCAATCAAATCCTGTGACAACCAAAACACAAGACACAAATAGTATAGAACAACATAAATCGCAGAGACAAGAAACTTCAAAAAAATTGTTGATAGTAAAGGAGAAACATGTATGGGCGATATTTGACAAATAATGAATTTGCTTACAGTCAAACAAATATCATAAACATACAAAACATGTAACTACATAAGTGTTCCATCAGAAACACGAAAAAAATATAACTTGGTGGGTTTTTGTTAGGTAGTGGAGCCTGATTAATTTTAGGTCTTCCTATTTATTCTCTATTTTAGGTTTTCCTATTCAATCTCTATTTTAGGTTTTCCTATTTATTCTCTGTAACCAAAAATACTTTGATTTATTAATATAAATATACCTCACCTCCGTGGAAGTTTACTCACGGGGTGTTACCACGAAATATTGAGTTTTCTCTTTCTCTCTCTAGATCTCTCATCTCTTTCTCTTGAAAGTTCTTTTGTTCTTCATTCATCTAGTGTGTGTGCGTGAATTCGATCCTAACAACTTGTATCAGAGCTAAGGAGATTCAACACGATCACAGAAGATGTACAGTTCGAAACATGGAATCGAGAAGTTTGATGGATCCGATTTCAGTTTCTGGAAGATGCAGATCGAAGATTATCTGTACCAGAAAGATCTTCACGAACCGTTGATCGGGGTGAAGCTGGAATCCATGACGGAGGAGAAGTGGAAACTCAAGGATCGCCAGGCTCTAGGGTTGACCCGGTTGACTTTGTCAAGAAACGTGACGTTCAACATCGTGAAGGAGAAGACTACGTCCGGTCTGTTGAAGACACTATAAAACATGTATGAATAGCCATCGGCTATGAACAAGGTATATTTGATGCGTAGATTGTTCAATTTACAGATGTCTGAGAATGAATCCGTTTCTAATCATATAAATGAGTTCAATATGATTGTGAGTCAACTCAATTCTGTGGATATTAATTTCGAAGATGAAATTAAGGCGTTGATTTTGATGTCATATCTGCCCGAGTCTTGGGATACTGTTGTTGCTGCGATTAGCAGTTCCTGTGGATCTGAGAAACTGAAGTTTGATGAAATCCGTGATGTTGTTCTTAGCAAAAGTATTCGCAAACGAGAAGTGGGAGATTCATCAGGCAGTGCTCTCAGCGTTGATCGAAGGGGGAGAAGTAAGACGAAAAGTCAAAATCAACATGGTCGATCAAAATCAAAGAATCGAGGAAAATCCTTGAACAGATCAAACGTGACTTGTTGGAACTGTGGAGAAAAAGGGCACTTTCGGACGAACTGTACTAAGCCAAAGAAGAAACAGAATCAGAAATTTGGAGATGACAATGATTCTGTAAATTCAGCAGAGGACATTGGGGATGCTCTAATCCTTAGTGTGAACAACCCGGTTGAATCACGGATTTTGGATTCTGGTGCATCTTTCCATTCGTCTCCAAGCAAGGAGTTGTTCCAAAATTTCAAATCTAGAAATTTTGGAAAAGTATATCTTGCCGACAATAAAGCCTTAGAGATTGAAGGAAAGGGGGATGTTTGCATAAAGACCACCTCGGGAAACCAGTGGACATTGGAGGATGTCATATATATTCCTGGGATCAATAAAAATCTGATCTCTATTGGTCAGTTGGATAGCACGGGATATGCAGCAAAGTTTGGGAAAGGTTCGTGGAAGATCGTGAAAGGTGCTATGGTAGTAGCTCGTGGCACCAAATCTGGAACCTTGTACACCACTGCAGGGTGTATAAACATGGCCGCTGTTGCTGAAGGTGCTTCCAGTTCATGTATGTGGCACAACAGACTCGGACACATGAGTACTAAAGGAATGAAGATGCTGGTTGTAAAAGGAGCATTAGAGGGTCTGAAGTCTGTTGATATGGGTCTTTGCGAAAGCTGTGTTATGGGCAAATAGAAAAGAGTAAGATTCACAAAGACTCCTAGAGAGCCAAAGAAAGTGCGGTTGGAAATGGTCCATACAGATGTTTGGGGACCATCTCCAGTATCATCACTTGGAGGATCTAGATTCTATGTTACCTTCATTGATGATTTCAGCAGGAAGGTATGGGTTTACTTCTTGAAGCATAAGTCAGATGTGTTTGAAACTTTCAAGAAGTGGAAAGCTGAAGTTGAGAATCAGACCGGTTTGAAAGTCAAATGCCTAAGGTCTGACAATGGAGGAGAGTATGACAAATCAGAGTTCAAGGCATTCTGTGCATCTGAGGGAATCAGATTGATGAGAACAATTCCTAGTAAGGCAAGACAGAATGGAATTGCTGAGAGGATGAACAGAACATTGAATGAGAGTGCTAGGAGTATGAGGATACACTATGGGCTGCCCAAAACACTTTGGGCGGATGCTGTGAGCACAGCTGCATACTTGATCAACAGGGGACCATCAGTTCCTTTAGGGCTCAAGATTCCAGAGGAGGTGTGGACAGGAAAAGAACTCAAGTACTCACACTTGAGGACTTTTGGTTGCACTGCTTATGTTCATGTTGATCCAGAAAAGAGAGACAAGGTTGATGCCAATGCTGTTAAGTGTTACTTCATAGGCTATGGTTCTGATTTGTTTGGTTACAGGTTTTTGGATGACAAGAACAGAAAGATCCTGAGACATTGCAACGTGACATTTGATGAGTCTGTCCTGTACAAGGACAGAGAGCAGAAGGTTCTAGAGATTACAAAGCAAGTGGGAGTTGAGGTTGAGTTGGAGAAGTGTAACCCCAGAGATGTCGAAGCAGATACTCAACCAACTCCTACTGAAGAATCTGAAGTGGAGCAAGTTACACCTGAGCAGGTGTTAAGGAGATCATCCAGATCCATCAGGGCACCAGATAGGTATTCACCTTCATTACACTATCTATTGCTGACTGATGAGGGGGAACCAGAGTCTTTTGATGAGGCCCTACAGGTGGAGGATTCGATCAAGTGGGAACAAGCCATGGATGATGAGATGAGGTCACTTGAGAAGAATGAGACATGGGTATTGACTGAAATACCTGCAGGGAAGAGAGCTTTGCTGAACAAGTGGGTGTTCAGAATCAAGACTGAACCAGATGGTAAAAGAAGGTTCAAGGCTCGTTTAGTGGTTAAAGGATATTCACAAAGGAAAGGTATTGATTATGCTGAAATATTTTATCCTGTTGTGAAGTTAACCTTTATTCGAATTATGTTGAGTATTGTTTCATCGGAGAATTTGCATCTAGAGCAAATGGATGTAAAAACAACGTTTTTACATGGAGAACTGGACAAAGAGATCTATATGCAGCAACCGGAAGGATTTGTGGTTCCAGGCAAGGAACACATAGTGTGCAAGATCACCAGAAGCTTGTATGAACTAAAGCAAGCACCAAGGCAGTGGTACAAGAAATTTGACTCCTTCATGACCAAGAGTCGATTCTGCAAAGCTGAAAAAGATCCTTGTTGTTACTTCAAGAAATACACTGGTTCATATGTCTTTCTACTCTTGTATGTGGATGATATATTGATTGCAGGATCTAGTATGAGGGAGATTAACAATCGGAAGACAAGGTTGTCTGCAACATTTGAGATGAAAGATTTGGGTCTAGCGAAGCAGATTTTGGGGATGAAGATTTCTCGGGATAGATCTGTTGGCACTTTAAATCTATCTCAGGAGTTGTACATTGAGAAGGTGCTGAGCAGATTCAAGGTTAATGATGCTAAACCCAGGACTACTCCATTGGCAAATCACTTTAAATTTTCAAAGGAGCAGTCACCCAAGAGTGCCGAGGAGCGTGATCACATGGCACTTGTTCCATATGCTTCAGCAGTTGGTAGTTTGATGTATGCTATGGTCTGCACTAGACCTGATATAGCATATGCAGTGGGAGTTGTTAGTAGGTACATGGCGAACCTTGGGAAAGAGCATTGGAAAGCTGTGAAGTGGCTTCTGAGATATCTAAGAGGTACATCCAGTACTTCACTTTGTTTTGGAAAAGGCAAGGTGACTCCACAGGGTTTTGTGGATGCTGATCTTGGTGGGGATGTTGAATCGAGCAAGAATACATCCGGGTACATTTACACCATAGGTGGAACAGCAGTGAGTTGGATGTCCAGGCTTCAGAAGTGTGTTTCTCTTTCATCTACTGAAGCTGAGTATGTGGCAATAGCTGAAGCTGGGAAAGAGATGATATGGCTGGCAGATTATCTTGAAGAATTGGGCAAGAAGCAGAGCGACAAGATTCTCTACTCAGATAGCCAAAATGCCATACAGTTGGTGAAAAATCCAGTCTATCATTCGAAGACAAAGCACATAAGAAGGCGATACCATTTCACTCGCAGGGCAGTGGAGGATGGTGATATGTGCTTGGAGAAGATAGAGGGTGCAAAGAACCCGACTGACATGTTGACGAAATGTGTTGATGTTGGGAAACTGAGGTTATATAAAACCTCGGTTGGTCTTCTGTAGTTGTTGCTATAGATGTTGCGGTGCGGTAAAGATGTTGATGATGAAGAGATTTTTTTTTGAGAATGTATTTTTTGGATGGCTGAGTCAATCTCCAAGTGGGAGAATTGTTAGGTAGTGGAGCCTGATTAATTTTAGGTCTTCCTATTTATTCTCTATTTTAGGTTTTCCTATTTATTCTCTGTAACAAAAAATACTCTGATTTATTAATATAAATATACCTCACCGCCGTGGAAGTTTACTCACGGGGTGTTACCACGAAATATTGGGTTTTCTCTTTCTCTCTCCAAATCACTCATCTCTTTCTCTTGAAAGTTCTTGTGTTCTTCATTCATCTAGTGTGTGTGCGTGAATTCGATCCTAACAGTTTTCAGAGATACAAACCTTCCAGATGTTGTGCAACATATGAGTTGATTGCATAAATAAGAGTCTGAGATAAGTCTCTGTCAAGAGTCAAACCCTTCTCCATCATCTCTAATGCCACTTAGAGGTTCTTCTCCTATATGAGGCCACCAATAATCAATTAGAAGGTGATTTCATCAGGATTAACCTCTAGCTTGCATATCCTCATAAAGAATAAGTGCTTCAGTTACTCTAAAAGCCTAAATCTGTTGATTAGTGCATTATATGAATAACATCGGGAGCAACACCCTATTCCATCATTTCACGGAAAATGCTCTGAGACACCCCTATTTTATCTATCTTGCACATGTTATCCATAATAGAAGTGTACAATACACAATAAGAAAAAAGGTCCATGTTGATCATCTGATAAAAAATGTCTTAGCTACAATAGAATTGCCTTCTTTTCAAGAAGTTTCTATAATAATTGTAAAAGTTACAATCTTAGGACAATTCTTTTTTGTTGTATCTCCTCAAAGAGATTCTATGCCTTCACAACACTCTGTTTTTCGGAGTGCTCGAACAATAGTATTGTCAGATACAAAATCTACCAAAACTTCAGTCTTCATGTTGTCGATCATTTGATACATAATGCTTATAGCGAGGGCTTTCCAGTATTATTTGTGAGGAAGAAATATGGTTCCCTTATGATGTGCATCAATTGAACAAGGTTACTATCAAGAACAAGTATCATTTTCCAAGAATCGGTGATATTTTCGATCAGCTTCAGGGTACCACATGTCTTCCGAAAATAGACCTCAAGTCTAGCTACCATTTGTTAAGAGTGGGGGAATGTGATATCCCAAAGACAGGTTTCAGAACCCGATAAGGTCATTTTGAGTTTTAGTCAAGTCCTTTTGGTTGACTACTGCACCATATTCATGGACCTTATGAATAGAGTATTCAAGCCTTAATTAGATATATTTGTTATCATCTTCATTGATAACATTCTAATCTATTCGAGGAATAAAGAAGATCATGTTAGTCATCTCAGAATAGTTCTATAGACTTTGAAAGATAAGAGTTATATGCTAAGTTCTCTAAATGTGAGTTTTGGCTTGAGTCAGTGGTGTTCTGGGGCCACATATTTTCTGGTGATGGAATTAGAGGTGATACCCCAAAGATAGAGGCAGTGCAGAGTTTGCCTACACCAACATCTCTGACTGATATTAAGAGTTTCTTGGGTTTGACTGACTACTATAAAAGGTTCGTAGAGGGGTTCTCATCTATTTCATCCCCTTTGACCAAGTTGAATCAAAAGACATTTAAGTTTCAATGGTTTAAAGCTTGTGATAAATACTTTCAGGAATTGAAAAAGAGGTTGACTACTGTCGCAGTTTTGACCTTACGATAAGGTACTTAAGATTTTGTGGTGTATTTTGATGCATCTAGGGTTAGCTTGGGTTGTATGTTAATGCAGAATGACAAAATTATAACTTATACTTCCAGCCAGTTTAAAGTTCATGAGAAGAATTATCGAACCCATGACTTAGAGTTAATTGCTGTGGTTTTCGCTTTGAAGATATGGCCTCATTATTTGTATGGTGTCCATGTTAAGTGGGTTTGATGTACATGATTAGATAATTTTAGATTTATATCTCTTCCTCAGATATTTCATCATTCTCTGTAAATTCATGCTCCAAAGGTTCATCACTAGGCAACTAGCCAACTAGTTCATCACCCATAACATTATTTTTTCACAATTTGTGCACAAGAATTCACTGCATCTTGAAATTGGTCACACCTATAAAATATAGTGATTTAAAAATATTGGCTATTAAAATAATTTTAATTTAATAAATAAGAAAATATCACTTTATTTTACCTATCAATTGACTCCGGTGGATAAGAATAATTATTCAAGTGCATGATAGCATTACTAGGCTCTCCCATTTTGTAATCTCGCACACTCCAATCCAAATAATGATCATAAATATTTAAGACAATTTTCCATATGAATTAATGTGCCAACAACGATTTTTCTAAAAAAAAAGTTATTTTTGAGAAAATTGTTGTACCACTGGCGATTTTTTTTAAAAAATAAAAATTTTTTTTTGGGGATGTAGCTACCAAACCAGTTATTTCTAGGGAAACAATTTTTTTGGTGAAGAAAACCGCTTTTTAAGGCAGTGATTTTTAAAAAATTTAGATAAATTGACTGCCTGGAAAGAGGGTTCTTTTTAATTTCTTACAAAAATTGCTAGCAGCGATTTTCATTTTAAAAATATTTTTTTGATAGTAACGCTGTAATAATAGCGATTTTAGTTTTTTCATTTTTTTAATTTTCTAGAAAAACGCTGCAGGGACACCGATGTTACAAAATTTTATTTTGGACAAAATTGCTGCCACCAGAGTGATTTAAAGGGAAAAAGAAAAAAAGGAAAAAATAATAGAGTATGTAACGACGTCAATTTTGTCAGAAAGGAGTGATTTTTCCCTTTTGGTTAAAGAATAATATTATGTTCTGTTTATGTTTTTTGAAAGAAAAAAATGTCCTTTTTACTCCGAACTCATATAAATACGCCTAACATCATATACCAATAGTGTAGGAAATATGGAAGGAAAATAATATCTTTAGAGAATGCTCAAGTTAATTTTAGGCTATTTAAGACCACTTGAGATTACAATCATCAACTACATCACTATTTATACTACTCAAAATAGAAAACAAAAAGTCTTGCACAATTTACTTGATACATGTACTACGAAATTCTAAAGAGACTTCTTGAAAAACTAAGAGACAATTTTAGAAGACTAAACATTGATGCATTAATTCCAACACTCCCCCTTAATGCATTTGATTGATAACTCCAATGCGTTCTCGAAGATAGCAAAATTTTCTCTAGGAAGTGCTTTGGTGAACATGTCATCAAGTTGTTCTCCTGTCTGACAATAATGCAACTGAATTTCGCCTTTCTCTTGTGCTTCTCGGATAAAATGATACTTGATGGAAATATGCTTTGATCTTTCATGGCTGACTGGATTCTTGACAATTGCAATTCCTAATTTGTTATCACAATACAAAACAATCCTTTTTTTTTGTTTTTCACCAATGTCTTCAAATATTCTCCTAAGCCAAATAGCTTGAGAAGTAGCCTTTGATGCTGAAACATAATCTGCTTGGGCATTAGATTGAGCAACTACACTTTGCTTTTTTGAAAACCAAGAACAAATGCCTGATCCAAATAAGAAAGTATAACCAGAAGTACTCTTCATGTCATCTATACTTCCAGCCCAATCACTATCAGAATAACCAATTAAGTTCAAATCTCCACCAAATTTGTACATTATTCCATAATTCATTGTTCCTTGCAAGTTGCGTAGAACACGCTTTGCAACTCCAAAATGCACTTGGCTTGTTGTTGCATGAATCTGGATAATAAACTAGCAGCAAACATAATATCTGGCCTTGTTGAAATAAGATATAACAAACTTCCAATCAAACTCCTATAAAGTGAGCTATTAACTTTCTTTTCTCCATCATCTTTTCTAAACATCTCATTTGTTACTAATGGTATGGACACAGACCTGCAATCCATCATTTTGTATTTTTGAAGAATAATTTTAATATATTTCTTTTGAGAAATGAAAATTCCTTGTTTCACTTGAGAAATTTCGATCTCAAGAAATAATTTAGCAACCCAAGATGACTCATTTTATAAGCTTGCATCATATCTTGTTTGAAATTTTGCATCATCTTTACATCATTTCCTGTAAAGAGCAAATCATCCACATAGAGACAAACAACGGTAATGCTGCCATGTTCTTTCTTCACATACAAAGTATCTTCACTTTTTTTTCTCTGAAAATTATTTTTCAGAAAGTATGTATCAATTTCATTGTACCAGGCTCTTGGAGCTTGCTTCAGCCTGTAAAGAGCTTTTTTTAGCCTATACACCTTTTCTTCTCCCCCTTGAGCAAAATATCCTTGAGGTTGCTCAACATAAATCTCTTCATCAAGTTTTCCATTCAGAAATGTTGATTTAACATCAAGTTGAAATATCTTCCATTTCTTTTGTGTAGCAACAACAATTAGAGTTCTAATTGTCTCAAGACGAGCAACTGCTGAGAAAGTTTCATAAAAATCAATACCTGATTTTTGCATGAAGCCTGTAGCCACAAAGCTTGCTTTGTGCTTTGAATATCTCCTTCCTGATTGAGTTTGATTTTGTAAATCCATTTTAGACTTACAACTTCTATTTCTCTAGGAATAACCACAAGCTCCCAAGTATTATTTTTTTCAATCATTCGAATTTCTTCTTCCAAACATCCATGCTTTATTGTTTCTTTATAATTTTCTGGCTCAACACCAGCAAAAATACATCTTTGATAATTGTCACTCAACATTTTTGTTCCTCTTGGAGGCGGTTCTTCATTATCTGAATCTGGAATTTCTCCCCCTTGAGAGACATCTTTATCTTTCTCATCCACTTCTTGATTTCAAGATATGATAGCAGTATTCTCTATCTTTTTATCCTCCCAATTCCATGTTGTTTTTTCATCAAAGTCTCTACTAAAAACAAGTTTGTTAGTTTTGACATCGAGAAACCTATATCCTTTTGTCACATCATTATAACAAAGAAAGACATATTTTTGAATTTTTTCATCCAATTTTGTTCTTTTCTCAGCACGTACATGAGCATAACAAATACACCAAAAAATTTTAAAATGACTTAAAGAAGGTTTAATTCCACTTCAAGCTTCAACTAGTGTTTTGTCCTTTAGTGCCTTTGTTGGACACCTGTTAAGGATGTGAACTGTTGTATGTACTACTTCTGCCCAAAAATATTTTGGCAGCCATTTCTCATTCATCATAGTTCTGGCCATTTCAACGATTGTTCTATTTCTTCTTTCAGATGCACCATTTTGTTGAGGAGTATACCCTGTTGTAAGTTGCTTCTGAATGCCTTCATTTTTGCAATATTCTTCAAATTCTCGACTTGTGTACTCACCTCCTCGATCATTGTGAATGTTTTTGATGCTTATACCTTTTTGCTTCTCAACAACGGCTTTCTATTTCTTGAATGTAGCAAATGGTTTTGACTTTTCTTTCATGAAATAAACCCAAGTCATTCCTGAGAAATCATCAATAAAGATTAGAAAATACCTTTGACTTTCAAGAGATGGAGTCTTCATTGGTCCACAAATGTCGGTATGAATTAGTTCCAAAAATACACTTGCTCTCCAAGAAACCCCTTTTGGAAAAGACATCCTGTGTTGCTTTCTCATTATACAACTTTCACATGTATCCACCCCAGTATGTATCTCAGGAAGGCCTTGCACCATGTCCTTTTGCTTGAGAAGCTTTAAACCATCAAAATTCAAGTGACAAAATATTTTGTGCCAAAGCCATGAATCATCTACAATTTTATTTTTTAATGCATTGTAATGTAATTGCAAAGGAAAGTTTCTTTTTATCATCTTTACTTCAACAATGACTTAATTTGGCTCAATTTTATCATAAATCCTGCAATAATTATCTCTAAACATAAGAGAATAACCATATTCCATGAGTTGAACAACACTAAGCAAATTTTTTTTCAAGTCAGGACCATAAAGAACATCATGAATTTGCTCACCGCTTTTTTTCATGTTGATCGAAATAGTACCTTTACCTTTCACATCAACTAAGGCTCCATTTATCATCTTCACTTTAGTAGTGTTGCTATTATTAATTGAGAGGAAAGCCTTTTCATCTCCAGTCATGTGATTATTACAACCACTATCAACATACCATTCATCGCTTTTTGTTGAATCATCAGATTTAGAAGCAAAGAAAAGGTTTTCTTCCCTTTCTTTCTCCTGTTTTTCACAAAAAAATATTTGCTCCCGTTTTTTTGTGTCAACAATCCTTTTCAACGTGGCAAAACTTTTTACAAAAGTTACATTGGGGCTTGCCTTTGTGCCAACATTTTTTTGGTATTGTGATAAATCATTTGCAAACTTTACATTCTCACCTTTTTGTTCAACCTTCTTGGAAGAACCATCATGATTCTGCTTCTTTTTTTGGCTTGTGATTTTCTTCTCATGATTTTTTGAGAATTTTTGAGAATTTTCATTTGTTTTAGACTGGAAAGCCATCTCTTTGGATTGATCTTCACGAAAAAATCTTCACCTCTCGTGTGCACGAAATGATCCAACTAGCTCTTTGATGGAAAGCTTAGAAAGATCTCTTGTCTCCTCAGTGATAGCAACGATGTACTCATACTTTTCGGTGACACTAATTAGAATCTTTTTCACAACTTGTTGGTCAGAAATTGTATCACTATGATTTCTCATTTCATTAACAATATTCATGACTCTTGTGCAATATTCATCAATTTTTTTAGATTCTATCATCTTTAAATTTTGAAACTCTCTTCTAAGAGTTTGAAGATTTATAGTGCGTACCTTTTCGTCACCATACACCCCAGTTTCCAGAAAATCCCAAGCTTCATTTGCAGTCTCACAAGTAGCAATTTTTGCAAAATATGCTCTTGAGACTCCAATTTGGATTTTGCTCAAGGCTTTTGCATCTTGACGATACTTAGCCTCAAGATTTTTCATCTCTGCTGCTGTAAGATCACCATCGTTGTCTGGATCTTCAAAGCCATTTGCAACAATAGTCCACAAACCTTCAGCTTTCAAATGTGTTCTCATTCTTATCTTCCAGTATTCAAAATCAGTTCCATCAGAAAATGGAGTAAGAACAACTGAAGAATAGCACCTTCATTTGTTTTGGATGCCATATTTTTTCTTCACCTAACCCAAATTAAGAACGAAAACCTGCTCTTTATATCAATTTGTAGGAAATATGGAAGGAAAATAATATCTTTAGAGAATGCTCAAGTTTATTATAGGCTACTTAAGGCCACTTGAGATGATTACAATCATCAACTACGTCACTATTTATACTACTCAAAATAGAAAATAAAAAGTCTTGCACAAATAACTAAATACATGTATCACAATTTACTAGATACATGTACTATGAAATTTTAAAGAGACTTCTTGAATAACTAAGAGACAATTTTGAAAGACTAAACATTGATGTATTAATTCCAACAAACAGAACATATACTAATAAACTTTATCAATTCCACCCTTTCTATAGTTTTATAGATGAATTAATATGTAATCCTTCCACCTTTTTCACATTGAATTTAATCATATTTTGACAATATAATATAAATGTAACTACACAAACAATTCTTGTTGTATTGTTTTAACTATCATTCACTCTAACACCACGTTCAAAGTTCTAATTATGCTGTCTTACATTAATTTTATAATGCATACATGATTCACTAATAAAATCTATACTCAAGTAAATTATAGCCTACCTCGACACCAATTTTTTTCATTAGTACTCGTGCTCAGCCCCTTCGCTACGACGTGTATTAGCTATGGTCCATTGCCATCCCTAAAAGTCACCAAAATTTCTTCATTCATATGGCAAAACCTCAACATAGTTAGGTTTGGATAGATACCAAAGATATATCTCCTGGTCCATAGACTGGTGTTTGATTTTCTAATGATTGGACTGCCAATAACTCCTTATCATTTATGAATCATTGTGTATGTTAAGACAACTTTTCAAAACTTGGAGGGTGTTATGTGCAATTCCTTTCCTTATGAGTAGTCCTTCATCTCATGTAGGAAAACAAACAAAAAGGGATTGAGAGTACTAACAACTTGAAGTTTGTTTCCTAGGTACACACATTATTCTGTATAATTTTTTTTATGTCTATTTTACTGAATTTCATTTCATTTTATTTTGGTTAGATTCATTCACAGAATTAAGAAGAATATGGCAAACATCATATCTAGTAAAGTAGAAACACTTCCTCCAACTTATGTCATACCAATGCATGAAAGGCCACTAGCTTCAGTTCCAATTGTCAAGGAAATTCCAGTCATTGATTTGGGTGAAGAACAAACTGTTGTCGCTCAACAACTTGTGAAAGCTTTGGAACAATATGGCTTTTTCCAGGTTCATGATTATTTCATGCAAATACAAGTAGTTGTATTTTGACATATATATCGCTTCGCTCGGGAAGTTAATATAACACAATTTATAATAATACTTAAAATTTATCGTTCATTAAAACTAAAACACTATATTAGATTACATACAAGATTACGTAACAACAAACGTTAATAATGTAAAGGAAATTTAAAGTTATTACATCTTATCATTTATCCTTAATAACATAAGCATAAATTAATGACTGTAAAATACATACACGGATTTGTAACATAAACAATGGTGTTAGTGAGTCACTCAACAGGAGCAAGTTTGAAAAAATGTTTTTTGAAATATATTTAAAATTTGAAAAAGTTTTATTTTTACGTCACCCTCGCCCCTAATCCCCGCCCCACCCCTACCAAAACTCCCAAAGCCACCCCGTCGAATTTGTTTTTTGAAAATATTTCAAAGTTTTTCAAAAAATCATTTTTACCCTTCCCCCATCCAACCCACCCTACCCCTATCCCTAGCCAGCCCATTCGGCAACCCCTAATTATTTGTTTTTGAAAAATATTTCAAAAGTTTTACTTCACCCCTACCCCTACCCCTACGCCAACTACCACCCTAGTTAATTTTATTTTTTTTTAAAAAATATTTTTGAAAAATATTTCAAGTTCTTAATATTTCATTTTTACGGCACCCCTTAGCCATCTCCCCTCACCATCAATATTTTATTTTTAAAATATGATATTTGAAAAATATTTTGACAGTCGAAAGTCTGGATCAGATCTGAGGGTCAGATTTTGGAACAATCGGTATCTTGTCCTAGCGAGGGTGCAGGACTAGATCCTATATCAATTGTCGTGTTGATTTTTCGGTTAGAAATTATTTTCCTAAAGAGTATTTTCTAGCCTCAAGCAAAAAATAAAAGATATTTCTTAGAAAATATTTTTCATTCACCAACCAAATTTCAAAAGATATTTTCTAGAAAATATTTTTCATTCACCAACAAAATATCAAAAAATATTTTCTACTTACCAACTAAACATGAAAAAATAAGTTAAAAATCACTTGTTTTCCGACTAAACAATTTCCTTCATGCAAAGTGCACCCTTAAACTTGAATTAAACAAGTAGACAAACACGTCTTACATGACTTGTGACACACATTCAAACTTTGACGACATAGATGATAACTGAAATCAAGTTAAAAAACATATTTATGTATTAAACACTTTGTTAATCTTGAGATTTTGAATATGGTAAATTTGTATTGAACAGGTAACGCAACATGTTCCAGTGAAACAATGCAGCAGGTGTGTAAGTGACGGCGTACGAGCAGTGTTTAGTTAAAGATGGTAACTTATATGTACGTTTTGTTTAGAGTAGTTTACCATGTTAAGGAAAAAGTGGCGGCGTACGAGCAGTGTTTAGTTAAAGATGGTAACTTATATGTACGTTTTGTTTAGAGTAGTTTACTTGGTTAAGGAAAACTACTAAAAACAAATTTGAGTGCAATAAGGTTTTGAGTAAAAGAGTTAGTAGAAGTCAACAAGGATTTGTAGAAGACAAATACAAGTTGATTTGTACAAGGATTGACTGAAATTCTGGTTTATAAATAGAGAGCTATTTTGATCAGAAAAACTTGCGCACTTACAAAGAGATAACTTCAAAACACAATCAAGAGGGTTGAGGGAGTTTTGTTAAAGTCTTTTGAGTGCTGCGAGTTGAGTGATAAAGTTGTAAAGATTGTATCCAAGAGTCTTATTTACAATCTAGGTAGTAGATTTGCTTGACAAGTTATAGTTCTTGAAAAGCATTGAGAAGATAGAAAACAAGGGAGTAGTTTTTGTCTTTGAGTAAGAGGAATTAGAGTTTATAATTCCTTGAGAACTAAAGCGTTGTAATCTTTGTATTACTTGAAATTTACAAATAATACAAAGTGTTGTTCAAGTTAATTACTGTTAAAGTTTTTCAAGCAACCACAAACTAGTTGTGAGTACGTGTTCCTTTGGAGAATTCAGGAGGGTAGAATTCCAACAAGTGGTATCAGAGCAAGGTTATCTTCAGAGAGTCTAACAACTCAAGATAAGATCAATATGAGTTCTGCACCTCCACTCGGACACGGTAAGGGGCAACACATCAACAGACCTCCACTATTTAATGGACAATACTACTCGTGGTGGAAGGCAAGGATGGAAGACTTCATTCAAGCTGAAGACTACGAATTATGGGTACGAATTACTAAGGGACCACTAATTCCTACCATTACTGATAGTGAAGGAAATAAAATACCTAAACCCGCAGATACATATAATGAAGCAGATTATAAGATGCTAGGAAAAAATGCAAAAGCTAAGTGCATTCTTGTGTGTGGACTAGGACCTGATGAATTTAACCGTATCTCAAGTTGTAACTCTGCTAAACAAATATGGGATACCTTACAAAACGCTCATGAAGGTATAACTCAAGTCTGAAAATTCAGGATTGCTAGTTTGTGTTCATAATATGAAGCCTTTAAGATGAAATCCGGAGAATCTCTTCAAGATATGATCACCAGATTCACTACTGTGGTAAACGAACTAGTCTCATTAGGCAAAGTATATACCACTGAGGAACAGGTTGACAAAGTACTTAGGATTTTGTCTAGGTATTGGGAAATAAAAGTCACTGCCATTAGAGAAGCTAAGGAACTAACTAATATGTCTTTAGATGAATTAGTTGGGAATCTCAAGACCTATGAGATGAATGTTGACAAAAGAAGTGAAGGGAATAAAGAAAAAGTTCTTGGTCTTAAAGCAACTGAAAGTGACGAATCTGACATAGATGACGATGATCTGGATCTGATAAGTAGGAACTTCAAGAAACTCTTTAAAAGGGGATTAAACTCTACCAAGAAATCACCACCCTTGAAAGAAAAAAATCTTGAACGATCACAAAACGGAGGTTGTTTTAAGTGTGGTAAGACAGATCATCACATAAAGGACTGCCCAATGTGGGAATTAGAATGGAAAAAGGAAAAATCTGAAAAATAAAGGAAGGAACTCCTCAACAAAAAGAAAAACAAAGAAAAAGAACAAGCAATGTATGCAGCCTGGGGAACAGGTTCTTCGGACATGTATGAAGATGTTGAAGACCTTGCCTTAATGGCGATGGAAGAATCAGACGCTGAACTTGAATCAGACTCTGAAGAAACTGAGGTAAACTTTCTTAACCTAAAAGATAAGCTAGTAAAGTTCTCCAAGAAAAAGCTCTCACTCCTATTGCTTACATCCATAGACACAATTCAAGAACTTGTGAACACCAAAAGCCAACTACTTGCTTCCCTATCTAGCTTAAAGTTTGAGCATATTGATCTCAATAAGATCAAACTCGACCTTCAAGGAAAAATCAAGCAACTTGAAACCCAAAATCTAGAGGGTGAACTGCCTAACCAAAAGCTTGAGGTTGACAAACTCAAAAAAACTCTAAGGCTAGAAAAGGAAAACTGTAAGAGGATAAATCTTGAATTGACTAGAGTAAGAAGTGATAATGGACAAAATCCTCTATGATAGTAACTCATCTAGGAAACAACAATAGGAACATCAAAACCGGAATAGGATATGAACAGCCCATAAATGGAAATCCTACGTTTTGTATCGTTTGTAGTAACTCTGGTCATTCTAAACAATATTGTCCTGAATACAAAATTGCCACTGAAGAAAACAATTAAAAAAGAACCTATAAAACTGTTCAGAGGAACATATACATACCCAGAAAAAACAGTCTGCCTAAATGGGCTCGTAGAAATTTGATTCACCCTTTTGATCAAAACAAAGAACCCAAGCTGATCTGGGTTCCTAAATCTAACCTCTAATTTTTCAGGAAGAAGTGAGAGAAAGCAAGCAACAGTAGTACATGGATAGTGCTTGCTCAGGACACATGACAGGGAATAAGACATTGTTTCTCTCACTAGAAGAAGGAAAAGGAGGTATGGTTTCTTTTGGTGGTGGAAAAAAGGGTCAAATCAAAGGCTGTGGAAAGATTGGAAGATCTGATGAACATTCAATTGATAAAGTATACTATGTGGAAGGACATAGACACAATTTACTCAGCATATCTCAATTGTGTGACAAAGGAAACAAGGTAATCTTTCGATCCACTGGTGTTGAAGTAATCAATCTAAACACCCAAAAATTAGTGCTAACAGGAAAAAGAGATAAACATGTCTACACTGTAGATACCTCAACTATCTCTGAAAAAAATCTCGTGTGTTTAAGTGTGCTGAAAAAAGATCCCTTGTTATGGCATAAACGGTTGGTCATGCTAGCCAAGTTCAATTAAACAAACTTATCATCAAGGATTTAGTTATAGGACTGCCTAAAAATAAATTCAAGGAGGATAAGGTTTGTGAAGCGTGTACTCTAGGGAAACAGATAAAATCATCATTTAAGTCCAAACAGATGGTAAGCTCAACTTGTTCCTTAAAACTAATTCACATGGATTTATGTGGACCAATGAGGGTTCAAAGTAGAGGGGGAAATCGATATGTGTTTGTATTAGTGGATGATTACACTAGGTACACCTGGACACTATTCCTTGCAGCAAAAGATGATGCCTTTGAGGCTTTTTGTTCACTGATAAGAAAAATTCAAAGAAAATATGGGAAACAATTAAAGGCAATCATATCAGATCATGGAACTGAATTTGAAAATTCAAAATTTGCCCAATATTGTGATTATCATGGAGTCGATCATAACTTCTCTGCCCCCAGAACCCCCAAGAAAACGGTGTGGTAGAGAGAAAGAACAGAACTCTTCAAGAAATGGCTAGAACTATGATGATCGCAAGTAAAATCACAAACCAATTCTGGGCAGAAGCAATAAACACTGCTTGCTACACCATAAATCGGTGCATGACCAGACCCTTGTTAGAAAAAACTCCATATGAATTATTAAAACGCAGAAAGCCCAACACCTCTCATCTTAGAGTATTTGGATGCAAGTGCTTTATTCAAAACAATGGAAAAAATCTGCTTGGAAAATTTGATGCTAGGAGTGATAACGGAATCTTTCTTGGATATTCTACACATAGTAAAGCTTATAGGGTACTCAACAAAAGAACCATGTGTGTAGAAGAGAGTGTCCATGTTATTTTCGATGAAAGCAACACTATGTCTAATGAAGATGTGGTGGTCAGTAACACATCAGCTGAAGAACATACTGTCTCTGAATAGGAACAAGTCCAAGAAACCGGTTCCTCTGACACAACAAACAGAGAAGAAACTGAAACTCAAGTGAATTCTGATGAAGGAGTTGATACTGATGAAAATCAATCAGATGTTAATGAAGGGCAAGAGAAGGAAAGATCAACTCCTACCCTAAAAGAGTACAAATACCAAGGCTCACACCCATTGGAAAACCTGCTCACTGATCTTTCTTCAGGAATTACCACCCGATCAGGAATGAAGAATCATTATGCTCATAATGCATTTCTATCCATGGTAGAACCAAAGAAAATAAGTGAAGCCCTTCAAGATGCAGATTGGATTATAGCCATGGAAGAAGAATTACATCAATTTGAAAGGAGTAAAGTATGACATCTGGTATCTAAGCCCTCAAACAGAACTATAATTGGAACTAAATGGGTGTTTAGGAACAAGTTAGATGAACATGGTACCATAATCAGAAACAAAGCTAGGCTGGTTGTTCAAGGATATAATCAAGAAGAAGGGATAGATTATGATGAAACTTTTGCACCCGTGGCAAGAATAGAAGCAATCAGATTGCTTATAGCTTTCACATCTCACATGGAGTTCACATTGTATCAGATGGATGTCAAAAGTGCTTTTTTAAATGGACTATTACAAGAAGAGGTTT
Organism: Solanum chmielewskii; assembly: GCA_027704785.1. Classification (NCBI taxonomy): domain Eukaryota; kingdom Viridiplantae; phylum Streptophyta; class Magnoliopsida; order Solanales; family Solanaceae; genus Solanum; species Solanum chmielewskii. The sequence goes on from JAKWIX010000327.1 coordinate 6,584,588, forward strand.
TTGTTAAACAACCCCCTGGCTTCGAGAATAATGACCTTCCTGATCATGTCTATAAGCTTGACAAAGCTCTTTACGGGTTAAAACAAGCTCCAAGGGCATGGTACGATAGATTGTCAAAATTTCTTTTGAGTCATGGATATCAAGAGGAAAAATTGACAATAGACTCTTCTTCAAAAATAAAGAAAAAGGTCTCCTGATCGTGCAAATCTATGTTGATGATATTATATTTGGAGCAACAAATAAGAGCCTCACAAAAGAATTTGCAAATCTTATGAGCAATGAGTTTGAAATGAGTATGATGGGTGAATTAAACTACTTCCTAGGGCTTCAAATAAGACAAACACCTGGAGGTACATGGATTCATCAACAAAAATATGTTAAAGAACTGCTTAAAAGGTTTAAAATGGACGATGCCAAACCAATTGATACTCCAATAACCCCGGCCACTAAGTTAGACCTTGAAGGAACATGTTCTACTGTTGAACAAAAACTGTATAGAGGCATGATTGGTTCACTTTTGTATCTTACTGCTAGTCGACCTGATATTGTGTTTAGTGTGGGATTATGTGATCGCTTCCAAACTAATCCTAAAGAATCACATATTCAAGAAATCAATAGAATTCTCAGATATCTAAAAGGAACCTCCGATTTAGGACTTTAATACCCTAAAGGAAGCAACTTTGATTAAGTTGGGTATGCGGATGCTGATTGTGCAGGATACTTGGGTGATAGAAAAAGCACTACAGGAATGGCTCACTTTCTAGGATCGTGTCTCATCTCATGGGGATCAAAAAAACAAAACTCAGTTGCACTATCCACTGCTGAGGCTGAGTACGTAGCAGCTGCGTCATGTTGCGCTCAACTTCTATGGATCAAGCAACAACTTAGTGATTTCGGACTCAAAATTGAACAAGTTCCAATTTTCTGCGATAATACTAGTGCAATCAACATTGCAAAAAATCCGGTACAACATAAGTGAACTAAACACATTGACATTCGTCATCACTTTCTTAGAGACAATGTGGAGAAAGGTTTAATCTCTATGAACTTTTGTACTATGGAAGAACAAATCGCGGACATCTTTACAAAGGCATTAGCAAGGGAACACTTTGAAAGGAACATGCTGGAGCTAGGAATGATGAAGATAAACTAAGAAATTAGAAACTGAAGGAATCGGACTCTCAAAATCACAATTGCATGCTTAAAGGTATGTCTACTCTCCTTAACTAAGATAGACAAAAAATTATAAGACCAATGCATTGGATTCCGTTCCTTTATTTAATTAAATGAAAAAAAAATCATCATCACAAATCACAACCGCCAATTCAAAACCTGGAAAAAACCTTTCAAGTCATGCCTGTTCCCATTCCCAGATAAAACCCTTACACTTCCCTATAATTCTTCTTAAAACTCAGTTCCTTTCTCTCTTTCTTCTCCGATTGTTCTCATTCTCTCTCAAACCCTTGAAATCCCAAAATCCACACTGCGTTTGTTGAGAAAGAATGGCCATGTCCTCAAATCTCTCACTAGCCATAATTCCCTTTGATACTCAAGAAAGCCTACACGCCCTACCAGCTGTTCTCTACATTGATTTGACTGGCGTAACTCGATGGTCTCTTATGGAAGATGCATTAGTTCAGGGGGAAGAGAGAAGTCAAGGGTTGGAGAAAGAAAATATGAGTGCACGAAGTGAGGGGGAACATATGTTTTCGTCACAGGACCGGGAAAATAGTTCCAATGATGAAAATATCACTTTGCTTGAAATGCTTTCCCAAATCAGAACTTGTTCCAAACGAAGTTCATCTTCTTGCAAACCTCTTGGTACGATTCTTCCTGAAACTCCAGAAGAATCTCACTCTGTTCTACCGACAAAGGTACCGATGCGAGTGACTAGATCTGTACAACATACTTGAGAAGCAGAGATTTTGGCTCAGTCGACTAAGAAAATTCGCACAAGAAAGTGTAAGTCTCCTTCATCGTTAAACTTTGTAGCAGATACAGTAAATAGTCAGAAATGGAAAAAAATTTCATCCAAATCAAAATTTCATGATTTAGATGATAGTGATTACCATGCAAGAGTATTAGCCTTTAAGAAGAGGAGTGTGATTAGGGGGAGAGTAATTTCTGGTTTTGGGGGTGGTGAGATGGATGAGTTAGTAATCATTTTACAAGAACAAGGATGGACAGAACTGATGCTCCAAGGATCTTTTAGGCATAAAATGGGTAGAGTAGAAACAAGAGAATTTTATATCAATGCAACAGGAACTGCATCGTCAATTACTAGTACTGTGTGTCGTATTTCTTTTACACTTACTGCTGAGACTCTGTCTTCAATACTTAGGATACCTAACAGGGGATGGGGTCACTATGTCAAGAAGGATTGGCCTCCTTTAGAGGGTAACACCTCTCAACTTGACATATGTAGGCGATTCTCAAATGATCCTACTCTATCTGAATATTCTAGTGTTGACAAGGGATGTATGTTACCTTTACATCAGATGTTGTTTAATGTAGTTCACAAAATTCTTCTGCCAAGAAAGCAAAAAAGGACTGAAGCATGTTACTTGGATCTTACTCTTATGGACTTACTATTGTCTAGGACTCAAATAAACTTGCCGATCCTAATAATGAGTCATATACATAGTTTGTCCAAGCTTGATAAAAAGAAAAGGGGTTTGGCTTATGGATTTTGGTTGGGACAAGTATTTGAACATTTTTGGTGTGCCTGTAAAGAAGTGGCAGATTCAAATCATTTCTGATGTCATGGGGAATGTGGATTACATGAACATGCCTGGTACACCTAAAAGGGTTGATGTGAAAACACAACGGTTAAGAGCTTCTCTTACTGCTGTAGAAGAGGAGATGGAAGCATTAAAAAAAGCTCATTAAGTAGAAATGGAACAGATTCAGATTGCTCATAAATTGGAACGTGAGGAATTGATTGCTGAGAACTGCAGGATTAAGGAAGAACTCACTCAAACTCAGGTTGCGTTACATCAAGAAAGAGAAGTGAATTCTGGGCATCTACAAAGTATCATGGGGTTGCTAACCAAGGGATCCTCAAACTCTTCCACCTCTATGGCACCCTCTGTTTAATCAATCCTCATATATGCATTATTTTATAATTTTTGTTTTTGACTAGTTAAATACTGAAGTAGACATTACTATTTTTGTATGTATTTTGGGTTTGATGTCTAACTCTTGATGTCACTAATGACTTTGTCTGATGCTCTATTTTAGTATGCATATGTACTTTCGTTTTCAATTTTTGGCTAATGGCAAAAGGGGGAAGCAGCCTGCAGATGGGCAGATGATATTAAAAGTGTTCTATATGTTGATTGATGTATTGTGTACCTATTCAAATGCAAGCTGATTATTTGCCATAGTCAAAAAGGGGGAATTTGTTAATCTTGAGATTTTGAATATGGTAAAATTGTATTGAACAGGTAACGCAACATGTTCCAGTGAAACAATGCAGCAGGTGTGTAAGTGGCGGCGTACGAGCAGTGTTTAGTTAAAGATGGTAACTTATATGTACGTTTTGTTTAGAGTAGTTTACTTGGTTAAGGAAAAAGTGGCGGCTTACGAGCAGTGTTTAGTTAAAGATGGTAACTTATATGTACGTTTTGTTTAGAGTAGTTTACTTGGTTAAGGAAAACTACTAAAAACAAATTTGAGTGCAATAAGGTTTTGAGTAAAAGAGTTAGTAGAAGTCAACAAGGATTTGTAGAAGACAAATACAAGTTGATTTGTACAAGGATTGGCTGAATTTCTGGTTTATAAATAGAGAGCTATTTTGATTAGAAAAACTTGTGCACTTACAAAGAGAGAACTTCAAAACACAATCAAGAGGGTTGAGAGAGTTTTGTTAAAGTCTTTTGAGTGCTGCGAGTTGAGTGATAAAGTTGTAAAGATTGTATCCAAGAGTCTTGTTTACAATCTAGGTAGTAGATTTGCTTGACAAGTTATAGTACTTGAAAAGCAATGAGAAGATAGAAAACTAGGGAGTAGTTTTTGTCTTTGAGTAAGATGAATTAGAGTTTATAATTCCTTGAGAACTAAAGCGTTGTAATCTTTGTATTACTTGAAATTTACAAATAATAAAAAGTGCTGTTCAAGTTAATTACTGTTAAAGTTTTTCAAGCAACCACAAACTAGTTGTTAGTACGTGTTCCTTTGGAGAATTAAGGAGGGTAGAATTCCAACAAACTTAATATTTTGTTATATATATGTAAGTGAAATAAGATAGAATGATAAAATAGGTAACTAATCATGGGGTACCGGAAAATCTAATGGACAAGGCAATGGAAGTATACGAAGAATATTTCAATTTGCCAATGGAAAAGAAAGAAAATTATGCAAATGTATCAGAAACACTCTATACAAGCAATCGGAAGAATTATAATTCAAAGGAACATAAATACTTGAAGGAAATCTTGGAGCATAATAGCAATATTGATGGACAAGATAAAAAAAAACATGGCCTAGTAACCCTCCAATATATAGGTACCTACTTTTCCCCCTTTTTTCTATGTACTATTAATTAGTTTCTTACTAATTATGGCAACTTGTAGATGGGTCATATACTAATGGGTTAATTTGGTAGATAAGAACTATGTAGGTATTAGTAATACTTGCATTATTGTTATGAGAGAATGTATGTATTATTTTCTGCAATAGTTAGTTATGAGTGGGAGGGTCATGGTGCTCAACTCAGCTAGAAAGGACTAACCTGATTTGAGAAGTGCTATTAAGCTCGCTGACGAGGGTTGACATCTAAATCTAGTATTGAGACCTCATAACATAAGAAAGTTGTGAAGTGCATAAGTCCCTATGGATATAGTGGTGTCCCTATGGATATAGTGGTGACTTTCTTGTGGTAGTGATTGCAAATGAGCAAGTAGGGGGCGGCAACTAAAGAGGTTGTGAGATTGACCGCAAAGGGTTTACTTAATCATGTATTATTTATTTCAATTTCGATTCTACATAAAGTTATACTTAAATTTCCTCTTAACTTACATGTATTATAGTCATGCGGATTTCTAAATTACAAACCAAACAACTTGTAGTTTTCATGTGATAGTTAAATATGAAAATGAACTTTCAGGGATGTTATTGGTGCATATTCATCTGAAGTAAGAAAGTTGAGCATGATCATCTTTGATTTGGTAAGCAAAGGACTAGGGTTGGAGGAAGGGTACTTTGGCAAAGACCATGAGCAGAAAATGATTGTCCATCACTTTCCACTATGCCCAGGTTCAAGTTCAACCTTGGGAATGGATGAACATTGCGATCCTAATCTATAACCATTTATCAACAACAAGTATATGGCCTTCAAATACTAAAGAGTGAGGAATGGATTGGTGTGGAACCTCTACCTCATGCGTTTGTTGTCAATTTTGGTTTGCCAATAATGATAGTATTTTATAACTTTTTATTTATGATATAATACATAAATATAATACATAAATGTGCCTTGTCATGTCCTCCAACTTTATGTCATATGCACATTTAGGCATACTTAAACTTGGCCTCTTCTAATATTTGTTCCCTTCAATTTTGGTGTGCACTTATAATTTTATAGAGTTGAACAAGTAAACACACACATCCTACTTGCATTCTATGTGACGTCCTACATGTATTATGTCACGTAGGCGTGTGTCTCTACTTGTTTAACTTTATACAAATTTAAGTGTGTACATACTTGTATAAACTCAAAATTAAAGGGCACAAATGCTAGATGAGACCATATTAAAAGATATCTTATATATTAAGCATGTAACCTTACTTCCAAATGTCTTTTATGGTCTAAAACATGGTATGTTGTTCATATAAAAATTTGTTGTTAAAGGTGAAATGGGATGATTAAAATTCTAAGTTTACTAACTATAAATTGAACAACACGTTATTCTTCTTTTTTTTTTTAAATAAAAACAAGGGAAAAGGATCGATCACCTTTTATATTTAGATTTGATATACCCCTTGTTATTAAAATGACTCATACACATCCATACTGTTGTACAAGTGGCTCACATGGATTAATAAACAGAAACAACAAAACTAAAAATATTATTTTTGCATTTCTCTATTGTTTTATAAATACAGGTAATGACCAATGGGAAGTTGGAAAGTGCTGCACATCGATTGGTGCCAAATACAACTCAAACATGTATAGGCATTGGTACTTATTTTTGTCCAGCAAATATTGTTGAGCCTGCAAAATCATTTGTTGGTCCAGACAATCCCCCACTGTTTAAACCCTTCAAATGGGACACTGAATTTTTTCCACATTATGCCAATAAGAAATCAGTATACTATGCAGCATGGAGGCTTTCAAAATCTATGCTTAATCATTTTAATTTCCACCAAAATAAGAGTTTTAAATTAATTTACAATTACTATATGTAATTTATTACCTAGGCTTGAATCGAGCATGTTATTCATTCATGAATAAGAAACTTTTGATTCTAACCAATTTGTGTGTTGTATCTTGAGCTAAAAATAAAAAGATAAATCAAGACTTTTGAAATTTTTAAGCATCAAAATAACATAACTTTGGAGGTGTAGAACTTTTAAGACTTGTTATTTTTAATGTTCCAAAATATTTACTCCTATATGTATAAAAGTATTTCTAAGACTTGTCGATTTTGGTCTGCCGATTGACATAATTCTCAGGCAAGAGTTCTTCTAGAAGTGTCACATGATGATTGATCCTCCATCTACTCTTGGTTATGGGGTAAGGATCATAAACGTGTCCCTATTTAAGGTACCTAAGACGGAAGGACAATCTCAATTATCAGCCATGTAGCTCGTGGTTGGCCTTAAAAAGGGGGAGCCGACGTTCATAGCCACCATTATGAGTGTAACTAAATTCAATGGTTCTATGGGACTTTGCCACCAAACACAGAGAATTCTGGTTCTAGATAGAACTAAGTGTAGAAAATATGGAAGGAAAATAGTATCTTTAGAGAATGCTCAAGTTTATTAGGCTACTTAAGGCCACTTGAGATGATTACAATCATCAACTACATCACTATTCATACTACTCAAAATAGAAAATAAAAAGTCTTGCACAAATAACTAAATACATGTATCACAATTTACTCGATACATGTATCACAAAATCTAAAGAGACTTCTTGAAAAACTAAGAGACAATTTCGGAAGACTAAACATTGATGCATTAATTCCAACACTCCCCCTTAATGAATTTGCTTGATAACTCCAATGCGTTCTCGAAGATAGTAAAAAAAATTCTCTAGAAAGTGTTTTAGTGAAGATGTCAGCAAGTTGTTCTCCTGTCTGACAATAATGCAACTGATTTTCGCCTTTCTTTTGTGCTTCTCGGATAAAATGATACTTGATGGAAATATGCTTTGATCTTTCATGACTGACTGGATTCTTGGCAATTGCAATTGCTTATTTGTTATCACAATCCAGAACAATCTCTCTTTTTTGTTTTTCACCAATGTCTTCAAATATTCTCCTAAGCCAAATAGCTTGAGAAGTGTAGCCTTGGATGCCGAAACATGTTCTGCTTCGGCAGTGAATTGAGCAACAACATTTACTTTTTTTGATAACCAAGAACAAATACTTGATCTAAATAAGAAATCATAAGCAGAAGTACTCTTCATGTCATCTATATTTCAAACCCAATCATTATTAGAATAACCAATTAAGTTCAAATCTCCACCAAATTGTACATTATCCCATAATTCATTGTTCCTTGCAAGTAGCGTAGAACACGCTTTGCAACTCCAAAATGCACTTGGCTTGGTTCGTGCATGAATCTGGATAATAAACTAGCAGCAAATATAATATCTGGCCTTGTTGAAGTAAGATATATCAAACTTCCAATCAAACTCTTATAAACTGAGCTATTAACTTTCTTTTATCCAATCATTTTTTCTAAACTTCTCAATTGCTGCTAATGGTATGGCCAAAGACCTGCAATCCATCATTTTGAATTTTTGATGAATACTTTTGGTATACTTCTTTTTAGAAATAAAAATTCCTTCATTAACTTGAGAAACTTCGATGCCCAAGAAATAATTTAGAAACCCAAATCACTCATTTCATAAGCTTGCATCATATCTTTCTTGAAATTTTGCATAATCTTTAAATCATTTCCTGTAAAGAGCAGATCATCCACATAGAGACAAACAATGACAATGCTGTCATGTTCTTTCTTCACATACAAAGTGGCTTCACTTTTGCTTCTCTGAAAATTATTTTTATGCATCAATTTCATTGTAGCAGGCTCTTGAAGCTTGCTTTAGCCAAAAAAGAGCTTTTTTTAGCCTGTACACCTTCTATTCTCCCCTTGAATAAAAAATCCTTGAGGTTGCTCAACATAAATCTCTTCATCAAGTTTTCCATTCAGAAATGCAGATTTAACATCAAGTTGAAATATCTTCCATTTCTTTTGTGCAACAATAACAATTATAGTTCTAATTGTCTCAAAACGAGCAATTGGAGAGAAAGTTTCATAAAAATCAATACATAATTTTTGTGTGAATCCTCTAGCAACCAACCTTGCTTTGTTCTTTTGAATATCTCTTTCCTGATTGAGTTTGATTTTGTAAATTCATTTTAGACTTACCACTTCTCTTTCTCTGGGTATAGCCACAAGCTCCATGTATTTTTTTTCAATCATCTGAATTTCTTCTTCCATGACTTTCTTCCAAACATCATACTTTATTGCTTCTTCATAATTTTCTGGCTCAACACCAACAAAATTACATCTTTGATAAATGTCACTCAACATTTTTTTCCTCCTAGAAGCGGTTCTTCATCATCTGAATCTGGGATTTCTCCCCCTTGAGAGACATTTTCATGTTTCTCATCCTCTTCTTGATTTGAAGATATGATAGCAGTATTCTCTATCTTGAGAAGCCTATTTCCTTTTTGTCACATTACTATAACTAAGAAAGATACATTTTTGACTTTTTTCGTCCAAATTAATTCTTTTCTCAGCAGGTACATGAGCATAACAGATATAACAAAAAATTTTCAAATGACTTACATAAGGTTAAATTCCGATTCAAGCTTCAACTGGTGTCTTGTCGTGAAGTTCCTTTATTGGAAACCTGGTAAGGATGTGAACTACTGTATGCACTGCTTCTGCCTAAAAATATTTTAGCAGCCCTTTCTCATTCATCATAGTTCTGATCATTTCAACAATTGTTCTATTTCTTGTTTCAGATACACTATTTTGTTGAGGAGTATACGCTGCTGTAAGTTGCTTCTGAATGCATTCATTTTTGCAATATTCTTCAAATTCTCAACTTATGTATTCACCTCCTCTATCACTGCGAACGGTTTTGATGCTGCAACCCTTTTGCTTCTCAACAAGGGCTTTAAATTTCTTGAATGTAGCAAATGCTTCTGACTTTTCTTTCAACAAATAAACCCAAGTCATTCTTGAGAAATCATCAATAAGGATTAGCAAATACCTTCGATTTCCAAGAGATGGAGTCTTCATTGGTCTGCAAATGTCGGTATGGATTAGTTTCAAAAGTACATGTGCTCTCCAAGACACCCCTTTTGGAAAAGACTTCCTATGTTGCTTTCCCATTATACAACTTTCTAATGGATCCACCTCAGTATGTATTTCAGGAAGGCCTTGCACCATGTTTTTTTGCTTGAAAAGTTTCAAACCATGAAAATTCAAGTGACAAAATCTTTTGTGTCAAATTCATGAATCATCTACAATTTCATTTTTAATGCATTGCAATGAAATTGCAAAGGGAAGTTTCTTTTTATCATCTTCACTTCAACAATGACTTGATTTGACTCAATTTTATCATAAATCCTGCAATAATAATCTCTAAACACAAAAGAATACCATTTTCCATGAGTTGACCAACACTAAACAAATTTTTTTCCAAGTCAGGAACATAAAGAATATCATGAATTTGCTTACCGCTTCCTTTCATGTTGATCGAAATAGTGCCTTTACCTTTTGCATCAACTAAGACTCCATTTTCCATTCTCACTTTAGTAGTGATGCTATTATTAATTGAGAGGAAAGCCTTTTCATCTCCAGTGATGTGATTACTACAATCACTATCACATACCATTCGTTGCTTTTTGTTACAACATCAGATTTAGAAGCAAAGAAAATGTTTTCTTCCTTTCTTTCTCCTATTTTTCACAAAAAATTTACTTGCTTCCGTTTCTTGTGCCATCCATCCTTTTCAACGTGGCCAAACTTTTTACAAAAGTTACATTGGGGCTTGTCTTTGTGCTAACATTTTTCTGCATTGTGATTAGTCTTTTTGCGAACTTTACAAAAAAGACTAGAGTTTTTCTCACATTTTTCTTCATCCTTCTTGGAACAACCATCTTGATCCTTCTTTTTTGCTTGTGATTCTTCTTCTGTTGATTTTTTGAGAAATTTTGAGAATTCTTATTTTTTTTAGAATGGAAAGTCGTCTCTTTGGGTTTATCTTCACGAAAAAATCTTCGCTTCTCGTGTGCACGAAATGATCCAACTAGATCATTGATGAAAAGCTTAGAAAGATCTTTTGTCTCCTCAGTGATAACAACAATGTACTCATATTTTTCTGTGACACTAATTATAATCTTTTCCACAACTTGTTGGTCAGAAATTGTATCACTATCATTTCTAATTTTATTAACAATATTCATGACTCTTGTGCAATATATATCAATTTTTTCAGATCCTATCATCTTTAAATTTTGAAACCCTCTTCTATGAGTTTGAAGATTTATAGTGCGTTACTTTTCGTCACCATATGCCTCATTTTCCAGAGAATCTCAAGCTTCCTTTGCAGTCTCACAAGTAGCAATTTTTTGCAAAATATGCTCCTGAGACTCCCATTTTGATTTTACTCAAGGCTTTTGCATCTTGACGATACTTAGCCTCAAGATTTTTCATCTCTAGATGTTGTAAGATTACCATCATTGTCTAGCTCTTCAAAGCCATTTCCACCAATAGTCCACAAACCTTCAGCTTTCAAATGTGTTCTCATTCTTATCTTCCAGTATTCAAAATCAGTTTCATCAAAAAATTGAGTAAGTACAACTGAAGAATCAACACCTTCATTTGTTTTGGATGCCATATTTTTTTCTTCACCTAACCCCAGATTAAGAACGAAAATCTGCTCCTGATACCAATTTGTAGGAAATATGGAAGAAAAATATTATCTTTAGAGAATGCTCAAGTTTATTATAAACCACTTAAGGCCAATTGAGACGATTACAATCATCAACTACATCACTATTTATACTACTCAAAATAGAAAGCAAAAGTCTTGCACGAATAACTAAATACTTGTATCATAATTTACTAGATACATGTACTACGAAATTCTAAAGAGACTTGTTGAAAAACTAAGAGACAATTTCGGAAGACTAAACATTGATGCGTTAATTCCAACACAAAGATGTGATGCATGAAGAGTTGCCAAGGCACTTACATCCTAGGCACAAGGTATATCATAAGATCGAGTTTGCCGCTCCACCCTAACCCCTTTACGAAATTCGTGATGGTATCAAGGATCTTATCCAACATAACCGAGAAGCAAACCGACTTATACAATTAGCTTCCCAAGAAAAATGAGACATTTATTGGTAGAAGAGGGACTATTGCTCACAGCTGGTCGGAGGGTCTACGTGTCCAAGTTTGAAACTATTAGGTAGAAGATCATGTAGGAAAGTCATGACACGTTGTAGGCTGGTCACTTGGTGAATGGTTGCACAAGGGCATTGATTGAGTCTATGAACTATTGGTTGCTCAGGATGAAAAACAAGATCTAGAAAGTTCATGCATCAGCAATGCACGCAGTCATTGAGAGTGTCATGACCCCCAAGTCATCATACCACATAGACACCATATGTCATAAAGTTATCCACGTGGAAGCCTTACATAAGAAGAAGGCTAGTCCATAGTAGAATGTTCTAGAGACATGTGGATCGGAGGATTCCCATGGTAGATCCTAGAATTCCACATATCTGCAAGGAAGATCTTTGGAATCTTCTAGTTATGTAGAAAATTCTAGAAAAATGACTGTACATATGTAGGAACTTGTGTAACAATTATTATTGATATGTTATCCCCCAAGTAATTAGTATAAATAGAGGACACCCATTTGTAAAATAACCAAGCAATAACCAAGCAAATCTTCCAATTTTGAGGAAACAAAACCATCTTAAGCAATTCTGTCATGTCTTTCTTCATTCTCTTAGCGCTCTAGTGTCAGAAAGGCTTACTTGGGCTTGTAAGATTGTGGAAGATTTTTGAGCGACTTGTCAAGAACTGTACGGTGTGCTTAGTTGAAGTCTAAGGCCGTGACACAAGGTTGTACATTTATAACACATATGACACCTTTGTCTTACAACCAATAGCCTGTCGACATTTGTCATAGTCAAATCCAATCAAAGTTAAAGTTCAATTGACATCCACAATTGCAGAGGCGATTCAAAATTTGAAAATACAAAGGTGCGACAAGAATAAAGGAATCTTCCCACAAGAAATTACATACAGAAAACTGCCCCATGTGCACGAAATGTGCGTGTTGTATTCGCGCCCAAAGGACCTACGTCGCACCTAAGGTTGGAGCCAAGGCCACTGTCGACTTGAACTTAGTCGCACATCACACTGTCATACCACTGATAATGCCTTCCCTGCGTCTTTCTTGGCCTCGCTAACTCTTGTTTAACTTGTGCTATTCCTTATCTTTCTTCTTATTTTGCTTTGCATTTACTTGTCCTTGCCATTAAATCATCTTGACTTGCCCAGATTTGAATCAACCTTGGCACTGGCCACTACCAAACATCGTCTAGGCCCATCCCATGCGATGACAAACAGTCTGCCGACCTTGCTTATTTACAACTTGGCAATGCCACCACACTGCCCACATGTTTGATTCATCCTGCACCTAGGCCCATGACAAAGTCATACATGCCAACCATTTTCCCCTACGATTCCATCTACCGAGTTAAAAAGTCAGTACCCTAACACCAACACCAGGGATGTATATAGCACGGAGGAGGGGGGGGATTAAATTTTACCCTGCCCAGCCCCATCCTGCTTCGTTTATGCTTTTTTTTCTTAAATTTTTTTTTTGCATTATTCCGTTTAATTCCTTATAACTGTTTATATTTTTAGTTCAACTTTTTATCTTTCCCATCTTTGAGAAAATAGGAAAACATAAACATGTGAAAAGTAGTGAAGTCGATACACTTCTAAGTTCTAACAACGAAAATTTTACAGTTGGAGTTATGTAAGAATAATTTAACAACATTAATATTGCTCTGCCCTGTCTTGTACCCGCCCTGCTCTATTGCTATCCGTAGAATTCACCAAATTTCTTCATGTATATGGCAAAATCTCAACACAGTTAGGTTGGGATAGAAACCAACAATATATCACCTGGTCCATGGAACTAGTGTTTGATTTTGTAATAATTGGATTGCCAATAATTTATGAAACATTGGGTAGGTTAAAGTAACTTATCAAACACTTAAAGGATGTGATGTGCAATTCTCTTCCCTATAAATAGTCCTTCATCTCATGTAGGAACACAAACAAAAAGAGATTCATTCAAAATTCAAAGAAGAATAATAATATGGCAAACCACATGATCTCTAGTAAATTAAATGCAGTTCCTCCAACTTATGTCTTACCAATGCATGAAAGGCCACTAGCTCCAGTTCCCATTGACAAAGAAATTCCAGTAATTGATTTGGGCGAAGAACGAGCTGTTGTCGCTCAACAACTTGTGAAAGCTTTGGAACAATATGGCTTTTTTCAGGTTCATAGTATGTTTCATGCAAATACTATTCCTTTTTAGTCTGTTTAAGAAAATGACTCCTTTCCTTTTTTGACTATACTTAATACTTTAATTACAGTTTTGCACATGACATGTTTAGGACCACGAAATTAAATGATATTTTCGTACAATAGACATAATATTATTCTTGCATCACAAGATTGAAAATCTTCTTTATTTTCTTAAAATTCATGCCAAGTCAAACAAAATGAATTCAAACTGAGACAATAGAATAATGACACAGGTAATTAATCACGGGATACCAGATGATTTAATGGACGAGGCAATGGAAGTCTACGAAGAGTTTTTCAATTTGCTAGTGAAAGAGAAAGAAAATTATGCAGAAAAAGAACAAACACTCTACACCAACAATCCCAAGCATCATGCTTCAAAGGAGCATAAATACTGGAACGAAGTCTTGGAACACAACTGCAATATTGATGGACAAGATAAACAAACTTGGCCAAGTAACCCTCCAACATTTAGGTACCTAACTATATCTCCATCTTAAATTAGTAGATGAAATGATAGCCGATTGTAGATATATTTTCTGTGAAAGTTAAATATGAGAATGAACTTTCAGGGAGGTTATTGGTGCATATTCTTCTTAAGCTAGAAAGTTGAGCATGATAATCTTCGATTTGGTAAGTGAAGGACTAGGCTGGGTACTTTAGCAAAGGTCATGGACAGAGAATGTTTGTCAATCACTATCCAATATGCCCAGATCCAAGTTCAACTTTGGGAACTGGTGGACATTGTGATCCTAATCTCATAACCATTTGCCAACAACAAGTATATGGCCTTCAAATACTCAAGAATGATGAATGGATTGGTGTGGAACCTCTACCACATGCATTTGTTGTTAATTATGGTCTCCCAATAACGGTAATATTTCTTTTAACATTCATTTATGACAATATACATAAACGTAATGTGCCATTTAACTTTACCTCATAATACAGGTAATGACCAATGGAAAGTTGAAAAGTGTTGCACATCGAGTGGTGACAAATACAACTCAAGCACGTACCGCCATCGGTACTTATTTTTGTACAGCAAATGTGGTCGAGCCAGCAAAATCATTTGTTGGTCTGGAGAATCCGCCACTGTTCAAACCCTTCAAATGGGGCACTGAGTTTTTGCCACATTACTTCAAAAACAGAGCAGTATACCACGCAGCATTGGAGGCTTTCAAAATCAATGCTTAATAAGAGTTGTTAATTTCCACCAAAATAAGATGAGAGAGTCCCTACTTATACTACTTTGAATATCCACCAAAATAAGAGCTTTTAATTAATTTACAATTCCTATATAATTTGTACCTAGGTTTGAATCGAGCTTGTTATTCATTCATGAATAAGAAGCATTGGTTCCTACCAATTTGTGGGTTGTATCTTGACTTATTATTGCCTCAATAATAAAATCTTTTTAGACTTTCTTCATTTTAATTTATGTGGCAAAATTGTTAAATAACTGATTGTCAAACATACATATAAAAATGAACTATGGAGAATTTCCGGAATCTCCTTAATTATGTTTATATTCACTAACTAGTGTAAGTAGGAAAAGAAAACAGAAAAAAGTCAAAAATACAATTGAACTATTCAAAATAGCTCAAATTTATCCTTCGTTTATTTATTAAAGGCCAAATACATACGCAGGTCCCTAAAGTTGTTCGCGCTTTTCCCCCAGGTACCTCAACTAACCAAGATTTCTATTAAATCCTTTAACCCCCTATAATTTGATCCTTTTAAATATTCTTGGCTGATGTGGAGCCAAACGTGATCTCACGTCCTTTAAGCGCGTGTAGACTTTTTAAAAGCGCAGATGAACCACCCACCAACGATCTTCTTCCCCCTTTTAACCCTAATTTCTCCCATTCTTCCATTATTTCTCCTCTTTTGTTTCTCTTCATCATTATTTATCTTCTTTACCTCATTATATTATATCTCTTTTTCATTGATTTCTTCTTAATCATCAAGTTCCAATGCCGAATTTATCTTCCTCATCGATTTCTTCTTCAACTGCGAAGGTACTATATCAACTCGAAAATTGCGAATGAACTCCAAAATCGTCTGCAATCTTCGATGATTCCTTCAACAAAACACTCAAAATCACTTTAAAATCTAAGAATTTCAGCTGTAAATGTCATTGAAAGGGAGAGATTTTTAGGGTTTTCTCGTTTAGACATGGTTTAGAAGTGATTTGGGGGGAAATTGATTTTTAGGTTTGATGACTTAATATGTGGCACTGACGTGTAATTGGGTTGGAGTGTATTGGTCAAAATTTCCACGTGGGGAAGGTTCATCTCACGCGCCTAATTACCAAAAATAATTTATTGAAATTTAGCTCCACATCAGCCAAGAATATTTAAAAGGATCAAATTATAGGGGGTTAAAGGATTTAATAGGAATCTTGATTAGTTGAGGTACCTGGGGGAAAAGCGCGAACAACTTTAGGGACCTGCATATGTATTTGGCCTTTATTAAATCAAAACTACCCTTATCGTTTACGGTTTGGACCACAAATTCCCTTTAACCGTTATCCTTGCCACTGAACCTGACATGATTGTTCTCCTATGTAACATCTCAAAAATCAGAACTAAGATAAAACAAGAGAGAAGGACAAATCATGGAGGGGTCCACCACTTGTGGTTGTGCACCCAACAAAAGGGGAAAAACCACAAACAATTAAACGCTCCGTATACTACAAGAAAATCATGAATTACATGGTAATTTTCCTGAGAATTAATATGAAAATTTGTAGAAAATAAGTTTACTGCATATTTTCATACTAATCTCCACGAAAATCATAATGTAATCCACAATTTCTTTTGTAGTGGTAGAGCTCTACATGGGCCGTAAAGTGGTCTGTGAAGGGGACACAGAACCACCATGACTATTGTGAAGGACCATTGATCACTACATGGTCCATGGAGCTTCACATGAGCCGTGAAGTGGATTGTGAAAGAGGCTTGATAGAATTCGAGGTTTCAGTCAACTTTAAATAATCATATATTTCAACACAAAATGACTTGGGTGACCCACGACCTGTCAAATTAAAGGTTTTTTTATTCTTCTTTTCAACACCACCAAGTTTGCCGAGCCCGGAGTAAAACGATTTGGTCGTTTTAGTGAAGTCATGTCGGGCTAAAATGATATGCTCATTTTAGTGAAGTCATGTTGGGCTAACCATCTTCACAATCCACTTGATGGGCCATGGTGCTCTAGACAGCTCGTGAAGCCTGTTTGAAGTCACTTCAACATCATTTAAGTTAGGGTCGCATTGGTCTTTTCCCCTATGTGTTTGGTACAAAAACTAGTCGTTTACTCAATCTAATCTCTGTAAACTAGTCAGAGACTACGTAAAACTCTCGTTCTCCTAAAATCATCTAAGTTAGAAAGAAAAGAATTGAAAGAGGCGACATTTTCTCCCAAGAACAAACAGAGGTTTCTTCAAGTTGGGTCCCGAAATTCAAAGAATTTCTCCATATTTTTCATCACGAGGTACTTGGGATTTCACTAGTGAGTTTTTTTCACCCATTAGATCCCTAGCATTCACTTAATTCTGTGGTTTCTCATAAACTGTTAAAACCTAAGGTTTCCATATTTTGAAGATTTATTGGGATTTTAGTTGTTATAGTTTCCATGATCTGAATAATCTATTTTTTGGTAATTAGTGTAGTTGCATTCATATAAGTCAGAATCCTTGTTTGTGTAAATTTATCATACTTCATGAATTATACTCGCAAAGAAAATCAGGCAGAAAATCATGCTTCAAATTTTGAATGTCACATCTTTAGTAATAATATGTTGCATTCTAAGATAGCATATCAAGTATTTTGAGCTACTTAGTATTTGAGTGCATTTTGAGCTTTTCTTATTCAACTGGGAGTAGACTTAACACCTAGTTGGACTAGCGTTTAGCGTACCCTTACGTCCCAAATCTACGTGCCCACATAGGCTTATAAGTCCCTTCTGTTGGGCATAAATTTTAATGATCACACCACTGTTATGCCTCTATACCTTTGGCAAAGTATATTGGGTCCTCTCGATGTGGCGTATGCATCAAACTCTATCTTAAAGGTTTTTTAGTTAATAATTATAATTGAAAGAACATTAGACAAGTTCTTTTAAAAAATTAATATATATTATCATAAAGTTTATTATTTTTTGAGAAAAAAATGACCAGATATCTTAGAAACATTTCAAAAACATTCCAAATTTAAATATGGGAAGAAAGTTACATTTTTTAGTAGTATTATTTTTTGTCTTTACTCAATTTTGTAAACAAATTGAACCAACAAAACAGAAAAAGATATCAGTAGCAAAAAGGTCACCAATAGTCTTTCCTCTTGAGGTTATGACCATAAATAATGGACGTCATTTAAATACAATTTTTTATATATTCATACTTGTAATTTATTATGTGCATGAAACTAATAATGATTGCCTTAAATATTTTATTATTTTATGTTTATACGTAATATATTTTTTTACGAAATATTATTACTCAATTAATATTTGAGTAATATTATCACATCGATGTAATTTTATGAAGAAGTGTACTTTTATAGTGAATACCTACACTGTTATAAGTAAAATGTTATAGAGACAAAAAAATAACATAAAAAGTTAGTTCTAAAGAAAAGAGATTGTTACAAAGAAATGTTGTTATAATTAATGATGGTTAAATATAGGTTTGGGTTTAGGTCAAATATTTAGCTTGATCAATTGTTTGTTTTAGATATATATATTTTAGTAGCATAATTTAATGTTAATATATCAGCAACATCACCTATGGTGAAAATATTTCATTTATTTCATTTTTTTTAAGTTTCTACCTTTTCTTTGCAGAAGTGTAGTCTTCTCTTTTCTTTTCTTTTCTGCCGCATACATATCATGTAGTTGTTGCCTAATAAAAGTATCTTGCATCTTATAGAAGTTGCATCATGATATAAAATATTAAAACTTTCAATATAAAAAATTAATAGATGAAACAAATTTAAAGTATTATTTGTAGAATCTTTAATTTTATTTAAGATCGTTTTATGATCAAAATTATTTTCTTATCTATTTTATATAGATATCAAGGAGTGTATTTTGTGACGTATAATATTCTCAAAATAAAATGAACAACAAAAAAAAGAAAATTCATACTTAAAGAATTCCATACTCGATAGATATAAGAAAAAAAATATATGGAACAATTCATAGCCAATAAAGAAGAAATATGACAACACATTTTCAAGCTATATTCACCCAAGTGTTCCATTTGATTGAGATCTCTTGCCACCAACACTTTACTGTCTATATTTTTACATTTTTTGAATTTGTATTTAAATCAAAGATAGTTATTTAACTTACCATTTTTTCCATTGATAAAGTAAAAATTAAACATAAAAATAGATTAAATTTGTGAAATCATACTTAGTATTGTTTTGTGTGCTCATGTTGTCCCCCAAAAAAATTGTCTTTTAGGTTTTGCATGTTTAAGTGTATCATAGGATTCTCCACAACAGTTTTATTTTGTCCTTATATTGAGTGTCGTATGTATGTCATGTTCAATGAATTATTTTTCAAAATTTGTTATTTGACTCACTTATTAAATATATGAAAATTTACATGTTTACTAGCTTTTTATTTATTTAATTATTCATTTGTGTTTTTATTGTTGTTGTTAATAAAATGTATTTGTTTGCAAGGTTTTCCAAGAAAACCGCTTGCACTTTAAAAGTTAAAATAAATTTATTCATATATTTATTAAATTTCACTCGCATATTTTTAGGTTTAAAAACCAATCCATCTTAAATTGAATATGAATTTTAACATTAAAGAAAATTATCAAGAAGACATAAAATCTACATTTTGAAATAAGAAGGTGAAGTAAAATATTAATCATTTTTTTGGATTTATTAAGTTAAAAAATTTCATGTCTTGTTGTTTAATTTAATTATTTATAATATTTGTAATCCAAAAAATATTAATTGTATCAGGACGTATGTTCATTGGTTAAATTTTTCTCATTTTGTTGTTCTCCCTTTGTTATTTCAAGAAATTTGTTCCACACGTAACTCTGTTGGAAATAATTATCATATTGAAAAATATATTTTCTTGTTTAATTAAAATTTAAAAGATGTAAATTTTCAAAAAAGACTATGGGTCTAGTAACAGGTTGGTGCATATCAAATTCGAGTTTTTGGGAATGTGCATTTCACATTGTGCCCTAATAATTTAGAAATTGTCTACAAGCATAATTGTAAAGACCTAGCGGTACCCCGTAGATGTAACATGACACATAGAACCCAAAGAATTCCATACAAAACATTTAACTCTCATTACATGGAAATAGAACATAATAGTTAAACAAGATTTTAAAGTCCAAACATTTTATTACTGAAAAGCGCAAGCCTAGAAATCTTGTCTCATCACAACCATCTAATTAAATAGACTAAAATTGGGCCTATCCCATTCATCAGGTTCCAAAGAAAAATTCATGAAATAAACTTAATATAATAAAACTTTGTGCTCGAAACATTAGAACTCAGAAAATCTTAGAAATCTAAAAAATTCAACAATTAGATACGAAACTGATGACCATGATGGTCGGGGAGATTCGGGGAATATGAAGGAAAAAGTATGCGTTAGTACTAAACAATGTTACCAACTATGATATTCGTGCATAAAAACATTTAAAAATGCTGAAAGGGACATTTCATGTAATTACATGCAATTGAGCAAACTAAAACATAATATAAGAGTGTTCGAATACACGTTTCATTAAACATGGCCACTAAAATGTCACATCATCTTTAAAATCATTAAACACTTGTGTGATACATCTTGAAGTAACATTAGTTCATCATTAATGTGGGGAATTAGCCTTAACCAACACTGGAAGGATCCATTTTGTCGTTTTGAGTATTAGAGCTTTGTATCTCATAAAATACTTTCTCATAGATTCTAAATGGATATTGTGAATGATTGTGTACTGGCTCATATTACTCTGTGTATAGACTAGACACAAAAATTATCAAACACAAAGCTATACTCAAGTTGCTAATCTGGAGGTCTATAGACATGTCAAGTCTTTTGTTTCTTATATTCAAGCCTAGGGTTAAGTCTTTATTTCTCTTAATAACATTCTATACTTAATATTAAGCTACCTATGTCAATTTGTTTAACCTTAGATTAAGTTTTGATATTCAAAAGAATAAAACTTAAAACAGAGAATAGGTTTCGAACTAATGCATACCGAAATATCAATTCGATGGCCAAACATACACTATTGTAGAACATCATAATTCTCTACTCATCATTACACTAGCATTAATTAATAATTGTACCTTAATTATCTTAAGACAACCAACCTGCAACTAATTTTTATCCGTTTTTATTAAAATATCAATATAATATAATATTAATATATGTATCCATTTGTTTTCATGATTCAGGAAGCCTTATGATAATAATATAACCTTATATATCCATGAGTATCAATGTTCAAGCAAGGTTAAGGTTTTAACCTGATGCATATTGGGTTGTCCTTGTATTATCACATAATAATTTAAGGTCAAGAGGCTACTATTTATCTTCTTTCTTCTACAGTTTATTGTTACCCTAATTGTTATATATGAGCAGTTATAAAAGTGTGAAAGTGACCCACTATAAATTAAAATGGGTCCCCATATGTGTACTGGATATTGTGAATGATGGTGTACTGGCTTCCGTTGTCACTTGTTCATGTTGTTCGTTGCTAGCTACCGGTTAAGTGTCATACTTTATTTTGCACTATTATTTATTGTATGTTAGTTTCTATTTTGGGTTTGCCAATGATACCTACTCATTACGTGTTGCCCCGTACTGAGCCCTACTTGTATTTTCCTTAGTTTTTCTTTTATGGAGTGCAGTAAGTGTACAGAAAACTTCGACTCGCCTTCAGTTCTAGCTAGTCTCAAGTATATCATGTTCCAAGTTGAGCTACTCATTCAAGATCGTGAAGGATTATCTCGTTCATGACATGATAACATTTGTTTTCGAATATACACTATTTTATTTAATTATTTTGGTGTCTTTAATACTCTTAGACTTACTATTTGACAATTAGATGTTATTGTTGTGATGACTTTCATGTTTTAGGTATGACATATAGTAGATTATAATTGATTTGTGCTTCTTGCAGTAATGAGATTTATTTTTCCTGATTATGATTAGTAATTTTTAAGGTGAATGATTAATACAGGTTGGGGATGAATTCTTTTGTTCACCCATCGAGGAGGTCAAATGTTGGTGCCACTCACGACTCAATTTGGATCATGACAAACTTGGTATCAGAGTCTTGTGAAATGGTATAGGGACACCTTTTCTTTTCTTGGAAAGGCTATTGGACTTCATGAAAACTTTACTCCTTCTTTCTTTTGTGCTACTACTTGAATCAAATTGTTATCTAGGCGATACAAATTGGTATCTAAACTTCTTCAGTTTATTTCACATATAGTTAATCATAGTGTATTAGATGTTGAAATAGCATCACCAAAAAGAAAAAAAATATATGTCCTTAGAAATAGGTATATATTCCGATTGAATACAAGGCATATAATGACTTGTGATGAACGTGATCTTTATATTTAGTTCATAAAGCGGAAACGCTTGTTATTCATGGATACTGATTATGACGATGTTTATGCTCTCACTGTTTCTTGTTTTTAGTTTCTTCATAAAATGAATATAGTCAAGAGACTTAGTATTGAGTTTATGATACACTAGTTTTTGCAAGACGAAAAATATGGTGATAGTCTCATGTTGAGTGTCAATTATTAAAGCACTACATACGACTGAAGGCATATTTTCTAACTTCCGCATCCTATTATACATCTCAAACTTTAAGCGATAGGGTGAGAGATGGTTTCCTGAATATAGAGAAAAGAAAGGTGTGTGTTGCAGCCTATGAGGTCAAAATTTATACTTTACATAGACATATGTGACAGCATGCAACAAGTTTCGTAAGGAACAACTAGAAAATGAACATAATTACGATAGAAAATACAATTGGTTAGAATTTTTATCACATGTATGGTTTGTTTAGCTATGATGAAATTAGGTTGCGCCAATTAGAGTTAGAATCTCTACTACGATTCCATGGACCCATTGTATATGAAATAACATCATGGTACGACTACTATAATAGTACCAATACTTACTTCGTTAGATTTATGAAATGTGTTACTTTTGTTATCGACCCGATCTAAGAAAGAATGCAAATTTGCTTGGGCTAAAGACAACAGATTTGTTAAAGTTTTGAAGTTATTCAAAAGGTATAAATGTGTGGTCTATTTCTGTATAATCTTATCGATAGGTATAATGTGTTCTAGGGACGGATATAACAAACTTTCATGGTTTGGTACTAGCGTTATGTGGAAATGAATACGTAGATTGTAAATTCTGAATACTGACTACTTAAGGAGTGGTCAGTTATATCACATGTTCAGTTAATGGGATTTAGTGTTGCATTTGAATTTGAGAAATCAACTAGTTTTTTTACTACGGATGCTTAGATTAAGCATTATGTTTAATAATGATTTTAGTTGTCGATATTTGGTGGCATCGTAGCGCATATAGGTTGAAAATTGTTTCTTGAGGATTTTAAATGAGGCTTGATGATTTTATCTTATGCTTCAAAGGTGTGGATTGTTACTGGAAGGACAAGCTTATGAATTAAGAAAGTCCCATTAAGTATACTTGGGTGAAGGAAATTGAAGATTTCACTTAGAAAGTGCGTATAAAATTGGGTTTGTACCTTGAATTTATTTGGTATACTTGAGTTTAAGGTGTCATGTGGATGAAAAGATTCACTTCGTGGTGATGATAAGGGATTGTTGAGCATGATGGTATACAAGTTAGTGATGGATTGTTATTGAGATGTAACTACATAAAACAAATTGTTGGCTAAACAAATTTTGTATGATAAGAATGACTTGTAAGCACCTAAGGTTGTGATTTCCTATTATTCAATGAGTAATGTGGTTGTATGAAATGTTTTGAGAGATGTTGGGTTACCTCTTGAATAGAATTTAAAGGAGATAAAGTCATAATTAAAAGAAGATAAAATTTGTGGAATATGTAGCTTTCAGAAATAAGTGAGAGCAGGAATATTTTATTTGATTGCAGGGACTTCAAAAATATCTTAGAAGGGGTTGAAAATTGGGTTTAGGGACGCCTGGTTTTATTTATTTTGTTTTTGGTACGGTTATACTGTCATACGATCATTAGATTAGTTAAAAGCTATTGGATAAAACTTAAGAAATGAGTATACATACGTTCAACTTGAGCGGGATGATAAGTTCCATTGTAGTATTGAATTTAGTAATGAGTATGGTTGGATTTTTGGTGAAGGATATGGTAAGGTTTATGGAGAGGTGATGAATGATAAGCTAAGGTACAAAAAATTATAAAAATCTTCAAAGTATAAGAAAATGTAGATAGATAAGAGTGTTGGGTCACACAGTTTGATTTATAATTCAAAATTTTCATTATAAGTCTGCGTTCCTGGTGATATGTTTTGTCAAGGAATGAATTTGTAAGGTAATAAATGATTGATTTCATCATGTATCGATCATTTGGAAGGACTTGCACAGGATTGGACTCGTAAATTTTGTTACTATTTATTGTTAAAGAATATAAGGAAGGGCTTCTCTCAGAGATTTGATTTAGAGTGGCAGCAAAACGTCATGGATTGTAGGTACAAATGTTAAGAATAGGTAAGCGTTCTTGAGAAACAAGAGTCTAATATATTGAAGGGTCCCAAATAATTAGAATTTTGCATCATGGAAAGAATTTGAGAAAACTGAAGGAATAAAACATTTTGTATAAACACTTGGGGTGTTGTCGAAGGTTAAACTGATTTTTTCCTATTATTTTAGATATGTCTATAAGATGTGAACCAGTGCGGAACAGAATTACAAAGAGTTTATCATCAAATTTTATAAAGATTTAGTTTTGGTTTAAGTAACAAATAATGAGGTATGTGATGGTTTAGAATGGTAGATAAAGCATGGTATGTGGAAGTAGTGTGAAGTTGACTTTGGGTGTGATTTAATAGTTTCATCTCGATGGAAAGGTAAATATTGTTATTAGTCATGTTTGGGACTCGTAATTGTCATGAAATGAATAAATAGAAAGGGAGATAGTCATAGTTTGTACATATATTTGCTAAGAATATTGATACTAATAATGTTTTGAGTGCAAGGTAGATGATCAATTTGGTTATGATGTTTTATAAGTTTTATGATTGTTGACTTTAGTGGATATGGGGTTTGATAAATCAAGTATGTGTGCAATTATAATAGGGACTAAATTGGTGATTGTTGATAGCTAGAAAATCTAAGAGATAGAGTAAGATTTATGAAAATATTTGACATAGGAACTATGGAAGGAGTATCTAGAGTTATTAGACCTTGGTTATGTACATTTATATGTGACCAACTACTTCATTTTGGGAATGATTTAGACTATGATTCCCTTTCTCTGTCCGTGTTTTTTTATTCTATGGATGAACCCCTATTAGAGGATCGAGTGTACCAATTCTGTGATTTTCCTCCTAGTAGAGTCACATCCTTGGTTAGACTTGTTCATTTCAGTTATGGAAGATTTAGTGTTGTTTGGGATAGTTGAAGCATACTAGTGATTCTACACACAATACTTTGCTTATGAGAATTTATAGGAGAGCAACTCAGAATATTTACAGTTGTACGATAGACTTAAGATTTATCTCATCATCAGTATCATGTTTTGGCTATATGTGATTGAATTTAGAACAATTGTGTCTAGTTTTGTCATTCTTAAGATTCGTCTATAAAATCTACTAATCTAACATATCAATAATGTTGTTAGAGATTCTGTATGCTTGGGTGTATCACTTGATGGTGGGTACTTGATCATTTTCTCCTTTGTATCGGATGAATTCGGTTTTATCTGATGATTAATTGATGTCTAAATATCATATTTTTATAGCTTAAGATCGATGAGATATTATGTTGTGAAGATGTAATGTCGAACATATCTCAGATGGTTTGTTCAGGTTCACTCTTGATTGTAACCAATATTGATTCTGGATTTTAGCATGGTTAGGTTAGAAAACATTTGTCCTTATGGTTGTGTCAAGGTCTAGTGGTAGAATTGGTTAGTTGAAGAGTTCACTTGAGAATAGTTTTGTTGATAGTTTAACTTGCATAGAACAATAGTTCTCATCAGAGTATTGAGATGTCCTTATTTTAGGCATTTTATAGGAGGAGGTATAGATCTCCAATTGGTTAATTTGATAAGTTTGAGATGAGACATTGAGTACAATTATTTTAATGGAATCAGTGAGACATGAGGCACCCTTTTTGACCCTCACCTTCTTTTGATCGTTCGAGGACGAACGATTGGTAAATTGTTATCTACTGTAACGACCCATTTTTTCATTTTTAGTATAAGATCTTTGTATTTCATAAAATATTTTCTGATAGATTCTAAATAAATAGTTTTTAGTATAAGATCTTTGTATTTCATAAAATACTTTTCAGTGACAATACGAGGATTACCCAATTTGCACTGGGTAAAAACTTGTAACCTCTCTTGAACATTGTTACTCATGGATATATAAGGTTATATTATTGTCATAAGTCTACCTGAATCGTGATAACAAGGGATACATATATTAATATTATCTTATACTAGAATTGAATTTTAAGTATCTTTATGAGGAAGGTGATCATCCTCCTGATCCAACTATATTTCGACAATTAGTTGGGAGTTTAAATTACCTCACTATTACTCGACTTGATATCTCTTTTGCAGTTCAACAAGTTAGTCAATTTATGGAAGCTCCCCTGACCACTTGGTAGTTGTTCGTCACATTATTCAGTGCATTCTAGGAACATTTACTCGTGGATTGTTCTTTCAAAGTGGTTCTCCTATTCGTCTTAACATTTTTAGTGATTCTGATTGTGCGAGATATCCTGTTACTCGTTATTCAGTCTCAGGTTGGTTCATGTTTCTTGGAAAGTCATTGATATCTTGAAAGAGTAAAAAGAAACATCGTGTGTACAGAGATCAAATATTTATCAATGTCTATTCCTTGCTCCTAGGTTGTAGTTTCGTGGATTACTTAATGAGATTGGATTTCCTCGATCTGATTCTAGTACTGTCCACCATGACAATACAAGTGTTGTTCAGATTGCTATGAATATAGCTTTTTATGAGAGGACCGAACACATCAAAGTGGATTGTCATTATAAACAAGAAATAATAGATAAAGGAGTCATTATTCTTCCACAGTTGACCAGTTATGTTCAAGTAGCTGATTCGTTTACAAAATCCATGGAACGACAACACCATTAGTTTCTAGTAGGCAAATTTATGCTTCTTGATCCACCAATGTTAATTTATGACGGATGTTAGCATGATTGACAACTAAATGCTTGTATATATTAAAGTAATTATATAATGATATATATTAGCATGATCATATATATATTTGTTGTAGAATCAAAGGAATAAATATTGTGATAGAATAATTTATTTGGATGGATAACACGACATATTTAGAGGAATTCAATAGAAGATGTGTAGAGACAGAATAGTTGATCATTAGGGATAGTACTGGTGTATCTTTAGGTATGTGTAATCTTTATTTTCTCCAAAATATTAAAGTTTGTTTGTTGTGAATATGAGCTTTTGTTGTGTCTACGATGGCTAGATTTGAGTTTCTCCATATGACTGATGCAAACACAAAATTTCACGGGGATGCAGGGCTTAAATCTTGAGAAATTTATTAGTCTTCAAATGGTTTATTCTTCCTTGGGAGATTGCAAAAAAGAAAAACTCATTAAGTTAATTTTTTATCGTTAAGAGTTTTCCATGTGTTAATGTGAAGTCTCTTGAACATATGAATCTTGAGGGTTCCCAAAGTTTGGAGAAATTCCCACAAAACTTTGGAAGAATGAAGTCGGAGTTACAGATAAAGTTGAAAGTCATTGTCAAAAGGGAAATACCGTCATCTATTATTCAAAACCTAGCTCATCTTACAGAGCTAGATTTTTCAGTCATGAAAAAACATGTAGCTCTTCCAAATGTTGGGTATGTAGAAAGAGTTAAAGGGAAATGGAGTAAAGATGAAAAGAGAGGAACTTGAAATATTGGGAACTTGAAAAATTCTCTTATGATTTAGTGAAAGACATTTGTCTGTCATCGTGGTGGAAAGAAGAATAGGAGAGCTTAAATATTGAAACACTCATATTAATTGTTAAAAGGGTTTGAAAGAGGGACCCCCTCGCGCCATTGTCGTCGTCGCTCGCTCGACTCGGCTTTGGCTTTGTCTTTAGAAAATGATCGAGATATTTTAAGTATGCATAAGAAGTAGGTATATTTTAAGTATGCATAAGAAGTGTAAGAATATCTCCTTGTAAATAGTTGGTCAGATGCAATAAAAAATTTTAAATTCAAAAAGAAGTTATAAAGAACAACATCAGAGGTTCCTAAAGAGACAAAAAACGTGGAGCAATAAGAATCCTAAGTAAAGTGGAACACCACGTCCATATAAGATCATAAATAACTAAATTCAAATGGACGGCATTGGACTCCATTCTTATGAGCCTCCATCAATCTCTTTTTTATTATTGTATGCCATGTTTTGTTTTAAACAATTTAAGAGTCACAGATAGATTTTAAGTATAAAAAAGAAGAGTAAGAAAATTTCCGTGAAAATAGTTGGTTAGATGTAATGAATTTTTTTAAATATCAAGAAGGTATAAAGAATAACATCAGAAGTTATTAAAAAATGACTAGAAAACGTCGAACAGCTAAACTCCTAAGAAAAGTAAAACATCACGTCCATACAAGATCATAATTAACTAGATTAAAATGGACGACCTTGGACTCATTTCTTATGAACCTCCATCAATTTATTTTTTATTATTGTATGACATATTAAGTATATGCTAAAAATAACCCTAAAATTGTCATTATCATAAATGTTGTTTGATCATTTCCTACAAAATAGACATTACTAATTTTAAGGTTTCATATCATTGGCCTCAACTTTATTTGGATTGAACCATAGTTATGATTATGATTATAATATGGAGTTACAAAAAATTAATGCAATTATCAACCAAGCAATAGGTGACATATGAATGTTCACAATAGGATGTACTAAACACAATTTTTGACATATAACATATAAAATCTCATAACATAATTTTGTGAGCTCTTGAACTCACAAATATTAAAAATAATAATAAAGACGACCTTACTTTCCTGACAATTAAGACAAAAAATACATGTTAGTTAATATATTTTTCAAAAAAGATAGTCTTTCATGTTGTTTTCAAATTTATGGTTCACAAATTTAATTGAAAGAAGCAAAAAGAAAAGTTGTTACTTCTTTATAAACAAATTAAAAACTTTATCAAAGGGAAATGAGTTATCACTACAAAAAATTGATATTTAATGATAATTAATAGCTTAACTATCGATAAAAATGTATTTTCTGAGGCAATTGGTACTATGTATAAATGTCCTTGAAGTCTATAGCTACATTGAATAAAATGACAGTTTATTAATGTCGGTAAAGGCTATAGTACTCTAGGTGGACGTGCATATTTATTGACAATGAAAAATATTTTTATAGTGTATTTTGGACATTTGTTAGTTTCACAAAAAAAATGATCTCTTCTATGCCCAAGAAGAAGAGAACAAGAAATATGACAAATTAGTTAACTTGCAATAAAAGATGTGGACTAATTGTCTCTATTCAAATATTCTAGGAATAGTGCAATGGCATACAAAATGTTTGTACCTAATAAAAAATAATTAGAATAATATACTAACTGTGGCAAGCAAGAGAGAAATCATTTTAGTTCTTTTAAAAAACTATAACATTGGTTCCACATTAGTTATCAAATATTTGTTGTTTTGTGCTATCAAATATAGCACAACCCACAAGATATTTTCTCGAAAATTATAAATTTTCAATAATCCTCACTGGTCTTTTAAACATAATTTAAAAAAAATTACTAAAATTGCAAAAAGAAATTTAAATAGGTACATCAATCACAATGATTTAAAGTAAAAAAATTAAGCTTAATGAAATAGGAGGAAGAAAACTTTGAGAAACAAACATACTTTATAAGAAGCTTAATTAATGTATATGAATTAAAAAAAACAGACAAACAATAATGGAAGAAATAAAGATATTTTACTAAAGAATCAAATGTAATGAATTCAACCATAAACCATTTCAGCAGCGTATCACATTACAATTGAAATCAATTTTCTTTGATTATATGAAGAAACCTTTAGGAAGAGACAAAAGAGAAGATCAATTTTCAATCATCCTTGCTTAAACTTAATAAAGTTTTAAAAATGTCACAAAAATAAGGGAAAAATTTTCCGCAGTTCCATGAATCACTTGACTTATAGTTAAGATTATGCTCCATGAAAACATTCAAGAATGAAGGTAGGTAACTTCAGAAAAAATTAATTAATGTATTTGAATTTGACTACCCTATAGCAAGAAAAAACCCTACAAATTATAGTTGTACAAAATTTCTCTACTTATACACAACATAAGATAGTGCGAACAAATGTTTATTTTGCCTTATGAAAAAGGTTACAACTTTTTGGAAAAAGTAGAATCCTTCATAAACGTCAGAACATATCATAAAAGTCACAGTTTTTCATAAAAGTCGCAACTCTTCAAAAAAGTCGCACCTTTTTATATAAGTCACAACTTTTCTAAAATGTCATTTTCATAAAAGTTGAAACTTATCGTGAAAAAGGAGGGCTAGTTTTTGAAATAAATAAATTTAAAAGGGAATGTTGGTTTATGGTTGTGTCACTAACGTCTTTTATATCAACATATGAGTGTTTAATTTTGTAAAAAAGGATAAAAATTGGTTGCGGGTTTCTTGTATGTATATAATTGAGGTACAATGATTGATTAATGATAGTGTAATGATGAGTACAGAATTGTGATGTGCTAGAATAGTTAATGGTTGGCCAACAAATTGATATTTCAGTATGCATTAGTTCGAAAACTATACTCTGTATTATATTTTATTCTTTTTATCATCAAAATTTAATCTAAGGTTAAAATAATTGAGATAGTTGGTTAAATATTATGTGTAGTATATTATTAAGAGAAATAAAGACTTAACCTAAGGCTTGAATATAAGAAACAAGACTTTACATGTTCCTGGACCTCAAGATTAGGTACTTGAGTATAAATTTGTGTTTGATGATTTTTTCGTATAGTCTATACATACAGTAATTTGAATATCTATAGACTCTTTAAATTACAAATTTTACAAATTGCCTAAATTGGAAGTGTTCGAAGGCATTGAGAAAGGGAAAATTATTGAAGAAGTAACTTGCTTGACTTCGGTTCTTCGGTGGAGGTAGGTTATGTTTATTTCTATTTGATAGATAGACTCTCAATATCGATTGATATGTATTGAGTGATATTGAAAGTTTCCTATGTACTTAGATCGGAGTTTAACGTTCTAATAAGGTATTCTTAGATCAGAGTGTCACGTTCCGACATAGTATAACTAGAGCGGAGTGTCACGTTCCGACACAGTAACATTATAGAAAAAACTTATTGAATTAACTTAACATACTCAATCTCAAAGAACCCAATTCCCAAATGAACGTGGTGTGGAGGCATGAGTCCCCATATGTGTCCAGGATAATGTGAGTGATTATGTACTCGCTTCTGTTGCCACTTGTTCATGTTTTTTATTGCTAGTTACTGGTTAAGTGTCATAGTTGATTTGATACTATTATTCATTTTATATTATTTCTCTTTTGGGTTGGCCGATGATACCTACTCATTACATGTTTCCCCATACTAAGTCCTACTTATTTTTTCCCTTTATTTTCTTTTTATGGAGTACAATGAGTGTACCGGCGACCTCGACTCGCCTTCATCTATATCCAGTCTCAAGTATATCAGAATCCAGGTTGAGATGCTCATTCAAGCTCGTGTTGGATTCTCTCTGTCATGACATAATGTCATTAGTTTTCGGACATAAACAATTTTATTTAATTATTTTGGTGTGTTTTATACTCTTAGACTTAGTATTGAAAAATAGATTTTCTTAATGTGATGACTTTCATGTTTTGGGAATGACATAGAGTAGATTATAATGGATTTGGGTTTCTTACACTAATGAGATTTAAGCATCTACGTTATGATTAGTACTTTGTAAGGTGATTGATTAATATATGTTTGGGTTGAATTTTTAGTTTGCTCACCTAGGAGGTTAAGTGTGGGTGTCTCTCACGACTGGATTTGAGTCGTGTTTGACATAAAGACAATTAGAGCTATAACATGATACTATGGTGTATCCCATACCCAAAAGGGTTGTCCTACTTACCCAAGTAGAATCATGGACTTCTAGCTTAAGTGGATTTAGCAGATAATAAATATATGGGGGCACATAACTAACGGATAAGGATATTTCTAATCAAAACATGTCCTCTACTCGAAAGATCTTTCATCTCAAGAGATTACTTTGAGAAACCTAGACTTTATTTCATGGTAGCTTCCATCTTACATCAATATCCACTCTATACTAATTATAAAACCCACAAAATATTTATTAAGTCTCGACTTACCTTATTATGGAGTAGATTCTTATACCATGATATATTGATAATAGGTTTTAGCCTCGAATTCAATTAGGTGGGCATAACTTTCAACCTAAGAACCCTTATTATGTGAGGAAACCTTTGAAATCATGCTAGTTTGTGTTTATAAGAATATCCTTTGAATAACACAATAACAACATCATCATTGGTACTTTACTCTTAGAGCCCCTTAAAACAATGGCATAGACATCATAAGAACATGCAATAGTCCATAATTTACCGGTATCTGGAGATCAAAGCCAGTTTCAATCATAATTACTTAGAAAGCATAGTTTAGGTATGATTTCATCATAACATCATGTAGATCTAGCAATATATGCTTAATTTAATAGAACTCTCCTTTTACATTAAAAATCTCGCATCACATGATTCATAACTCGAAAATATGGGTGTTTAAATTGTTTTATGTGGACATAATCATAAAATTAGAGTAATTCATTAACTCATACTTAAATTTAACATAATCAATCATTTAAATAAGTTTTTCAGAGAACCCATGATAATTGAAGAAAACCTAACAAATTGGGAATTTCGACCAGTTGAGATTTGGAGAATTTGAGAACTCCATGGATGAAAACTATCATAGCTTACTAGCAAAGCCCAAATAAATTGAAGTATGGAAACTTCTTTTTTGAACCCTATATTGAATCTTCATCTTCTTCTTCTCCATCTTCAATATTCTAGAGACAAAAGTATTTTGAGAGTATGAACTTTTGGGGAATTGTTTTGGGTTTACCAAGATCAAGTAGGCAATGTGATTCTATTTGGGTGATTCTTGATATATTGACAAAATTAACTCACTTTTTGAAGTTTTTTTCATCATTATTTCAGACAAAGATTAGAAATATACTACACAATTTTGGAAATTATTCCAAAAAGGTTTCGGTTCAAAAGTCAACTTAAGTACTTCCTTTCATCCTCATACAAATGGTCAAGAAGCGCGCACTATTAAGACCTTAAAGGATATGTTGATAGCTTGTGTGATTTATTTCAAAGGTAATTGGGATGATCACCTACATCATATTGAATTTGTTTACAACAATAGTTACCACTCTAGCATAAAAATGAATCCTTATGAAACTCTTTATGGGAGAAGATATAGATCTCATATAAGATATTTTGAAGTTATAAGCAGGGTTGATAGGGTAACATTTAGATCATCAAGATATGGATATGGTTAAAGTGATTCGAGACAGGTTGAAAATTGCACAGAGTCGTAAGAAATCCTAAAACTATGTTAGAAAAATGGAGTTAGAATTCTAAGCAAATGATTGGGTATACTTGATAGTTTCGCCCATGAAAGGTGTTGTAAGATTTTTTAAGGAGAATCTTAGTCCACGGTATATTGTCCCTTACATAATATAAAAAATTGTAGGTAATATATCTTGTGAGTTGGAGCTACCACAAGAGTTAGCCGCAATTCATACGGTATTTCACATCTCCATGTTGAAGAAGTTCATTGGCGATCATTCATTAATCAAACCAACTGAAGATATTGGGACCAATGATAATTTATCTTATGAGGAGATTCTTGTCCAGATTCTAGATCGAAGTTTCAAGTTGAGGACTAAGGAAGAAGCTTCAGTCAAAGTGTTTTGGAGAAACGAGTTTTTTGAGGAAGCCAGTTAGGAAGCAGAGGAAGATATAAAGAAGAGATATCCATATCTCTTTGAACCAGAGAAGTTCCAGTTCAAGGTATTAATTATTTTTTTAGTACTCTATAGTTTATATACTTGATGTGTTTGATTTTCTTGTTGGGTGTTTGAACTGAATTATTTATGTTATACACTTAGCCTAATAAGAGTAATCTCATTCGGGGATGAATAATCTAAAGGGGTAGTACTGTAACATCTTGCAAATTGAAATAACTAGGAAGAAGTTATGAAATACAAATAGCCATTTTTTCAAAGTATATAGAAATCTGAAAAATTTGTAAAGTATGTCAAATTGAGTTTTTGGTTAACTTCAAACGACAATAATTCCTATCTCAGGATTATTTAAATGAGTTTCCAAATATCTTAGGAAAGATCTTTAAATAACTTTTCCAACACCACCGAGTTTGTGCAATTTCGAGTTTGTATGAGTGAGATATGCCTATTTGAAGTTTGACTATTCAAATATTTAAAGTCTAATCGGGATTTTTAAAGGGTTTTTAAGTATATTCCTTACCCAATTATTTTAATTAATTTTTATGAATTTAATTGGGGTCAAATAAGATTTAAGACGGCTTAGAAAAGTTTGTGTTCATGCTAGGGCTTGGAGAAAAGACTAAATAGGAGAAACAAGAAGAAAAAACATAAGACAACAACGTTCGAGTTTTATAGTGGATTCTCTAACTACTCAATTCTAAGAGGTATGTGAGATCATATAGCATTGGTTTGGTTCACCCGTGCGCCAATCATGATTCAATTTAGCGAAGTATAAGATTTGAAATTAAATGTTTTTAGTTGTTGATTAAATTCTTTTGAATTATTGTGGGTTGTATTCTTGATTTTTCCTTGATATTTCATTCATGTTTTGGGTGAAATTTCGATTTTAATCTAGTATATATTGAGTGTATAACTCAATCCAAGCTTTTGGGGAAGGAATCACTTGAAATTAGAGATTTTGGAGTTGAAAAAAAGCAAAGCAAAGTTTGGGAGAATCAAGGGATCCATCTCTCTTAGATCCCTAAAAAAGGGTCTCTGAATTATGGGCTCTGGGGATACGCACAAGCCATATCACCCCAATCCTGTCTTTGAATTTCAAGGTTTTGCTTCTTGCACCTCTCAAAGTACCAGGGACGACAATTCTTACTTTTCTTGTTCCATGTTTTTATACTAGTTCCATAGTATCATGCCTATGTTTTCTAGTTGATTCCAACATTCTAAGGTACATGTTTAAATGTTTAAATCATCCATAAAAATGATATCATGAACCTTGAATCAATAATTCAATTCAAGTAAAGTTAAAAGTCATGTCTACAAGTTAAGAAGTAAGTCAAGTGAAGTTCATAATTATTTCTAAAGTTATTCCTAGAAGGTAGAAATGTTATCACATTTGAGCAATAAAGGAAAAAACGATTCCAAGTGACATTTTAAGCTATGTTTTAAGTAAGAATGTCATACCAAAGAATGAAGATTATTTTAAAAACATATGAGATAAGTACACTTTAGGAGTAGTATTGAGAAAGGATATGGGGACGCGAGTTGATAATGGATCATGACTCCATAAACCATGTAACCCTCAGGGGTAGTAAATGATCATATTATTTAGATTATTCCTTCGCACTTTTTAACATAAACTAGTGGATTTACTTTGTTAAGGAATCCAATATGAAACAAATGTATACGACAATTTTAAAAGTGTGGGCAAGACGTTGTATCAGCACTTAGGCTCATAATGGTTGTTATCGGTTGGAGAAACTCCCATAGAAACTATATCACTTCATTACATGAGTTAAGTTGTGTATGTTATTGAATTTGTTAATAAACTAAGTGTCTTTGTACTATTATTGAATCTTTCTATACATTGCATATGTTTTATTGCTTCTTATTGAGTTATGTTTTTCACAAGTAGAGTAAAGTCAAGGTAAGTGTTTCTTTCAGATTTCGTTCAAGTTTATGTTATTTTTAGAAGTCCCCTCACATAATTGTACATTAAATGAACTTATGTCATTTGGTCTTCATCGTTTATTAATGCAGACACAGATAATCAGGATCAACATCCATGGTCGCGTTGATCCAGTTAAGCACTCTCAGTCGGTTGGTTCCTTGCTTTCTTGAGGGATCCTCTTATCATTTCTTTTAGGATTTCATTTGTTAGGACGATTGGAGGTCTTGTAACGACAATCGTTTTGTTTATAGGCTTGATAGATCATTAGATATAGTTCTTTAGTCTTTTAATTTTCATTATCGTATGTGGAGACTTGAGGTTGGTTAATTGGCTAGTTATATTTTTTCTTTATCACATTGTAAGTTCTATATGAACTATCTTTGTTAAGTTAAGTCTTCCCCTGAGAAAGTAAGTTAGGAAAAGGTTTCTCTTGGGGTCAATAATGGTTCTCGAGTGACAATCCGGCCCAGGGTGTATGCTCAGGGCATCACAACTCTAAGATTATTTGGTTGTAGAGGTTGCTACAAGAACTCTGCATCGAAATGAAAGGATCAACCACATTGTATGGCGACAACACTTGTGCAATCAGAATAGCAACAAACCCCGTCCATCATGAAAGCACCATGAACATAGATGTTATATTAGAGAACTTGTTGAAGATTGGAGTATTAGCCTAAATTATATATCCTCTAAAGATCAACTGAATGATTTATTCAAAAATGCCATGTGCAGAAGTAGACAAAATTATTTGTTGGCCAAACTCATGTTTCTTGAGAGAAAACGTTAGTTTGATGGAGGCTGTTGAATATAACCTTATTTATCAAAACCAAATTAGGAATTTCCCGATATGGATAACGGCCATTATCTTGAAAGTAATAGATAATTAGGATTACAATAATTTGTACAAATACCTCGTAAATCCTACTATTTTATAATTAATTAAAGAGATCACAATTCTTTTATCCCTAATTCATTTGGGTCTCTATCTTTATTCAACTTCGTAGAGATTTCTTATATAAATATAGAAGTGGAAAAGGATGTTTACTACTTGAATATATATCAACAACTCACCTTAGTAAAAGAGGTATCAAGGGATTTGGTAAAATGTTGAAAGTGGTCTATTGATGATTAACTATACCACAATAACCTTGATTCCAAAGGTTAAAAATCCAATTTATGTCAAGGAATATAGATCTATTGGTTCTTGAACAACCTTGTATAAACTATTTATAAATTAATAACGACTAGATTCAAGAAAGTTGTTTAAAAATTGGTTGGAGAATCTCATGCATGCTTCATTTATGGTAGGAGTATAAGCGACAATGTCATAGTAGCACATGAATTTGTATAAGGTTATTACGAAGAAGGATTCTCCCCTAGATTCCTTATTAAGATTGATATCTAGGAATCCTATGAATCACTCAAGTGGAATTTATATAAAATTTCATTGCTTGAGTTTGGTTTCCCGATCAAATTAGTTACAAAATGAAGTGTGTTACCACTATAAACTACTCTTTATTGATGAATGGAAGTTTAACTCAAAAATTACAAGGAACTAATGGTCAAAGGCAGGGTGAAATTCAAGTCCCCGTACTTATTTTTATCAGCAGTGGGTTATTTGTTAACAGATTCCTAAAACAACTCCGATTGAACCCAAACGTTAATTTCCATCCTAATTGCATCAAAGTCAATTATGTAAATATTTATTTTTCTGATTGTCTTATAATATTTCAATAAAGCTGATAAAACCACTTTCAAACTACTACTACTACAAGCATTCTATCAATTTTTGGAGGTTTTGGGGTTGAGGACAATCTGTACAAATGCTCAATATATATCACTTAAGTATTCGAAGAATTGAAAAATCAAGTATTATATGAAATGCACTTCAGACTTGGAGAAATTTCTTTAAAATAGCTTGAGTTCCTGTAACATCCGGGAATAGGCCCTAGACGTAACCAGTGTCATCGTCCTCTTTGAGGAATAAGACTAGCCTCTTAGCATACATCATTACATTAATAGGTCAAATTTTGGGAAAATTTAAATTTTTTTTCATTACATCAACTCGAAGGTTTACATAGACCTCTACATACACATACTATATATATATCGAGTTTACATAGACCCTTCGTATAGGAAGATTACTTAGTCTTCTAATATTATTGCACGTAGATATTTAGACATAAAAGATAATATAGTCATAATAGTAGTCTCATCTCATAACTATCTAGTGTAATAATTTAGGCATAACCCATACATCGAAGTAAGAATGCCTCACATGGGCTATACAACATTTGGATGGTCTTTTCACATGCCTCCGACCAATCAAACTTCTTTTTCTTTTGGGTCAAAGTATTTGGGGAGATGCAATGGACGTAAAACCATCGACAAACCTACGGTAATAACCCTCTAGACCTAAGAAATTCCTAATGTCGGTTGGATTCAATGGTCTAGGCCAATTCTTGACCGCCTCAGTTTTTGTTGGAATATCCTCAAATCCCTCACTAGAGATGATATGACAAACAAATACCACCGACCTCAACAAAAACTCACATTTGCTATACTTGGAAAATAATTGGTTCTCCTTAAGCACTTGTAACATCATTCTCAAATGGTTTATATGATCACTCTCCTTTTTCGAATATACCCAGACATCGTCAATGAAGACAATGGAAAATGAATCTAGGTAACTTCAAAACACTCTATTCATGAGATCCATAAATGTCGTCGAGGCAATTTATGAGATCAAAGGACATTACTAAGAACTCATAGTGACCATATCTAGTCCAACACTCCCATCATAAAATGATTGATTTCATCTCGTGTCAGAAACGAAAGAAGGAGCATATTTTATCTATTTAACTAATTTAAAAGAGTAGTCAAGAACACTTATACCTCCTTAGCGAAGGTTGATGAACTCCACCACCTTATCTTCCCTGTTCTCACTGGTAAAAAACCAATCAATAAATTTCTTATTGAACACTTTCCAAGTCACCGTCCACCCCTTAACGACCTATTGTCCCTCCATTGGATGCATTAAGTTTGGGCCACATCTTTGAGTTGGTAAGTGGATAACTCGGCCTATTAACCTGTAGACAACCACATAGAATAGAGAATCTTTTAGATCTCATCACTTAACTCATAGGGGTATTATTCTACCTTGGACCCATAGAATGTAGGAGGATTCATCCAAGTGAAGTCCCTTAGACGAGAGGCCATAGTAGCAACTTGTTCATTTTCCTTCGGTACAACCTCCGGATTAGATTGGGACATCATGGCTTGATCCATTTAGACAAAAGCATCCCTTATATTATCATTCGTCAAAGGAGGAGGATTCGCCGGAGCTTAGTAATCATTCACATCTTACACAAGAGGAGGAACTTGATTACCACACGGAGGAACTCCAGCGTTGGCAATCCCTTCTTCAACTCTCCGTGTCGCATTCCTTAGATTATTCATTTCACTATAATGACAATAATAGGATTAAATTCCAAAACACAAAGAGCTAATCACTCCAAAGGCATGATAATGGACTTCCAATAAAGTGAGAGTTTCCTAAGCATCATGTAGGTTCTTATCCATAAGTGTGGCATGCTTCACAATTATGAATACTAACTTACATAGATGTGGTTGAGGGAGACATAGACTAAAAGATAATTCAACTGTATGCTCTGATACCAAGTTTGTCAAATTCGGAATGCCCCCTTTACATAACCGGCATTGTCATCCTCTTTGAGGACTAAAACTAGACTCTTAGCTTACATCATTAAATTCATAATTCAAATTTAGTGGAT
Source organism: Solanum chmielewskii (assembly GCA_027704785.1). Lineage (NCBI taxonomy): Eukaryota > Viridiplantae > Streptophyta > Magnoliopsida > Solanales > Solanaceae > Solanum > Solanum chmielewskii. Next base: position 6,624,466 of record JAKWIX010000327.1, read on the forward strand.
TTTTTTTCATTTCATCTACTAGGAGGTTTACATAGAACTCTACATACACAGTATATATATACCTTCGTATAGGAATATTACTTAGTCTTCTACTTTTATTGCACATAGATATATATAAAAGATAATATAGTCATAATAGTCATCTCATATCATAACCATCTAATAAGAGTGTAAGAACTTAGACATAACCCATACATCAAAGTGAGAATGCCTCACATGGACCATACAATGTTTCATACTAAGTGAAAAGGAAAGAACATAATAGTCTTTAATACTAGAACAATATCATAGTTCGATAGTGGCATCGCCCTCGGAAACTGAGGACCTAACATACATAGATGAATAAGAGATCCAAAGCCTTCTCCAATTTCGTCTTCAAAGCACTTGAACTACAGAAACCTAAAATGTTGGGAAAAAGTAGAAATGGGGTTAGTACACCATTTGTACTAAGTATGAAACCATATGCACACATACTATTATAACATGTTAAGAAAAGGGACATTTCATAAATATGCACTTTTTATTTAAAACCTTTATGCACATTCGACAAAACCATACCAACCAATATTACATGTTTGTTAAGTCATAGGCATATACATTACAAAACCAACAACATCAAGTCTAGTCAAGTCAACATGCATATCATATAGTTGGATACCGATTCAAGTAACTCTATCATCAAGTCATATTAGCAGTAAGCATGTATACGAGTACATTTCAACATAACCAAAGCAACAAAATTACCCATGAACCCCTATCAAGTCAACAAATGAAATGACCAAGCAAAGCCCCGTAACCTTACTCAATCAAGTAACCCAACAAGAATAATGACTAACTTATTACTTCTCATGGAATAACATTTAGGAGTACGTATCCTCATACTTTAACAATGTAGACCAACACATATTTCTAAGTGACAACAATCACATATAGCATCAACAATGTGCAAGTTCATCATAAACATATCAGTATCAATGTAAGCATATTCGTACATAGAATAAACCTCCATAAGTTCCCTTCAAAGAAAACTAGTGCAAGGCATAGGCACAGTCCCACACCTATACCTATGCTAAGTCGAACTCTCAAGTCACCTTAGCTAGTTTATACTTCATTACTTCATTTTATTTTAGGGAACACTTTCCTTAACCGACATAGACCAGAAGAGCTAAGTGTGGAATCTGGTGTTGTAAAACCTTACACCGAAGGAAGGTGTTTTACCAGTCAAAGCAAAACCAAACATAAACGTAGCTTTCTAGGTGGATCCACTAGCTAGTTTTCCTATGGGGAAAACATAGTTCAAGAAATAAGAGATAGGTATAATCCCTCAACATAAAATTTGGCAATTGGGACCTCCTCTCATGGGAATACAAATGGATAAGCATACCTCATAGGGGAGTCAACACCACATTTTATTCACTCATTGGACACTTCTTTTTTGTAATAAAAAATCATTATTTGATAAATATTTTCTTACATATATTCCATGTGTCTTCATTTAATTCGTCATTTGTACACATCATCAACGAGTGTATTACAAACACTATATATATTTTATGGATAATTCAAAAAGTATCAAAATGACACAATGGACCATGACATGGGGTGCCTAAAGTGAAAAAACCCCACTTAAGGTGGTGTATAAGTGAAATTTGGTGCAAACTTTAAGGGGATACCTATGGATTCCACCTACAATGTATTCCTCCCACAATACTTCAATGGAGGTTACACATTTTTAACTTAGCTTCCGGGCCTTAACAATAAAGAATAACCATATTATATCCCAAAATCATTTTATATGGAATGGAAAAAAAAATCATAAGCCTAACTAATCGTGGCACTACTTTCCCTTCTCTTTTTATCTCCTAATGCTTTTCGGAGGCAAGTCTTATAAGAACGCATAGTTGTTAATATAAACTCTAAAGTGTTATGTTGCACCTCTAATAAGACATTATGCTAAGTTATTTATCTATGATTGTGATAAAATTTCTATATATGCCCAACCTTTTCTGGTCAAAGGCATCATTACATCATGATACGAGGAAACATTTTTCCATAATTTTAAAAAATAAAGTCAATAAGCACATTAGGGAATAGAATAAGGATAAATAAGTCACATTAAGTATGACACACTAGCAGACTATCAAAAAGGGAGCACATAATACACTGACATTAAGTTATAGAAATATGTGGTGTACACACGATGCATGTGATGCATAATTACTAAAGCTACGAAATATAATATGTATGCAAGTAGACTATAATACACGTGTCTACATAAAACAAAATGAACTACAAAACACAAATCACATTGAGCAAGTGAATTATATTGCATGGATAGGTGAACTAATATGCAATGAGTACACATTAAATATGAGCAAGTGAGCACATTACACATGGGAAGAAAAGCTATAAGGCATGAAATGCTCAAGAAAGTAGGCTATGAGGCATTTAAAACATACAGAGGTGGTTATATGATCAATTATCTTGCAGTACCAACACAATATGAAAAACTGACATGCGGAAAGTAGCTAGTGCAATAAATAAAACGTAGCGAAAAAGTCCTACGAAAACATATAACACTAAACGAGGGTACTCTAAAGTATAAAACCGTTACATGGAAATATTCTATGACATTAGGTAAGCTGTAAGAAGGTAATACACAAAGGTTAAACGTCATACAATTAAATTATAGAAAATGCATAATGTATAAGTCTATAACAAACCATCTTTACAAACTAGGAGATATTCTATAGAACTACGCTACCATAATAAGCGTAAACACTCTCTCTTAAGAGTTAAGTCATGGGTGGGATACTTTTGCTCATATTTCTTACTCACCTCAAAACATATACAATTGATTTCCCCATATTCTCTATTCAATATCCTAAGAATCCTAATGGGTGTTCTGCTATTGGGACTTTGCTTCCATCTAGGTTATTATTAATACTATAGTTAAGATAGAATATAATCCTCAATAGTTCATCCTTTTAGGAGGCCGAGGTGAACTTTGCCTTCATTACAATCTTTTGTCATATCACACTCAATGTCTAGTGTCTTTTGAAGGTCATAATAGAAAATAGTGAAGCCTTAACGTACCATGAAACATGAAATATAGTAACATTTAAATGTCAAATACATATAAAGTTATGTCATAATTCATAAAATCTTAGAGTTAGCACCTTTAGTCTAAACTAGATAAGTTTAGGTAACATATTTTGTTTAAAACAAGTGAGGGTGGTCTCACTCTGTTCCTATGCAAGATAGCAAGTGTAATAACAAATAACATATGATCAATTTTTTCATCTCCCTTAACAGGACTATGACTGATCAATTACTACTAGAAAATATTAGATGAATCCCGTAAAAGCTCTATACATGTGAATAATGCTCTACTTTTCTTTTGTACTAATGATATAAATGAAGTAGGTCCATGTATCTTCTATCTAAGTAACGTTTTTATTTTCCTATTTTCTTGTTCTTATCAAGAACAAATATCAAGACTTGAATCAATACTAAAATGACTTCTCTATCAAACAAAGGTTCAAAAAGTTGTTCCAGGGTTCACCATTATAATTCGTTAGGATACAAGAGTTGATACCTTTTTATTGTCTCATCACTTAGCAACCTCTCTTTCATAATCGCCTATCTCACTCCTCTATAGTATCCTCACATGCCCCTACTCCTATGTTTAAGGAATTTAACAGATCCCATCTCTAATGAGAAGATCTACGTACATATTCGGCCTTGTAATTCAAGCTTCATTGTCAAATGCTTCCTATCTAACAAGTACCTTTTAATCAAAACTAGTAGTTTCATGTACCAGATCCCGCCCAGGGTGAAGACACCTCTTGTATCATGATCAATCTAGCAATGGTTGAATCTTTCTCAATCACCACATTTGTGAAGCCTTTATGCACAGAGATTTCAGCAGCTAATTGAACAACCATTATCTCTAAATACATATTAGTTTGAACGGGTATGTACAACCTAACTAATCACAATTTAGGTTTAACCAACCCATTTTTTTTTCTTTTTTTAACCTTACCTTTTAGAAACATACTAATCCTCCTAACCAAAACATAGGTCTTAATATGAACTACCAAACATATCATTTACATAAATTGGCATACTTGTCTCTAAGTTTTTAACTATGAAAAGAATACAAATTTTATTAATGCTTATTCGGGTTTGTTGGCACATACCATATAAAAGCCAAATATTAACATATTTGGGATGATATATGGTGAGAATTTTGTACTTGTCATCTAATTAGGGGTATGTCTAACACTTTTTCAATGATACATTAACCTATCAGATTGTTCCACTGACTTCTTCCGACCAAAAAAAAGTGGTTCAACAACATCAATTTCGAGAACCCGTGTAATGCTTACAATTCTATGTATATCAGAGACTAAGAGCAATTATTTTCTATAAAAATAGATCCTCCTAGATATGGAGGAAATATAAAACTCAAGAGTTGGATACATCCTCCTAAGAATATGTGCTTAAAAATGCTACAACTCATATATGTAACTAGGTAGACCATTAATGTTAAGCATAAGGATTACCATATTATATTGTTCACAATTGAACAAACATGATACAAATGAATAGTTGATCAGCAGCAAAAGAGGCTGACCCATGCTAGGAATTCTTGATGTCCTCATATTTCTTCAAATTGGGATCCGCCCATGCTAGGCTTTCTCCCCCGAGCAGCCATTTATAATTATACAGATTGTTTCACTTAGATTTTTAATATTTGAAATTGTTTTTTTGATGTTCATAACTCTTTAGAGATTGTTCTTTTGATGTTCACAACTCATTTGTCATTGTTCTTTTGATCTTCATAAATAGTTTGTGATTGATGTTTTTTGGTCATAATCCTTGTTGAGATTTGGAACTATGTACTAGTAGTAGAAGACATATGAATATGGACTTACGATAATAACAATTACATGGGAACCAAATGAGACATAAACATGTACTACTTAGTAGCTTATATGACTCAGTAAGCATTTTGACATCTCATATCGAAGCACAAATCTAGTGAAGACAATTAACATTTATCCAAGAGTTTTGAACTCTGTATGGTAACGAAATAATCACTAACTAATATGAAATACAAGGTAAACATTAAAGTTGAACCAATGAAGAACGTGGATATATTCGACTTAAGGGCGGATACATATTTCAAGTACAGATAAATGTACAATAGAGCAAGTGGTAATCATGTGAGGTAACATTATAGTCTAACACAATGGTAGTAATAACCATGAAAAGAAATATATGAACATGTGACAAGATGACATATCTATAAACAATTAAAGCAAGTTGGCAGATTGTATGACATGTAATATAGGATCATTTTCATTTATATAAGGGAAATCCATGTATCATGTACTTTGACGATGAAAAAGGATGAAACACATGCTTGGTAAAGTAAGCATGTACATGTAGTAACAAACTCATATAAGAGTACTCAAATCTATGCTATACGGAGTAGGAACTGCAAGTATGGATCAATCACTACAAAGGATACTTAGAAAGCTTACTTTTTCCAATGCAAGTGTTGGGTTAATGCAAAAGAAAAAGGAAATTGAATAGTTTTACATGCCTCAATTTCCAATTCGTATAGCGTACAAAGTGTCAACATGTCATTTAACGTCATTGTCTTCATCATCAACAACAAATCAATAAGGCTAATAATATCAACTAACCAACCAACTCGGGATATTTTATCCCATCAAAACAGTAGCCATCCCTTAATCTTTCTAATTGATTGTTTCCTTACACAAATTGTAACAACCCTAAAAATGAATATGATCAAGACTTAGGGTGTCAATTATGCTTGCGATTAAACCAAGGTTCATACGGATTGATACGTGTAGAACCAGACCTTACAACCCTTACTATGATCAAGTCAACTGACTTTTGGAGTTAATTGGACTTGTAAAGGTTGGAACCAACCAAGTAAGGCCCGCAAAAATGAAGATTTGATCGAAAGAGTTTTTACCGGACTTAAAAGATAATTTTTGACTGTCCAGGGGTAAAATGATCATTTCCAGGCCAAAGATAATATTTAATTACTCTGAGGAATTAATAAATTAATAAATTAATTTAATTAAAAAAATCTTTTCAAATTTGGGGCGACTCAGAGTGACCCATTTCGCAAATGGGATTCCACTCGGGTTCGAGCCCTACTAGGAGCAAGGAATTGACGATTTAATCATCAATTAAAATCTATTCATTAAGGGTAAAATGGTCCTTTCACATATTAATTAAAATAAATCAAATTTTTATTAAGTTAATTAAATCCTATTTTGACTAAATATTGAATTTAGTCTCCTAATTCTAATAACTCTCTCTCCCTAACTTTTCTCAACTCTCTCTCACGTTCTCGATCTCTCTCTAACGTTATTCTGCAAAACACAAAAAAAACTAGAAAATACATCAAGAGTTCTTCACACTTGAAAATCACAAGAATTTTTAAGTAAAAGACAAAGTAATCAATACGTCAAGGCTAAGAGAGGTTTGTCTAGTGGGGTGTATGCTGAAGTGAATTGGGCGTCGTTTGGAGGAGTTTCCGGGAAGAAACTTCACACTTGAACAATAACAAAAGGTATGGGTTTCTGACCTGGAATTCTTTCTCCAAGATTATCCTTCGAACGTTTCTCAAGCTCCTGAAAACTAAGGTTGTTCCCATTTCTATGTCCTTGTCCTTCGCTCCCAAATGAATTTGTAGGAAGGGTATGTTGTACTGCTAGACTTAGGCATGATTGACGTATTTATATTAATTGTGAACATGTTTTATGTGAGGGAAATTACAAAAACGATATTCGAAGTGTAACCAAAAATGTGTGTTGTGTGTGCATCATGGCAAGTGGCTTTAGCCACTATTTTGGGTCAAATATTCATGCGTTTTTGGTGTATTTTATGTGTGTATTGTGTGTGCAATGTGGTGTTCATTGTAATGAATAATGTTGGGTTGAATAACACTCTTTTAGCTAAGTAAACTCATGAAAGAGGTGACTAAAAATGAGTGAAGAATGATAAGAAATTTTTTTCCAGATTGCATACTCTCCCATAAGGTTAAATTCTGGGTTTTGAAAGAGGGAAATAAATAAGTGAGGTCAATGGGAATTGAACCCAAGAACTCACATGTTGACAAGGCTGAAAAATAAGAGAAAAACATGAAGGAGCTAAGGGGAATCGAACCCCTTAGCTACTGGTTTCGTGAGGCAAAGAAAAAGGAAAATGGGGGCTGGGGGGGATTTAATCCTAGCTCCTGTTTTCGCAAAAAAGGGAAATGCGGCTGGAGGGGGGGGATCGAACTCGCAACCTATGGGATGAAGGAGAAAAATGTAGTAAACAAGTAAATGGGAGGCGTGGGATTCGAACTCATGACCTACCAATATGCGCGAAGGTAGATGAAATAATGAAAAATATAAAATGCGAGGCGTGGGGATCAAACCCACGACCTTAGCGTTGAAGGGAGAGGCGAAATAACAAGGAAATAAAGTGAGGCTGTGGGGATTCGATCCCACAACCTCACTGCCACTCGCCCATTTAAATTAAATAAAGATAGAGGGGCTGTGGGGGTTTGAAGGTACCACCTCACTGCCTTTTCAGCGAAATTAAAAAAAAAATAAGGGGGGGGGGGGGGCTATGGAGGTTCGAACCCACAACCTCCCTATCGTAGCGAATTTAACTCTAAAACCAAAGGGTTTGTGGGGGCTCAAACTCCTAACCATTCAGTTATCTATGAGTAAATTAAAATAGAAAACTAATCCTTCACTTTAAATGTTGAGATTTAATTTAGAGTCTAATGTTGTTAATATTAGAAATAAAATTAATGAAAAATATAAATGATATCCAAGTGATCCAAGATTTGGGTTCCCTTGCCCAAATTTTCGTATTGATGCATAAGTCATACATGAGTAAAATATCCAAGAATAATTCCATCTACTTAGATCAAAAAATAAGATATTGGCATATATACAGAAGAGACATTAGTCCCGTACAACATAATCTTAGGAAAGTAATAATCACTTAGCAAACTATGAATGACTCCCCATGGCTTGTATATATAGACACATAAGTCCAACATACATTAAAAAATAAGTGGACCTAAGATGTATGTAATGAAACGATGAACCCTAGGAGGGTTAAGTATGAGTGTAAGATACACTAAGTGGCCAAGTGCATTGGCATAAGATGAGATAAACAATGAAATGATGAAATAAGCATTCACGTAATAAGAGGTGAGTAACTATGAAAAACAAAGGTGCTTATAATGAAGAATGTAGTGACAACATGACATGAGGCTAATGAATATGATGAGAGCAATATCAAGTGACCCTAATTAAATGTTGCCAATACATACTCACCAAGAAGAGTGTAAGATAATGAAGAGATAAGTCATTATGAATACTCTAATGAAGGTATTGATCTTAACACACTTAATACTAATGATGAGATGAGATATCATATAATGAGCTATACTGTCCTCATATTAGAAGTAAACATCCAAGACATATGAGTTGAACGCAATTGATCTTTATACTGAGCACCGATAAGCTAGCTATGAGGGTGATGCCTTCTTTTGGGAAGGGCGAAGGTTCATGTAGCTCTCATTAGATGAGACTGTCCGGCTTGCCGGGTATGGGTCTCAATACATCTCCTAGTCATTGAACGTATACTGCCAATATAATGATATGGAGGGGTTAAATTTCCTATGTATGCTAGCATGTTTATTCGGTCACTTTGGCCGGTGATTCCACCTCTTTTCGGTGTGGGGGAGACACTAGATTTCATGATGCTCACATGATCTATGTCGGTTAAAGTTAAAGTTCCCAATGAATGAATGAGGCCAGCCTTTACTAAAGCACATAATGAAATGAATGATACCAAAGGTGTTAGCATAGGATAATCAAGAGGTGACCTAGACTCGGGTAATGACATTAGGTTATTCCTGATCATTGAACAGCAAACCCGCTAAAATTCTTAAAGTAAATCCTAGGTATAGCTGTTGTTCACACTGACCTATGAAAGAAATGAAATGAAGTACGTATGAATGAATGAAGCAGACTCTATGTTTGCTAATGAATACTCCCTAGTTAAGGTCCCATATGTTGGGCCCTCACTTTGGAAAGTCTTATTGTCAAGTCCATGATTCCCAAGTCTCATGGCATATGAATAAAAGGTATGAGAGAAGCAAGGTGGTATATGTAATGTGCTATGATATGTTCTATATGAAGATGTTATATGTTGTAGGCAATACGATATTTATAATGATGAATGTTAATCTCATGGCACCACCTTCCTAACCCAATTTGGAAAGTTCACTAACTTTCCTAATCTCAATTTGGCAAGTCTACTGACTTGACTTCTAAAAATCATGTCTTTAGGAGCTATTCATTCTCATGCATGTCCTTCGTGTGTGCTTGCATATACACATATTTAGTACAAGTGTTTACTAACCCTATAAATCTATACTATTTTAAGTGCAGACAAAGGTGGTCAATAGATTTGCAGGATCTTTGTTGCAGCTATCCGGACGTCAGCATTCATCCGAATTTTGGTAGGTCCTCTTACATTAGATGATGCTACTTTTTTATATTCTAGCGTAGTTTTATATTTGATTTAGTGGAGCATGTTCCACTAGCGTTTCTCACCTGTTTTGATTCAGACTTTGTATTCGGCCATTTTGGCAATTATACAATTAAGACTTAATGAACTATTTCTTTCAGTTGTTTATTTCTTTAATATTATATGGTTGATGATGAAAGATTATAAAATGTTAAGAATGTTTAGCAAGCATGTTTATGGAACAAAAAGTTTCAAATTTTCTGCTAATATTAAACAAAAAGTGCGTAGGTGATCCAGCATCAATCCTACCTGTTGAAGGTTTGGGGGTTGGTGAAGACTTGTCTTATGAGGAGGTACCTGTTAAGATCTTATACAGACAGGTCAAGCGGCTCAGGAACAAGGATATTGCCACAGTGAAGGTATTGGGGAGAAATTATCTTATTGAGGGTGCTACGTGGGAGGCTGAGGCCGCCATGAGATCCCGCTACCCTCATCTTTTCTGCTCTTGAAGTTAGACTTCCTACTCTTAAGCCTATGTTTCATTATGTCTCCGTATTTTGTTGCTATTGATTGATTGTGTATGGTGATTTTATTATGACCTGACTGGCATTACCATGTGAAGTGGTAGTGTCATTCTGAGATGAATGTTCCTAAGGGGGGATAATGTAATAACCCTAAAAATGAATAGGATCAAGACTTAAGGCGTCAAGAATGCTTGTGATTAAACCAAGGTTCACACGGATTGATACGCAGAGAACCAGACCTTAGAACCTTTACTACAATCAAGTCAGCTAACTTGGGGAGATAGTTGGGCTTGGAAAGGTTGGAACCAACCAAGTAAGGCTTGCGAAAACGAAGATTTAATTGAAGGAGTCTTTACCGGACTTACAAGAAGAAATTTTATGTTTTGAGGGTCCAAGGGTAAAATGGTCATTCCAGGCCAAGGGTAATATTGTAATTACCCTGAGGAATTAATAAATTATTTAATTAATTTAATGAAAAGAGCTTTTGAAATTTGGGGTGACTTAGTGTGACGCATTTCGCAAATGGGTTGCAACTCGTGTCGAGCCCCACTAGGAGCAAGGAATTGATGATTTAATCATCAAATAAAATCTATTCATTAAGGGTTAAATGGTCCTTTAACGTATTAATTAAAGTAAATCAAATTTTTATTAAGTTAATTAAATCCTATTTAGACTAAGTCTTGAATTTAGTCTCCTAATCCTTATAACTCTCTCTCCCTCACGTTTCTGAACTGTCTCTCACATTCTCAATCTGTCTCTTTCACGTTATTCTGCCAAACACAACAAAAACCAAAAAATACATCAAGAGTTCTTCACACTTGAAGAACTCACAAGAATTTTTAAGTAAAAGACAAAGTAATCAAAACGACCCCTGAGTACGCACGAAGGGAGAGAAAATAATGAAAAAAGAAAATGCAAGGTGTGGGGATTGAAACCTAGAACTCAGCGCTGAAAGGAGAGTCGAAATAACAAGGAAACAAAGTGAGGCTGTCGGGATTCGATCCCACAACCTCACTGCCACTTGCCAATTTAAATAAAATTAAGATAGAGGAGATGTGGGCGTTCGAACCCACCACCTCACAGCCTCTTCAGCGAAATTTAAAAATAATAAGGGGGAGGGGGCTGTGGGGGTTCAAACCCACAACCTCTCAATTGTACTGAATTTAAATCTTAAAATCAAAGGGGTTGTGAGGGCTCGAACCCCCAACCATTCTGCTATCTAAGAGTGAAATTAAAATAGAAAATTAATCCTTCAATGTAAATGTTGAGATTTAATTTAGAGTCTAATGTTATGAATATTGGAAATAAAATTAATGAAAAATATAAATGATATCCAAGTGATCCAAGATTTAAGTTACCTTGCCCAAATTTCCGCATTGATGCATAAGTCATACGTGAGTAAAATATCCAAGAATAATGCCATTTACTTAGATGAAAAATTACGATCTTGGCATATATATACAAGATGCATAAGTATTGTATTACATAATCTTAGGAATGTAATAATCACTTAGGAAACTACGAATGAAGCTCCATTGCTTGTATGTATAGACACATAAGTCTAACATACGTTCAAAAATAAGTGGACCTAAGATGTATGTAATGAAATGATGAACCCTAGGAGGGTTAAGTGTGAGTGTAAGATACACTAAGTGGCCAAGTGCATTGATATATGATGAGATAAATTATGAAGTGATTAAATAAGCATTCACGTAATAAGAGGCGAGTAACTATGAAAATCAAAGGTGCTAATAATGAAGAATGTGGTGACAACATGAGATGAGTCTAATGAATATAATGAGAACAATCTCAAGTGAGCCTAATGTAACCAAGGAGAGTGTATGATAATGAAGACCAGTCTCTATGAACACCCTAATGAAGGTATTGAGCTTAACACACTTAACACTAATGATGAGATGCGATATCATCTAATGAGTTATATTATCCTCATATTAGAAGTCAACTTCCAATACGTATGAGTTGAACGTAATGGAACTTTATATTGAGCACCAATAGGCTAGCTATGAGCGGTGATGCCTTCTTTTGAGGAGGGCGAAGGTTCACGTAACTCTCGTGAGATGAGACTGTCCCGCTTGCCGGGTATGGGTCTCCATACATAACCTAGTCTTTGAACCTATACTGCCAATATAGGGATCTGGCGGGGTTAAATTTCCCATGTACGCTAGCTTGTTTATTGGGTCACTTTGGCCAGTGATTCCATCTCTTTTTGGTGTGGGGGAGACACTGGATTTCATGATGCTCACATGATCTATGTCGGTTAAAGTTAAAGTTCCCAATGAATGAATTAGGCCAGCCTTTAATGAAGCACATAATGAAATGAATGATACCAAAGGTGTTAGCATAGGATAATCAAGAGGTGAGCTATACTCGGGTAATGATATTAGGTCATTCCTGATCATTGCACAGCAAACCCGCTGAAAGTCTTAAACTACATCCTAGGTATATCTGGTGTTCACACTGGACTATGAATGAAATGAAATGAAGTACGTATGAATGAATGAAGCAGAGTCTGTGTTTGCTAATGAAGACTCCCTAGTTGAGGTCCCATATGTTGGGCCCTCATTTTAAAAATCTTAATGTCAATTCCATGATTCCCAAGTCTCATGGCATATGAATGAATGATATGAAAGAAGCAAGGTGCTATATGTTATGTGATATGATATGTGCTATATGAAGATGTTATATGATGTGTGCAATACTATATTTATAATGATGCATGTTAATCTCATGGCATGACCTTCCTAACCCTATTTGGAAAGTTCACTAACTTTCCTTATCTCAATTTGGCAAGTCTACTGACTTGACTTCAAAAAATCATGTCGTTAGGAAAGAGCTATTCTTTCTAATGCATGTCCTTGGTGTTTGCGTGCATATACCCATACTTAGTACAAGTGTGTACTAACCCTATGAATCTATACTATTTTAGGTGCAGACACGGGTGGTCGATAAAGTTGCAGGATCTTTGTTGCAGCTATCCGGACGTCAGCATTCATCCGGAGTTTGGTAGGTCCTCATGCTTTCGAGGATGCTACTGTTTTAAATTCTACGGTAGTTTTAGAGTTGAGCTAGTGGAGAATGTTCCACTAGCATTTCTTTCCTGCTTTGATATAGACTTTGTATTGGGCCATTTTGGCAATTATACAATTAAGACTTAATGAACTATTTCTTTCAGTTTTTTATTTCTTTAATATTAGATGGTTGATGATGAACGATTATAATATATTAAGATTGTTTAGAAAGAATGTTTAAATAACAAAAGGTTTCAAATTTTCCGCTAAAATTAACCTATGTAAAGTAGGTACGACGTAAGTAGGCTTGTTTGCGACCTCTGAGATGTCAACAACGCCAGTCTCGTCTGGGGTCTAGATTCAAGTCGTGACACAAATTCTGTCTGTTATAGTTATTTAGGAACAATCTTTTCATGAAATATGCAGTTACTTTACCAAAAAATTAATTTAATGGTGAATCACCATAGCTTATAAATCTGACCTTGAAAATTTCCGCAAACATTCTCTAAGTACCTCTATGACCTCCCATAAAAAAATCAATAAATAACAGCCTTCAACACTAAAAAATAATCAAAAGACATGAATTTGTGGTTTTAAATTACCATCCCTTGAGTTGTAATACAAAATTAAGTCACGAATTCTTAAGTAAACAAATAATTAAAGGTTTTGGCAACGACATTACCTTGGCTATCTAGGTGATGCACCTACTTGTCACCTACTAGCTTAGTGAAGTCAAGAAAGCACCTCAATATTATATTGCATTTATATGCAAGAATACCATTAACTTAACTTAAAACTTATATACACTATGTCAATTTTAACTCTAGACTCAACTACCACCTTCTGATATAGGTTTAAATACTTCCATTGACATCAACTTAATTGTGTCCCATAAAAATATATGGACTGTTCACTCTAAACCTATTTTATTGTCACTAGTCGCATAGGAAACCAAGTTCATAATTATACCGCAAGGAAATTTATAAATGTCTCATAATAACAAGTAAAATTAACGGGTTTTTACACTTAAAATAATTATTTATCATTCCGTAGTATTGTTAGCTTCACTACTAGTGGATTATTATAATTTGGGCATTATGATTTGATAACTCGGGTAATGAAAAATCATTTCTTTAAAATAATAAAATTTATCTTTTTATTTTCAATTGTAAGAAAATACATTATTTTGATTAGTATTAGTACAATAATGGAATATTGATTTACCTTCAAACTAATTTAGGAAAATATTTCAATTAGCTTCAAGTAATAGGTTGTTGTATATCATATATCAAGAAAAACAAAATTAGGTAGGATTTAGTTTTTGATATATTTGAAAGTAGTTTAAAATTTATAGTAAATGTAATTTCTTCCAAAATTGGATAAAATAGTAATGGAATTCTATAAGAAACCTATTTTCTATAAACTTATGCCCATGTATTATGGATACTACTTATTCAAACTTCAACAACACTAATTCTTTTCCATATATGAATAGATCGACTCAAAATATTTGGCTGGTATTAGACCAGATTAAAAAACAACATCAAGTTCAAGATAATATACTCTCATTTAAATTTATTCCAAAACAATTAGTGTTTATATTAAGAAATTCTATAATTCAAACTACCCAAACATTATAGAATTCAAATTTTTATTTATATATACAAGGGTCAATCTTAGGCAAAGACAACTACAAATACAAGAACAACAACAAAGACATTATTTATCAAACACATATATCCTCATATACCTCTTCTTTAGCCATGCCTAGAAAAAAAGTAATATTAGCTTTGATTGAAAATGAAACGGAAAGAAAAGTCTCATACAAGAAAAGGCTCATAGGGTTGTTGAAAAAGGCCGAAGAACTCAGCACTCTTTGTGACATCGAAATGTCTCTCATCGTATATAGTCCTTATAGTGATGAACCTAAGGTGTTTCCCAATCTTGTTGCAGCAATCAATACTTTTCAAAAGTTTAAAGAATTGGAAGCATTGGATAGATCAAAAAATATGGTCACAAAGGAAGAATTCACCAAGAAAAGAATCAAGAAGTTGAAAAAAAAATTACTAAAGATAAGAAAGGAAAATAGGATCAAGGAAATTACAAATGAGATGCATGAAGTGTTGAATGGAAAAATTATTTCCATTGACATGATCTTTTCTATCTCAACGATCTCAGTTACGTTATTAAGAAGAACCTTCTATTAATACGTAAAATAATGAAGAAGAATGATGGTGACGTGGGGTCTACGTCAAATGTCCATGAATCAACTCCTTCAATAACAATGACATCTATGATGTCTTCCCCAATTATAGATCCTCCATTTACTGCTATGACACCACAAATGGATCCTTTAGCTCAGATCCCCTCAATGGGTGCGTCAATTCAAATGAATAACTACCAGAACTCTACTGACATTCCACAAAGTCCATCATTTATTGATTTACTCAACTTGAATGATGGTGATTTTGTCACTTTGTTGGATGACCTTTTACTAAACAATGATAATGATCAAGATTCAAACCCCTCCAATAACAAGTAAAGTTCTTGGACTAGTATATGTCTTCTTTTTAGTATTGTTTTATGTGTTCATGTTGTCCCCTACAAAATTTGTGTCTTTAAGGTTTTTTATGTTTAAGTGTGTCATACGATTCTCTACATCAGTTTTATTTATTAATTATAATAATAGTCGTATGTATGTCGTGTTCGATGAATTATTTTTCAATTTTTTTTAGTTCAGTCACTTATTAAATTTCTGAAAATTTACATATTTACTAGATTGTGATTTATTTAATTATTAATCATTTTATTGCTGTTGTCACAAAAATGGTTTTTGTTTGCACGATTTTCCAAGAAAACCTTTTGTACTTTAAAATTTAACTAAATTGATTTATGTATTGAATAAATTTTCACTCTCAGCTTTTCAATATGAATAAACCATATATCTAAAATTGAGTATGAATTTTAACATTAAAGAATTCTATAAAGAAGTCCTACAAAATAAATATTTTTAAATAATAAGGTGAAGCAAAAGATACATTATTATTATTTTATTTACCTTAAGCTAGATTCAAAGTAGAAGGAAAAAGTATGGATATTGGGACATGATATCGGCCTTGACCTCAAAGTAGCACCCTGCACGATATGATTTCCTTCATAGCGCTTTGGCACACACAACTTTTTGTTTCTCAACTCCTAAACATTTCTCTCAAAAATATCAACAAAGAATTCCTCACGTGAAAGGTTTTTCTTCATCGTCAACTCATATCTTAGAGCTGGAAGTCGTAGTATTTGCTTTGAAGATATGACGTCGTTATTTGTATAGTGTTCATGTAGACGTATTCATTGATCATAAGTCATTGGTATGTATTTGCTCTGAAAGATCTCAATCTCAGAAAAATGTGGTGGTTATAATTACTCAAGGATTATGACATGAGTATTCTATACCACCCAGGTAAGTCTAATATTGTTTCTGATGCCTTGATCAGGTTGTCTATGGCTAGTACTGCCTACATTGAGATAGATAAGAAAGAACTAGCAAAGGTTGGGCACAGACTTGAACGCGTGGGAGTTCATTTATTGGATTCCACAGATAGAAGAGGAGTGGTGATGAATGGGGCTAGATCTTCATTAGTGTCAAAAGTAAAAGAGAAGTAGGATTAAGAACCATTTTTTTAGGAATTAAAGAGAAATGTTCATAAGAAAAAAGTAATGGCTTTTTAACAAGGGAGAGACGACGTATTAAGGTATCAAGTTAGATTATGTGTAGCAAGAGTGTTGAACTAAAAGAATGCATCATAAAGGAAGTTCATAGCTCTAGATATTCCATTCATCCGGCTTCCACAAAGATGTATGATGATTTAATAGATGTATTGGCTGTGTAGTATGAAGGGCATTTTATAATTTGTGTCTATGTTTTCGAATTTCCAACAAGTTAAAGTAGAGGACCGATGGCCTGGTAGTATGGCCTAGAATATAGAACTTCCAGAATGGAAGTGAGAGATGATTAATCCTAATTTTATCCAAGCTTTACCAAGATCTCGGAGGCAACATGATTTAGTTTGGTAGATTCTTGATAGAATGACAAAATTAACCCACTTTTTTCTAGTAAAGACTACCCATTCACAAGAGGACTATGCCAAGTTGTATCTTCAACAAGTGGTTACACTTTATGCAGTTATCTCACCATTATACAGACAGAGATGAGCAATTTACTACACAATTTTTTATGTTATTCAAAAAAGGCTCGGGTTCAAAGGTTAACTTATGTACTGCCTTTCATTCTTAGATAAATGGTCAAGTAGAGCACACTATTCATACCTTAGAGGATTTATCGATGGCTTATGTGATTTTTCTCAAAGGTGATTGTGATGATCACCTACCTCTTTTTGAATTTGCTTACAACAATAGTTAGCACTATAAACACCGCTTATTATAAATCTCTTTATGGGAGAAGATACAAATCTCATATTAGATGGTTTGAATTTAGTGAAGCAGGGTTCATAGGACCTCATTTAGATAATCAAGCTATGGAGATGCTGAAAGTGATTTAAGAGAGGTTTAAAACGACGGAGAGTCCAATCCTACACCTATGTAAGAAGAATGGATTTAGACTTTGAAGCAGATGATTGGGTATATTTGAAAGTTTCACCAGTTAAAGGTGCTATGGTATTTTGTAAGAAGGAGAAGCTTAGTCCTTGATATATCGTCCCTTACAAAACTAGGTAATGTATCTTATGAGTTGGACCTACCAATAGAGTTATCCATAGTTCATGTAGAAGTTCACATCTCCATGTTGAAGAAGTTCTAGGGCGATCCTTCATTAATCATAAAAATTGAGATATTGGGATCAATGATAACTTACCTTATGAGGTGATTCTTGTCTAGATTCTAGATCGCCATGTTTGCAGGTCGAGGACTAATACAACAAAATCACTCAAATTTCTTGTTACGATTATAATATGGATTTGCAAAAAGTTAATGCAATTATCAACCAAGCAGTAGGTGACATCTGAATGTTTACAACAGGATGTACTAAATTTTTTTTTTTGACATATAACATATTAAAATGTCACAACATAATTTTGTGAGCTCTTGAACTCACAAATATCAAAAAATATAATAAAGACAATCTTACTTTCCTAGCAATCAAGAAGAAAAAGACATGTTACTGAATATATTTTCAAAAAAGATAGTCTTTCAGGTTGTTTTTGAATATAAGGTTCACAAAATTAGTCGAAAGAAGCTTAACTAAAGAGTTGTTACTTATTTATCAAAAAAATAAAAAAAAATTATCAAAGGGGATTGAGTTATCACTACAAAAATGATCTGTAACGATAATTAATAGCTTAATTATCGATAAATATGTATTCTAAGAGGAAATTGGTACTCTATGTAAATGTCCATGAAGCCTATATCAACATTTAATCAAATGACAGTTTATTAATGTCGGTAAAGGCTATAGTAATCTCTGTGGACGTTCATACTTATTATCGAAAACTAATATTTTCTATAGTGTATTTTGAAATTTGTTTGTTTCAAGAACAACTTGATCTCTTCTATGCCTAAAAAGAAGAGAACAAGAAATATGAAAAATTAGTTAACTTGCAATAAAAGATATCGACTAATTGTCTCTATATAAATATTCTAGGAATAGTGCGATGACAAACAAAATGTTTGTACCCAAGATAAAACAGTGAGAATAATATACTAATTGTGGCAAGAAAGAAAGAAATAATTTTGCTTCTTTTAACAAACTTCATCATTTCTTCCGCATTAGTTATCAAATATTTGTTGTTAGGTTCTATCAAATATAGCACAACCCTATAAATTTTCAACCATCATTACTGGTCTTTTAAACATTATTAGAAAATGTCACCAAAATTGCAAAAAGAAGTAGAAATAGATACATCAATCACTATGTTTTATAGTAAAAAATTAAGATTAATGAAATAGGAGGAAGAAAACTTTGAGAAATGAAACACACTTTATAAGCATGTTAATTAATGTATATGAATTAAAAAAATAAAACATACAAACAATAATGGAAAAAATAAACTATTTGCTTACTAAAGAATTAAATGTAATAAATTCAACCATCAACCATTTCAGCAATGTATTGAATTGTGAAATCAATTTTATTTGTTTATTTAAAGAAACCTTTAGAAAGGGACAAAAGAGAGGATCAATTTTGAGTCATCCTTGCTGAAACTTAACAGGGTTTAAAAAAGTCAAAATAAGGGGAAAATTGCCAAAATTCCATCAATCACTTGACTTATAGTTAAGATTATGCTCCATGAAAACTTTCAAGACTGAGAAGCTTTGGTCTATCCTTACACTGGATTGTCACAATAGAGTAGTCTTCATCTTACCAATTAAGGACACTCACATCAGGCCTCTTTTTTTCATTCAATCCTTCACCAAAAGCACGTTAATAATCTTAGTATGCAAACATTAGTTAGTGATTGTCTTCTCTCGGTGTATGAGAGACCCTTGGAATTTCTTAATTTATCGCTACATCTAAGTACAATTTACAAAAGTTGCTTTATCATAGACAACTCTTTCGAATTATTAACTTACCCCCGTTTCCTCACCTAGCTGTTGTTAGGCGTTATGAGTCCACACATTAACATTAACCACATTATATTTGAGATTCGTGAGGACAGCGCTCACCTAAGACAATAGTCCTAGTCTACCATTCGGGCTATTGACTCAGGCACGATCATTAGTTGTTTTAGAGATTTTTCTGGTATGATATAAAAAGGAGAAAGACTATTCAAAATAAGATAACTCAGACACATTGAACACCTCAAATGTATACTAAGAAAATATAATTTTATACATCATCCAGCAGAAGCACACAAAAGGTTTTTAGTGATCTCGAGAAGATGTTGAGTTTTACCTTCAGCTTGTCCACGCTTGTACTTTCTTAAAGTTTACATAATCACACCCCTGCTTTACCTTTAACTATTATATCTTCTTAGTGCCGCGATTATAGAAATGTGCACGATACATTATATCATATTTATAAACATTTCTAAATATGGAAAATGTAATTCCGGGGAACTTAAGATCATGATAAGTGTGCATTTTTTCATATAGTTTTTTTTATTTTATATTCGCAACTTTCTAGATCATCGTTTACTATATTGTTTCACTAAAATGAAACTGTAGAAACTTCGTATTGAAGAAACTAACAACTATTAATTTTAGGAGAAGCCTAATAAAATAGAATAACATGTGTTCTGCAGTAAAAATAAATATATATATACTCACTTGTTTTAGTTCTCAGATGCAAATGAATTTTTTTAACAACTTAGAAAGGTGTATTGGTATGAGAAATTTGACATCACTAATATCAGAGTGGCGCATGGCTTTCTCTAGATCTCATCACATCCCCAATTACAAAACACCAAAATTCTGTGTGTGAAAGTGAGAGAGAAACAATAGCTGAGATATCATGAAAATGATATTATAATTCACACATAAAGGAAAATAGAAAATCACTTATAAAGTGACAAACCTCTCTAATCATAACAACACTAAATAGAGTCCTCGTAGCCTCTCATATTTCTCGACAATAATACAAAAAGATGAAATATCAAATTCGAATATAATCAACTGATATCAAGAGGTTAAAGCTAAAGTTTTTTCAAGTTATGTAACAGAAAACACAAACAAATTTAGCTATTTATCAGGAAAGTTGAGGAAACAAGAAAATTTGAATAACCATATACCATCTTTGGAAGTTCATTCCATTTATCCTATTATGGTTCTCTTTACTGAGTGACGGTTTCTTGAACTCTTCAAAAATGTCAAAGGGTATGTACTGAGTTCTCCAAAAGTAATGTATTTTTGAAGAATTCGACACGGATGTGTTAACGTAAGTGAAGAGTCGCACAACTTAGGAAAGTGAGACTATGTCATTATCTAAGAATCCAAACTTATTTGTCTTTTTCAGTACTAAAATTTTCAAATGAGTAAGATATATTATTCTACTGGACAACACAAGCACATTGAAGGTAATGAGGAAACAGGAAAATCTAAGTCACATTATATTTCAATCAATATTAATTGAAAAGTCAGGGCACAGAACCAAATCTTAACTGTAGGTAGTTAAGAAGACTCACTTTTATGTTGTTTTTGATGGTATTAATGGTTCGAGTTTCAGACTTGGGCTATGATTGGAACACAACATATTTTGCTTTCATTTGTTCCTTGAGTAAAAGCTTGTCGAGTTCCTCTAGCAAATCTTGTCTATCCGTCACCAGCATCAACATGTTTCGACATTGCATCATTTGATTTCATGAATCTTAACCATCCTATAAAATTCTTTTCATATATCATCACTTTGTCATCTCTATCATATCGTACCTACAAATATTTGGAGTTTTCTATTTGAATGGGTAAAATGTATTCTGCATATTTATTTGATTATAACATACAATTTTATACTTAAAGATTTTAGGGCTCGGAAGAGAAAGTAATAGAAGATTCAATGGCAGAATGGTCTGGTGGACCCTTATACTTGTATAAGTTTGTATTCTTAACCATTCTACTTAACTATTTATCAACTGAGCTCTTAGACGCAACAAATGTCAACATTTATAACCCCCCTGGCATTGTCTGAGCTTCAAACGCTAAACAAAGTGACACATCATCATCCACATAAGATTTCAAATGACACATCATTAATTATTTATTTTTAAGAAATTTTTTTCTCTTCTTTCCTCTTTCATTATTCTTTAACCATGTCTCCATTTTTTACATTAGATGTCACAATCACAATCATCATCTTCACCATTAGCACTACTTTCTTATATCACAAAAATCACCATTAATTTTTATGTTTTCATCATTCATAAATTTCAGTTATAATATTATTAAAACTTTGTTCATCACTTGAAACTTCATAAACCTCTTTTCTCCATTAATGCAAACTTTTTCACCATTAAAATATCTCAATATATCCAAATATTGATTTTACAATTATTTTTACCCATCAAAATTTTCAAATTTGTTACCTCACAAATTTGTAGAAATGAGAATAAAAAACTAAGCGAAGGACACCATATTAGAAACTAAAGAAAAAAATTATTTTGAAGGTGCCGCTGCGATACCACCCGGTCTGGCCGTCGCCTCCACACAATTACGAAACTACCGCCGTCGACACCATACCACTATATCTGGACAAAATCTCTAATGTTGTAATTTGATCCTCCAACCTAGCCATCGCCGCCGCACTTTCTCCGACGAGCACCACTAGTATCGACCTCTGCCTTTAGAGGCGAATAAACAGAGTCAAGAAAGTTTCAATGTCATTATCTGATGAGAAGAGTATGGAATGATAAACAAAGAATTAGGAACGGAGATGGTAGTTGTTGAAGGTGGAATATGGTGAAGAAGATGTGGTCTTCTTAATTATTTTTTAATTTTTTTTATTATTTTATATTTTTATTAACATTTTTAAAATTGAAATATAGTACTCACTCGCCTTAAGGAGTGTGAAATCACAAACTTTTGCCAACCCATCCATCTTAAAGCCACATAAGTGTGGTCAATGGTCAGAAGGGTCCGATAAATTGTGTTTTATTGAGTCTAAGGATCCTCATGACATATTGATAAGTAGAAGGGTCCAAAATACAAATCGATACAAGTACAAAGGTCCACCAGATCATTTCACCAATTCAAAAATCAAACTATCAAAGGAAAGAGATGGTTTGAGTTTCTTACACATGGATATAAAAGGATTATGGCAAATAAAATTAGGCTAGTTGGAGCAAAAAATTAAAGAATTCACGGTACACTTTAGACTGCTTTTTGTACTATTATATGATGCCATGTTCGTCCTCTCTTACTCACTTATATATAAGGGTAATATCAACAAATTATGATTTTAAGGATCATCCATTATAAAAGCATTTTCATCTATGAGGATATGTGAAAGTATGCTATTATGATCAAAGAAATATGTAGTTTTTTAATTCATTGAGATTAGTGGCGGAGATAGATTTTTTGATTAGGGGGTTCAAAATTTGTGAAGCTGAACTGTGAATTAGTACAAGGGGGTTCTACATCTATTATACATATTTAAAAAATAATTTAATCATGTATAAATAATAATATTTTACGTTGAAGAGGGTTCGAATGAACCCTAAGTATGCTACTTCCATCTTTAAAAGGACCTTATCTGATGCCACCTCCTTTGTTCTCATCTTGCAAACTTGGTTATCTAAAATATGAACTGGAATTTCCTCATAGGGTAATCTATCCTTATTCCCATCATTTTCAGTTTGTACAATCAATGAAGGATCACCCATGCACTTCTTCAACATGGAGACATAAAATACTGGACGAACCAGTGCTAAAAGTTGTGGTAGCTCTAATTTGTAAGCTACATCGCCAACTCTCTTTGATATTTATAAGAACACTGTACGGGGGACTAACTTTTCCCTTCTTACCAAACCTCATAATACCCTTCATCGGTGAACATTCAGATATACCCAATCATCCACTTCAAACTCCTACGGTCTTCTCCTAGCATCTTTGCAGAACTTTTGGCGACTCCGTACCGCTTTCAATCTCTCTTGAATCACCTTTACCTTCCCCATGGCTTTATGAACTAGATTTGGTCCTATCACCCTGGTTTACCATTTTCGAACAACCTAATAAGAGATCTGCATCTTCTCCCAAAAATATCTTCAAGTAAAGCCATTTGGATGCTTGAATTGTAGCTGTTATTATCAGCGAACTCAATGAGAGATAAGTGATCACCCCAATTCCCCTTGAAAAATCCACAATCCCAAAAATATCTTCTAAGGTATGGATAGTATGCTCTTCTTGCACATATGTATGAGGATGGAAAGTAGTTCTTAACTTTACCTTTGAACTCATATCTTTTTCAAAGACTTCCAAAACTTAAATGTAAATTGTGCACCTCTATCTAAAATTATTGACACTAGGACTCCATGAATTCTCACAACCTCCTGAATGTATAATTTCACATAATCCTCTGCCAAATGAGTGATATTTACAGTCAATAATTGGGTGGATTTTTGTCATTCAATCGAGAATCATCCAAATTGAATCATTCTGACTGCGAAACCTTGGCAAGCCTTTGATGAAGTCCTAGTATTCATATACCACTTTATTTATAGAATTTCTATATCTTGAGCCAACACTACATGCCTTGGTGTTTTACTTTCACTTGTTTGCAATTCAGGCACTTGGCAACAAACTCAACAACGTCTTTCTTCATACCTTCACACCAATAAACCTCTATTAAATGTCGGTATATCTTGGTGGAACCCGGATGAATGGATTATCTACAATTATGAGCCTCCTCCATGATCCTCTCTTGGAGTCCATCCACCCTAGGTACAAATAATCTACCCTGATACTTTTACACACCATCTTCCCCTTGTTAAAAAACCAATACTCTTTGCTTATGAACATTGGGTCTTTGTCTTTCTTCTCTTTCACTTCTGACACTAATGATAACTCAACCCCATTGGTCACCACTATCCCTCCATCTGTGGAATCCATAAGTCTGACTCACGGCATGCAAGTATGTGTACCTCTTTGGTGGACTCCCTCTTTTCTTCCTCAACATGGGCGATACTTCCTATTTATAACCTGCTTGAAACATAAGGAACCACATTAGCTTTACATGGGTGGTACTTCCCATATCTAACTCGCATAAAACATCAACAACCACATTAGCCTTAACTAGGTGGTAAAGAATACTCATGACATTTTCCTTGAGTAACTCTAACTACCTCCTATGTTTGAGATTTAGCTCCTTCTAGGTAAACACATATCATAGGATCTTATGATAAGTGAATATGTCAACGTGAACACCATTTAAATAGTGACGCCATATATTCAAGGAGAAAACTAAAACAACCAACTCTATGTCAAGGGTTGGATTAGTCTTCTCATGAATCTTATATCCTTGTCATTCTGCATTAACACGCAACCTAAACCGACTCTATATAAATCACATTGCACTACAAAATCTTCAGTACCTTCTGGTAAGGTCAACATTGGGGTAGTAGTCAACCTCCTTTTCAACTCCTGAAATGTTCACAGTGCACTACAAATTCTTCAGTACCTTCTGGTAAGGTCAAAACAGGGGTAGTAGATAATCTCTTCTTCAACTCCTGAAATATTTTCTCACAAGCGTCAAACCATTGAAAGTTAACTGTCTTCTGATTCAACTTGGTCAAAGGAAAAAAATAGACGAAAAACCGTCAACAAACCTTTATATTAGCCAGCCAAACACAAGAAACTCTTTATATTAGTTGGAGACATGGATCTAGATAACTCTGAACTGCTTGTATCATTTAGATGTAAACTCTAATCCCAACACTGGAAACTATGTGGACCAAAGACTTAATCCAAAACTCACACTTGGAAACATGGCATACAACTCTTTATCATTCAATATCTTAAGGACTATCCTGAGATAGCTAGCTTGATCTTCTTCATTCTTTAAATTGATTAGTATTTCATCATTGAAATATAACAAATATATCTAAAGAAGGCTTGAAGACTATGTTAATAAGATCTATGAAAGTTGCTGGTGCATTAGTCAAACCAAATGACGTAATCAAAAACTAATAATGTATTTATCTGGTTCTAAAGGATTTATTTGCAATGTCACATTCCCTAAACCTTAACTAATGTTAGCAGATGTGAGATTAATTTTCGTGAAACAGGTGGTACCCTAAAGCTAATAGAAAAAATCATCTAAGGGAACCATCTTGTTTTCTTACAAACAGGACTGGAGCACCCCATGTTGAGATACTTGATCTAATAAAACCTTTATTAACGGATCTTTCATCTATTCTTTCAACTCTTTTAACTCTGTAGGTGAAATTCCATATGGTTAAATAAAGATAGGACGATTATCTGCAATGATTTCTTTGCCGAAGTCATTTCTCTCTCAAGAGGGACTCCAGGTAGATCATCAGGAAATACTTCTCGGAACTCCTTTACTATAGAAACTGGCTTAACGGAAGGTACCTCAACACTTGAGTATTAACTTAGACAAAGTGATAGATACACCCCTTTGATACTAAATATATCATCTTGAGGTACGAAATGAAATGATCCTTAGGCTTCACTAAACTACTACTCCACTCTATGACTGGATTGTTAAGAATCTAAAAATTGACAACTCAAGTTCTACAATCTATTTTTGTATAATAGGAACGAAGCTAGTCCAAACTAGAATGACATAAAAATCTACCATGTCAAACTCTATTAGTTAATCCATGGTGTTGCTATGAAAAATAGAAATAGGACAACTACAATAGAATCTTTTCGCTAGAATAGAGTCTCCAACAGGGGTGGAAACACAGAAAGGTTCACTATGTTTCATAGAAAGAATCTTAAACTTATTTGCAACATAAGGAGTTACAAAAGATAAAGTTGTTCATTGGTATAGCAAAGAATAAAAACCCAAATGTAATGACTTTGATCATACTCGTGACAAAATCTTGAGAGTTATCTTGCTCTTGGTGACTAGTGATTGCATATAGGCAGTTTGCCCCGCTAGTACCAGAAGTGGCTTCTCTAGGTGAAGCCTTGTTTGGTGCAGCAATTGATGAAGATTGGAATTTGTTGTCCGGGTTTCCACTACCTTCCCTATTCTTTGGGCACTCTCTCATTAAGTTACCCTCTTGACAAGACTTAAACAAACCTGTCTATCCCTCAGAACATTTACCTGGGTAGTTTCTACAACACTTCGCGCATACACTAACCCAACTACCTCCTTGTGCCACACTACCTTGAGACTATGCTGCTCCAGCTATGAAATTCTGCGAGTTCTGACCATGATGCTCACCTTTGTTTCTTCGTTCATGAACACTAGCAGATGATGATGCATGCCACTTTTTCTTATGAAATTGTGGCCTATTAGAACCACCCTTCTGCTTCCCAAACTTATTCTAAGACTACTCTTTATTGTTCCTATACTCTTCTCTATGTCATAGCTTCTCCACTTACCTTGATACACATTTTCCAGTTGGTATACATCTAACTCGACTCTTTCAACATCAATGACATGCATCATATCAAAAACCTTCTTCAACTCTTCCACAATGTTTTTTGGATCCCCTGTAGTGCCTAAACCAGTGAAGCTGGGAGGATTCATTCTCAAGAGCTCACGAATCCTTAAGGTGTCAGCCTCTTCTTATCGAGCCCCTCTCTGTTGCCCAACATCTTTAGTCACCTCTAGGCTTAATATATTGATAGCTTCAAGGAAATTAACATTAGTGACTTCTCCTTGAGATGCATGTTTGGTGCATTAGGTACCTATGGTTCCTCAATATTCCTTTTGGCAAGACGACCCTTGCTACTCTTCGTGGAGGCATAATGATCTGAAATACGTGCAAGAACAAATTAAAGAGAAACTTTTTGAGATAAACTCTAATGCATGAAAAGGGATATGATACAAGTGAGAAATTCCTAAATGTTGTATCCTCCTAATCATAGATGTGACGCGCTTCACACTGATTACTAAGACTCTACAGACACACCTCGATAGACTCTCTAGGACTCTTCAACTTTTTGCTCTGATACCAAGTTTACCACGACCCGAGCCTACACCCAGGATGTAGCATACACCTAATATACATTGTTGTTCTTGAGCATACCCTTTTCCTGAAATACTTAACTCAGCGGAAGACTTAACTCAATCTAAAGCGAGAAAAATTCTCATAAAATAACTTAAATAAATGTCTCGGCAAAAATGACACTTAAGTCTCAAAATAGAATATCTGAAAGTCTAGATAATGAGAGACTTAAAACTGAGTTATCTGACTATCTGTCTATTAAGAATATATTATACTAGAATGAATATTGGGACAAAACCCACAACATTCTATTAAAAAAAAAACTAAAAATCAATAAAATAATGCTACGTAATGCAAGATGGATCACCACTAACTCTGAATCCTCAAACTTAATCAATGAGGCACTGGATGCTAATCGTGGTTACTTGCATCTGCATCATAAGATGAGCAAGGCCAACAGGCATCAGTACATTGAATATTCGAGTATGTGAGTTGGAATGCTAAACAATAGATAAAGCTCAACAATAATAAGAAGAAACACTTACATACTTATGAAATATTGAACTTAATATAAAGAAAAAAAGACGCATGTAATGTGTGTATGTGTGTGTGAGTGTATATACATATATATATATGTATACATATATATATATGTATATATATATATATATATATATATATATATATATATATATATATATATATATATATATAATATAAATTCTTGTATATTCGTAAAAATAACTCAGTTCATTAAAAAAATGCAATAACAAACTCAACTTTATTTATATATTAATGTACTATAATTTTTGTATGAGACTAAGTAGTGATACGACATCTCGCCTATTCTGCAGAAGTGTTCTATACTTTGCCGTCGCATATAAATCCTCAACGTAGTGGATCAACTATCTTAACTTACCTCATCATCCAAAAATTATGACCCGTTAGTTCTCATGATGGCTACACGATTACATGGAGACTTGAGTTAATATGAACTCTCATCCCATCATAGGTGCTCAATACTACACCCAAAATACACTTTTGCACTTGATTTTAAAATAACTTCCTTTCTTTGGGTTGAGATAATTTGCTCAACACTTTAGCTTTAAAAATATCTCTAGGGATCAATGTCCCTTTTCTTGTTCAAAACTCGTTTGGAAATCTTGGTTTCCTCTTTAACATAAATGTGAAAATATTTGTAGACTTTTTGGGAGTACTTAGTCCCCTTATAACTTTTGAGAAATGAACTCATCTCTCTATTCTTTACTTAACTTGACAATTTGAGTCTTAATCAATTCTTAGGGAATACTTAGTTCCCTTATATATCTGTGAAGAAAATACTTCAACTTTTACTATTCACTTTAACTTGAAACTTATGTCTTAAAATGAATTTAAAACATTAAATAAAAACTCTTGAAAGCCTTTAAGAACTTTTCTTTGAGTTACCTCTTAACTTTAGACTTGACTCTTAAATTCTTGGACTTTGATCTTTACTTTCCTTGAATTGGATTATGGATCAAGGTTATGATTTGTGTTCTTTGACGACTTATAGGTTCTTAGAAATTATTTGAAGTAATTAAAATCATTGAAGGTGTT
This sequence comes from Solanum chmielewskii, assembly GCA_027704785.1. NCBI lineage: Eukaryota > Viridiplantae > Streptophyta > Magnoliopsida > Solanales > Solanaceae > Solanum > Solanum chmielewskii. The sequence goes on from JAKWIX010000327.1 coordinate 6,653,782, forward strand.
AATATACCTTAGAAGGATTAAAAGGGATAAAGTATGAAAATTTGGCCAAAATCACCAATCCAGGTGCGTTTAGGGTGACTCGTTCCCCCCTCTAATTATTGAGGAAAATTTGTAGCGCACTGTGACATACCACACTAGGCCTCAGTGTTAGAGGTCGAGTTTGGGTGCACTGTAGGTGTGACGCGCCTTGCCTTGCCCAGGTGCATCTAGCGGATTATTCAACTGATTTTCATCTCCAGACCTCCTTAGTTCTTTCAAACATACGAGACTATTGGTAACCTCAATACAAACTTGATTAACCGTTGAAACAACCCGGAGAAACAAGAATAAACCAACAATTCAATCAATGACAATTTGAAACTTTTCTTCTCGAACTTGAACTTTTAACATGCAAACAACTCATAAATTTCTGAATTGAAATAAATTGGTGTATGTGTGGACTAATCCAACATGAAAAGGCCTCACATACCTTAATATGGATCACCCCCGACGAATTCCACTTGAAAAATTTTGGCGTTCTTGACGAAACCTTGATCTTCATCCGTTCTCCTTCTTCTCCTCTCTTTTCTCACAAGCCCTAAGCGTGAATTTATTTTCAAAACTGAATTAAGACTTATTTTTATCCCAATTAAATCCTTAAAATGAATTAGAAAATAATTGGGTTAAAAGACTAGCTTCCCTTACTTAAATCCGAAATTTGACTTTCCTAACTTTAACAACCCAACTTCTGATAGACAAATCTCCCTCATACGATATCAAAAATACAGAAACTCGGAGGTGTTGGAAATATATCTGCAATGGATTTCCAACCATATTAACAACCACCTCTAAAAAGCAACAAGCTATGGTAGTTTGAAAATGACCAAAATTCACTTCTCAAACATAGTTCTTAAACATACTTCTCCTTTCTTTCGAAAAGTGATTTTTTTTTTTAATTTCTTAGATTATTCTTACCTATGTAGAGTTACAAGATGTTACATGTTGATGCATATCATGTATTAATAAAAACACAATAAGGTTGGATTTAGTTTTTAAAATATTTGTAAGTAGTATAAATTTCTACTAAATATAATTTCTTCTATAATTGGAGAAAATATTAATGTAATTCATAAGAATCATATTTATAATAAGTTTATGAACATGTATTTTGGATACTACTTATTTAAAGTTAAATAATATTAATTCTTTTCCTTATAGTAAAGGATTAACTCAAAAATATTTGGCTAGTATTAGACCAGATCCAAAACCAACATAAAATTCAACATAATATACTATTATTTAACTTCATTCAAAAATAAATATTCTTTATATCAAAAAATTCTATAATTCAAAATATTCACACATTAAAGATTTCAAAATTTTCATATAAAACTACAAGAACAATAATAAAGGCATTCTTGAACAAACACATAACTCCTCATATACCTCTTCTTTAGCAATGCCTAGAAAAAAAAATATTTGCTTTCATTGAAAATGAAGCTGAAAGAAAAGTCTCATACAAGAAAAGAAACATAGCATTGTTGAAAAAGGCAGAAGAACTTGAAATGACTCTCATCATATATAGTGCTTATAGTGATGAACCTACGGTGTTTCGGAATCTTGGTGCAGCAATCAACGCCTTTCAAAATATTAAAGCATTGGAAATATTGGAGAGATAAAAAATTATGGTTATAAAGGAAGAATTCACCAAGAAAAGAATCAAGAAGTTGTAGAAAAAACTACCAAGGGTAAGAAAGTAAAATAGGATCAAGGAAGTTACGAATGAGATGCATGAAGTGTTTAATGGAAAAAGTATTTCTGTTGAGATGAATCTTTTATATATCAAAGATCTAAGTGACGTTATTTAATAAAAACCTTCAATTAGTATGTGAAACAATGAAAAAGAATGATGGTGACGAGCAGTCTATATCTAATATCCCTCAATCTGCTCCTTCAATAACAATGACATCTATGATGCCTTCCCCAATTATATATCCTCTATTTACTCATGTGACACCACAAATGCATCCTTCAGATGATATCCCCTCAATAGGTCCATCAATTCAAATGAATAACTGTCAGAACTAGTCTTTTGACATTCCACAAAGTCCATCACTGCTTGAATTACTAAACATGAATGTTGATGATTTCATGAATTTTTTTGATGACGTTTAACTAAAAAATATTAATGATCAATATTGAAACCCCTCCAATAATAAATAAAGTCATTGGATTAGTATATGTCTCTTCTTATTAGTATTGTTTTATGTGCTCATGTTGTCCCCTCAAAAAATTGTCTTTTAGGTTTTGCATGTTTAAGTTTGTCATAGGATTCTCCACAACAATTTTATTTTGTCCTTATATTGAGTGTCGTATGTATGTCATGTTCGATGAATTATTTTTCAAAATTTGTTATTTCACTCACTTAGTAAATATATGAAAATTTACATGTTTACTAGCTTTTGATTTATTTAATTATTCATTTGTGTTTTTATTGTTGTTGTTAGTAAAATGTTGTTGTTTGCACGGTTTTCCAAGAAAACCTCTGGCACATAAAAAGTAAAAATAAATTTATTGAGATATTTATTAAATTTCACTCACAGATTTTTACGGTTAAAAACCTATACATCTTAAATTGAATATGAATTTTATCATTAAAGAAAATTATCAAGAAGATATATAAAATCTACATTTTGAAATAAGAAGGTGAAGTAAAATATTTATCATGTTTTTGGATTTGTTAAGTTACAAAATTTCATGTAATTCTTTTATTTATTATTTATAATTTTTGTAATCCAACAATTATTAGTTGTATCCTCATTGGTTATATTTTTCTCATTTTGTTATTTCAAGAAATTTGTTCCACACGTAACTCTTTTTGAAATAATTATCATATTGAAAAATATATTTTTTTTAATTAAAATTCAAAAGATATAAATTTTCAAAAAAGACTATGGGTCTACTAACAGGTTGGTGCATATCAAATTCAAGTTTTTGGGGGATGTGCATTTCACATTTGGCCCCAATAATTTAGAAAATTTCTACAAGCATAATTGTAAAGACCTAGAGGTACCCCGTAGATGTAACATGACACATAGAACCCAAAGATTTCCATACAAAACATTTAGCTCTCATTTCATGAGAAATAGAACGTTAGAGTTAAACAAGATTTCAAAGTCCAAACATTTTATAAATGAAAAACACAAGCCTAGAAATCTTGTCTCATCACAACCATCTAATCAAATAGACTAAAATTGGGCCTATCCCATACATCAGGTCCCAAAGAAAAATTCATAAAAGACATTTAATATAATAAAACTTTGTGCTCGAAGCATTAGAACTCAGAAAATCTTAGAAATATAAAAAATTCAACAATTAGCTACGAAATTGATGACTATGATGGTCGGGGAGATTTTGGGAATATGAAGGAAAAAGTATGCTTTAGTACTAACATTGTTACCAACTATGATATTCGTGCATAAAAACATTTAAAAATGCTAAAAGTGACATTTCATGTAATGACATGCAATTGAGCAAACTTAAACATAATATAACAGTGTTTGAATACACGTTTCATTAAACATGGCCACTAAAATGTCACATCATCTTTAAAATCATTAAACACATATGTGATACATCTTGAAGTAACATTATTTCAGCATTAATGTGGGCAATTAGCCTTAACCGACACTGCAACGATCCATTTTGTCATTTTGAGTATTAGAGCTTTGTATCTCATAAAATACTTTCTCATATATTCTAAATGGATATTGTGAATGATTGTGTACTCGCTCATATTACTCTATGTATAGACTAGACACAAAAATTATCAAACACAAAGCTATACTCAAGTTGCTAATCTTGAGGTCTATAGACATGTAAAGTCTTTTGTTTCTTATATTCAAGCCTAGGGTTAAGTCTTTATTTCTCAAAATAAAATGCTATACTTAATGTTAAACTACGTCAATTTGTTTGACCTTAGATTAAGTTGTGACGTTCAAAAGAATAAAACTTAAAACAGAGAATAGGTTTCGAACTAATGCATACCGAAATATCAATTCGATGGCAAGACATACACTATTCTGGAACATCATAATTCTCTACTCATCATTAAACTATCATTAATTAATAACTGTACCTTAATTATCTCAAGACAAGCAACCTGCAACCAATTTTTTCCTTTTTTCAAATTAACAATATAATATAATATTAATATATATAACCATTTGTTTTCATGATTCAGGAAGCCTTATGTTAATAATACAACCTTATATATCCATGAGTATCAATGTTCAATAAAGGTTAAGGTTTTAACCTGATGCATATTGGGTTTTCCTCGTATTATCACAAAATAATTAAAGGTCAAGAGGGTACTATTTATCTTCTTTCTTCTACAGTTTATTGTTTCCCTAATTGTTATATATCAGTAGTTATAAAAGACTAAAAGTGAACCACTATAAATTAAAATGGGTCCTCTTATGTGTACTGGATATTGTGAATGATGGTGTACTGGCTTCCGTTGTCACTTGTTCATGTTGTCGTTGCTAGCTATCGGTTAAATGTCATAGTTGATTTTGTACTATTATTTATTGTATGTTAGTTTCTATTTTGGGTTTGCCAATGATACCTACTCATTACATGTTGCCCCATACTGAGCCCTACTTGTATTTTCCTTTGTTTTTCTTTTGTGGAGTGCAGTAAATGTACCAGCAACTTCGACTCGTCTTCAGTTCTAGCTAGTCTCAAGTATATCATGTTCCAATTTGAGCTACTCATTCAATCTCGTGTAGGATTATCTCGTTCATGACATGATATCATTTGTTTTTTAACATACACTATTTTATTTAATTATTTTGATGTCTTTAATACTCTTAGATGTAGTATTTGATAATTAGATGTCATTATTGTGATGACTTTCATGTTTTAGGAAGGACATATAGTAGATTATAATTGATTTGTGTTACTTGAACTAATGAGATTTATTTTCCCTCATTATGATTAGTAATTTGTAAGGTGAATGATTAATACATGTTGGGGATGAATTCATTTGTTCCACCACCTAGGAGGTCAAGTGTTGGTGCCACTCACGACTAGATTTGGATATTGACAAACTTGATATCAGAGCATTAGGTTTGGTGATCTCATCACATAAGTACAAGCCTAGTAGAGTCTTGTGAAATGGTATAGGGACACCTTTACGTTTCTTGGAGAGGCTATTGGACTTCATGAAAACTTTACTCCTTCTTTCTTTCATGCTACTACTTGAATCAAACTGTTATCTAGGTGATACAACTTGGTATCTAAACTTCTTCAGTTTATTTCAAATATGGTTAATCATAGAGTATTAGATGTTGAAGTAGCATCACGAAAAAGAAAAAAATATGTCCTTAGAAATAGGTATATATTCCGATTGACTACAAGGCATATAATGACTTGTGATGGACGTGATCTTTATATTTAGTTCATGAAGATGAAACCCTTGTTCTTTATGGGTACTGATTATGCCGATGTTTTTGCTTTCATTGTTTCTTGTTTTGAGTTTCTTCATAAAATGAATATTGTCAAGAGACTTAGAATTGAGTTTATGATTCACTAGTTTCAGCAAGAAGCAAAATTCTCATGTTGAGTGTCGATTATTAAAGGCACTACATAAGACTTAAGGCACATTTTCTAACTTCCGCATCCTATTATACATCCCAAACTTTGAGCGATAGGGTGAGAGATGGTTTCATAAATATAGAGAAAAGGAAGGTATTTGTTGCATCCTATGAGGTCAAAATTTATCTTTTACATAGAGATATCTGACAACGTGCAACCAGTTTCGTAAGGAACAACTAGAAAATGAACATAATTACGTTAGAAAATACAATTGGTTAGAATTTTTATCACATGTATGGTTTGTTTAGCTATGATGAAATTAGGTTGCGCCAATTAGAGTTAGAATCTTTACTACTATTCCATGGACCGATTGTATATGAAATAACATCATGATACGACTGCTATAATAGTACCAATACTTACTTCATTAGATTTATGAAATGTGTTACTTTTGTTATCGACCCGATCTAAGAAAGAATGCAAATTTGCTTTGGCTAAAGAGAACAAATTTGGTAATGTTTTTTGTAGTTATTCAAAAGGTAGAAATGTGTGGGCTATTTCTGTATAATCTTATCGATGGGTATAATGTGTTCTAGGGACGGATATAACAAACTTCATGGTTTGGTACTAGTGTTATGTGGAAATGAATACGTAGATTGTCAACTTTGAGTATTGACTACTTAAGAAGTGGTCAGTTATATCACATGTTCAGTAAATGGGATTTAGTGTTGCATTCGAATTTGAGAAATCAACTACTTTTTTTACTACAGATGCTTGGATTAAGCATTATGTTTAATAATGATTTTAGTTGTCGATATTTGGTAGGATCGTAGCGCATATAGGTTGAAAATTGTTTCTTGAGGATTTTAAATGAGGCCTGATGATTTTATCTTAAGCTTCAAAGGAGTGGATTGTTATGTAAGGACAAGCTTATGAATAAAGAAAGTCCCATTAAGTATACTTGGGTGAAGGAAATTGAAGATTTCACTAAGAAAGTGCGTATAAAATTGGGTTTGTACCTTGAATTTGTTTGGTGTACTTAGGTTTGAGGTGTCATGTCGATGAAAAGATTCACTTCGTGGTGATGATAAGGGCTTGTTGAGCATGACAGTATACGAGTTAGTGATTGATTGTTATTGAGATGTCACTACATAATACAAATTGTTGGCTAAACAAATTTTGTATGATAAGAATGACTTGTAAGTACCTAAGGTTGTTTTTCCTATTATTTAGTGAGTAACGTGATTGTATGAAAAGTTTTGAGAGATGTTGGGGTACCTCTCGAATAGAATTTAAAGGAGATAGAGTAATATTTAAAAGAAGATAAAATTTGTGGAATATGTAGCTTTCAAAAATAAGTGAGAGCAGGAATATTTTATTTCATTGCAAGGACTTCAAAAATATCTTAGAAGGGGTTGAGAATTGGGTTTAGGGATGCCTGGTTTTATCTATTTTGTTTTTGGTACGGTTATATTGTCATAGGATCATTAGATTGGTTAAAAGCTATTGGATAAAACTTCAGAAATGAGTATACATACGTTCAACTTGAGCGGGATGATAAGTTCCGTTGTAGTATTGAATTTATTAATGAGTATGGTTGGATTTTTTGTGAAGGATATGGTATGGTTTATGTAGAGGTGATCAATGATAAGCAAAGGTACAAAAAATTATAAAAATCTTCAAAGTATAAGAAAATGTAGATAGATAAGGGTGTTGGGTCGCAATGTTTGATTAATAATTCAAAATTTTCATTATAAACATGCGTTCCTGGTGATATGTTTTGTCAAGGCATGAATTTGTAAGGTAATAAATGATTTATTGCATCAGGTATCGATCATTTGGAAAGAATTGCACATGATTGGACTCATAAATTTTGTTTCTTTTTATTGTTAAAGAATATAATAAAGGGCTAGTCTTAGAGATTTGATTTAGAGTGTGCAGTAAAATGTCATGGATTGTAGGTACAAATGTTAAGAATAGGTAGGCGTGCTTTAAAAACAAGAGTCTAATATATTGAAGGGTCCCAAATAATTAGAATTTTGCATCATGGGATGAATTTGAGAAAACTGAAGGTATAAAATCTTTTGTATAAACCCTTGGGGTGTTGTCGAAGGTTGTACTGATTTTTTCCTATTATTTTAGATATGTCTATAAGATGTGGACCAGTCCGGAACAGAATTACAAAGAGTTAATCATCAAAGTTTTTAAAGATTTAGTTTTGGTTTAAGTAACAAATAATGAGGTATGTGATGGTTTAGAATGGTAGCTAAAGCATGGTATGTGGAAGTAGTGTGAAAGTTTCATCTCGATGGAAAGGTAAATATTATTATTAGTCATGTTTGGGACTCGTAATAGTCATGAAATGATTAAATAGAAAGGGGGATAGCCATAGTTTGTACATATTTTTGCTAAGAATATTGATACTAATAATGTTTTGAGTGCAAGGTAGATGATCGATGTGGTTATGATGTTTTATAAGTATTATGATTGTTGACTTTAGTGGATATGGGGTTTGATAAATCAAGTATGTGTGCAATTATAATAGGGACTAAATTGGTGATTGTGGATAGCTAGAAAATCTAAGAGATAGAGTAAGATTTATGAAAATGTTTGATATAGGAATTATGGAAGGAGTATCTAGAGTTATTAGACCTTGGTTATGTACATTTATATGTGACCAACTACTTCATTTTAGGCATGATTTAGACTATGATTCACTTTCTCCGTCCGTGTGTGTTTTTTATTCTATGGATGAGCCCCTATTAGAGGATCAAATATACCAATTCTGTGATTGTCCTCCTAGTAGGGTCACATCATTGGTTAGACTTGTTCATTTCAGTTATGGAAGATTCAGTGTTGTTTGGGATAGTTGAAGCATACTAGTGATTCTACACACAATACTTTGCTTATGAGAATTTATAGGAGAGCAACTCTGAATATTTAAAGTTGTACAATAGACTTAAGATTTATCTCATCATTGGTATCATGTTTTGGCTATATGTGATTGAATTTAGAATAATTATGTCTAGTTTTGTCATTCTTAAGATTCGTCTAAAAAATCTACTAATCTAACATATCAACAATGTTGTTAGAGGTTCTGTATGCTTGGGTGTATCACTTGATGGTGGGTACTTGTTCATTTTCTCCTTTGTATCTGATGAATTTGGTTTTATCTAATGATTTATTGATGTCTAAATATCATATTTTTATAGCTTAATATCGATGAGATATTATGTTGTGAAGATGTAATTTCGAACATATCTCAGATGGTTTGTTCAGGTTCACTCCTGATTGTAACCAATATTGATTTGGGATTTTAGCATGGTTAGGTTAGAAAACATTTGTCCTTATGGTTGTGTCAAGGTCTAGTGGTAGAATGTGTTAGTTGACGATATCAGTTGAGAATAGTTTTGTTGATAGTTGAGCTTGCATAGAACAATAGTTCTCATCAGAGTATTGAGATGTCCCTATTTTAGGCATTTTATAGGAGGAGGTATAGATCTCCAGTTGGTTAATTTGATAAGTTTGAGATGAGACATTGAGTACAATTATTTTAATGGAATCACTGAGACATGAGGAACCTGTCTGACCCTCACCTTCTTTTGATCGTTCGAGGACGAACGATTGGTAAATTGCTATCTACTGTAACAACCCATTTTTTCATTTTTAGAATAAGATCTTCGTATTTCATAAAATATTTTCCGATAGATTCTAAATAAATAGTTTTTAGTATAAGATCTTTGTATTTCATAAAATACTTTTCAGTGACAATACGAGGATTACCCAATTTGCAATGAGTAAAAACCTTTAACCTCTCTTGAAAATTGTTACTCATGGATATATAATGTTATATTATTGTCATAAGTCTGCCTGAATCGTGATAACAAAGGAATACATATATTAATATTATCTTAGAGTAGAATTGAATTTTAAGTATGTTCAAGAGGAAGGTGATCATCCTCCTGATCCAAATATATTTTTACAATTAGTTGGGAGTTTAAATTACCTTACTATTACTCGACTTGATATCTCTTTTGCATTTCAACAAGTTAGTAAATTAATGGAAGCTCCACTGACCACTTGGTAGTTGTTCATCACATCATTGAGTGCATTCTAGGAACATTTACTCATGGATTGTTCTTTCGAAGTTGTTCTGCTATCCGTCTTAATATTTTTGGTGATTATGATTGTGCGAGATATCCTGATACTCGTTATTCAGTCTCAAGTTGGTTCATGTTTCTTGGAAAGTCATTGATATCTTGAAAGAGTAAAAAGAAAGATCGTGGGTCAAAATCTTCAACAGAGTTCGAATATTTATCCATGTCTATTCCTTGCTCCCAGGTTGTAGGTTTCGTGGATTACTTAATGAGACTGGATTACCTCGATCTGATTCTAGTTCTGTCCACCATGAAAATACAAGTGTTGTTCAGATTGGTATGAATATAGCTTTTTATGAGAGGACCGAACACATCAAAGTAGATTGTCATTATAAACAAGAAACTTTAGATAAAGGAGTCATTATTCTTCCACAGTTGACCAACGATATTCAAGTAGCTGATTCATTTACAAAATCCATGGAACGGCAACACCATTAGTTTCTAGCAGGCAAATTTATGCTTCTTCATCCACCAACGTTAATTTATGAGGGATGTTAGCATGATTGACAACTCAATGATTGGATATATAAAAGTAATTATATAATGATTTTTATTAGAATTATCATATATATTTGTTGTAGAATCAAAGGAATAAATATTGTGATAGAATAATTTATTTGGGGGGATAGCACGACATATTTAGAGGAATTCAATAGAAGATTTGTAGAGACAAAATAGTTGATCATTAAGGATAGTACCGGTGTATCTTTAGGTATGTGTAATCATTATTTTCTCCAAAAGATTAAAGTTTGTTTGTTGTGAATATGAGCTTTTGTTGTGTCTACGATGGCTAGATTTGAGTTTCTCCATATGACTGATGCAAACATACTTTATAAGAAGCTTAATTAATGTATATGAATAAAAAAAACATACAAACAATAATGGAAGAAATATAGATTTTTTACTAAAGAATCAAATGTAATGAATTCCACTATAAACCATATCAGCAGCGTATCACATTACAATTGAAATCAATTTTCTTTGCTTATATGAAGAAACCTTTAGAAAGGGACAAAAGAGAAGATCAATTTTCGATCATCCTTGCAGAAACTTAATAGAGTTTTAAAAATGTCACGAAAATAATGGAAAAATTTGCGACAGTTCCATGAATCACTTGACTTATAGCTAAGATTATGCTGCATGAAAACATTCAAGAATGAAGGTAGGTAACTTCAGAAAAATTTAATTAATGTATTTGAATTTTACTACCCTATAGCATGAAAATCCCTACAAATTGTAGTTGTACAAAATTTCTCTATTTATACACAACATAGGATAGTGTGAACAAATGTCTATTTTGCCTTATGAAAAAGGTTACAACTCCTTGGAAAAGTTAGAATCCTTCATAAACGTCAGAACATATCATAAAAGTAACAGTTTTTCATAAAAGTCACAAACTCTTCATAAAAGTCACACATTTTTGTATAAGTCACAACTTTTCCAAAATGTCATTTTCATAAAATTGAAACTTATCATGAAAAAGGAGGGCTAGTTTTGGAAATAAATAAATTTAAAAGGGAATGTTGGTTCATGGTTGTGTCACTAACGTCTTTTATATCAATACATGATTGTTTAATTTTATAAAAAGGATAAAAATTGGTTGCGGGTTTCTTGTCTGGATATAATTAAGGTACAATGATTAATTAATGATAGTGTAATGATCAGTACAGAATTGTGATGTGCTAGAATAGTTAATGGTTGGCCAACAAATTGATATTTCAGTATGCATTAGTTCGAAAACTATACTCTGTATTATATTTTATTCTTTTTATCATCAAAACTTAATCTAAGATTAAAAAAATTGAGACAGTTAATTAAATATTAAGTGTAGTATATTATTAAGAGAAATGAAGACTTAACCTTAGGCTTGAATATAAGAAACAAGAGACTTGACATGTTCCTTGACCTCAAGATTAGGAACTTGAGTATAGATTTTTTTTGGATATTTTTTTGGTCTAGTCTTTACATACATTAGTTGAATATGTATAGACTCTTTGAATTACAAATTACAGAAATTGCATAAATTGGAAGTATTCGAAGGCATTGAGAAAAGGAAAATTATTGAAGAAGTAACTTGCTTTACTTTGGTTCTTCGGTAGAGGTAGGTTATGTTTATTTCTATTTATTAGATAGACTCTCAATATCGATTGATATGTATTGAGTGATATTGAAAGTTTCCTATGTAATTGATTGTGTGGTTGATAGCCTTGTTGTGTTGTTTGAGGTTGGTCTATAATTCTGATACCATTGAATTTATGATCTTGAACCCTCTCTATCGATGTTATGCCATGAATATAGAAGGTTTGATGAAATATTGTTAATGAATTGAAAGTGGTGATAATAATGAATAAATTAATGATATTATTGGATCAGAGTAACACGTTCTGACATTGTAGTATTGGATAGAAGTGTCACGTTCCGACACTATATTATTGGATCAGAGTTTCACGTTCTAATACAGTTTTCTTAGATCAAAGTGTCACGTTCCAACTTTGTATAACTAGAGCGGAGTGTCTCGTTTCGACACTATAACATTGTAGAAAAAACTTATTGAATTGATTTAACATACTCACTCTCAAAGAACCCAATTCCCAAATGAACGTGGTGTGGAGGCATGAGTCCTGGCTTCTGTTGCCACTTGTTCATGTTTTTTGTTGCTAGTTACTAGTTAAGTTTCATAGTTAATTTGATACTATTATTTTATATTGTTTCTTTGGGTTGGTCGATGATACCTACTCATTTCATGTTGCCCCATACTAAGTCCTACTTATTTTTTCCATTATTTTCTTTTTATGGAGTACAATGATTGTACCGGCGACCTCGACTCGCCTTTATCTATAGCCAGTCTCAAGTATATCAGGTTCCAGGTTGAGCTACTCATTCAAGCTCGTGTTGGATTCTTCTCTTTCATGACATAATGTCATTAGTTTTCGGACATAAACAATTTTTATTTAATTATTTTGGTGTCTTTTATACTCTTAGACTTAGTATTGAAAATTAGATTTTCTTAATGTGAGGACTTTCATGTTTTGGGAATGACATATAGTAGATTATAATGGATTTGTGTTTCTTACACTAATGAGATTTAAGCATCTACATTATGATAAGTACTTTGTAAGGTGAATGATTAATATATGTTTGGGTTGATTCTTTGGTTTGCTCACCTAGGAGGTTAAGTGTGGGTGTCACTCACAACTGGATTGGAGTCGTGACTGACATAAAGACAATTAGAGCTATAAAATGATACTATGGTGTATCCCATACCCAAAAGGGTTGTCCTACTTGCCCAAATAGAATCATGGACTTCTAGCTTAAGTGAATTAGCAGATAATAGATATATGGGGGCACATAACTAAGGGATAAGGATATTTCTAATAGAAACATGTCCTCTACGCGAAAGATCTTTCATCCGAAGAGATTACTTTGAGAAACACAGACTTTATTTCATGGGAGCTTCATCTTACATCAATATCCACTTGATACTAATTATAAAACCCACAGAATATTTATTAAGTCTGGACTTAACTTATTATGGAGTAGATCCTTACCTTACCGGTCTCTGGAGATCAAAGCCAGTTTCAATCATAATTACTTAGAAAGCATAGTTTAGGTATGAATTTCATCATAACATCATGTAGATCTAGCAATATATGCTTAATTTAATAGAACTCTTCTTTTACATTAAAAATCTAACATCACATGATCCATAACTCGAAAATATGGGTGTTTAAATTGTTTTATGGGGACATAATCATAAAATTAGAGTAATTAATTAATTCATACTTAAATTTAACATAATCAATCATTTAAATAAATTTTGCAGAAAACCCATGCTAATTGAAGAAAGCCCTAAAAAAATTGGGAATTTCGACCTGTTTAGATTGGACAATTTGAGAACTCCATGGATGAAAACTATCATAGCTTACTAGCAAATCCCAAATAAATTGAAGTATGGAAACTTCTTTTTTGAACCTTTATTGAATCTTCATCTTCTTCTTCTCCATCTTCAATATTCCAGAGAGAGAAGTAGTTTGAGAGTATGAATTTTTGGGGAATTATTTTGGGTTTACCAAGGTCTAGTAGGCAATGTGATTCTATTTGGGTGACTCTTGGTAGATTGATAAAATTTACTCACTTTTTGAAGTTTTTGTCAACATTATTTCAGACAAAGATTAGAAATTTACTACAAAATTTTGGAAATCATTCCAAAAAACATTTCGGTTCAAAAGTTATCTTAAGTACTTCCTTTCATCCTCATACGAATGGTCAAGAAGCTCACACTATTAAGACCTTATAGGATATGTTGATGGCTTGTGTGATTTATTTCAAAGGTAATTGGGATGATCACCTACATCATATTGAATTTTCTTACAACAATAGTTACAACTCTATCATACAAATGAATCCTTATGAAACTCTTTATGGGATTAGATATAGATCTCATATTAGATGTTTTGAAGTTGTAAGAAGGGTTGATAGAGTAACATTTAGATCATCAAGATATGGATATGGTTAAAGTGATTAAAGAGAGGTTGAAAATTGCACAGAGTCGTAAGAAATCCTACAACTATGTAGAAAAATGGAGTTAGAATTTTTATATCGTCCCTTACATAATATAAAAATTGTAGGTAATATATCTTATAAGTTGGAGCTACCACAAGAGTTAGCCGCAGTTCATACAGTATTTCACATCTCCATGCTGAAGAAGTTCATTGGCGATCGTTCATTAATCAAACCAACAGCAGATATTGGGACCAGTGATAATTTATCTTATAAAGAGATTCTTGTCAAGATTCTAGATCGAAGTTTTCAAGTTGAGGACTAAGGAAGTAGCTTCAGTCAAAGTTCTTTGGAGAAACGAGTTTGTTGAGGAAGCCAATTAGGAAGCAGAGGAAGATATAAAGAAGAGATATCCATATCTCTTTGAAACAAGAGAAATTCCAGTTCAAGGTATTAATTCTTTTTTTAGTACTCTAGTTTATATACTTGATGTGTTAGATTTTCTTGTAGGGTGTTTGAACTTAAGTATTTATGTTACACACTTAGCCTAATAAGAGTATTCTCATTCAATGATGAATAATTTGAAGGGGTTGTACTGTAACATCCTGCAAATTGAAATAACTAGGAAGAAGTTATGAAATACAAATAGACATTTTTGCAAAGTATATAGAAATCTGAAAATTTTGTTAAGTATGTTAAATTGTATTTTTGGTTAACTTCAAACGACAATAATTCCTAGATTAGGATTATTTAGATGATTTTCCAAATATCGTAGGAAAGATCATGAAATAATTTTTCCAACACCACCGAGTTTGTGCAATTTCAAGTTTGTATGAGTGAGATATGCCTATTTGAATTTTGACTACTCAAATAATTAAGTCTAATCGGGATTTTTAAAGGATATTTAAGTATATTCCTTACCCAATTATTTTAATTAATTTTTATTAATTTAATTGGGGTAAAATAAGATTTTAGACGATTTAGAAAAGTTTATGTTCATGCTAGGGCTTGGAGAAAAGACTAGATAGGAGAAACAATAAGAAAAAACATAAGACAAGAACATGCGAGTTTGTATAGTGGATTCTCGAACGACTCAATTCTAAGAGGTATGTGAGATCATATAGCATTGGCTTGGTTCACCCGTGCTCCAATCATGATTCAAGCTAGTATATATTGAGGGTATAACTCAATCCAAGCTTTTGGGGAAGGAATCATATGAAATTTGAGAGTTTGGAGTTGAAAAATAGCAACGCAAAGTTGGGGCAAACCAAGGGAGTCATCTCTCTTAGATCCCCAAAAAGGGGTCTTTGAATTATGGGCTCTGGGATACGCACAAGCCATAGCACCCTAATCCTGTCTTTGAATTTCAAGGTTTTGCCTCTTGAACCTCTCAAAGTGCCAGGGACGACAATTCTTACTTTTCTTGTTCCATCTTTTTATGCTAGTTCCATAGTATCATGCCTATGTTTTCTAGTTGATTCCAACTTTCTAAGGTACATGTTTACATGTTTAAATCATCCATAAACATGATATAATGAACTCTATAACTCTTTTTATGTAAAGTTAAGAGTCATGTCTACAAGTTAAGAAGTAAGTCAAGTGAAGTTCATAATTTTTTCAAAAGATATTCGCAAAAGGTAGAAATGTTTTCCCATTTGACCAATAAAGGAAACAACGATTCCAAGAGAGATTTTAAGCTATGTTTTAAGTAATAATGTCATACAAAAGAAAGAAGATTATTTTAATAACATATGAGCTAAGTACACTTTAGGAGTAGTATTGAGCAAGGATATTGGGACGCGAGTTGATAATGAATCAAGACTCAATAAACCATGTAACTCTCATGGGTAGTAAATGATCATATTATTTAAATGATTCCTTTGTAATTTTTAACATAGACTAGTGGATCTACTTAGTTAAGGCGTCTAATATGAAACAAAAGTATACGACAATTTTGAAAGTGTGGGCAATACGTTGTATCAACACTTAGGCTCATAATGGTTATTATCGGTTGGAGAAAACCCATAAAAACTATATCAATATATTACATGAGTTAAGTTGTGTATGTTAATAAACTGAGTGTCTTTGTACTATTATTAAAGCTTTCTATACATTACAGATGATTTATTGCTTCTTATTGAGTCAAGGTAAGTGTTTCTTTCAGATTCCATTCAAGTTTATGTTATTTTTAGAAGTCCCCTCACATAATCGTACATTAAATGAACTGATGTCATTTTGTCTGCATCGTTTATTGATGCAGACAAAGATAATTAAGATCAACATCCATGGTCGCGTTGATCCAGATAAGCACTTCTGAGTCGGTTGGTCCCTTGCTTTCTTGAGGGATCATCTTGTCATTTCTTTTAGTATTTCATTTGTTAGGACGATTGAAGGTCTTGTCACGACAATCCTTTTGTTTATAGGCTTGATAGACCATTAGCTATAGTTCTTTAGTCATTTGATTTTCATTATCGTATGTGGAGACTTGAGGTTGGTTAATTGTCTAGTTAAATTTTTTCTTTATCACATTCTAAGTTCTATATGAACTATCTTTGATAAGTTAAGTCTTTCACTAAGAAAGTAAGTTAGAAAAAGGGTTTCCTAGGGGTCAATAATGGTTCTCGAGTGACAATCCCGCCCAGGGTGTATGCTCAGGGCATCACAACTCTAAAATTAATTGGTTGTAGAATTTGCAATTAGAACTCTGCATCGAAATGAAAAGATCAACCACATTGTATGTCCAAAACACTAGTGTAATCAGAATAGTAAAAAACCCCGTCCATCATGAAAGCACCATGAACATAGATGTTATATAAGAGAACTTGTTGAAGATTGGAGTATTAGCTAAATTATATATCCTCTAAAGGTAAACTGGCTGATCTATTCACAAATGCCATGTGCAGAAGTAGACAAAATTATTTGTTGGCAAAACTCATGTTTCTTGAGAGACAACGTTAGTTTGATGGAGGTTGTTGAATATAACCTTATTTATCAAAACCAAATTAGGAATATCCTGATATGGATAACAGTCATTATCTTGAAAGCAATAGATGATTAGGATTCCAATAACTTGTATAAATACCTTGTAAATCCTACTATTTTATAATTAATTAAAGAGATCACAATTCTTTTATCCCTATTTCTTTTGGGTCTCTATCGTTATTCAACTTTGTAGATATTTCGTATATAAATATAGAAGTGGCAAAGGATGTTTACTACTTGAATATATATCAACAACTCATCTTAGTAAAAGAGGTATCAAGGGATTTGGTAAAATGTTGAAAGTAGTCTATTGATGATTAACTATACCACAATAACCTTGATTCCAAAGGTTAAAAGTCCAATTTATGTCAAGGAATATAGACCTATTGGTTCCTGAACAACCTTGTATAAACTATTTATAAATTAATAACGACTAGATTCAAGAATGTGGTTGAAAAATTGGTTGGAGAATCTCATGCATGCTTCATTTCTGATAGAATTATACTCGACAATGTAATAGTAGCACATGAATTTGTTAAAGGTTATTACTAAGAAGGATTCTCCCCTAGATGCCTAATTAAGATTGATATCTAGGAATCCTATGAATCACTCAGTGAAATTTATTTAAAATTTCATTGCTCAAGTTTGGTTTCCCGATCAAATTAGTTATAAATGGAGTGTGTTACCACTATAAACTACTCTTTATTGACGAATGGAAGTCTAACTCAAAAATTATAAGTAACTAATGGTCAAAGGCAAGGTGACTTCAAGTCCCCGTACTTATTTTATCGGTAGTGGGTTATATGTTAACAAATTGCTGAAAGAACTCCAATTGAACCCAAACTTTAATTTCCATCCTAACACATGAAATTCAATTATGTAAATATTTGTTTTACTGATTATCTTATAATATTCAATAGTGTTGATAAAACCTCTTTCCAACTACTACGACTACAAGCTTTCTATCAATTTTTGGAGGTTTTGGGGTTGAGGAAAATCTGTACAAATGTTCAATATATATCACTTAAGTATTCGAAGAATTGAAAAATAAACTATTATATGTAATGCACTTTAGACATGGAGAAATTTCTTTAAAATAGCTTGAGTTCCTGTAACATCCGGGAAGAGCCCCTAGACGTAACCACTGTCATCGTCCTCTTTGAGGAATAAGATTATCCTCTTAGCATACATCATTACATTAATAGTTCAAATTTAGCAGAAATTTAAAAACTTTTTCATTACATCTACTCGGAGGTGTACATAGACCTCTACATACACATAGTATATATATCGAGTTTACATAGACCCTTCTTATAGGAAGATTACTTAGTCTTCTAATTTTATTAAACGTAGACATTTATTCATAAAAGATAATATTGTCATAATAGTCGTCTCATCTCATAACTATCAAGTGTAATAATTTGGGCATAACCCATACATCGAAGTAAGAATGCCTCACATGGGCTATACAACATTTGGAAGGTCTTTTCACATTCCTCTGACCAATCAAACTTCTTACTCTTTTGGGTCAAAGTATTCAGGGAGATGCAATGGACATAAAACCATTGACAAACCTCCGGTAATAACCCGGTAGACCCAAGAAACTCTTAATATCGGTTTGATTCAATGGTCTAGGCTAATTCTTGACCACCTCAGTTTTTGTTGGAATAACCTCAAATCCCACACTAGAGATGATATAACCAAGAAATACCACCGACCTAAACAAAACTCACATTTGCTATACATGGAAAATAATTGGTTCTCCTTAAGCACTTGTAACATCATTCTCAAATGGTTCATATGATCACTATCATTTTTTGAACATACCCAGACATCGTCAATGAAGACAATGACGAATGAATCTAGGTAACTTTGAAACACTCAATTCATGAGATCCATAAACATCGTCGATGCATTTATGAGACCAAAGGACATTACTAAGAACTCATAGTGACCATATGTAGTCCGAAATGTTGTCTTGGGTATATCCCCACCTCTCACCATAAGTTTGTGATACTACGATCTAAAGCCAATCTTAGAAAATTAGCTTTCCCCTTGGAGTGGATAAAACAATTCGTTAATTCTAGGGAGAGGATACTAATTCTTTATAGTGACTTTATTGAGTTGGCGATAATCAATGCACATTTGAAGGGACCCATCCTTCTTCTTCACAAAAAAAACCAGAGCACCCCATGAAGAAATAATAGGTCTTATAAAGCCCTTGCCTAGTAAATACTTGCTACTAGTTCATTCATACGGAGCCATCCGATACGGAGGAATTGAAATGGGATTCGTATCCGGTAACAAGTCGATACGAAAATCAATTTCTCTTTCGGGAGGAATACCTGGAAGATCATTAGGAAACCTCTAATTTGACTTGGGAGGATCTTGATTTGACATCCTCTTTTTGAACCTAGACATGTCATCTTAAGCCTAATTTTTGAAGAAACACCATCAAAGGATCTTTCCCTCTTGGGATCTCTACTCGTCCTTTTAGACCTTATCTCTTTCACTTGTTAAGCATGAACCATGAGATTATAAATAGTCATACTTTCATGTATCATAGCTGAATGACAATCTTGTTGCAAGTCATCCGACTCTCCCATCATAAAACGGTTTATTTCAACTATAGGGTTAGAAACCAAAGAAGGAGCACATTTTAACTATTTAACTAATTTAAAAGAGTATTCAAGAACACTTATATTTCCTTAGCGAAGGTTGATGAAATCCACCACCTTATATTCTCTCATCTCACTAGGAAAGAACCTATCAATAAATGTCTTCTTGAACACTTTCCAAGTCACCGTCCACCCCTTAACGACCTATTGTTCCTCCATTGGACGCATCAAGTTTGGTCCACATCTTTGAGTTGGTAAGTGTATAACTCGGCCTTTTCACTAGTAGACAACCACATAGAATAGATGATATTTTATATATCATTACTTAACTCATAGGGGTCTTATTCTACCTTGGACCCATAGAAAGTAGGAGGATTCATCCAAGTGAAGTCCCTTAGACGAGAGGCCATCATAGCAACTTGTTTATTTTCCTTTGGTACAACCTCCAGATTAGATTGGGACATAATGTCTTGAGCGATTTGGAGAAGAGAATCCCTTATGTTATCATTCGTCAAAGGAGGAGGATTCGCCGGATCATGGTAATCATTCACATCTTTCTCAAGAGGAGGAACTTCATCACCATGGGGAGTAACTCCAGCGTTGGCAATCTCTTCTTCAACTCTTCGTGTCACATTCCTTCGAGTATTCATTTCACTATAATGACAATAATAGGATTAAATTCAAAAGAACATAGAGATAATCACTCCATAGGAATGATAATCGACTTCCAAGAAAGTGAGAGTTTCCTAAGCATCATGTAGGTTCCTATCCATAAGTGTGGCACGCTTCACAATTATCAATACGAACTTACATAGATGTGGTTGATGGAGACATAGACTAAAAGATAATTTCAACCGTATTCTCTGATACCAAGTTTGTCAAATTCGAAATGCCCCCTATACGTCACCAGTGTCGTCGTCCTCTTTGAGGACTAAAACTAGACTCTAAGCTTACATCATTACATTCATAAGTGAAATTTAGCGGAATTTTTTTTTTCATTTCATCTACTTGGAGGTTTACATAGAAATCTACATACATAGTATATGCATACCTTCATATAGGAAGATTACTCAGTGTTCTACTTTTATTGAACATAGATATTTATATATAAAAGATAATATAGTCATAATAGTCATCTCATCTCATAACCATCTAATAAGAGTGTAAGAACTTAGGCATAGCCCATACATCAAAGTAAGAATGCCTCACATGGACTATACAATATTACATACTAAATGAAAAGAAAAGAACATAATAGTCATTAATACTAGATTAATATCATAGTTTGATAGTGGCATCGCCCTCGGAAAGTGAGGACCTAACATACTTAAGATATCCAAAGCCTTCTCCGATTTGGTCTTTAAAGCACTTCAACTACAGAAACCTAAAATGTTGGGGAAAAAGGAGAAATGGGGTTAGTACACCATTTGTACTAAGTATGAGACCATATGCAAACATACTATTATAACATGTTAAGAAAAGGGACATTTCATAAAGTATGCACTTTTTATTTAAAACCTTTATGCACATTCGACAAAACTATACCAACCAATATTACATGTTCATTAAGTCATAGGCATGTACATTACAAAACCAACAACAAGTCAAGTCAAGTCAACATGCATATCATATTGTTGGATACCTATTCAAGTAACTATATCATCAAGTCATATTAGCAGTAAGCATGTATACGAGTACATTTCAACATAACCAAAGCAACAAAATTACCCATGAACCCCTATCAAGTCAACAAGTGAAATGACCAAGCAAAGCCCCATAACCTTACTCAATCAAGTAACTCAACAACAATCATGACTAACTTCTTACTTCTCATGGAATAACATTTAGGAGTACATATCCTCATACTTTAATAATGTAGACCAACACATATTCCTAAGTGACAACAATCACATATAGCATCAACAATGTGCAAGTTCATCATATATATATCACGTATCAATGTAAGCATATTCGTGCATAGTAAAAACCTCCTTAAGTTCTCTTCAAAGAAAACTAGTGCAAGGCATAGGCACAGTCCCACACCTATACCTGTGATAAGTCAAATTCTCAAGTAACCTTTGCTAGTTTATACTTCATTACTTCATTTTATTTTAGGGAACACTTGCCTTAACCAACATAGACCACAAGAGCTAAGTGTGGAATCTGGTGTTGTAAAACCTTACACCGAAGGAAGGTGTTTTACCAGCCAAAGCAGAACCAAACATAAACGTAGCTTTCTAGGTGGATCCACTAGCTAGTCTTCCTATGGTGAAAACATAGTTCAAGAACTAAGAGATAGGTATAATCCCTCAACATAAAATTTCGCAATTGGGACCTTTTCTCATGGGAATACAAATGGATAAGTATACCTCATAGGGGAGTCAACACCACATTTTATTCACTCATTGGTCACTTCTTTTTTTACTAAAAAATCATTATTTGTTAATTATTTTCTTACATATATTCCACGTTTCTTCATGTAATTCGTCATTTTGACACATCATCAACGAGTGTATTACAACACTATATATATTTTATGGATAATTCAAAAAATGTCAAAACGACACAATGGACCATGATATGGGGTGTGTAAAGTGAACTAGCCCCACTTAAGGTAGTGTGTAAGTGAAATTTGGTGCAAACTTTAAGGGGCTACCTATTGATTCAACCTTCATTGTATTCCTCCCACAATACTTCAATGGAGGTTACACATTTTTAACTTAGCTTCTAGGCCTTAACAATAAAGAATAACCATAGTATATCCCAAAATCATTTTATATGGAATGGACAAAAAAATCATAAGCCTAAATAATCGGGGCACTACTTTCCCTTCTCTTTTATCTCTTGATGCTATTCAGAGGCAAGTCATATAAGAACACATTGTTGTTAATATAAACTGTAAAGTGTTATGTTGCACCTTCTAATAAGGCATTATGCTAAGTTATTTATCTATGATTGTGATAAAATTTACATATATGACCAACCTTTTCTGGTCAAAGGCATCACTACATCATGATATGAAGAAATTTTTTTCCAAAATTTTAAAAACTCAAGTCAATAAGCACATTAGGGGTTAGGATAAGGATAAATAAGTCACATTGAGTATGACACACTAGCAGACTAGCAAAAATGAAGCACATAATACACTGACATTAAGTTATAGAAATATGTGGTGTACACACGACGCATGTGATGCATCAGTACTAAAGCTACGAAATACAATATGTAAGCAAGTAGACTATAATGCATGTGTCTGCATAAAAGAAAATAAACTACAAAACACAAATCACATTGACCAAGTGTGTTATATTTCATGGATAAGTGGACTAATATGCAATGAGTACATGTATGAAATATGATCAAGTGAGCACATTACATATGGGAAGAAAAGCTATAAGGCATGTAATGCTCAAGCAAGTAGGCTATGAGGCGTTTAAAACATATAGAGGTGGTTGTATGATGAATTATCTTGCAGTACCAACACAATATAAAAAACTGACATGCGGAAAGTAGCTAGTGCAATAAATAAAATGTAGCGAAAAGGTCCTATGAAAAGATATAACACTAAACAAGGTTACTCTTAAGTGTAAAGCAGTTACATGGAAGTATTATATGACATGAGGTAACCTGTAAGAAGGTAATACACAAAGGTAAAACGTCATACAATTAAATTATAGAGAATGCATAATGTATAAGTCTATAACAAACCATCTTTAAAAACTAGAAGATATTCTATAGAACTACGCTACCATAATAAGCGTAAACACTCTCTCTTAAGAGTTAAGTCATGGGTGGGATACTTTTGCTCATATTCCTTACTCACCTCAAAACACATACAATTGATTTCCCAATATTCTCTATTCAATATACTAAGAATCCTTATGGGTGTTCTGTTATTGGGACTTTGCTTCCATCTAGGTTATTATAAATACTATAGTTAAGATAGAATATAATCCTCAATAGTTCATCCTTTGGATTAGGAGGCCGAAGTCAACTTTGCCTTCATTACAGTCTTTTGTAATATCACACTCAATGTCTAGTGTCTTTTGAAGGTCATAATAGAAAATAGTGAAGCTTTTAACGTACCATGAAACATGAAATCTAGTAACATTTAAATGTCAGGTACCTATAAAGTTATATCATAGTTCATAAAATCTTAGAGTTAGCACCTTTAGTCTTAACTAGATAAGTTTAGCTAACATATTTTTTTTTAAAACAAGTGAGGGTGGTCTCACACTGTTCCCATGCAAGATATCAAGTATAATAATAAATAACATATGATCAATTTTTTCATCTCCCTTAACAGGACTATGAATGATCAATTACTACTAGAATGTATTAGATGAATCCCGTAAGAGCTCTATACATGTGAATAATGCCCTACTTTTCTTTTGTACTAATGATATAGATGAACTAGGTCCATGTATCTTCTATCTAAGTAACCTTTTTATTCCCCTATTTTTCTTGTTTTTATCAAGACCAAATATCAAGACTTGAATCAATACTAAAATGACTTCCCTGTCAAACAAAAAGGTTCACAAAGTTGTTCTAGGGTGCGCCATTATAATTCGTTAGGAGTCAAGAGTTGATACATTTTTATTGTCTCATCACTTAGAAACCTCTCTTTCATAATCCCCTATCTCACTCCTCTGTAGCATCCTCACATGCCCCTATTCCTACGTTTAAGGAATTTAAAAGATCCCATCTCTAATGAGAAGCTCTACGTACATATTCGGCCTTGTAATTCAAGCTTCATTGCCACATGCTTCCTATCTAACAAGTACCTTTTAATCAAAAATAGTAGTTTCATGTACCAGATCCTGCCCAGGGTGCATACACCTCTTGTATCATCATCAGTGTAGCAATGGTTGAATAAGACTCAATCACCACATTTGTGAAGCCTTTACGCACACAGATTTCAGCAGCTAAGTGAACAACCATTATCTTTGAATACATATTAGTTTAACGGGTATGTACAACCTAACTAATCACAATTTAGGTCTAAGCAACCCATTTTTTTCTTTTTTTAACCTTACCCTTTAGAAACATACTAATCCTCCTAACCAAAACATAGGTCATAATATGAACTACCAAACATATCATTTACATAAATTGGCATACTTGTCCCTTAGTTTTTAACCATGAAAAGAATACAAATGTTATTAATGCTTATTCGGGATTGTTGGCACATACCATATAAAAGCCAAATATTAAAATATTTGGGATGGTATATGATGAAGATTTTGTACTTGTCATCTAATTAGGGGTATGTCTAACACTTTTCCAATGATACATTAACCTATCAGATTGTTCCACTAACTTCTTCAAACTAACAAAAAGTGGTTAAACAACATCAAATTTGAAAACATGTGTAATGCTTAAAATTCTATGTATATCACAGACTAAGAGCAATTCTTTTCTATAAAAAAATAGATCCTATAGATATGGAGGAAATATAGAACTCAAGAGTTGGATACATCCTCCTAAGAATATGTTCTTAAAAATGCTACAACTAATATATGTAACTAGGTAGACCATCAATTTTAAGCATAAGGATTACCATATTATATCTTTCACAATTGAACAAACATGATACAAATGGTAAAAATGCAACTTAAAATTCATATAACATATGACCTTTAGATACCTTGTGGAGTGGGACGGTCTAATAAAAATAGCTCAATGTAGTCTAAATTTTGATAACTTCAGATCCTTTTCTGTAGTTTGCATGTTGACATTTTAGCTACTATTAATATTGAGCACCGTAAGCATAATATCAATAGCATGATCATGTGCAAGTGAAATTTTTTTTCTTAACTTCGCTCTATCGCACAATTTTTTTTAATGAAGGAATGTAACATTTTTATATGTACAAGTATCCCCCTAATTATAAATGTGGTGCAACATATTCATAAGTAAGGCTGTAATAGACACCACTTTGTAGGCTCTTTAGGACGAACTGCTCGAATACAGTTTTTGTCACCCCCAACCCTAGGTGAGACATACAAGTACTATATGAACACATTCTTACGAATGACCTATGATGAGATGTTAAACTACTACTATATAGATGTATTTACTAATGAAAAACTTCATATACAACACATGCTGACTAGCTGAACGGATACATGTGACAAGGGAAACTATGAACACCAATGATTGCTCTACAATGTCTACAAAGCCTCTATTGGGATTCTTGATTGTACCACTATTAAATACACATAATAAAGACTAGACAAATCCTAGAATGAACCCGGAGCTCACCAATAACCATCGCGCGTAAGGTGGTTCTATTGGGGAGATCTACTAGTTAAATACATGTACCTGGAGCATGAAATGCAACTTTAACCATATGTAAAATGAGAGATAAGTTAAACCAAATACCAATATATATGAGCTACAGACCACCTTTGCTTGTACTTGTGGAATCGTGCATGTTACATTCTTTTCTTTACTTTTTTGTACTTTATAACCGTATAAGACATATAATACAAATGAATAGTTGATCAGCAACAAAAGAGGATGACCCATGCTAGGAATTCTTGATGTCCTCATATTTCCTCAAATTGGGATCCGCCCATGCTAGGCTTTCTCCCCTGAGCAGCCACTTATAATTATACAGATTGTTTCACTTAGATTTTTAATATTTGAAATTGTTTTTTTTGACATTCATAACTCTTTAGAGATTGTTCTTTTGATGTTCATAACTCATTTGTGATTGTTCTTTTGATCTTCTTAAATAGTTTGTGATTGATGTTTTTTGGTCATATTCCTTGTTTAGATTTGGAACTATGTACTAGTAGTATAAGACATATGAATATGGACTTACGACAATAACAATGACATGGGAACCAAATGTGACATGAACATGTAATACTTAGTAGCTTATATGACTCAGTAAGCATTTTGACATCTCATATTAAAGCACATATCAAGTGAAGACATTTATCCAAGAGTTTTGAACTCTGTATGGTAACGAATTCTCACTAACTAATATGAAATAAAAGGTAAACATTAAAGTTGAACCAATGAAAACGTGGACATATTTGACTTAAGGACGGATACATATTCAAAGTACAGATAAATGTACAATAGAGTAAGTAGTAATCATGTGAGGTAACATTATAGTCTAACACAATGGGGGTAATAACCATGAAAGAAATATATGAACTTGTGACAAGATGACATATTTATAAACAAATAAAGAAAGTTGGCATTATATTGGCATATTGTATGACGTGTAATATAGGATCATTTTCATTTATATACTGGAAATTCGTGTATCGGGTACTTTGACAATGAAAAAAAATGAAACACATGGTTGGTAAAGTAAACATGTACATGTAGTAACAAACTCGTATAAGAGTACTCATTTCTATGCGCTGCGGAGTAGGAATTGCAAGGATGGATCAATCACTACAAAGGACACTTAGAAAGCTTACTTTTTGTAATGCAAGTGTTGGGTTAATGTCAAAGAAAAAGGAAATTGAATAGTCTTACATGCCTCAATTTCCAATTCGTATACGCACAAAGTGTCAACCTGTCATTTAACGTCATTGTCTTCATCAACAACAATAAATCATTAAGGCTAATAATATCAACTTACCAACCAACTCGGGATATTTTATCTTATCAAAACAGTAGCCATCCCTTAATCTTTCTAATTGATTGTTTCCTAGCAAAGATAGTAAAAACCTTAAAAATAAATATGATCAAGACTTAGGGTGTCAATAATCCTTACGATTAAACCAAGGTTCACATGGATTGATACGCATAGAACCAGACCTGAGAACCCTTACTACGATCAAGTCAACTAACTTGTGGAGTTAGTTGGGTTTGTAAAGGTTGGAACCAACCAAGTAAGGCCTACAAAAACTAAGAATTAATCGATGGAGTCTTTACCAGACTTAAAAGAAAAAAAATTATGTTTTGATTGTCTAGGGTTAAAATTGTCATTTCCAGGCCAAAGGTAATATTTATTTACCCTGAGGAATTATTAAATTAATTTAATTAAAAGAGCTTTTCAAATTTGGAGCGACTTAGACTGACCCATTTCGCAAATGGGTTGCCACTCGGGTTCGAGACCCACTAGGAGCAAGGATTGATGATTTATTCATCAATTAAAATCTATTCATTAAGGGTAAAATGGTCCTTTCACGTATAAATTAAAATAAATCAGATTTTATTATGTTAATGAAATCCTATTTTGTTTAAGTCTTGAATTAAGTCTCCTAATCCTAATAACTCTCTCTGCCTTATGCTTCTTAAATCACTCTCACGTTCTCAATCTCTCACTCATGTTATTTTGCAAAACACAACAAAAACTAGAAAATACATCAAGAGTTCTTCACACTTGAAGAACTCACAAGAATTTTTAAGTAAGAGACAAAGTAATCAAAACATCAAAGCTAAAAGAGGTTTGTCGAGTGGGGTGTATGCTGGAGTAAAATGGGTGTGGTTTGGAAGAGTTTGCGGGTAGCAGCTTCACACTTGAACGACAACAAAAGGTATGGGTTTCTCTCCTGAAATTCTTTCTCTAAGAGTATCCTTCGAACGTTTCTCAAGCTCTTTAAAACTAAGGTTCTTCCCATTTGTATGTCCTTGTCCTTATCTCCCACACGAATTTGTAGGATAGGTATGTTGTACTTCTAGACTTAGGCACAATTGACGTATTTATATTAAGTGTGAACATGTTTTATGTGAAGGAAATTATGAAAACGATATTCGAAGTGTAACAAAAAATGTGTGTTGTTTGTGCATTGTGGGAAGTGGCTTTTGCCCCTGTTTTGGGTCGAATATTAATGTGTTTTTGGTGTATTTTATGTGTGTAATGTGTGTGCAATGTGTTTTTGGTGTATTTTATGTGTGTAATGTGTGTGCAATGAATAATGTTGGATTGAATAACACTCTTTTAGCTAAGTAAACTCATGAAAGAGGTGGTTAGAAATGAGTGAAGAATGATAAGAAAAAAAATTCCAGATTGCATACTCTCCCATAAGGTTAAATTCTGGGTTTTGAAAGAGGGAAATAGATAAGTGAGGTCAATGGGCATTGAACCCAAGACCTCACATGATGACAAGGCTGAAAAATAAGAGAAAATCATGAAGGAGCTAAGGGGAATCGAACCCCTTAGCTACTGGTTTCGTGAGGCAAAGAAAGAGGAAAATGGGGTCTGGGGGGAATTCAATCCAACCTCATATTTTCGCAAAAAAAAATAAGGGTAATGCGGCTGGGGGGGGGATCGAACTCGCAACCTAAGGGGACAAGCAGAAAAATGTAGTAAACAAGTAAATGGGAGGCGTGGGATTCAAACCCATGACCTCCCAGTATGCGAGAAGGGAGATGAAATAATGAAAAAAATAAAATGCGAGGTGTGGGATCAAACCCACGACCTTAGCACTAAAGGGAGAGGCGAAATAACAAGGAAATAAAGTGAGGCTGTGGGGATTCGATCCCACAACCTCACTGCCACTCGCCCATTTAATTAAAATAAAGATAGGGGGGCTGCGGGAGTTCGAACACACCACCTCACTGCCTCCTCAGTGAAATTAAAAAAAATATGGGGAGTGTGGGGGGTTGAACCCACAATATCCCTATTGTAGCGAATTTAACTCTAAAAATCAAAGTGTTTGTGGGGGCTCGAACTCCTATCCATTCGGTTATCTAAGAGTAAAATTAAAATAGAAAATTAATCCTTAAATTTAAATGTTGAGATTTAATTTAGAGTCTAATGTTATGAATATTAGAAATAAAATTAATGAAAAATATAAATGATATCCAAGTGATCCATGATTTGGGTTCCCTTGCTCAAATTTTCGTATTGATGCATAAGTCATACTTTTGTAAAATATCCAAGAATAATTCCATCTACTTAGATAAAAAATTAAGATCTTGGCATATATATACAAGATTCATTAGTCCCGTACAACATAATCTTAGGAAAGTAATAATCACTTAGCAAAGTATGAATGACACCCCCTGGCTTGTATATATAGACACATAAGTCAAACATACGTTCAAAAATAAGTGGACCTATGACCTATATAATGAAACGATGAACCCTAGGAGGGTTAAGTATGAGTTTAATATACACTATGTGGCCAAGTGCATTGGCATAAGATGAGATAAACTATGAAATAATGAAATAAGCATTCACGTAATAAGAGGTGAGTAACTATGAAAAGTAAAGGTGCTAATAATGAAGAATGTGGTGACAACATGACATGAGGCTAATGAATATGATGAGATCAATCTCAAGTGATCATAAATAAATGTTACCAATACATACTCACCAAGGAGAGTGTAAGATAATGAAGAGTTAGTCTCTATGAATACTCTAATAAAGGTATTGAGCTAGATGAGGTGCATCACATACTGGTTGCTATGGGTGCCACTAATATTGAGAAGGATGCGTTGTCTTCTTATCAGCTCAATGATGTTGCACAGACTTGGTGCAAGATGTGGCAAGATAGCCGTGTCTTAGGTGGAGTGCCTGTTACATGGGAGTTGTTCAAGACAACATTTTTGGAGAGATTCTTCCCCAGAGAGATGAGGGAGGCCAACGTTGAGGAGTTCATCAACCTTAAGAAAGGTTGTATGACAGTCAGGGAGTATTCCCTGAAGTTTGTTAAGCTATCAAGGTATTTTACTTTCCCCTAGTATTTAATAGCAAGAACGAGGAGAATAATGAGCTTTGTTGAAATCATCCAGGTATACTACTTCCTTGGTTTCTAATAGCAGGGATGAGATGAGCAGGTTCCTCACAGGAATCAATGGAGATCTGGGGGAGGAGTGTTGATTTGTGATGCTCCATCATAATATGGACCTTTCCAGATTGATGGTACATGTCCAGCAGGTAGAGGACAACCGTAGAAAGAGAGGTATTCGTGATGTTAGGAGGCCTAGACCTCAAGATTAGGCAGGTTATAGTCATGGAGGCCACATAAATAATTTTGATGTTCGTGAGCACCCAAGGTTCAAAAAGGGGCAAAAGAGTTCTGGAAATTCAAATCTTCAAAGGGGTGCTGCACCTAAAGGAGGCAGACCTGAGCCCAAGAAGGGCAATGGAGGAGAGATGCAGCTTCTTAAGAATAATTGTGCTAAGAGTGGCCGAGCTCACAGTGAAGAATGCAGACAAGGCAAAAATTCCTGCTTCAGTTGTGGTAAGAGCGGACACATGGTTAGAGACTGTCCATAGAACAGAGGTCAGATCGGAGGTAATGCTCCGCCTAGGCCTAACCCACAGGGTGCAGCAACAGCAGAACCTCCAAAGAGGAACATATTTTATGCCAAGAAGGGCAGGGAGGAGCAAGAGAAGTCCACTTATGTGGTAATAGGTATGCTGCAACTATGCTCAACTTTTGTTTATGCTTTACTTGATCCAGGGTGTACGCTTTCCTTTGTAACTCCTCTGTTTTCCCTTACTTTTGAAATACTACCTGAAGTTCTGTATGATCCTATAGTAGTTAGTACGCCTTTAGGAGAAAGTGTAAGAACTGATAGGGTATATAAGGATTGCCAAATAGTTGTAAGTGGTAAGACTATGTGTGCAAACTTGATTGAGTTACCCATGCATGATTTTGATATTATTATTGGCATGGACTCGCTTCATAGTTGTTATGCTTGCTTGGACTGTCGTAGTAGAATGGTGAGATTTTGCTTCCCTGATATAGAAGAGTTAGTCTGGGAGGGGTACAATTCGAGTCGTCCTAATCCCTTTATTTCAAATTTTAAGGCTAATAAAATGATGTCCAATGGGTTATTATGTCATCTTGTGAGTGTTAATGATTTAGATCATGGCATTCCTTCCATTGACTCAGTGCCTTTAGTGAACCGCTTTGAGAGATTGACTTTGGTATCGACTTAGAACCCGATACTAAACCAATCCCAATTTTCCTTATTAAATGGTTCCAGCAGAACTCAAAGAATTGAAGTTGCAGTTGAAAGATCTCAATGATTAGGGTTTAATTAAGTCGAGGATATACCCTTGGGGTGCTCCAGTGTTGTTTGTAAAGAAGAAAGATGGGACCATTAGAATGTGTATCGATTATCGGCAGCTCAACAAAGTCACTATAAAGAATAAGTATCCACTCCCCAGAATAGATGATTTGTTCGATCAACTTCAAGGGTCTAGTTTCTTCTATAAGATTGATTTTCGTTCAGGGTACCATCAACTTAGGGTTAGGGATAAAGATACCCAGAGACAACCTTACTTACCCGCTATGGTCACTATGAGTTTCTAGTCATGTCATTTGGTCATACGAATATGCCTATGAAACTTATGGATCTCATGAACAGGGTTCCGTGAATACCTTGACTCTTTTGTCATAGTATTCATTGATGACATTCTCATCTACTCTAAGACCAAGGAAGAGCATGAACAACATTTGAGACTCACCTTGCAGGTACTTAGACAACACCAATTGTATGCCAAATTCAGCAACTGTGAATTCTGGTTGAGATCAGTGATCTTCTTGGGCCATGTTGTGTCCGATCAAGGTGTAGAGGTTGACCCCAAGAAGACTGAAGCTCTTAAGAATTGGCCAAAGCTCCTTACTCAAACTAACATCCGTAGCTTCCTAGGATTGGCTGTTTACTACCGCAGGTTTGTGGAGGGCTTTTCTTCCATTGCTGCCCCACTTACAGCTTTGAAAAAGGAGAAAACCAAGTTTGAATGGATGGAGACTTGTGAGAAGAGTTTCCAGGATCTCAAGGACAGAATCACTTCAGCCCCGATGTTTACTCTACCTACGTGTGGTGAGAATTACACTTTATATTGTGATTCATCTAGAGTTGTTTTGGGTTGTGTTCTTATGCAGGCTGGTAAGGTTATAGCCTATGCTTTCAGACAGTTCAAGGTTCATGAAAAGAATTATCCCACTCATGACTTGGAATTTGTATCTATGGTGTTTATATTGAAACTGTAGAGGCATTATCCGTATGGATTTCATGTGGATGTATTCACGGATCCTAAGAGTCTTTAGTACGTGTTCACATAGAGGGAGTTGAATCTACGTCAGCGCAGGTGGTTGGAGCTGTTGAAGGATTATGACATAAATGTGCAATACCATCCTGGTAAGGCTAATGTTGTGGCTGATGCTATGAGAAGGATTAGCTTGGGGAGTACAACCCACATTGAGGACGAGAAGAAGGAGTTGGCAAAAGAGGTACACATATTTGGGGTGTTTCAGTTCACCCTAGTTCTAAATCATCCGTGATAGTTGAAGTCAAGAAGGGTCAGCATTTTGATTTTGTGTTGATGGAACTAAAGGACTCAATGTTCTTAAAATGAATGAGTCTTTTTCCTGGGGAGATGATGGCATACTTAGATACCAGGATAGGCTGTGTGTACCAAATGTGGATTATTTACCGACCAGGATCGTGCTAGATGCCCATGGTTCTAGATAGTCCATACATCCAGGTTCCACCAAGATGTATCATGATCTAATGCAGATCTATTAGTAGTATGGCATGAAAAACGACATTGCAAGATATATGGCAAAGTGTCCTAATTGTTAGCAAGTCAAGGCAGAGCATCTTAAGTCTGGTGGTCTGACTCATATTATTGAGGTTCCGACGTGTAAATGGGAAGCCACTAATATGGACTTTGTGGTTGGTCTTCCGAGAAGTAAGAGACAGCATGACTCCATCTAGGTTATTATAGAGAGATTGACTAAGTCTTGTCTCTTTATCCCTGTGGAAGTCAACTTATAGAGCCGAGGATTATGCGAGACTTTATATCAATGAGATTGTGAGATGGCATGGGATTCCCTGGTCTATTGTTTCAGATAGAGGATCTTTGTGTACTTCTCATTTCTAGAGATCTTCCAGAAGATCTTGGGCACGTAGGTGAAGCTTAGCACTGCATTTCATCCTCAGGCAGATTGGCAGACAGAGAACACTATTCAGACATTGGAAGAAATGTTGAGAGCGTGTGTGATCGACTTTAGAGGTAAGTGGGATAACCATATGCTTTTGATAGAGTTTTTGTATAATAATAGTTATCACTCCAACATTTGGATGGCACCGTTTGAGGTACAGTATGGTAGGAGGTTTAGATCTCCAGTTGGGTGGTTCGAGGTTGGAGAGTCATGCGTTTTGGGTCCGGAGAACATTCATGAGGCCTTATAGAAGGTTAGAGTGATTATGGATAGGTTGTTTAGTGCTTACAATCGGCAGAAGTCATATGCTGATAACAGAAAATGGCCCTTAGAGTTTGATGTTCTTGACCAGGTTTACTTGAAAATATTGCCTATGAAAGTGGTGATGAGATTTGGTAGTAAAGGGAAGCCGAGTCTGAGATATGTTGGGCCATATGAGATTTTACAACATGTGGGTGAGGTGGCCTATGAGCTAGCATTGCCTGCGGAACTAGATTCTGTTCATCTAGTCTTTCTAGTCT
The DNA here is from genome assembly GCA_027704785.1 of Solanum chmielewskii. Lineage (NCBI taxonomy): Eukaryota > Viridiplantae > Streptophyta > Magnoliopsida > Solanales > Solanaceae > Solanum > Solanum chmielewskii. The sequence continues at coordinate 6,688,017 of JAKWIX010000327.1, forward strand.
CTATGTTGAAAAAGTGCCTAGGTGATCTAGCATCAATCCTACCTGTTGAAGGTTTGGGGGTTGGTGAAGACTTGTCTTATAAGGAGGTACCTGATGAGATCTTATACAAATAGGTCAAGCGGCTGAGGAACAAGGATATTGCAACAGTGAAGGTATTGGTGAGAAATCATTTTGATGAGGGTGTTGTGTGGGAGGCTGAGGCCGACATGAGATCCCACTATCCTCATCTTTTCAACTGTTGAAGTTAGACTTCCTACTTTTAAGCTTATGTTTCCTTATCTCTCCATATTTTGCTGCTATTGATTGACTGTATATGGTGATTTTATTATGACTTAACTAGCATTATGATGTGAAGTGGTAGTGTCATTCGGGGACGAATGTTCCTAAGGGGGGATAATTTAATAACCCAAAAAATGAATAGGATCAAGACTTAGGGTGTAAAGAATGCTTGTGATTAAACCAAGGTTCACATGGATTAATACGCGTAGAACCAGACCTTAGAACCTTTACTACAATCAAGTCAACTAACTTTGGGAGTTAGTTGCGCTTCGAAAGGTTGGAACCAACCAAGTAAGGCTCGCAAAAACGAAGATTTAATCGAATGAGTCTTTATCGGACTTACAAGAAGAAATTTTATGTTTTGATGATCCAAGGGTAAAATGGTCATTTCCAAGCCAAGGGTAATATTGTAATTACCATGAGAAATTAATTAATTAATTAATTAATAAATTAAATTAAAAGAGCTTTTCAAATTTGGGGCGACTTAGAGTGACCTATTTCGCAAATGGGTTACAACTCGTGTTCGAGCCCCACTAGGAGCAAGGAATTGATGATTTAATCATCAATTAAAATCTATCATTAAGGGTTAAATGGTCCTTTAACGTATTAATTAAGATAAATCAGATTTTTATTAAGTTAATTAAGTCCTACTTTGACTAAGTCTTGAATTTAGTCTCCTATTACTTATAACTCTCTGACCCTCACGTTTCTCCACTCTCTCTCATGTTCTAAATCTGTCTCTCTCACGTTATTCTTCCAAACAGAACAAAAACCAGAAAATACATCAAGAGTACTTCACACTTGAAGAACTCAAAAGAATTTTTAAGTAAAAGACAAAGTAATAAAAACGTCAAGGCTAAGAGATAGTTCGTCGAGTGGGGTGTGCGTTGAAGTGAATATGGCGTGGTTTGGAGGAGTTTCCGTGAAGAAGCTTCACACTTGAACAACATCAAAAGGAATGGGTTTCTGTCCTGGAATTCTTTCTCCAAGAGTACTTTCCTTCGAACGTTTCTCAAGCTCTTGAAAACAAAGGTTGTTTCCCTTTGTATGTCCTTGTCCTTAGCTCCCAAACGAATTCATAGGATGGGTATGTTGTGCCGCTAGACTTAGGAATGATTGACGCATTAATATTAACTGTGACCATGTTTTATGTGAGGGAAATTACGAAAATGATATTCGAAGTGTAACCAAAAATTGGTGTTGTGTTGTGTGTATCGTGAGCAGAGACTTTAGCCATTATTTTGGAGTCGAATATTCATGTGTTTCTGGTGTATTTTATGTGTGTAATGTGTGTGCAATGTGGTGTTCATAATGAAGAAGAATTTTGGGTTGAATAACACTCTTTTAGCTAAGTAAACTCACGAAAGAGGTGACTAAAAATGAGTGAAAAATGATAAGAAAAAAATTTCCTGATTGCATACTCTCCCATAAGGTTAAATTCTGGGTTTTTAAAAAGGGAAATAAATAAGTGAGGTCAATGTGAATTGAACCAAAGACCTCAAATGTTGAGCAGGCTGAAAAATAATAGAAAAATGTGAATGAGCTAAGGGGAATCGAACCCCTTAGCTACTGGTTTTGTGAGGCAAAGAAAAAGGAAAATGGGGGCTGGGGGGATTCGATCCTAGATCCTCTTTTCGCGAAAAAATAGGGGAAACAGGGCTAGGGTGAATTGAACTCACGACTTATGGGGAGGAGAAGGAGAAAAATTAAGTAAACAAGTAAATGAGAGGCGTGGGATTCGAACACAGAACCTTCCAGTACGCACGAAGGGAGATGAAATAATGAAAAAAGAAAATGCAAGGTGTGGGGATAGAACCCACGACCTCAGCGCTGAAGGGAGAGTCAAAATAACAAGGAAACAAAGTAAGGTTGTGGGGATTCTGTCCCACAAACTCACTGCCACTCGCCAATTTAAATAAAAAGAGATAGAGGGGATGTTGGTGTTGAAACCCACCACCTCACAGCCTCCTCAGCGAAATTTTTTAAAAAATAAGGTGGGGGAGCTGTGGGGGTTCAAACCCACAACCTCTCAATTGTACCGAATTTAAATCATAAAATCAAATGGGTTGTGGGTGCTTGAACCCCGAACCATTCGTCTATCTAAAAGTGAAATTAAAATAGAAAATTAATCCTTCAATGTAAATGTTGAGATTTAATTTATAGTCTAATGTTATGAATATTAGAAATAAAATAAATTAAAATATAATTGATATCCAAGAGATCCAAGATTTGAGTTCCCGTGCCCAAATTTCTGCATTGATGCATAAGTCATACGTGAGTAAAATATCCAAGAATAATGCCATTTACATAGATAAAAAATTAAGAACTTCGTATATATATACAATATGCATAAGTCTTGTACTACATAATCTTAGGAAACTAATAATCACTTAGCAAACTACGAATGAAGACCCATTTCTTGTATGTATACACACATAAGTCTAGCATACGTTCAAAAATAAGTGGACCTAAGATGTATGTAATGAAATGATGAACCCTAGGAGGGTTAAGTGTGAGTGTACCATACAATAAGTGGACAAGTGAATTGGCATATGATGAGATAAATTATGAAATGATTAAATACGCATTCACGAAATAAGAGGTGAGTAACTATGAAAAGAAAAGGTGCTAATAATGAAGATTGTTGTGACAACATGACATGAGGCTAATGAATATGATGAGAGCAATCTCAAGTGAGCCTAATGTTACCAATACATACTCACCAAGGAGAGTGTATGATAATAAAGAGACCAGTCTCTATGAACACTCTAATGAAGGTATTGAGCTTAACACACTTAACACTAATGATGAGACGAGATATCATCTAATGAGTAAATATTATACTCGTATTAGAAGTCAACTTCCAAGACGTATGAGTTGAACGTAATGGAACTTTATAATGAGCACCGATAGGCTAGATATGAGCGGTGATGCCTTTTTTTGCAGAGGGTGAAGGTTCACGTAACTCTCATGAGATGAGAATGTACGGCTTGCCGGGTATGGGTCTCCATACATCTCCTAGTCTTTTAACCTATACTACCAATATAGGGATCTGGCGGGGTTAAATTTCCCATGTATGCTAGCATGTTTATTTGGTCACTTTGGCTGGTAATTTCACTTCTTTTTGGTGTGGGGGAGACACTGCATGTCATTATTCTCACATGATCTATGTCTGTTAAAGTTAAAGTTCCCAATAGATGAATGAGGCCTGCCTTAAATGAAGCACATAATGAAATGAATGATACCAAAGGTGTTAGCATAGGATAATCAAGAGGTGAGCAATACTCGGGTAATGCCATTAAGTTATTCCTTATCATTGCACAACAAACCTGATGAAAGTCTTAAACTACATCATAGGTATAGCTTGTGTTCACACTGTCCTATGAATGAAATGAAATGAAGTACGTATGAATGAATGAAGCAGACTCTATGTTTTCTAATGACGACTCCCTAATTTAGGTCCCATATGTTGGGACCTCATTTTGGAAAGTTTTAATGTCAAGCCCATGATTCCCAAGTCTCATGGCATATGAATGAATGATGTGAAAGAAGCAAGGTGCTATATGTTATGTGCTATGATATGTGCTATATGAAGATGCTATATGATGTGTGCAATACGATATTTATAATGATGCATGTTAATCTCATGGCATGACCTTCCTAACCCAATTTGGAAAGTTCACTAACTTTCCTAATCTTAATTCGGCAAGTCTACTGACTTGACTTCCAAAAATCATGTTGTTAGGAAAGAGCTGTTCTTTCTCATGCATGTCCTTGGTGTGTTCTTTCATATACACATACTCAGTGCAAGTGTGTACTTGCCCTATTAATCTATATTCTTCGAGGATGCTATTGTTTTATATTCTAGAGTAGTTTTAGAGTTGATCTAGTCGAGCATGTTCCACTAGCGTTTCATTCCTTTTTTGATTCAGACTTTGTATTCGGCCATTTTTGCAATTATAGAATTAAGACTTAATGAACTATTTCTTTCAGTTGTTGATTTCTTTAATATTAGATGGTTGATGATAAACGATTATAAAATGTTAAGAATGTTTAGCAAGAATGTTTAAATTAAAAAAAATTCAAATTTTCCGCTAAAATTAACCTATGTAAAGCAGGTATGACGTAAATAGGCTTGTTTCCGACCTCTGAGAGGTCAACGACAACGGTCTCGTATGAGGTCTAGATTCCTGTCATGACACAAATTCTGTCTATTATAGTTATTTAGGAACAGCCTTTCCATGAAATGTGCAGTTACTTTACCAAAACATTAATTTGATGTTGCATCACCATATCTTATAAATCCGACCTTTAAACTTTCCGCAATCAGTCTCTAAGTAACGCTATAACATCCCATTAAAAAATCAATACAATAACAGTCTTTAACATTAAAAATAATCAAAAGACATGAATTTGTGGTTTTAAATTACCATCCCTTGAGTTGTAACAAAAAAAGTAAGTCACTAATTCTTAAGTAAACAAATAATTGAAGGTTTTATCAACGGCGTTGCCTTGGCTATCTATATATGTTATTCCATTTCACTTACTCTTTTTGTAACCTTCTCTTATTCTTTGGAAGTGTGACAAAACCATGGAAGAAACTAGGTGAAAATATTTAGAAACCTTAATAGGAAAATTGGGTGGTTGCTTCATGTTAAAAGAAAGAGAGAAATATATGAATTTGAGAGCTTAAAATTTGGATAAGAGAAAAATGAGATATTTATGTAATATTTTTTACCTTAATAGGTTTATCTTTTGCCACCTTTCTTATTCTTCATCCGCAACCAACACATTTAATTAAGTGATGCACCTACTTGTCCATTCAAATTATTTCTTCTGGACTTGAAAAGATTGGGCCTTGGCTGTCTATTTTTCCATTATATTTTTATTCAACTTGGGTCAAATATAGGTAGTGTACTTGGTCGAATAACATGGTCAAATGAGTCTTAAGAGGTGATGAACCTACTTGGTCCTTTGGCATGTCAATAAGTCAATGTAGGTGATGCACCTACTTGTCACCTACTAGCTTAGTGAAGTCAAGAAAGCACCTCAATATTTTATTGCATGTATATGCAAGAATACCTTTAACTTAACTTAAAACTTATATACACTATGTCAATTTTAACTCTAGACTCAAGTACCACCTTATGATTTCAAGTTTCAATTCTTCCATTGACGTCAACTTAATTGTGTGGCATAAAAACATATGGGCTGTTCAGTTTAAACCTATTCTATTGTCACTAGTCGCATAGGAAACCGAGTTCAAAATTATACAGCAAGGAAATTTATAATTGTCTCATAAATAGAAGAAGTACACTTAACGGGTTGTTAAACTCAAAATCATTATTTATCAATCCATGGTATTGTTAGCTTCACTACTAGTGGATTATTATAATTTGGGCATCACGATTTGATAACTCGGGTCATGACAAATCATTTCTTTAAAATAATAAAATTTATCTTTTTATTTTCAATTATAAGCAAATACATTATTTTGAATTGTATTAGTACAATAATGGAATATTCATTTACATTCAAACTAACTTAGGAAAATATTTTACTTAGCTGTAAGTAATAGGTTGTTGTAAATCATATATAAATAAAAACAAAATTAGGTAGGATTTAGTTTTTGTTATATTTGAAAGTAGTTTAAAATTTATACTAAATATAATTTCTTCCAAAATTGGATAAAATAGTAATGGAAGTCTATAAGAAACCTATTTTTTATAAACTTATGACCATGTATTATGGATACTACTTATTCAAACATCAACAACAATAATTATTTTCCTTATATGAAAAGATCGACTCAAAATATTTGGCTAGTATTAGACCAGATCAAAAAAACATCAAGTTCAAGATAATATACTCTCATTTAAATTTATTCCAAAACAATTATTGTTTATATTAAGAAATTCTATAATTCAAACTAACCGAACATTATAGAATTCAAAATTTTAAATTATATATACAAGGGTAAGTCGTAGGTAAAGACAACTACAAATACAAGAACAACAACAAAGACATTATTTAACAAACACATATATCCTCATATACCTCTTTTTTATCCATTCCTAGAAAAAAATTTATATTAGCTTTGATTGCAAATGAAACGGAAAGAAAAGTCTCATACAAGAAAAGACTCATAGGGTTGTTGAAAAAGGCAGAAGAACTCAGCACTTTTTGTGACATTGAAATGGCTCTCATCGTTTATAGTCCTTATAGTGATGAACCTAAGGTGTTTCCCAATATTTTTGCAGCAATCAATACTTTTCAAAAGTTTAAAGAATTGGAAGCATTGGAGAGATAAAAAAAATGGTCACATAGGAAGAATTCACCAAGAAAAGAATCAAGAAGTTGTAAAAAAAAAACTACTAAAGATAAGAAAGGAAAATAGGATAAAGGAAATTACAAATGAGTTGCATGAAGTGTTGAATGGAAAAATTATTTCCATTGACATGAATATTTTCTATCTCAACGATCTAAGTTACGTTATTAAGAAGAACCTTCTATTAATACATAAAATAATGAAAGAGAATGATGGTGACGAGGGGTCTACATCAAATGTCCCTCAGTCAACTCCTTCAATAACAATGTGATCTATAATGTCTTCCCCAATTATAGATCCTCTATTTACTGCTATGACACCACAAATAGATCCTTTAGCTGAGATCCCCTCAATGGGTGCATCAATTCCAAGGAATAACTACCAGAACTCCACTCACATTCCACAAAGTCCATCATTTATTGATTTACTCAACTAGAATGATGATGATTTTGTCACTTTGTTAGATGACCTTTCACTAAACAATGCTAATGATCAAGATTCAAACCCCTCCAATAACAAGTAAATTCTTTGGACTAGTATATCTCTTCTTTTTAGTATTGTTTCATGTGTTCATGTTTTCCTCTACAAAATTTGTGTCTTTTAGGTTTTGTATGATTAAGTGTGTCATATTATTATCTACATCTTTTTTATTTTGTAATTATAATAAGAGTCGTATGTATGTCGTGTTCGATGAATTAATTTTCCATTTTTTTTATTTCGGTCACTTATTAAATTTCTGAAAATTTACATATTTACTAGATTTGATTTATTTAATTATTCATTTTTTTTGTTGCTGTTGTTACAAAAAATATTTCTTGTTTGCACGGTTTTCTAAGAAAACCTTTGCACTTTAAAATTTAAATAAATTGATTTATGTGTTGAATAAATATTGACTCTCAGCTTTTCATGATCAATAAACCATACATCTAAAATTGAGTATGATTTTTAACATTAAAGAAAATTATCAAGAAGTCCTACAAAATAAATATTTTAAATAATAAGGTGAAGTAAAAGAGACATTATTATTATTATTTTATTTAGTAAGTTAAAAAATTCCATATCTTTTGGGTTAATTTGATTGTTTATAATTAATTTTTGTATTCCAACAATTTTAAATAGTATCACCACATATGTTCATTGGTTAAATTTTTCTTATTTTGTTGTTCTACCTTTGTTATGTCAAGAAGTTTTTTCCACACGTAACTCGATTGGAAATAATTAAAATATTCACAAATAAATATTGTTGTTTACTAAAAATTTGAAACATATAAATATTCAAAAAAGGACTAAGGGTCTTGTAACACGTTGGTGCATATCAAATACTAGTTTTTGGGGATGTTCGTTTCACATTTTACCCTAATAATTCACAAAATTTCTGCATGCATAATTGTCAAGACCTAGGGGTACACCCTAGATGTAACATGACGCATAGAACCCCAAAGAATTCCATACAAGACATTTAACTCTCATTACATGAGAAATAGAACAATAAGAGTGAAACAAGATTTCAAAGTCCAAACATTTTATTAATGATAAACAAAATTCTAGAGATCTTGTCACATCGTAACAATCTAATCTAATAGAATAAAATTGAGCCTAGCCCATATGTCATGTCCCAAAAAAAAATTCATGAAACAAACTTGATACAGTGGAACTTTGTCCTCGGAGGATTAGAACTCACATAGCTTAGAAATCCAAAAAATTAAACAATTAGCTATGAAACTGATGACAATGACTTAAAACAAGAAAATATCAGTTAACCCTTAACTTATAGTACACTACCACATGACCATGTGAGGTTGCAAGAATAGTAGTACCTACCACGAGCCGGGGTTCTCCCTTTGGTTCTTGGACGAGTGGCTACGGTTCAAACCCTTTCTTGCCTTACGATTATCTTAGAATCATGACCCTTCCCATGGTTGTTGTAGCCTTCACGAGCAGTCTTTAAGAAGGGTCCTTGTTCGGTGCAAAGTAACCAGATACTGCCTAGCCCTCCACGAACCTCTCCATGAATCATGGTCCTCACCACAAATCTTTATGGTGGTCATGTGAGGTGAGGTAGTGCTTGGTGAAGTCTTCCCAAACTTCCTCCCTTTTTGGATGTTGCCCTCTCAATTATACCTAGTTTATCCGTCTAGATTCTGAGGTGTTTCATTATCTCCCTCTTGATAAAACATGTCTTCGGGTAAGATTCTAGACATTTCTAACGGAAAAACCTCAAGACTAGCAACCCTTCATGCATGCACCATATAAAAATTTCCACAACCTAGGAGGAAACATTAACACCAAGCTAAACATAATCAATGTACTATAATGAAAGTAGGTGAAACACCTAACAAACCAAAATGTAAGAAATTCTAAAATTCGTCATCTTTAACAAACAAAAATGTAAGAAATTTTAAAATTCCTCATCTTCAAAGAGGCGGTTCCTTCTCCAAGCAAAATGTAGTTAATTAATTAGTTAGCTTAGTTAGGAGGTTAATTAGGGGATGCAAAGGGTCAATTTTCTCCATCAATATTCATCAATTAGTAAGGTATGTGATTCCTTTAACCTTTGCGACCTCTTTCCTCAAAGGGCTCCATCAAATTGATTTCAAAAGTTGGATTTTCAAGTGGGTTTTCATCCAATACGAAATTAATGTTATGAATTACTTTTATTTATGATTTCTTTTGGATATTTTGAATAGATTAACCTGTAGGATCACTAATTTACTCTTGAGATTGGAGACTATAATCCATGTTGCATAAAGAGGCTCCCAACTATATCTCCTAGTTCTTGAACTATGTTTCCCCGATAGGAATACTAGCTAGTGGATCCACGTAGCTGCTATGTTCTTGGTTTGGTGCTATCTTGTCAAGTAGTATGCCTTCCTTCGGTGTAAGGTTTCATGAAACCGAATTCCACATGAGCTCATGTGGTCTATGTCGATAAAAGAAAGATGTTCCCTGAAAGGTAAAATGAAGTAAAGATTGAACTCTAACTAAGATGACTTAAGGAGCTTAACTTTGTCTAGGTAGTGGTATGAGACTCTACCTATACATTGCACTAGTTATCCTTAAGGAAAATCTTAGGAGGATGTTCGTATTTATGTATATGCTTATAAATGCAAATGATATGTATATGATGATCTTACATGTTAATGACATTACATGATGTTGATTACTCTTATGAACATTTATTTGGTCTATATTGGTAAAGTATGATATTATGTACTCTTAATGTTATGATATGTGAAGTTGGACATTGTTTATGGTTCTTGATAGGCTTACTTGATTAGGTAAGGTTATGTGGCTTTTCTTCGTCATTGCACAAATAGATTTAAAGAGGGTCATGAGTAATGGTCTTGCTTTGGTTATGTTGAAATGTGCTCTTATTCATGCTTGTTTCTATTATAACTTGATGATAAAGTTACATTGACTATGCATTTCAATTATATGATATGCATGTTGACTTGACTAGACTTAGTGTTGTTGGTCTTGGGATGTAAATGCCTATGACTTAATGAATATGTTTTATTGATTGGTATGGTCTTATTAAATTAGCATAAAGCTTTTTAAAGTAAATTCCATACCTTTATAAAATGTCCCTTTTCTTAGCATGATTTCATGATATGTGTGCATATAATCTCATACTTAGTATAAGTGGTGTACTAACCCTATTTCTTCCTTTTCCCAAACATTTTAGGTTTCGATTATTGAAGGGATTTTGGAGATGACTTTGAAGACTTGGAATTTTTTATCAGTAAAGTTTGGTAGGTCCTCACTTTCCGAGGGCAATGTCACTATCAAACTTATGAAGTTGGTTTAATATTAACATTCTTATGTTTCTTTCCTTTTCATTTGGATACTAAACATTGTATTACCTACATGTGCTCTTATTTTATTAATGCATGGGCTAAGCCCAAATTGTTATACTCTTAGTAGATGGTTATGAGTTGAGACGACTATTTGAGACTATGTTATATTTCTATATATCTAAGTACAATAAAAGTATAAGACCATGTAATCTTCATCTACGAAGGGTCTATTTATACTCTCTCTATACATACTATGTGTATGTTGAGGCCTATATAAACCTTAATGTAGAAGTAATGAAAACTTTTATATTTCCGCTAATTTTGACCTTTGAATGTAATGATGTAAGCTAAGAGGCTAGTCTTAGTCCTCAAAGAGGACGACGATGCAAATTATGTCTAGGGGGTGCTTCCCAGATGTGACAAATTCAACCTGATCATTTTCAGTGACTTGCATCACCGCAAATATCTTCTTGATCTTATATAAGAAATTTTAAGGATTTTCACCAATTTGGGATCCTAAGAACTCAGACGGATTCATGCAAACAAAGTCATGGACCCTTGATGATGTTGATCCACCATTAATATTCATAAGAGTTTGAACCCACTGATTGTTCTAGTTGGCGACACTCTCAGCCAACATCTGAATGACATTCCTTAATTCAGCATTTTAGACTTCCTGATCTTGGACTAGAGGGCTGCATTTGCATTCCTATTATTCGCATTCCTAGCTTTAGATCTACAAGAAGGCATGATCAAAAACGTAAAACATTGATTTAGAATGGAATTAGATCATAGCTTACGCACCATAAGAGTAACAAGAAAGTGAAGTTTTCCCTAAAACACTTCATAGCCTCCCTCTCATTAGATGTGTTACATTTCAGACCCAGGAAAATGACTTTATTTATTGAGGCTTTTCATACATCCTAGGACACTTAAACCTAGTGCTATGATACAAAGTTTTTATGCACCGAGCTACCCTTGAGACACGGACACGGTACCTAGGACCAGAAGTTATCCCAAAATAACCCTATCAGCATGATCATGTGCATACTAAAGATAATAAACTGATGCGGAAGCTAAATCATAATTAGAATGAAAAGATGGAGAATAACCATATGCTATAAATAATATAAATGAAAACAATGATGAGTTAAATACAAGAATATATTAACTCAATACTAAGATGAATCTAACTATGTCTGAAAATAGCCTCTAATTGACTAGAAATGCTAGGACAGGCTCCAGCTAAGTGTAGCAAAATCTGTAACTAAAAGACTAAAAATACTTAAATAAACTCAGACTATTTTCCCTGAAAAATGATGACTCACCATTTATTCTGCTAAAATGGAGATTGGGAGTCGATCTAAGCGTGATCTGGATGCTCAAAAACTGAACATACATTACGAGAAGATGTAGCGCACATGTGCGTCAGTACTTGAAAGGTATTGAGCATGTACGATAGAGTAAAGATGAAATAAAACATAACTTAACGAGCACAAAGGCATGAATAATATTTTGAACATGATCTACTGAATATTGAGCTAACTAGATGAAATGACCAAATTTAGCTGAGTCTGAATACTAACTGAACTATAATGCAATAGAGTTTGATTGAACTGTGGGAGATACTAATAACCGATAATAAAACCATATGAGATAAGTGTGGAGTCCATGTATACGCCATCGAGATGACCCAATATATCCTTCAAGATGTATAAAGGCATGCTGGCGTGATCACTAAACTGATGCCCACAGAGGGGACTTACAACCTACTTGACTAGTAGTTCTGGACTATTTGGGTACACTGAACCTTATTCCAACTCGATATTATGATACTCCAAATGAATTAAGTGATAAACATATTATGAATGAATTTTTGTAAATACTAGATAGATCAAAAGTGAACATGCAAATTGAGAATGCATTAATTAATCTGATAACTATGCTTTAATAACTGAGGCATGTATATCTATAGTAACTAAAACATCTAATCTAGCATGTGTAATTTAAGAACTAAAGAAATACATAGCTATAGATTTCTGAAATTCATGCAATAACCTAAGTAATAACATGGAAATCTGTTTCGGAACATACAACTAACTAATTCATGGTAATTTGCTGAAATTCTAAAAACCCTAAGACTAATCATGATAAAGGAATCAAGAATCTGACTGATATCTAGTGACCCAGTGTGTAAAAGAAACCACTAGTGAATCCCACATACCTGGTGATGAAATCCACTAAGAAATTTTTAGATCTCGGGGATGGAACTGGGAAACCTTCCTACATTCTTGAAGTAGGGTTCTTGCCTTTATCTCCTTTCTTGCTTCTAATTTTATAAGTTTTGATGAATGATTTTGACTTAGCTAAGTTTAAGTTATGTTTCTATGATTAAGCTGACTAAAATCTTATGATTTAGCGTAAAAATGATGTATCTTAGTGGTCCAACGAAGTAGGAAAAGACCAAAAGACCCCTGATTTAATTGTTATTGTACCAATCAATGACCTAGACTTACGAGCCGTCGTTAAAAAGACAGTCTATGATTTGGATCTGCTCAACAGGCCTTCACTAAAATGGGCATAAAGTTTTACTCACAGGTCGAATTTAGCAAACTCGGTGGCCCTGTGAAGATAATTCAATTGTCTATCATATCATAGGTCATATGACACTTAAATCATTTTATGCTAAAATTTATGACCATTTAAAGTTGATGCAAAAACATTTCCCCACTAACAGTCTGCTAACCTTTACCTACGGTCATACCTACGGACCACAGATTGAACCACGGTCTGTGCTGGTCGTCTTCGTTCATTTCAGAGGTTCGGTAACAAGAGTCTCAATGCACAGACATCATTGATGGACCATTGTGTGTCTTATAAACCGTCACTTTGTCTGTGGGTCGAGACTTAGTCGACTTTCTGAGCTGAATTTTTAGGAGGGGTTGGAGATGTCAACTATGGACCTACAGTACAGGCAGTAGATCAGATTACAGTCTGTAGATGGTGAGCGTATATTACGCCTGCAATTTTTTTGAAAAGCTGATTTCTTGTATGTTTCAATACAGGGTGTTATAGAACATATATTCGGTCGTGATAGCAAAGCACACCATCTCCCATTTGGAAGAAAACATTAATGCTTTGTTCATGGATTGCACCCTTTAGCTGGAGAAATATTAAATCACTGTCTTGCTTTTCCTTGACCTCTACTACCAATGAAGATTCTGGCCCATTCCGAACTATCACATCGGAAACAACAGGTTATGCTGATAAGATGGACTCCTAAGCGAGCAATCCTGTGAACATCCTGCACTAGTTCATTTCTTTCTTCCACATGTGTTACATTACCCATAGATAGTCTTGCTAGGAGTATCTGCTACTATATTGGACTTACTAGGGTGGTAATACTCATCCATATCATAATCTTTGAGGAATTCAAGCAATCTTCTATGGAAAAGATTCAAGTATTTTTGCGTGAGCACACACCGAAGGCTATTATGGTTTATGAATATATCCACGTGAACACCATACAAGTAATGTATCCAAATCATAGTACAAATACTAGTGTTTCTAGCACGAGGTCATGAGTTGGATAGTTCTTCTCATGCATCTTAAGTTGTCTAGACGCATAAGCTATAAAATCACCTCGCCGCATCAACACACAATCTAGTACAATTCTAGATGCATCACTATAGATAACATAACGATCTAAACCCTTTTGTAGAGTCGAAATAGGAGTTGTAGTCAACCTAGTTTTCAGTTCTGTGAAGCTTTTTCTCACAATGATACGCCTATAGAAAAATAAACTTTTTCTACATCAACCTAGTCGATGGAGAGGCAATGGATGAAAATCATTCCATAAACTTTCTGTTATAGCTTTCCAAGCCCAAGAGACTTCAAATATCTGTAGAAGAGGTAGGTATGGGCTGTTGTTTAACTATTTATATATTCTGAGAATTCACTCGCATCCCTTTGCTACATGCAATATGCCAAAGGAAAGCAACAAATTACAAATAAAACTCACACTTGCTAAACTTCAAAGAACTGGCGATCTTTGAGAGTTTGTAGAAAAACCCTCATATGATTCATATGTTCTTCCTCATTCCTAGAGTAAATGAGGATACCATCAATAAATACGATAATGAACAAGTCCAAATACTTTTTGAACACGCTATTTATCAAATCTATGAAAGCTGTAGGAGAATTGGTTAGTACAAATGACATAATTGCAAAATCATAATGACTATACCGAGTTTTAAAGACTTTCTTTAGAATGTTAGATAACTCCAAGCTGATGAATACTAGATCTGAGGTCTATCATTGAGTAAGGACTAGCAACCTAAAATGGGTCAAAAAAGTCATCAATCCTAGGGATGGGATACTTATTCTTTATTGAGACCTTGTTTAACTGCCAAGGGTAAATGTACATTATAAGGGAACCATGATTCTTCTTCACAAAAAACATTGGTGCACCCCATGAGGAAATACTAGGTCTGATGAAGCCTTTATCTCATAAGTCTTTCAACTTCCATTTAAATTTCATAGTATCCTCTTGGGTCGTTCTGTAAGGAGGAATTGAGATAGGCTCGGTATGTTGAAGGAGATCAATTTTAGGAAGATATTTGTGAAAATTTTACATGGAACCCTTTAACTAGTGGAACTGACTCAAGAGTTAGGCTTTTGGAATTTGAATCCTTAACATGAACTAGATGTAATAGACAACCCTTAGAGATCATTTTTCTATCCATAATATAAGAAATAAATCGACCCAGAGGCGCTAGGTTGCTACTCTTCCATTCTACGATGGTTAGTTTTGAAACTGAAAATGAACAATCCTAGTTCTATAATCGACTGAGGCATAACATAAATGTAACCAATCTATGCCTTGAATGATATCAAAATCTACCATTTCTACGCTACAAAATCTGTTGAGGTGAATTTCCAAAAGATTCTGACAAGGCGATTTCTGTACAATCCTATAGCTTGGTCATCGAATAGAGTAGAAACTAAGAAGGATTCTAAGAGATTTTCTGGAAAACATCAAACTTGACTACTATATAAAGAGTTTCAAAGGAAAGAGAAGCCCATGGACCTAATAAAGCATAAACATCAACAATAAAGACTCGTAATGTACCAATGACTACATAAGGAGAATCTTACAGATCTTGCCGATCCTAAAGATCATACAATCTATTTTGGTGATGTCTGCCACCTATACAAAATGAGTTACCCTGTTGAGTCGGCTTACCTACTGGTGCTGCTAAAGTTGAATTCTGGGATCTACTATTACAACCACTTTGACACTTTTTAGAAGGACAATCTCTCAACCTATGACCGAACTGACCACACCCAAAGCATCCCTCGTCTTATAATACACTCACCTAGATAGTTCTTACTACACTTAGGACAAGTTGGGTACGTTTCGATGCCTGAAACACATCCGTGTGACTAAGAGCCTAATGCCCTACCATTATGACCGTATTTGAACTTGGAAGTGGAAGACTAGTCGATGAAGGCACTCGAGCTCAAAATTTCTGATGAAACTGTGAGCAATTTCCCTCACCCAATTTTTATTGAGAATACTCATAGTTTCCCATTGTAGCCTTCTTATTATCCTTAGCTTGTTACCTAATCTTATCTCTCTCAACCTACTAAGCGTGAGTCATGATCCTAGAGATATTCATATCTTCTAGAAACATAACATTCTTACACTCTATTTTTTGTAAGTTCAGATATTCAATAAAGAAACTTGTTAATTTAAGCCCTGGAATCGGCGACCATTTGAGGAGCATACTTGGAGAGTTGGGTGAACTTTATTCCATACTCCTAAACTCTCATGATACTTTGTCTTAAGTTCATGAACTCCTCTTTTTTTGCCTCCCTTAGCTCTCTTGGGAAGAACCTATCTAGAAAGGCTTCATTAAAGCAATCTTAAGTGATAGGAGTTGCATCTATACCCCAGTTATTATTCAACTAAGTATACCAAATATAGGCCACATCCTTAACATTGTAAGATGCAACTCAACCCGATCCTCCCAGTTACCTGCATCACTTCAAAGATCTTCTTAAACTTATCGATGAACTTGTGGTGATCCTCATCAATCTGCAATCCTAAGAACTCAATAGGATTCATCCAAACAAAATATTTATTCTAGTTGTCATTGACCCAACATTAGTATTTGCAAAAATGTGGACCCGCTGATTGTTCTGGTTGGTCATACTCCGAGCCAATAATTATATAGCATTCTAAAACTCATCATTCAAAACATCCTAATCGGGGAGTTGAGCTGCATTTGCATTCCTTGCATTTGCATTTCTTACATAAAATCTACGATGAGGCATGATATGAAATGCATAATGAAGGATAGAGTGAGAGTTGGATCATACCTCACACACGATAAAGGTAGCAAGAAAATGAAGTTTTCCTAAAACACTTTGTATCCTCCCTCTCATGAGATGTGGTACACTTCACACCCATGCAAACGAATCTATTTAGTGTGGATTTTCAGACATCCCAGGACACATATATCTAATGCTCTGATACGAACTTTCTCATGCCCCTATTCTACCCATTGGAAGTGGACACAGGACTTAGGATCACTACTGACCCAGAGCTAGCCCTGGTTGCATATCATATGCACACTAAACTAAACTAAATCAATAAATAGTGCAAGGGATCTAAATCATATGATAATCTAAAATAATGGGAAATAACCATATACTAAATATCAAAATAAGAGAACTAAGAGTTTGAATTAAATGAAAAGTTAAACTCTAACACTATATCTTAAACTAACTATATATGAAATTTACCATCTACTGACTAGAAATGAGGGGACATGCCCGACCTAGATTTAGTAAAACTAAAACTAAAGCTAAAGCTAAAATCAAGAAACTTAATCATGTCACTAGTCCTCAAAGAATGAGAACTCACCACTGATGTTGATGAACTAAATATCGGGGACCGATATATGCGTGAAATTACTAGTGAGGACTTGAACCTATATCACGAAAAGATGTAGTGCAAAGTATGCGTCAATAATTGAGAGCTGTTAAACATGCATGATAGTATAAAACTAAATAATAACATAACTTAATAAAGCAATAAAACAATGATATAATCTGAATATGAACTAATTGAATGCAATAACCAAGTTTATAACATGCTAATACTGAATTACTGAACTATATTGATAACATGGTCATTGCAATAGAGTCTGACTGGACAATAGGAGCTACTAATAAACAACATAAAAGCACATCAGTTAAATGCGGAGTCAAATGTATACGACTAATTGAGACGACCCAATACATCCTACCAAAATTTATTGAGGCATGATTGGCGTGATCACTAAAATGATGTCCATAGAGGGGACATACAACCTACAGGGGCACGTAAAGCTGTGACTATGAGGGTGACTGACTGTAGTCTAACTCTGTTTGAAGCTACACCTAATGTATTATGTAAATAAGCA
Organism: Solanum chmielewskii; assembly: GCA_027704785.1. Lineage (NCBI taxonomy): Eukaryota > Viridiplantae > Streptophyta > Magnoliopsida > Solanales > Solanaceae > Solanum > Solanum chmielewskii. Next base: position 6,705,893 of record JAKWIX010000327.1, read on the forward strand.
ATATTATTACTTAAATGATGTCATGTTGGATAAATCAAAATATGGGCATATAAACTGAAAATTCACCAATTATACTGATACTGGGACATTCATAAACTGAATCATTTATGTATATATCTGAATTAAGTGAGATAACATGTGCAATTCATAAACTAAAAGAAATACTTATCTAGAGTTCTGCATTTCATATAAAAAGTTGAGCAACAACATGGTAATCTTATTTGGATCATACTAACATCTAAAACCCAACAATTACTAACATTCAAGAAAGCCTAAGTCTACATATTATTAAGGGAATTAACAAACTGACTGAAATCTAGGGACTTAAATGGGTGAAAGGAACTCACTAGTGAACTCTCACATACTTGGTGGTGAATTCAATAGAGAAATCTTTTGACATTTGAGTTGGAACTGATGGAAACTTGATGCATTCTTGAACTAGGGATGCTCGACCTCTTTATCCTTTTGAATTCTAATATTCTAAATTTTGGTGAAAGATATAACTTTGTTAAGTTACACGTATGTTTGTAGGAAAAATTACAAAAATCGCGTGGTTTTGGGGTTAAATGACGTTGTTTAAGTGTCCAACACATAGGGAAAATACCCAAATAACCTCATTTAATAATTTGACGAGGCTGACCCCAACCACTTTCACGGACAGTCGGACCGATCATGGTCTTTGGCCAGTGGTGACTTATTCTGGTTGTCATGTTCATCAGCCTTACACGGACAATTTGTAGGACCAAATACTGTGAATGTCCTCGTGGTCTTCACTTGGGTGGGGCTATGGTGGCTCGAGTTCATGGACCCTCCCACGGACCGTGTGATGGACCATCACCCGTGAAGGTCCTCCTGTACCTCACCTAGGCGTAGGGGTATAAGGTCTAGGCTTCGTCAACTGTTGGTTAAGCTCCATCAAATGTCATCACAGTCACCGGCAAGATTACGGCTCGTGAAGTGTGCCATTTTCTCATGTTTGGGCCTGTGGATTCTAACTCTCAACAAATGGTAGGTTAACAGACTGTGGTTCCTATCACAGTCTGTGAACCCTGTCGTGGTTCACTGGTTCATGTATTTTTCTGCAATTATTTTCTAAGTATGGTTTTGAGGTGTTATAGTGGGAAAAAAAAGACGGGCGTCTCAAGAGGTGCATTAATTATAAATAGTAGAACAAAGTCAAATAAGGAATAAGTACCCTATTCAAAGCTTTTCCCTATTCCCATGATTTATGACATGTTTGACCAACTTTAACGTGCTAGTCATTTCTCGAAGATATACCTCAGACCCTATTATCATCATTTCTAACTCAGAGATAGTGACATTCAAAAAACAACCTTCATGTTTCAGTATGGTCATTATGAATTTGTAGTTATTTCATTTGGACTGACCAATGCTCCTCCAACGTTCATGGAATTGATGAACATGGTATTCAAGTAGAATTTGGACTGGTTCTATATCGTCTTTATAGATTTTATCCTTGTTTAACCTATAAATGAGGAAGAATAGCAACTCATTTGTGGGTTGTCCTGCAAAGTATCAAAGATCGCTGGTTATTTGCTTTGTTTATAAAATGTGAGTTTTAGTTGTAAGTTTTTTCTTTCCTTTGGAATATATATCTAGTGAAGGGATCCTAGTGGATTCTAAGAAAATAGATGTAGTGAAACGACGGCCCAGACTTACCTCTCCTTTATATATTAAAAGTGTCTTGGGTTTGTCTAGTTATTATAGAAGGTTCATGGAAGGATTTTCATCCATATGTTCCCCATTGACTAAGTTGTTTAAAAAAAGGTTAAGTTTCAATGTTTAGACGAGTGTGAAAAGAGATTCTGAGAACTTAAAATAAAGTTAACTACAACTCTTATTCTGACTCTACCTAAGGTTTAAGACGGTTATGTAATTTGTTATGATGCATCTGGGGTCGGTCTAGGTTGTGTGTTGATGGAGCGAGGTAAGATTATGATGTATACTTCTAGTCAACTTAAGATGCATGAGAAGAACTAACTGACTCATGAGCTCGAGCTTCTAGCTGTAGTACTTTCCTTTAGGATTTGGACACATTATTTGTATGGTTGTCAGTAGATGTGTACACAGACCATAAAAGCCATTAATATGTGTTTACACAGAAAGAGTTGAATATTCACTAGAGGAGACGACTTGAGTTCCTTAAATACTATGATATAAACGTTCTTTACCATCGTGGTAAGGACGATGTAGTAGAAGAGTATCTATAGGTAGTGTAGCACATGTTGAGGAAGAAAAAAAAGAACTAGAAAAACATGTTCATTGGCTTCCTAACATAGGTGTTTGCCTTACGAGCATATGAGATTGTGGCGTGACAATCAGAATGGGTCAAAATCTTCAATTGTAGAAGATGTTATGCATATGCAAAATGGTGACCCGATATTGTTTTAACGGAAGGGTGCAGTTCAACAACACAAAATTGAGGTTTTCTCCCAAGGGGGAGATGATGTGTTTTACTATCAGTGTCGTTTATGTGTTACTAAGGTACACGAGTTTAGACAACATATTCTTGTAGAAGCCCATAAATCTAGGTATTCTTTTAATCCAAGAGGCAAAAAGATGTATTGTCACATTGGGAAATCTTTTGGTGGAACGGCATGAAAATGGATATCATAAGATTTTATGGCTAAGTGCCCTCATTATCACCAAGTAAAGGTAGAACATAAGAAACCATGAGGTAGGACTCAAGGGATTAACATTCCTACAAAGAACTGAGAAGTGATCAAAATGGACTTCATGACTCCATTTGGGTGATAGTTGATAGAGTTACTAACTTTGCACATTTTTGGGCTGTTAAGACCACAAATTCACCAGACCACTACACCAAGATGTTTAGTAATGAGTTAGTCACGTTTCATGGGGTTCCTTTGTCTATTACATCTTAATGGCGCCTGGATGAATATAATACCTAGAATTATGGGTTTTTGCAAGAATCTGCTGTCTAAACTTACCCACCTTAGGAACACATAGAAAACCTTGATACCGAAGAACACCATCTTTCCTTTGGGAGAAAACCTCAACTCTCTACTAATGGACTACACCCTTTAGGTTGAGCAGTATCGGATCACTGTCTTGATTTTCCTTGACCTTTACTACCAATGAAGATTTTGACCCATTTCGAACTGTCACAACGGCCACAATTAGTTATGCTAATAAGACTAACTCCTAAGCAAGCAATCCTGTTAACATGCTTCACTAGTTTATTTCTTTCTTTTTCAACATATACTACACTACCTATATATGAACTGCTACAAGCATCTTCTAATACATTGTCCTTACCAGGGTGGTAATGAACACTCATATAATAATTCTTGAAGAGTTGAAGTAATCCTCTCTACCAAAGATTAAACTCTTTTAGTCTGAACACATAGTCAAGGCTATTATGGTTTGTGAACACATTGACATGAACACCATACAAGTAATGTCTCTAAATCTTAATTGCAAACACTACTTTGACAAGATCGAGGTGATAAGTTGGATATTTCTTCTCATGCACCTTAAGCTATCTAGAAGCATTTAATATAACGTTACCTCATTGAATCAAGACACAACTTAGGCCGACTTTGGATGCATTAATATATATAGAATAACTTTCTGAACCCTCTCGTAGAGTCAAAATAGGCGTTGTAGTCAACCTAGTTTTCAGCTATATGATGTTTTTCTCAAAATCATCCGATCTCTTAAACTTAACCTTTTTTGCATTAACTTAGTCAATGGAGAGTCTATGGATGCAAATTCTTCCATGAACCTTATGAATAGACACCAAACCCTATAATATTATGATATCTACAGGAAAGGTAGGTTTGGGCTATTGTTTTACTACTTATATTTCATAGCAATCCACTTGGATCCCTTCACTGGACATAATATGCCCATGGAAAGCAAAAGATTACAATTAAAACTTGCACTTGCTAAGCTTAGAGAATAACTGGCGATCTTTTGGTGTTCATAAAACAACCGTCAAATAATTCACATGTTCTTTCTCATTCCTAGAGTAAATGAGGGTATAATCAAGAATAACGATAACAAACAAGTCCAAATACTGCTTGAACACTCTGTTTATCTAATCCATGAATGCTCCATGAGCATTGGTTAGTACAAGTGACATAATTACAAATTCATAATGACTATATAGAGCTCTAAAGGTTGTCATTTGAATCCACTATATTCGATTCTAAGCTGATGATAACCAAATCTGAGGTCTATCTTAGATAAATGACTAGCACCGTGAAGTTGTCCATACAATTCATCAATCATTGGATAAGATACTTATTTTTTATTGTGACCTTTTTCATATGCCTATAATCAATGCACATTATGCGGGAATCATCTTTCTTCTTCACAAACAACACTAGTGCACCCCGAGAGAAAGTACTAGGTTTGATGAAGCCTTTATCTAGATGGCATTTAAACGGCTTTTCAATTCCTTAAGCTATGATGGGGAAATTCTATGTGGAAGGAGATAAATTCCAAAGACCTTTCCCTTTGGGGAGGAATTCTGGGAAGGTACTTTAGAAAAAATTCTGGGAACTATTTAACTACCTGAACTAATTCAAGAGTTTGGGTTTTGGATCTTGAATCCTTAACAAAAACTAGATGATAGATACAGCCCATAAAGATCATTCTTCTTGGCTTAACGTAAGAAATGAATTGGCCCATAGGCTCTAGGATACTACCCTTCCATTCTAAGACTAGTTTGTTAGAAAACTTAAAATGAACAAGTCTAGTTCTACAATAGATCGAGGCATAATAGTACTGTAACCAATCCATGCATAGAGTGATATAAAACTCTACCATTTTTACTCTACAAAAACTGTTGAGGTGACTTTCTGAGAGATCGTGATAAGGAAATTTCTATAAACTCGTCTAGTTGGTCACCGTTTAGAGTATATACTAAGAAGTGTTCTGAGAGAGTTTTAGGAATAACATCAAACTTGACTTCTATGTCAGAAGTTTTAAGGGAATAAAGTAGCCCCTGGACCTAACAAACCACAAACATGGAGATTAAAGTTTCGTAATGTACCAGTGACTACATCAGGAGAATCTTCCTAATCCTGGAGATCCTGAAGAGCATACAACATGTTTTGGTGATGTCCGTATTCTGTACCAGTTGAGTTACATTGTTGAGTCGGGCAAACTCTGGTGCTAAAGTTGTAGAATGAGCTCTACTACTACTACCACCATGAAAATTGTTAGATGTACAACCTCTCAACCTGTGAACAGACTGACCACACCAAAGACATCTTTCATTTCATGCAAGTCACTCACCCAGATAGTACTTACCACGCTTAAGAAAACTTGAGTAGGTTCTGGTGGCTGAAACATTTCCCTAAGACTTAGTTTCTAATGCCCTACCTTCATGATAATGTCTGAACTTGGAAGATAGAACACTAGCTAATGAATGTGTTGGGGCTAAAAAGTTCTTCTGAGAGTGTGAGCAATTTTTACAATCTCATTTTTGTTGAGAAAAGTTATAGTTGCATGTTATAGCCATATTATTCTCCTTGGGTTGTTCCCTGAGCTTAACTTCCTCAACCTACTGAACATGATTCATGAGCCTAGAGATGTTCTTATCTTCAACACAGCATTTCTACACTCTATTTTCTAAAATATGCCCAGAAAGGTTTCCCTAAAATAATCATTAGTCATAAGAGACGCATCTGTACCGCTATTTAGTTTCAACTAAGTATAACATATCTGATACGCATCTTTAAGTTGGTAAGATGCAACTTTCCCCGATCACTACTAGTTACCTGCATCACTTTAATAATCTTCTTGACCTTATCTATGGACTTTTGGGGATCCTCACTAATTTGCGATCCTAAGTAGGAGGAATCATCCTAAAAAATCTCCAATCTAGTTGCAGTAGCCCAACATTAGTATTTGCCTAAATTGGGACAAAGTGATTGTTTTGGTTAGTCACACTATGAGCCAACACCTAGGTAGAATTCGAAACTTCTTAATATGGGATTAGAGGAGCTCTGTTTTAATTCCTGATATTTGGATTTTTTTCATAAGCTCTACTAGGAGGCCTCATTTGAAATGCACAATGAATAATTATCATGAGAAGTTGGATGTTACCTCATGCACGATAAGAGTAGTAACAAAATGAAGTTTTCCAAAAACACTTTGTAGCCTCCCTCTCATGTGATGTGGTTCACTTCACACCCAAGAAAAGAAATCTACTTATTATGGACTTTAAAACATCCTACGACACTTAAATCCGATTCTTTGATGCAAAGTTTCTCACGCCCCAAGTCTAACCCCTAGTTGCGGACACGGGACGTAGGATCAATAATGACCACAAGATAGCCCTGTGGTATATCATAAGCATACTAAAGTAAACTAAATCAATAAACACTGTGAGGAAGCTAAATAATATGGTTATTTAAAATTATCGGGAATACCTATATACTAAATCTCACTATAAGAAAACTAAGAGTTCAAATACAAATAAAAAGTTTAACTCTAACACTAAAGTTGAAACTATATCTGAAATATAACCTCTACACACAAGAAATGCTAGGACATGCCCCAGCTAGATTTAGAAAAAAACATAAGACAGCTGAAATCAAGAAATATAATCATGTCACTAGTTCTCGAAGAATGAGGACTCACCAGTGATGCTGAAGAACTAAAAGTCAGAGAGCAAACTATGCATTATACTACTGTTGAGGACTTGAACCTATATCACGAGAAGATATATTGCAAAGCATGCATCATTACATGAAGGGTATTGAGCATGCATGATAAAATAAAACTCAACAACAACATAATTGAACAAAACAATAAAGAATAATATAATATGAACATGATAAGGATACAAAAAATAAACTAATTGAATGAAATGATCATGTTTATAACATGCTAAAATTAAATTACAGAAATATATTGATAACATGATTAATGCAATAGAATCTGACTGAACCGTAGGAGCTACTAATAAATGACATAAAACCACATCACTTAAATATGGAGTTCAGGATCCAATGCACATTTCCATAGCTATAAAGGTATGAATGGCATGATCAATCACTAAAATGATGTCCACAAAGGGGACTTACAACCTATCAGGGCACGTACTTCGGTGACTATGAGGGTGATTGACCTTAGTCTAACTCGGCACTAAGTTACTCCCAATTGATTTTTAAATAAGCAATATTGTGACTAAAATGATGTAATAAATGATAGCTTAAAATAAAGAGATACAAACCAAAAATGGAACAATTATACTTAAATTGGGACATTTGTAAAATGAAGCATGTACTTATATATCTAAATTAACTGACCTAGAATGTACATATCATGAACTAAATGTACTACTTATATAGGGTTCTGAATTTCATGCAAGAAGTTGAGAAACAACGTAAATCTAATTTTGATCACACTAAAAGCTAAAACCCAACAAATTCTAAAATTCAAGAATCCCCGGGTCTACATAATATCAAGAGAATTAGGAAACTGACTTAAATTTAGGGACGTAATGGATGAAAGGAACCCACTAGTGAAATCCCACCTACAATGGGATGTATTCTATGGAGAAATATTTTGATATAGGAGCTGGAAATGATGGAAACTCGTTGCGTTCTTGAACAACGGTTGCTCGACCTTTTTTGTCACGACTGGAATCTAGACCAAGATGAGACTAAAGACATTCTAGAGTCAACAAAAGTCCTATGCATATGTAAGGATAAGAGACTTGCATTTCCAAATTGATGATCGGGTTTCCTGAAAGTTTCACATATGAAAAGGGTGATGAGTTTTTTAAGAATAGGAAGCTGAGTCCTAGATATGTAGGCCCTAAAGTATATTATGAGTTAAGAGTTGCCCGCAGAATTAGTAGAAGTGCACCTCGGGTCTTCATATTTTGTTTTATAAGAAGTGTGTGGGTGATCTAACATCCTACAATTGGATAGTGTGTGTGTGAAGGAGAGTATCACTTATGAGGATATGCCTGATGAGATTCTTGATTGTCAGGTTCGATGGTTGAGAAACAAAGAAGTCACTTCAATGAAGGATTAGATTAGGGGTCAGTCCGTAGAGGAAGTTACTTGGGAAGAATAAGCAGCCATGAAGGCCAAGTACCATCATATGTTTCTTCTGATTCTATTCAAGCTTGAGGTTATAGTTCCTCTCTAGTCTGTCAGTTACTCATGCGTATATTCATTGTTAGTATCATGTTTATTAAAATATAGTTGCTTTTTCAACATATTTGTATGTCCTTGGAACATAGTTTAGTGACATTTCTGTTTCCAGAACTTTGAGGTAGTGTTTGGAGCTCTTTCCCTTCATATTTAGCTAGTTTAGTCTTTATTCGAGAATGAATATCCCATGGGGGATATATGTAACACTTCGTATCCTAAACAGACAAAAATGCAATTTTAAAAGAGGTGCTACTGAGAGGCACCACCCACGGACCGTAGGTGGGGGGGTTCTTTGATGGACATATATATTTCTCCCATAAAAACCTAGAAAACTGTATCTAAGGGTCGACCCACAGCCGGAACTACGGATCGTAGGTTAGACTATGAGCCATAGTCATGGTATATTGATCGAGACCTTAGAAACCCCATCTCGAAAAGCCAACGACAATTGACAGAACGGATCATGGGTGAGTTGAGGGTCTGTCTGTCAATACATCGATTGGCCGCGACAACTTTTAAGTCAGAGGTTCATTGGTATTTTCCGTGTGCTTTGGACCCTTAAACTTTGTTGTTTTAGTCAGATTAGCCTAGTAAATAATTAGAACATATCCTAGTCAACTCATCCTCTAAAATCATTAAGTTGAAAAAATAGAAGAAGAAAAGTCGACCAAACCCTCTCAAAGAACTCAACGAGTTTTCTGCAAATGAAACCCTAAAATCAAAAGATCTCTCGATGAGATCCTTCACCAGGTATATGAGATTTCACTAGTGGGTTTCACTTATTAGGTGCCTAGAAATTCATCAGATTATTGATTCTCTATATCATGTTTAGACCTAGGGTTTCTCATCTTTTCTGTAGTGTCATGAATTAATTGTTATACTATTCCTGGTCAGATTATAATGTTTTCGTTGAAGTGTTACTTAGTTGATGTATGAAACTCAAAACCTCTGTTGTGTAGATTTGGTTAGTTTATGAATTAGAGTTGTTAGGTCAAATTATTCAGATAAACATGCCTCAGTTAAGAATGTTTAGTAATTAGTATATTGATGTTGCATTTAAAGTTAACATGTCAGTATTTTTAGCGATTCAGTGTTACAGAGCTTCAGTCATAAGGTGTTTTTTACATAATCAATTGGGAGTAGGCTTAATACCAACTAGATGAAGGGTGAGTCACCCTCACAACACAAAACAACGTGCCCTCTAGGATAAATCCCTTCTGTGAGCATCAGTTTTAGTGATCACGCCAGTCATGCCCTTATACTATTCGTAAGTTATATTGGGTCCTGTCGATGGGGAGATACATCTGACTCCATGGATAAATCTAGTGTTTTTATGTCAATTAATAGTAGCCCCTACAGTCAGATTCTAGTGCATTGACTAAATTACAACTATAGTTCAGTATTCAGTCTCATCATATCATCTACTTTGTCATGACATTCAATTAGCTTAGTGTTCAACATGTTTCAGTATACCTATGATGTTCAAATTATATCATTTCTTTTATTGCTTATTTCAGTTATGTTTATGTTATTCAAATTTTTCTATTATGCATGATCAGTACCTTTCAAATACAGAACTATACTCTACCATACATCTTCTTATGATGTAGGTTTAGATCCTAAGCACTCAGATGACACATAAATCTTTTTTGATGTCCGGTGAGTCATCATTCTTCAAGGACGGTTGACATGTTATCTTTCTATTTTGAGTTGTTTAGTGTCTCTTTTGCTAGAACTAGTTGGGCATGTCCCAACAACTCTAGTCAATTAGAGGGTTTTATTTTTACATAGTAAGATTCAGTTTTAGTTGAGTTTGATCTTTTAGTTGTCATTAACTAAGTTTTATATAATCAGATTTAGAACGAGTATTATCCATCATTTCAGAATTCTTATTTCAGTTATCTTAGTATGCTTATGATATGCCAGCAAGGTTAGCTTGGGACCACTCGTGATCCTAGGTCCCATGTTTACACCCTTGTGTAGCTTAAGGGCGTGACAAAAACATAAATTATATTTCAACAAAAATTAATTTTAAAAACTATATAAATTAGTTGTATGACTTTCTAAGGGTGATATCAATAGTTAACTTGAGTGATTTCTAAGTGAAATACAAATAGCTGAGTAATCATTTAATTATAAAACAAAGTTAAGTGACTTTCTAAGTGGAGTATTAAAATTTCAATGAGTTAAATATCAACTCATCATTTTAATCAACATACTATTTTTCATTATTATATTATATCATATAAATATATTATTATACTTAGTGCCCATTTGGTCATCGGATATGAAATCATGATATAAATTATTAGATGTAGTTGAATTTTTATTTGGAAATGCAATTTGGACATTTTATGTAGTATGTTTTATGCTAAACATAAAAATTTCATATGTTATAAAACTATTAAGATTATCTCAATTCTTTTTACAATCTTACCAAATAAGAAAAAGTTTATAAAATCGCATAATATAGTATCACAAAACTGTTCTAAAAATTTACAAAATTATATTGATCAAACTTTAATTCAATAAAAAATAAAATTAAACATAAGTTGTTGGGTCTGGTTTTTAATATAATCCTCCCACATACTACCAACAACCATCTCATGTTGAAATAGCATTTCTCGTTTATAAAACTGAGTGGAGAAACAAACATTGGTATTTTGAGTCATTTGGTTGGTAAGTAAAGTTGATCAAAATTGAATAATATAAATGATATAGTAGGAATTAATATGAATTACTAATAAAACTTGTGTTGGTGACAATAATCTTTTATGAGTTATATATGGTTTAAAAGCAATGATATGAATTATAAACAATATTATATTTGAAAAATCTCATATCATCATTATAAATTCCCAAATTAGCATGAAATCACATGTCTAAGGGTTTATTTCATGTCGTGATTCCAGACGCCTCATTAAAGGGAAAGCCTCTAGAGATAATATTGAATTAAAAGAAAACCTATTCAAGTTGAGTGACTGTAATATCCTTTCTAAAACAAAAAAATTATTTAAACTTCCAACCTAAAGTAATCATTGATAGTAATAATGTTTAAAAAATGTAACATATATTTTTTTCATATGCCACATTAAAAGTAAATATATATTATATTATAGGTAATCAACAAATATAATAGCACATTCATGGTATGAATACAAAAGGAAAAAATCGTTCATATCATTCATACAATTATTCATTGTATGAATACAAAAGGGGGAAAAGGAACATTCATGATTATTCAATTTAGGTCTTTCATCTTCCAATTAATGTATACATGAATTGTATATTTTTTCTTTTGGGGGATATTTTAAATCCCTCCTGATAACTTAATCTACAATGTGTTTGTTACCTGAAAAGTTGAATAGAATTTTTGAGAATTTGAAAGAAGTAATATTAAGGAGGTTTGAAAGGAGTCCAAAGTGCTTTTATTATTTCTAAACTATATGTAATACACTTATTTGATTTTTCCACCAACAGACTTTTACAACTAGTTTCTTACATTTCATTGATATCTTTTTGTCCCTCTTGCCTCCATCTAATGCCTATTCATAAATTATTAATGGTAGATCAAATTGTAACAAAAACATCCATATGAATTCAAAATTAGTTAAAATTAAATGGTTCAGGATAAAAAAATAGTTCTAATCCCATGAATTACTTAATATAGAAAATTATTTCATAAATACTCTTCTTTTTTTAAAATTCATAAATCGAGTCTTTAACAATATTTGTTTAGAATCAATGAAATGAACCAAACCCGGCCCATCTCAATAATAGACAGAAATATAAACAATAAAAGAAAAGTCTATAAGGTTATAGAAGGGTTTCTTGACTTATTTTTCCTCTTCAAAACACTTTTTTCTACGCCGCCACACTTACCTACTCCTTTAGTGAGTGAGGGATCCTTGAGGTGAAGAGATTTAGGCTATGCTTGGTCAGAGCTGGGTTTATACAACATCATTGAGAGGCTCCAATTTCTTCTATGCTCAGGTAGAGGGACCTTATTCATTTGTAATCAATTCTTGTGTGGATTGTTTTATCATTTTGATACTTTTGTTTGTAGGATTTGATCCTGATGCGTATAATCTTGTTCCAACACTAATGAAGCTACCAAATTTATACGTTCTTTTTGTCAAATATATCTTAATTGTCTTTAAGTACATCTGCTAAGATTTTACATATTTTATCAATTTTTTTTTAAGGCTAATCTCATATGTACTTTAATATTACCATCTAAAGGTTAGACTACTGGATTGTGTGTGCGCACTAGTGATCATTATCCAGGTCCTTTGATAGAGTAATAGTGTAGAAATTGAATAGTTCAGGTTAAATCTGGCACAAGAGTTTTACTTGAAAATCTCCTTGCTCAAGAGACTAAAACCATGACCTAATACACAGATTTTGAATTAGTTTCACTAATCTCAAGAAAAAGTGAACACATATTCAAGCTACAATAATGAAACTAAACTCTTAGTCTGACACTACGTAAAACCTCTATTACTTACAGAGTAAGAGAAAGCCAACTATATTAACTACCATGAAATAATATACACTTCAACGCCTAAGAATACAATTAGCTCTAATTGTGTTCGTACATAAATACGCACAAAGGTTTTGAAATGTTTCTTTATGAATGAGAAACAATCCTACAAGTTTAGAACAATACAAACATTCAGTGTATTCATTCATTTCTTTGTCAGCATTCCTACCTGTTGCTAAAAGTCATCCATTCCCTTGTTATCATGCCCATTTGTTACATTCAGCAACATGTAAAAACCTATTCTCGTTTTGAAATCATTGTTAGGGTAAGCAGTAAACACGCAAAACCATATTCAAATTATAAGGAATTCAGAGTCATAGGAAGAATAGAACAATGTCTTTTAGATTAGTGTGTCACAAAACTAGCTATTGAGTAGCACCAAAACAAATATACTGCTATTAAAACATTTTCAGGATGCAAAAACATGAATAAAAGACGACATAGAATTTAGTACAGAGGGGGCCATGACAAAAAGATGTTCAATAAAAAATTAGCATAAGTATGCATTTGAATGAGCTGCTTAGTGAGGGACTTGACCTTCTCACTCAGTTAGGCATTTGAATCTACAAGTCTAGCATTGTTAGCCTTTAACCTGTCAATTTCCTCCTTGTTCAAAGTACTTGTACCAGGTCATTGAGATTTTTCTTTTTTATGCAGGTCCAGGCGTCGACAAATCTCTACATCCTTAGTTTGTAGAAGAGATGTGAAATAGTTCATTTCATGTTTAAGAGTTTCTGATTTTAAGGTGTTCAAAAACATGAGACCACCTTTCTCTCCACACATTCATATTCAATAAGTTTGGTCATAGAGAAAGTCTGCTTGATAGTACCTGCTACCTTCTACAAAGGGGAACCTAAAAATGATCATAAACCAAGTTCAATAAGGTACAATAAGCTATCCCCATGCTTGCATTCCTCTATAGTCTATGTCATTATCTGATGCATGTGTTAAATTATGATTATGGGAAGATTTATTGATTCAAGATTATCCAATTGTTCCATGAGGAATAGTTTCTCATAACAGGGCACTCTTCGCTTTCTTGTTCTAGGCAGGAGTACATTATTGACAAACTCAATGAATAGTTGATGCTCCCCCTTTAGAAATTTCTTTTGAAGCCCAGCACATTTCATGTTACAATATTTTGTAGCCCATTGGACATACTTAATAAAAGAATTGCATCCTTCAACAAAACAGATTCCTTTGAAGGCTTCCCCAGGATTATTCCAAAAACTTCTTCTCTTAAAGTGATCTTTATTGCACGCACAACTTTATTGATTCCTCCCTCTTCGAGAAGATTCATATTATAGTAAAAATCAATTACCTCATGCCACGTATATATGGCACAATATATTCGAATAGATATACCAAATTTGCAATGCCGCAGAAGCAAACAGGGAACACATACTATGTTTAGTCAAAATTTTAGGATCAAACATCCTACCATTTAATACATTCCGCTTCTCAGATTTGCAATTCTTTCTTCCCTGGTTAATATCTTTTCTTCCTCTTTTCTTTTTATATACGGACGAGGTCCTAAAATAAGCTCAGGCTTAGAAGCGGCCTTTGTCTTTACACATGCCTTCCTGTCTGGTGATTTCTTCTTTGTTCTTGTGATCCTTGGAACTTTTTTCACATTGTTCCTCCATTTCCTTTTGATTTTTGGCTACAACTCTCATGATGTCCTACACTTAGTTTTACTAGACCATCAATCTTAGGAAAACACTATATGGTACATGACAAGTGTATTATCAACTTTTATTTCCCTAAAATTACGAATTGTTTTAGCCTTATTTGCAAATAAGAAGACTATTTATCATTGGTATAGGGTCCCTAAAAAAGGCCACAGATGATTTTCAAACTGAAAAGACGTCAATAACTGTCATAGGAAATAGAGCAAAAAACCGTTGGGCAATAATCAATATAGTAGAATGATACTAACCCTACAACAGGACCTGGGCACTTTCCATATATAGACTAACCATCATGACCAAATATTTTATTTAGCTTTAGTTCCATGAGCATATAGCTGCAGTGAGGTAAAAGCAATGAAATCACAAATAGTAAGCAATAAGACAAGTGTAGAAACTTGTCATCATTAGCTTAGTTAATGTAGAGGTTGCTTGCAAATTTATTGAGGAATTAGTGTAGCTTGTGCATTCCTAAACTCAATCTATTTTTGACAAAACATTTTTTTCTTAATGTTTTTGTAATGATATCAGTTATTTGGTCCTCTATTTTTTCAAAATCTTATCATGACATTCCCTTTATCAACATTGTTTCGAAAGAAATGATGTCTCAAATTAATGTAGTTGTTTATCTTATGTTTGACTAGATTCTTTGCCATGTTCATTGAGCTTGTGTTGTCACACATAAGAGGAATTGTGTGAGTGAGAACACAAAAATCTTCAAGTTGTTGTTTGATCCACAGGAGTAACTAGAAGGAAGTAGCAACTTCATACTCAACTTCAGCTGTAGACAAAGATACTTTGTTTTACTTCTTTGTTTCCCATGAAATCAGTGATGACCCTAGAAAATAGGCCATTTCTAAGGTGTTTATCTTGTCAACAAAAAAACCTGTATAATCATCATTAGCATATTTAACAAAGTCAAAATAATATCCTTAAGGATAAAATAGGAATAGGTCCTTAGAACCCTTTAAATATCTTAGAATAATTTTTGCTACCTTCGAGTGTGATTCCTTTGGAGCTTCTTGAAATCTAACCTATATCCTCACGCTAAAGACAATATCTAGTGTTCTTACGGTAAGATACCGAAGAGATCCAATGATTCATCTACACATTGTTTCATTTACGTCAATGCCTACCGCATCACTGCCATGTTTGGTACTCATGCGGAAAGGTCTATCAATTATCTTGGCCTCCTAAATATTGACCATTTTGAACAAGTATTTGATATATTTTTCTTGACAAATAAAAGGGCCAAGAAGAAACTATCTTATTGGAAACCTAGGAAGAAAATTAGTTCCCCTGTCATACTCATCTAAAGCTCACTCCTATCAGTGATATAAGCCCTTTTGGATGAGGATTTGAAGTAGCTATAAATATTTTGTCATCCCTATATACTTGTGCTATAAGAAGCTCCATTCCACTTGAATTCAAGAATAAAGTGTTTTCAGTTTTTCCTCTTTTGAAAAAATTTTCAAATAGAAATTTTAACAATCGTTCATACCATGCTCTAGGAGCCTACATCAGGACATATAAGGCTTTGTCTAATTTCAACACATGATTTGACAATTCATGATCTTTAACCCTTGGAGTCTTCTTAAAATATACTTTTTCCTTTGGATATCCATTTAGAAAAGAACTTTTAACATCCATCTGAAAAAGTTTGAACTCCATATAGGTAGCACAAGCAATTAGGAATCTGATTTCTTCAATTTTTGCCAATGGGGCAAAAGTCTCATAATAATCAATTCATTCTTATTTATCGTATCCCTACACCACTAATCATGACTTCTTCTTTGTGATTTTCCAATGTTCATTCAGCTTATTTTTAAACACCTATCCGATCCCAATAATAGTTCTGTTGAGAGGTTTCGAACTAGGTGCCACACTTTACTTCTTTAAAACAGATGAAGCTACTCCTGCATTAAGTTCATTTAGTCAACATCCTTTATATATTCTTTGATGTTATTGGGTTCAATAGTTTAAATGAAAGAAGAAAATGAAAGCAGAAAATGAAACTAGATTTCTAGTTTTTAATATAGTGTGCATTCTTGATTGAGACAAGATTGTCTGCCGGATGAGAAGACTAATGTTTCCACCCTGATTTCCTCCTAGTCTCTTCATTGGGTTAAAAAAAAATTCCCTTTCTTTAGAACTTTCTATCTTTATTTGTTATATGTAAGGAGCATCCAAGATAATAGAAGGGTCGTGTTCTTTTGTAGCTTCTCAATCATCCTATTTATTTGGAGCATTTTCCACCATAGTTTTTCACAAGACTATCGCTTTGAATTTGCATTAGTTTTTCATGTTCAAGATCATCCATGTGTACAAGGTTGTTCCGTTCACCAGTTTCATTGAAGATAACAAGAAAACTTTCCTCTTTGCACAAAGTTCTCTTATTGTTGACTCTGTATGCCTTGCTTGTGAAGGAGTACCCCACAAAGACTCCTTCATCACTCTTTGGATAGAATATGACAAGATCATCCATTCTATTGCTCCGCACAAAGCACTTGTAACCAAAAGCCTTCAAATAACTGAATGAGAGCTTTCTTCCATTCAGTAACTCATATTGATTTTTCTTAAGCATTGATCTGATGATACATTTATTTGTAATATATGAAAATGTATTTACCGCTTCTACCCAAAAATTCATTGCATGTCCTACATCAATAAACATGGTTTTACAAAAAAGTTATGAATAATTCCATGGTCTACGAGAAAATGATTAATTTGGGCATTTTTCAGACTTTGTACCATAGTCTGATCTGATCCCTGCAATCTTGCAACTTACCTTCACATGGATCCTTTTTGCAAAGATAGTTAATATATGAGTTGTTTCATACATTGTTCACATGAACATTTTCTAGGTGAACCTTAAGAAGTTATAGACAACCACCATAATTTTTTTATTACCATTCTCACATTGAAATTTCACACGCCCACACAAATCCATGTGAAGAAGTTTTAGTATCCTGGGTGTGCTAACACCTTTCTTTTGCTTAAAAGAAGCTCTCGTACTTGCTTACCTCTTACGTAAGTAAATTTTGTTCTCTACAAATTTCAGCTAAGGTATGATACAGACCCTGTCCCTTGAAACCAACTTATTAAACATTGAGAATCTTACATGTCCTAACCTTTTTCTCCAAAAATCAACACTTTCACCCAAAGCACTCAAGCATGTAAGATTATCTCTTTTTCTATAATCAAGGTCCACAACATACATATTCTTATGCCTTTTAGTTGTAAGAATAACTTCTTTTGAAGTAAGTTTAGTGACAAATCATTTATTTGATAGAAATCAAACTTCATTTCATTTATCACATATTTGAGAGACACAAATAAGGTTGTATTTTAACCCATTCATATAGTACATAATATATATGGAGTGTTACGTAGATCTCCCAATCTTCCCAATGTTAAGGATGAACCCTTTTTTGGTGTATCCAAATGAAACACCACCAACTCGGTGTGCTTCTACAACGAGGAAGTTATGAGTTTCTCTAGGCATATGCATTGAGCAACCACTAATTAAGCATAATTATCTTATATTATAATAAATTACTGTTATAGTTACTGCCTTTTAGTAATTGTAGAAGACTCATCCTATTGTAGTAGTTTATTGTTGTTGTATATCTGTAGAAGAGTCTTCCAATGGTTTAGGAGTATGTAGCAATTAGATTCCTTATGTTTAGCTATCGGTTGTTGATATTGATTGTATTTAACGCTTTGATGCTGAAGGAATAAAATCATCTTTCGACTAGTTCTGTCCATATGATTTTATATGGTATCAGAGCCTCTAGCCTCTTACAAGTCAAATCCTTTAGTTTTTTCGTCCCAACTATGACTTCATCTCAAGGAACAACCCTTCCTGTTGTTATTCGCGTTGGTAATGCTACTGCCACCAACAACACTGCTTTGACTGCTTCACTTATAATTCACGTGGTACAATTCAATCTCGTGTCTCAGTTACCTATAAAACTACAAGGTAACCTTATCTTGTTAACTTGGAAAGCACAACTTATTATGCTACTCAATGGACAACAACTTATGGGGCATCTTGACGGATCAAACCCGACACCACCAATGACTCTTACCCGAGATAACCTTATGATTCAAGAACCTAGATATAAAATCTGGTTCTTTCAGGACCAATTGATCCAGTAAGCAATGATGGCATCTGTCGATCCCACCATTGCGCCGACTGTTGCCACAACTCCATCTTGTTTGACAGCCTAGGAACTCCTTCACATGGCTTACACAAATAAGAGCCACACTCTAATTTTTAACTTGTGCGACTAACTGCAAAATATTCAGAAAGCCTCTAAATTGGTTACAGAATACTTACAGGACGTTCGATTTCTTTCTGATGCTTTTAAAGTTGTTGGTTCACCAATACAAGATGACGAACTTATTGTAAAGATTCTAAGCAGCTTGGGCCAGAGAATACCGTCAGATCTCTGCTTCCATAAGAGCACGGGACTCTTCCTTGAGTTTTAAAGAATTGTTTCAAAAGCTCACAGATCATGAGCTTTTCCTCAAGCACCAATACCTTCAGAAGTCATCTTCCAATAACACAGGTGCATTAGCACAGAGGATAAACATGCCAGCCAAGTCTAACGGGAACAATCGTCGTTGTAACAATCAACAATGGAACCAATCTGCGTCTCGACAATCCAACTACAACAATCAACAGCGGAACCAATCTACATCTCACAGTCCAACTTTAACAATCGGCAATCTACGTCTCGACAGCCCAACTTAAACAATCAACAAAATATGAGATCGAATTCGAGACAATATGTTCGATGACAATTGTGTCAAAAATTTGGTCACACTGCAGATGTATGTCGTTCCAAATTGTACAATCATTTTGAAGCTAAGGCCAACTTTGCCTCTAGTTTTTAGTCAATGGACAACTCTTGCGTTCTCAATTCTAGTGCGACTCATCATGTCACGACTAAAGCTCATAATCTTAAAGAGTATATCGGCAATGAAGGAATATCTATGGGTGACGGTAAAACCATTCCTATTACTCATAATGTTTAACTCAAATACAAGCACCTAATTCTGCTTTCAATCTTTCTAACACTCTATGTTCTCCATCAATTTAAAAAAAAACCTTATTTCTGTAGTCAAGTTTTGTCAAGCCAATCTCACATATGTTGAATTTTTTCCTTTTACTTTTATTGTGAAGGACTTGTATACTCATAAGCCGCTGGTAATGGGCAAGAATAAGAATGGACTCTACGAATGGACGCATCTGCCAACCAATCAACCAATATCCATCAATCTCACCTACACAAAGGTTTCTTTTCAGCTATGGCACAGTCTCTTAGGTCATCCTCATTCGATGATTTTAAACTTTATTTTAAAAACTTTGCTCTACCTTTTACTATGCCACAATGCGTTGCCATAGCTGAATGTCGTCATCACCATATTGTTGAGACAGTCAAAGTACTTCTCCATGAGGCATCCCTACCACCAGACCTATGGTATTTTGCCTACAATCATGTTGTTTATCTCATTAATCGTCTATCCACTCCCATCATACATAGTGCATCACCCTTCCAACAATTATTTGGTAAATCACCCAATTATGCAAATCTTAAAATTTTTTGTTGTCTCTATTATCCATGGCTTAAACCCTATACCAAAATAAGTTGGAGCCTCAGTTCACCCCCTGTGTGTATTTAGGTGTTTCACCGAGCCATCATGCATACCATTATTTTTTACCTAATGTGCTAAAAAATATTCATAAGTCGTGATATTCTCTTTTATGAAAAAAAATTCCTTCAAAATGATGTTTCTAAAGATCAGGAAAAACTTTTCTCAACTAACTAAGTAAGACGTTAAATCTGAGGAGGAAACTCTAAAGTCAGTTCCCATTTCAACTCCCTCTCATGATATACCACCACATGTACCATTGTCATTAGAATCCGGTTTACCTAGATCACCAGTACATGACACTCACTCCTTCAATTCAGGCCAGGTACTTGCAGCTACTGCAAATAATTCAGGTAATTCTAATCTTTCTTATACTTCTTCACAATATAAAACAACCTCAAAAACACATCCTGCACCTTTGCCAACATATCAATGACGTAACATTACCATTCCACACCAAATCTCAACTGTTCCCTTTAGTGCCACCAATTCACCATTGATAATTTCTTCACTTTCGAGCAGCGAAAGTCACATTCCCGAACACCATGCCATGCCAATTGTAGAGCCTTCACCAAAACAAATACCCACTAGGCCTTAGAATAATATTACCAAGCCCAAAACACATTTCAGTATTATAACTCACTTGACTCCTACACTAACAACCTTCAAACAATATACCATCTATGAAGAGTGGAAACAAGCTATGAAAGCAGTATATGTTGCTTTCAAGAAGAATCAAACTTGGGATTGGTACCACGAGACTCAACGAAAAATGTTGTGGATTGCAAATGGTTATATCACATTAAACAAAAAGCAGACTGTTCTATAGATTGATACAAAGCTCGCCTTGTCGCAAAAGGGTTCACGCAACATCCTGGCTTGGATTTTCATGAGACTTCCAGCCCTGTTATCAAGCCAACAACACTACGACTTGTGTTATCCATAGTACTGCAACATAATTGATTGATTCATCAACTCGACGTCAACAATGCTTTCCTATAGAGCCAGTTGACTGAAGAGGTTTTTATGTCTCAACCTCAAGGATTTGTTAACTGACAATTCCCTTTCCATGTTTGCAGATTGCAAAAATCCATTTATGAACTTAAACAGGCGCCGCGGGCTTGGTATATAGCATTACATAATCATCTACAGAAAATGAATTTATTAAGTCTGAATCTGACACGTGTTTGTTCATTTTGAAGAATTGGTTGCTACTGTCTATGTGCTTGTCTATATTGATGACATCTTGATCACGGGAAGTCCTCCCGGCTTAATTAGACATGTTCTTGATTCCTTGGTTCACATTTTTCTTTGAAGGATCTAGGGTAATTAAACTAATTTTTGGGTGTCGAGGTTAAAAAAAAGTGTCAGGTGGTCTTCTTCTCACTCAATCAATATACATTCTTGATATTCTGTCTGAACTGGATATGCAAGATTGTAAATGATACATGACACCAATGTGCTCTGCTAAACTACCTCAAGCAGCTGATGGTTCTCCACCTTCTCATGCTACCCTCTACTGGCTCACTCTCGATAAGTTGCAATATTTATCATTCACATGGCCTGACATTTCTTATGATGTCAACAAACTGTCACAGTTTATGCATGATCCTACTGATGAACACTAGAAGGTGGTTAAAAGGATACAATGGTATCTCAAAGCCACGACAACTTCAGGTCTTCATATTTTTCACAACTCAGACTGCAGTCTTTCCATGTATGCTGATGCTGACTGGGCGGGATACCCGAATGATAGAATATCCACATCAGGCTATGTTTTTTTCTATGGGTGCAATCTTGTAAGTTGTTTGTTAAAAAACAATAAACTGTAGCTCAGTCATCTACTGAAGTTGAATACAAATCAGTTGCAAATTCCCTTGCCGAACTAACATGCGTGTGCAACTTGCTCAATGAATTGTGTATCACCATTCCAAATATCCCTACAATCTTTTGTGACAATGTTGGTGTCTCTTATCTCTTTCAGAATCCAATGTGCCTTAGCCGTATGCAACATATTGTCGTGGACTTTTTCTATGTTAGAAACCATGTTCAAGCACATCGAGTTCTAGTCAGACACACTCATGTTTGTGATCAAATTGCTGATACATTTACCAAGTCGGTGCTAGCACCAACCTTCGCAAGGTGTAGTTCCAAATTAGGTGTTGTTGACCCATACCTAACTTGAGGGGATATATTAAGAATGATTATCTTATCTTATAATAAGTTACTGTTATAGTTACTGCCTTTTAGTATCTCTAGAAGACTCCTTCAATTGTAGGAGTTTGTTATTGTTGTATATCTATATAAGAGTCCTCCAACGGTTTAGGAGCTTATGTAGCAATTATCTTACTTAATTTTATCTATAAGTTGTTATTGGTTGTATTTAACGCTTTGATGTTGAAGGAATAAAATCATCTTTTGACTACTTTTGTCTATCTGATTTTATACCACTTTCCATGAACCAACATTGACTGCTTCCTCCCTTACGCAAAAAGAGTCCCTTGTTAGATTGAGGAACCCATGTAAGATGGAGTTCCCAAAAAATATCGAGAGACTTGATAAGAAACCTCCCGTCCATGGTGGCTAATGTTCTTACTAAATCTATGTGTAAGACCAGGTGCTTTCCTTTTCTCAAGGATTCACATTTTCTTTTCAAGTGACCATTTCAGCAACAGTGAGTGCATAAGAAGTTATCACAGATAGACATGTGGTTGATATGAGGGTTAAACATGGGTTCTATCTTTTGACAACCCAAACCCTTACCACTATTGAATTTCTTATTTCCAAGCTAGAAAGAACCTTTGAAGAATCAGTCTATTTCAAAGATTGATTTTTCTGTTTTTTAACTTGACTTAATTCCCTTAATAGTTGTGAGTTTATTTCTAGGGAAGAAACTAGTTTGGATTCAGAAATTTTTAGACTCTCCTCTATATCAAACTAAAAACTATTGATCCTCCTTTTCCCAATCTTATAGGGTTCTAGTTCTTACTTATGTTGAAAACCCTTGGTCTCTAGAATACTCAACCTAACATTCATTTCAGACATCTGAGAAATAAAGGTTGACTTTTCATCTTGACAAAGATCTAGGTTTTAAGTTAAGACTTTTTTTTAATCATTTGTTATTTCATCAAGTGAGTTAATAACACAGTTGCAAGTTTTCTAAACCTTTTAATAGACAAGGTGTCAATGTCACCCTTAAGGTCAATAAGTGTTACCTCGTCCTTGTCATCTTTATTGTAAGTCTTTTCTATCAATGAGAAGGAGTTGAATATGTCCTCATCATCCTTTACTGCCATCGTGGAGACATCTTCATGGGGTTCCCCAACTTCAGAATCACTAAAAGTGTTTCCCCCATAATGTAAAGGCCTTCTTCACTATTTGATCAACATTAGACTTTCTCTTAGCATCATCACGCACCTGTTACTTTCACCTTTCTTTGAAGTCTTGAAATTCATGATATTATTCAAGAATCTAAATCTATATTTAACACGTTCCTCTTCTCAGACAAAATAAAAATAAAAGTAATGAACCATTGGATATAATAGCCCATCTTGGCGTACACTTGCATTTGAGAGCAGTTTTGATCTTACGAATTGTATAAGAGGCATTTGCATTTTTGAATGACTCTATATGAAGAAATCTATCATAAAGGTTGTTCTCCAATCATTTAAAACCCTGTAGTCACCAATGATCCACTCTAGACTCAATTATCGTTCTTCTCAAGAATACCTTTGTCATTAAAAGTAGCCGAACAATCTTGAACTATCAAAATTCCATTGGGCAAGAGATAAACAAATGAAGAACCCCTCCCCCTTCCCCATTCATCATCATGCTGATATCCTGAGAGTTAACTATCCATATTCTAAAAGAGATTCAGTTTCATCTGTGCAAGCATCTTGAAAGATCAGCATGTTGTATTGTTTTGCACTATTTTTGTCCCCCTACATGTTCAAATCAAAAGAATAACTTAGTTATGTATTAACGATAAATTAATAGAACTAATAGTATCATATTTCTTGCAAACGCAACAATTAATCATACATAATAGAATATAAAATAGAAATGCCATCGTTAAGATCTGGATCCTTGGAAATGTGCACCAACGGTTGCATTGGACTATTATTTGACAAGAAATCCCATTGGCTCCTTGTTTTATTATTAAAGAAGAATTCGAACAAGTATTGTTGTTTCATTGGTAACCTATTAGTCTTATGGAACTTAACATTACACCAATAGGTTCACCCATATCACTATATTCGTCCCTGTCATTAAATTTTGATATTCTTCAATTTCTAAATGAATTATTTTCCACTTATGAGTAGTTGCACAACCCCCTGCACAAAAGTTGTGAGTCATGCGTAGAGACAATATCCATATACCTATCTCATCCTTTGAACCAACTGTCAAAAATGAAACATCATACAAATCAATTTATTTTATCAATACTCAAAGGTGAAAGAAAAAGGTAAAAAGGATTTGCATGTATACAAAGGTGTAATCATGCAAATCCTTTTGTGCCCTTTTTTTACACTTTCGACTATTGTATAAAAAATAGATTTTGATGATATATCATTTATACCAGGTTGTTCAAAGGATGAGATAGGTATGTGGATGTTGGCTCAATGCATGACTCGCAATTTTTATGGAAGGTTTTGTTCAACTGCTCACAAGTGGGAAATAATTCAGTTAGAAAATTGAGAATATCCAAAGTTGATGACGAGGACAGACATTGGTGATATGGGTGATCCTATTAGTGTAGTCTTAAGTTTCACAAAGGTAATTAGGTTTCCCATGAAACAACAACACTTGTTTGAGTTTTCATTGAAAATAAAAACAAGGAGCCAATGGGATGTCTTGTCCCATAATGGGCCAATACAACAATTGGTGCAAATTTCAATAGATCAAAATATTAATAGTGGCATTTCTCTTTTATGTGATAATGTGATTGATTAATTGTTGTGTTTTCTAGAAATGTGATATTATTGGTCCCTTTAATTTATGTTGATCTAGAACTATGTTATTCTTTTGGTTTGAACTTTTAGGGGGAAAATAATAGTGCAAAGCAAAACAACATGCTGATTTTTAAAGAAGCTTGCACAGATGCAACTGAATCTCTTTTAGTAGTTAACTCTTAGGAAATCAATATGATGATGGGGGTGGGGGGCTTCTTCATATGTTCATCTCTTGCCCAAATGAATTTCGATAATTCAAGATTGTTCGGAAACTTATAATGACAATGGTATTTATGGGAAGAACGATAATGGAGTTTATAGTGGATCATTAGTGACTATAGGAAATGACGGCAAACAAAGTTTGTGCTACAAATCTTCATATGGAGTCAATCAAAAATTCAAATGACATCATCCCTTATACAATTCATAAGGTCAGAACCGCTCTCAATGCAAGTGTACGTCAAGATAACTATTATATCCAATGGTTCATTAATTTTTTTTAAAACTTTTGTTTGAGAGGAGGAGCATATTAAATATCAGATTTAGTGTCTTGAATAATATTTGTTTCTTTAATGTTAATGACCGTATGTGGTTATTGTGTCATACTATATTGAGTTTACCTTATACAAAAAAAAATTCCAAAAGTTATTGCATAAATCTTGAAGGGTTTCATATAAAAGTGATAGATCAAGCTGATGGAACGCTTCTCATAGTTTCGACTATATTGGAGAATTTTGGGTAAGTTTCAATTGGTTTGATTTGCATTTACAGATTTTTATCCCAAGATGGTGATGCATTCTCTCAAGATTTGTCCGCTTTAGCAGAGCTTCTTCTACAGTGAACCAACTAAACGGCCAAAAGTAGGTGAAGGTAGTGGAGAGCCACGCTTGGTGATGTCTATCGCCAGTGTGGTCTCACACCTACGGCTGGCATTCACACATGTGGAGCCGAAGGAATTTGGGGATCTTTGCTCTTGGAAATTTTATTTTGTATTACCCGCATCATACCTTCGCCCACGGGTCCACCAAATTGACACCGTTGAGTGTTTTATATCTATTCTTCTCTCTTTTCTCAAATCATTGTGTAGTAAACCCCATTGTTGTGAGCTTAGTTAGACTTTAGAGTGTTGTTGCTCGTTTCTTGTCCATTTCTTCCGGTTCAAAGGTAAATTTCTTCCCCTTTGTCTTCTATATCATTTTTAAGTTTCAATTCGATAATTCATTCTTGCTTTAGACCTCAAATTCTTTCATCTTCAATTCTCTAAAGTAGCATCGTTGGACCACTTTCAATGCAGAATTCACTTCCATTTGACTATAGTAGATACAAAAATTAAGACTCTCATTAGAAGTTCCGTATGGTGATTCAGATACAAAATTGATTTCACTAAATAGAGGCAAAAAAACAGGAGTTTCAAGACTATGTTTTGATGATCTCCTTGTGACTCCTAAAATCAAAGGGATGACTATGCACTTTTTGCAACAAATGAGATCAGAATTCTATAGTTTATTTATGTAAGAAAATAATTTGTTTCAAAAGATTATTTTAGAAAAATATTTGATAAGCTAAAATTTAATAAAAAGAAGTGTATTTAAGAAGCTAATTGTTTACTTGGAAGGATGGTAATTGATAAGAATGTACTGGCTTCTTTATTATTAACTTTCTCCAAGTGTCAGCTTTTTAGATAAGTGCAAGTGTCATGAACACTTGTCCTAATTTTGAACAATCTTGTAGCCTATCAATTGCTCCTCTCCAATTGATTATTTACATGAGGAAAAATACTAATAACTTTCTTGCTCCCTCTTTTACTCACATCTTGCCACTGTTTGTTGGCTTTTTTATTTTATTAAATTTTGGCTTTGTTATACTTTTATTTCCTCTAATAATTTGCTGATGTTAAATAATTTGTTGATTTCTCCTATCACTATTTATTAAGATAGAGAAGTGCTTGTTTAATCTTGGGGGAAAATTTTACATCGTTGAAATAATTTCTTTGGACAGTGCCCAACACTATTTAAGTATTTATCTATTTTGTGTCCTATTATTTATACATCATCGTAGTAATATTTGTCTTATTTTAAGGATTACTCTTTGATAAATAATAAAGTTATTTATTATTATTATTGTGAAATTTTCTAATACTTCCCCAACAATCTAAGAAACTATGACATATAATATGTGTTCCAAAATTTTTGATGACACGTGTCCTGAATTTATTGATGATACTAATGGTATTGAGAATACTAAAGTTGTTGCTGCCAGACCGTTACTGTTCAAGTCATTTTGTCGGAGCTTATAGTAAAGATAATTACAGGTATGTAAATAGATATGATTATAAATTCATTGCAGATAAAAAACCTTCATTAAAGATACACCTCAATGCAAAAGAATATAGAAAATAAATGACAATACCGCTAAGCTAAAAATAACTTTGGCTGAAACAGATGATAGATTATTACGGTCATTTTAGAAATAAATGTTGTGGCCAATGTGAGAAACTGAGTGGTAGATATTGGTGCAATTAGGCACATTTGTATAAACAAAATGAATTTGTGTTATACACCCAAGTTGGAAAAGGAGAAAAATTATTTATTTCGGTGCTTCAAAGACAACTAAAGTTCTTGGAAAAGAAAATGATCTACTCAAGCTCACAACTGGTAAAACTTTAACATTAAGTGATGTATTTTATGTTCCTAAAATCCAAATTAATTTGATTTTTGTGGGATTATTAGGAAAATTTGGAAATGAAGATCTCTTTTTAAAATAATGAGGTCATATTGACTAAAAATAATATTTTTTGTGGGCAATAATTTTAGTAAATATGGCTTATTTATGATTAATATTTGTGATAATTTTAGTGTATTTGTTTTTGCTTACATGATTGAGTTTATTATATTATGCATGCCAGATTAGGACATGTTAATGTGTAATATATTAAAAATATGCTATCTCATGATTTAATAGATGATTTAAATTTAAATAATTTTAATGATTATATTAAAGTTGTATTTTCTTTTGCATGTTTCTTTATAACAAGCTACATTATAACACGTTAATGTCTCATATATTATGAACCTGTAGTCTTTTGGTTTAATACCTAATTTAGGATTTAATTTTGATAAAATGTGAAATATGTGTTGAAACTAAAATTACTAAAAAGTCATATTTTTCAGCAAGTAGAGAATCTGAATTATTATCTTTGATCCACTCTGATTTGGGTGATTTGAAATAAACTGTGGCTAGAGGTAGTAAAAATATTATGTGACTTTTATTGATGATTTTTTTAGATTTACTAAATTGTATTTGCTCATAAATAAAGATGATGCATTTTATGTTTTATTGCTTATAACTCTGAGTTTAAAATAAACTTGATAGAAAAATCAAAAGAATTCAATCTGATAGAGGTGGAGAATTTGTATCTTTAATGTTTTATATGAAAAAGAATGAATTATTCATGAAGTAACCCCCGCCTTTTTCACCTAAGTCTAATGGAGTAACTTAAAGAAAAAATAGAACTTTGAAAGGAATAATAAATTAAATGTTAATTAGTTCTAATGCTCTAAATAATTTGAGGGGTGAAACTATTTTATCTCCATGTCTCTTATAAAATAGAATTCATCATAAAAGAACTGCTAGAACTCCTTACGAATTGTGTAAAGGTTATAGATCTAACTTGAAATATTTAAAAGTGTGGGGGTGTCTTGCTAAAGTTCTTTTTTCTGAACCTATGCAATCAATAGGTTTTAAAATTGCTGATTAATTGCTTGCTTATTGGATATACTGTAATAGTGTTGCATATAGATTTCTTGTTTTGAAAAGTGATGTACTTGATTTCAATACTATTATTGAGACAAAGAATGCTGAATTTTTTTTCTACCGTGTGATAAAACTTTTCATGCACCTGTTGAAAGAAATAATGGTAATTCCTTTAATATTGAGGAACTACAGAGGATCAAAAGACCAAGAAAAGGGTATTTTTTTCTATGAAAATAATTTTCGAACTTTTCTTGTCGATAATGAAACGTTAAATTACGTTAAAGTTATATCTTCTTTTGATGCTAAATTTTGAAAGAGACAATAAAAATTGAACTTGATTCTATTATGAAAAATAAAACATGGATTTTGAATGACTTGCCTCTTGGAGCATTTCCTATTGGTTATAAATGAATTCTAAAAAAAGAAACTCAATCATGATGGATCTATGGATAAATATAAAGCTCGGTTAGTAGCAAAAGATTTTTCTCACAAATAAAATATTGATTTTTTGATTCATTTACTCCGGTGACTACAATTTTTTCTATTTGAATTTTAATTGTCTTAGCATTAATTCACAAGCTTTTTATTCACCAAATGGATGTAAAAACAATTTTCTTAAATGGTTATTTAGAAGAACAGATTTATATGGCTTAAATTAAAGGATGCATTATTCTTGGACAAGAAATAAAGTTTGTATGTCAATTAAATCTCTGTATGGACTAAAACAAGCTCCTAAACAGTGATATGAATAATTAGATCAAGTTTTATTGAAAGACAAATTTCTCTTTTATCAAAGTTGATAAATGTGTAGACAATGATTATGTGCTAATATACTTGTATGTTGATAAAATGTTTATATATGGTACAAGTTTAAATATTATGAATAGTATCAATATATTTTGTCTACTAATTTTGATATGAAAGATTTGGGTAAACTAAATATGATTTTGGGAGTAAGTTAATAAGGAATGAAAATGGAATAATGTTGTCACAAGAATTTTATGTGGAAAGACTTTTTAAATATTTGAATGGTTTGAGGTGACACATGGAGTCACTCCTTATGATACTAAATCTAAATTTATGTTGATCCAGATGCTCAGTCTAAATATGCTCAAATTATTGAAAGTCTATTTCATTTGATAAATTTTACTAGGCTTGATAGCCTATGTTGTTTGTATATTGAGTATATATACTCATAATCCTAATAATGAGAATCAGTTAGCGTTGAATAGACTGATGAAATATTTGAGAGGAATCATGAATTATGGTATCATGTATAGTCATTTCCTTCTACTTTCGAAGGGTATTGTGATGCAGCCTGTGTCTCTGATTCAGATGAGACGAAATCCACTAGTGGATATGTGTTCACCTTAGGTGGTGGTGCATTATCCTGGAAATCAGCTAAAGAGACTATCATTAGTACATCGACTATGGAGTCAGAGTTTGTAGCTCTGGAGCTGGATGGTTCTGAAGTTGAATGGATAAAAAAAATCTTAGTGAATCCCTTCGATAAAGGATAAATTGTTGATCCCTTTTATAAGGATAAATTGTTTATCCCTTTGATAACGATGAATTATCTCATGTGTTTATACACTTGATTGTGAACTCACAATCGATATTCCGAAGAATGAATCTTATAGTGGTAAGATCAGACACATGTATTAAGGCATGATGTTGTTAAGCAGCTGCTGAAAAATGGAATAATTGGAATTGATTGTAAAGTCAAAAATTGAATTCGGTCAATTCAGTGACAAGACCCATGAAAAGAAAATCAATTTTTCAGACCACTATAGAAAAGGGTTTAAGGCCAATTGTTAGCCAATACAGATGAGAACCCAACCCATGTGATTGGAGATCATATGAAGTAGGTTCATGGGTAATAACAAGTCGATATTGGCTCTGTGCACTAACTAAGAGTGTTTGAAACTACTACTAAAAGTGAGGGATATGTTATTAACTCTTAATGAATCAATAGTCCTTAATTAAGGAAGATGTATTTAAAGTAGTGTACACTTGACGAATTCACCTATATGGAGTTGGAGTGTTGTCGCTCCTACGATACTTTAACCTAGACTCTAGAGCACTCATGAATTCCAGGCACGCTCATGGCCTATAGGTCCAAAACCGCGTTTAATAGCAAAATTTATGTGGTCAAAATGTGATTAGTAAAGTCACTAATCTACAACTATAATATTTGGTTCACCAAAATATTATATTTCACCATTAATTCTGTAAATTAAATTTTATAGATTTAAGTTTGGTTCATAGACCGAAAGACACAAAGCTTATTTGCATTTTTGTCCTGATAATTCAGCAAGTTATATTTTTATATAATATTTTGAAATAAGTGGGGAATTGTAAGCAAATAATTTAATAAAAAGATTTTTTTAAAAAATTATTTTTAAAGCAAAAATTAAGATAAAATAAAGTGTAGTTAAGAAGCTAATTGTTTGCTTGGATATGATGGTAATGGGTAAGAATATACTAGCTTCTTTATTGTTAATTTTCTCCAAGTGTCACCTTTTTTGACAAGTATCAAGTGTCATGGATACTTGTCCTAATTTTGAACAATCTTCTAGCCTATAAATTGCTCCTCTCCAGTTGATTATTTACATAAGGAAAAATACTAATCACTTTCTTGCTCCCTCTTTCGCTTACATTTTGCCTCTCTTTGTTGGCATTTTTAGTTTATTAAATTTTGGCCTTGTTGTTATTTTATTTTCTTTATTGGCTTGCTGATGTTAAGTACTTTTTTGATTTCTGCTACCACTATTTATTAAGATAGGTAAGTGTTTTTTAATCCTTGGAAAACATTTCACACTATTGAAATAGTTTCTTAAAACAGTGTCCAACACGATTCAAGTATTTATCGATTTTGTGTCCTATTATTTATATATCTTCGTAGTAATATTTATCTTATTTTCAAGATTAATTTTTTATAAATAATAAAGTTATTTATTATTATTATTGTGAAATTTTCTAATATTTCCCCAATAATTTAGAAAAAAACCACATAGGTCACTTAGTAATCTTCATTGACCACTTAAAATTGAGTTTCACCTTGTTGTTATTGAATAAATTATCTAGCATGAGTCATCTCGATTATACATTTCATTATTTTGTGCACTCTCTTTCATGCACTACAATATTAGAAGTCGTTTGGTAGAGTGCATAAAAACATGCAAAATAGGGTGCATTAGTAGTTCTTGCATTAGTAATCCTTACATTAGTTATGCAAGCATTTTGTAATATACATTTTTTGTTTGATATATTAGAAATAACAAATCTTGCATCATTTCTATTAAAAAATAAATGTTACAAAAGTGTCTTTCACACTTTATTTATTTGTACACTTTTTTTTGCAACAAAGTTCATTCCTTCTCCTCCCATTGCGTCAAAATATTTTTGTGAGAAGTTGGGAAAGAATTTTTAAATCAAATTTATCGTCACAATAGAATTTTTTTTATTAAATTATAGTGAAATAATAGTATTTTTTTTAAAGAAAAACATACTTAACAGCCATAAAACATATTGAGACACAAACAAACTAAAATACACTAAAAAGCAAATCAAAATAAAAATAAAAGCTTATAGCGACAAGGAAAATGAAAAGGCTTTATGGATAATTTTGAAATTATTTAATCTAATGCAAGTGTTTAAATGCTTTGTACTACTAATACCTTAAATTCCTTGGTATTAATAATGCACAAATTAATACACAATAGAGTGTATCAAACAAGGCACTACTAATATACACACCTAATACATCCATTTTGTCATTTTACTAAGAATGAGAGTAAAGATAACATGAACTTTGTAGCACAATATCCGTCCATTATCGCTCATTCCGCAAGTGTTTTATGCTAAATTTTGTCAACTTGTTTGTTTTTTGTTTTTCTACAATGGAAGAAGAGTGTATGAGGAGGTTGAAGAGGAAGCACTAAAAGATGAGACAAAGATTGAAGTAGAAGCACATTCCGCAGTTCTCAACGGCGTATCTATGTTTATCGTCTTCTTTAGGCTGATGCTTTTTAAGGTTTAGTTTGAAACATTAGTCAACAATTGAGTTTTGATTTTTTTTCTATTATACTGAATTCAATTTTGGTATCCAATTTTGGCTCCTCTTTATATAGAACTTCATTTTGAATTGTGTGCATCTTTATATTTATGAAAATATGCTTTATTTGAGTCGAACATCTTTTGGAAACAACTTTCTTACCTCTTCCGCAAGATAGTATTAATTTTGCACACGCTCTATCTTCCGAAGATTCCACATGGGAGATTACAACGTATATGGTTTTTATATATTTGTGAAATTCCCTCGTGAGTTATTTAAATTATAGTATTATATATGTTTCATTTTAGGGTTTATATAATGTGTCAATCTTTTGCCGTTTTCGACTTAGATTGTTGTCTAAATAAAATTAAAAGCTAAATTGATGGTTAGTCAATTTGAAAATGCACACATTGCTTACGTTATTTGATTAAAAAAAAAAACTTAGCGCATCAACATGATTTATGTTAGTACCATATGGTCCATTTTAGATGGCAATTTAAATTTTCTTCTATGTGATAATGAAAACTTGTTTGAAGTTCCTATTGGAGATGATTATTTGAAGTTTGAATTGAAATTTTAGAAGTTCAGTTTTTTACTAGAGGCATTTTCATGCTAACTGAGTGTGAGATGTGTTTTTTGTGGTTTGGGTGTTTATCAGTTGAATTCCTAAACCTGTTCTGATATTGTGTAATTAGTAGAAATGCTTGAATGGAGGAATGTGGAAGTGAGTACCTACGAAGTTGAGCTTAAACTTGCTTGTGAGCAGATTGGGTTGTAATAGCAGTAGTTGAATTATAAATTCAACAGATATAGCAACTGAACCTTAGTTTTCTTTTACTAGGATGGGAATATATGAGATCTACTCTTCTAGTATTAGCTTAGTAGGTGAACATCTGATGCACTTTCGGCAATGAATGAATATACAGTTCCGTGATGTGATTGTCATATTTTCTTGTATAAGATGACATGACATTTTTGTACTAGATCAACATGTAGATATGTGCTACGCGATGGGCTAGAGCTAGACGGGTGAAAGTTTGATCGTTTTCCTTGTGAAAACATAGATATTATACCTTTTGTCTTTGGTATGGCAATGGGAAGCCTTAGAAAGTTCACTTTTCCCTTCAGTTCTACTGCACAAGAGCTGTTTTTTATGGCCTCGTATAATCATTTTATCTACAGAGTTATAAAAGGTTATATATTCTTTGGATCTTGCATGTGAAGTGGTTGTTGCTGTGTATTGTGCATGTGTATTATAGGTAGACAAATAAAGTTTGTCCTATTTCTGTTAGTTAATTATATGTTTCTATTTTTATTGGCTCGGTTAATGTCTCGAAGTTGCCCGTAGCACTTTGGTGTAGATGCGAAAGAGTGAAACATATGTGATGTGTGAGTTAAGTGTGCATCATGGATTTAGACCCTATTGTCGACAAAAGCTTGGTATTTAAGTGAGGGGTAGAGAGGGGAGCACACTCATTATTGATCAGCAGAAAACATTTATTATGTTTCTATTCGTATGTTGTCCTAATCTCTATCTCTCTCAGTCTCCAGAATTTGGTTGAGTGTGGCGAGAAAGGCGGTCCGAGTTAATTTGGTGGTGAAATTTCATATTTGATGACTTTGGAGATAAATTTTATTTAGATCATAAATTTCTAGCTTTTTCCTTCAAATTTTTGGCTTTATTTGTTTTTCCCCTTCAGATACTGCTATAATTTACTTTGTGTTTTGTTTTGAGTATAATTCTGTTGTAAGATGAACAACATTAGAGTGATATTTAAGAACATACAAACATGAAATATGGAAAACAATGGAAGTTTCATTCAATTGTAATTCTAAGATCATTCATTCTGTCATATGTGTTATAATTATTTCATTTTCTTTTCTTGATTTCAAACTCTTGCTTTACACTCATTTAATGTAATTTGACTTTCTATAACATATGCTTTCACCAAGAGAAATAAGTAACTAAGTGGATATAATTAGATTACTAAACTTTTCCATAATCTTTTAATCAATGCAACTTGAAAACATATTGATAATGTTGCAAAATCCCAGCCTAAGTCTAAAAGTATAAATAGTGAATGGTGCCTATCCTTATATAATGACGGTATCATTGTTTCATTTCCCTTTAGCTTTTTGTTAATATCATACTAAGATAAAATCTCTTCATTGCCTCCATTAGTGATATTAAACGTTGAAATATAGACTCAAAACTATTCATTTGTTAAATGTTTTCCTCGAATAAGAAAATATTTTTGCAATAGGTAAAATTACTCTAACTTCTGCTTTATGATTTATTAGTTTCAGTTTGTTTAGTTCAATGTGGTTCACTTGCTTTTTGAAGGTACCTCGAATCCTTTCCATATATTGTCGGTTTGAAATAATGGAAAAGGTTGAGCTTGGGACTACAACTCCTTCTCAGTTGGAACAATAACTTTGAGGTGTATTTCTGATATCTGCTTCAGATAAAAACATTTATTTTTGTTATATATGTTCTCTAAATGTATTTGAATATGAATATTTCTAATAGACAATTTATTTCCGTATTCTACAGATATTCTAGATGAAAGTATCTATCAAGCACATTGATGGCTAAATCGACATGATTCTAGACTTAAATTGTATTAATTATGTTCTATTTCGTGTGGTGTGTGTGAATACCTTGTGTGCATTGACTATGAAAACATGTTATAAAGTCAATGAGAAATGGTTTCGGCTAGTGATCTGAATATAAATCCAATGTAAAATACTTCTTGCTAGTGATGTGATATAAAGATGATCAGAAATGGTTTCGACTAGTTTATATGATAAAAATTTGATAGGAAATGGTTCCTTCTAGTGATGTGATATACAGACGATGGAAAATTGTTTTGGCTAGTGAGGTCATAAAAAGTCTATGGAAATGGATGTGGCTTATGATGTGATATATAACCTATGGAAAATCGTTTTGGCTAGTGATGTGATTTAAAACCTATTAATGAGAAATAGTTTCAACTAGTTATATTGTGTTGATGGGAAATAATTCTGGCAAGAGATTGATAATTAATACTTGATGTATTTTATGCTTATGTGTGAGTTACTTGGTGATTGTGATTGATGCACTTGTTATGTGTGACTGAAATACATGACATTGGAATAGACTTATTTGATTTGCTTAATTGTTGAATTGTGAAGATTACACTGTGGATATTGAGCTTTGTGAGTTGTGTATTTTACAATTTCTAGATTTGGCTGATTTTATATGCAGGTTGTAGTTTAAGGAGGTTCGATTGGAGCCTATGAAGTATTTAAGTTCCTGCTAGTTTCTTTGTTTCGCAGGTCTATTGTGGGGTAGCGTGTTATTGGTACTCACCCCTTACTTCTACCAATGTTTAGGACCCGAGTCCTGACTCATGTGGTCTTCTTCTTCTTCTCATGACAGTCAAGTCTCATTAAAGGGATTTGAGAGACAACTACCTGTTATCCTTGCGGGCCCTCTTTTAATTTTTTCTTTTAATATTTGTTCTACTTGAGAAACAAAGACTGAGACTTGTAGTTATCTATTAGTTCTGTATTTTATTTGTGTCTTGTACATGTGAAATCCAGGTATTCAGATGTTGTTTACAATGAAAAAAAATTTCTCCTTCCTCTTGTTATTTCGTTACTATTTTCCACATTTCTTTCTTTTTGTTAGGTTGACGCTGACTTGTATTTATGGGAATAGGCAGGTGTTATCATGTACATTTCTGGATCGTGATTGTATCATTAGCGTATCCCATCAATATTTGTTCAATGAGAATATCTTCAGAGTGTAAGTGACATTATTTCCTTAAGGATAGTCGCTGCCACATTCAAAATCTAACAAGGTGAAGAAACCTTACCCAATACTCAAGAATCATATCTTGAATAATTCATACAAGATACATACGTTAATGAACAACAACACAAATATATCGTGGAAACCTTCCTAACTCAATGAAGGGAAAAACCACACCAAAAATTTGTTATTAATTCAAGATTTACAACTCAGTTAATCAATGAATCTAACTTAAAACTTCTACCGTTTTCGATTAATTATAAGTGAAAACTCTTAACTCTCCAAGAAGTCAAACTCGCTTCTTGTGTACATAGACTCTCAACTCTTGATTCTTACCTCCATGAAGTCAAACTCACTTCTTGTTTACAATCCTCACAAACTCTCGCAACTCTCACAAATACTGATCCAAGGACTGGTAAATGTGACTCAACTATTCAAAAGTAATTCTAACTCTAGAATTCTTCCATTTATACTTCTTGAACACCTTGGCCATCAGTATGATTCTCTCTCTCTCTCTCTCTCTCTCTAACACACACACACCCGCTTTTTTTTTCTTTCTAGATTTGCAATAGACTGACTTTCTTATCTCATTTTTGGGATCAATAACTCCAGCCATGAGCTAGATCATCAAAGCGGAACAATCAATAACTTCCATGTTTTCCAAGGCATATCATGCCCATATCCCTAAAAGGGGCCTCATGGCGTCTTTCACCCCTAGGTAGTATACCCTTATGGACCGGTTCAAACATTATTTCTGAAAGGGTGATGCATCCCCTTTTAGCACCTTCCTAGGACAAACAATGACCCTTTCCTGCGAGAATTTTTAGGTGCGAAAACAATTGGCTTCTTTTATCCAGTTATACTCAACCAATCTAGTAGAAGGCATTGGAAAGATCTCACCCAGACGATCCTAATGAAATACTAAGTCCTCACCATTTACAGACGAAGTAACCAAAATATTTTCCAACATATATAGTCAAGTTAACATAAAACTGAATCACTTATTTTTCATAGAACATTTCCCTGGTGTTCAAGAACAGATCCACCCACCCATGATGTAAGTTGAGGTCCTTAACACTAAGATCACTCATAGATCGGTTCCCGATCTCCTGTTAAACAACATCAGTGGTGAGTCCTCATTTTTCTAGGATGATTTACATGTTATCTTTCTATTTTTCAATATTTTATTTTCGATATTGCTAGAGTTATTTAGGAATGCTTTAGTCAGTTAGAGGCTTTTATTCAAATATCGTTAGATTTAGTTTTAGTTGAGTTCGATGTTTTAGTTGTCATTTAACTAGTTTTATATATTCAGATTTATAATGGATATTCCCCATCATTTCCCCTTTATGTGATGTTTTAGGATTTCGCACATAATTATCTCATTTCAATTATCTTAGTATCCTTATGATATGACACCAGAGTAATCTTGGGGTCACTCCTGATCCTAGGTCTTGTGTTCATGCCTTCGGGGTAGCTTTAGGGTGTGAAAAACTTGGTATCCTATCATTTGGTATAAGAGTTCTATGATGTCTAAAATGCCGCATTAAGTAGATCCCCTTTCATGAGTGTGTAGCGCTCCAAACCTATGAGGGGGAGCATACGAAGTACTCTAGGGAGAACTTCAATTTCTTGATATTTTATCGTATGCTGGTGTGATCTCTCTTTCAATCCATCGTTATGCATTTTCAAAACATGCCTACTCGGACTTTACCATAGGAATGCTAATGCTCTTAACTTTAATGCAACTCCTCCAATCATAGATCATGAGGTTTCAAATTTAATTTCACAATGTAATTCAAATATTTTCCTAGAGTGTAGCTTACAAGAATAATGAACAGGTTACAGTTCTTGCAAATGCTAGTGGTGGATCAGCGACAACTACGATTTCTGTTTTTGTTAAGATGAACCCACCTGTGTTTCTAGGTTCTCATGTTTGTGAGCATCCCCAAAACTTTATTGACGAGGTCAAGAAAAATTTGGATTGATGCAAGTGACAGTAAATGAAAGTGAAGAGTTTGCATCTTACTATCTTAAAAATATGGATTACATATGGTTTACATTGTGGAAAGACAATAGGGGCGAGAATGTCATCCATGTGACTTGGGAATGTTGTACTGGAGCTTTTTTGGACAAGTTTATCCCAAGATAGCTGATGGAGGCTAAGTCTTAGGAATTTATGAATTTGAGAAAAGGTTCCATATCGGTCAAAGATTATGGGCTTAACTTCACCCAACTCTCTAGGTATGCTCCACATATGGTTGCCTATTCTAGGTCTCACATGAGTAAGTTTCTTTTTAGAGTATCTAACTTTGTGAGAACAAAGTACATAAATACTATGTTGTTGGAAGATATGAAAATCTTTAGGCCCATGACTCATGTACAGTATAGGAAGAACAAAAAATATAGTATAGGAAACTATAGTATAGGAAACTATGATATAGGGAGATAAGCTTTTTGAACGGTCTAAGAAGAACAAAAAATATAGTATAGGAAACTATGAGTATTCTTAACAAAAAGTGGGTGGTCGAAATTGCTCGCAGTGTCTATATAAATCTTTTGCTCTAGCACCTTCATCAACTAGTGTTCCCTCCTCTAGGTCTCGTCAGGATAAAAAAGGTCAGAACCTACCCAACTTGTCAAAAGGAAAGTGTTTTCCTTACTACGACCTACCAAAAGTTTCCAAAGTGTGGTAAAAACCATCCAGGCAAGTGTCTTGCGGGGAAAGATAGATGTTTTAGGTATGGTTGAGGGATTTCCCTTCTTTAAAATAGGGTAAGAAGGTAACAATGGTAGGGTTCAATCTACAACTTTAGCAGCACCAGTAGGTCGCCTGACTCAATATGGTAACTCATCTGGAACATATTGTGGTAAGCGCTAGAACATGTTGCATGCTCTCTAGGCTCGCTAGGATCAGGAAGATTCTTCTAATATGGTTACTGTACATTGTGAGTCATTAAATTAGATGCTCATGCATTTTTAGATCAAGGGGATACTCTTTCCTCTGTAATTCAATATATAGCAGTACACTTCGGTGTTAGTCCATAAAACTCTCTACGAAACCTTCTCGATTCTCTACTCTAGTTTTTGACCTAGTTATAACTAAATGGTGTATAGAAATCGCCTGTAATATTCTCCCAAAAATTCATATCAACAGATCTTGTAAAGTTAGAAAGAACAAACTTTGATATCATTCTAGGCAAGGATTAGTTACACTTCTATTATGCCTCAGTCAATTATGAAACTAGGGTCGTTTGTTTTTCTGTTTCCAAATAAGCCAATCATAGAACGAAAAGGTACAAACTCAATGTTTATGGGTTAATTTATCTATTCCCTTATGGCCAGAGAGATGATCTCTAAGGATTACATCTACCTTCTAGTTGGGGTTGACGACTTAATCTCCGAAATCCGAACTCTTGATTTAGTCCTATTAGTTAATGAGTTTCCATAAGTGTTTCCAGAAGATATTCCTAAGTCCTTCTTGAAAGGGAAATCGACTTCGAAATTGATATTCTTAAACATGCCCACCCAATTTATTTCCGTCCTTACAAAGTAGCTTCAACAAACTTAAGGAATTGAAAAAGAAGTAGAAATACCTTCTAAATAAAGGTTTCATCAGAACTAGTATTTCCCAAGGGGTTCACCTATATTATTCATAAATGTCACGCCCCAAGGATACCGTTTGGACGCGGACACCGGACATAGGATCACTAATGACACAAGCTAACCTTGCTAGCATATCATAAGCATAGTAAAGTAAAGTGAATCAATAAACATTCTGCAGAAGCTAAATCATATTGTAATCAGAAATGGTGGGGAACACCCGTATACTAAATGTGAATATAAGAAACCTAAGAGTTTAAATATAAATGAAATGTCAAACTCTAGAACATAAGCTGAGACTAACTATATTTGAACATAGCCACTTCTAACTATAAATTATGGGACATTCCCCCACTAGATTTTGAAAAAAACTAAAACTAAAGATAGAAACAACAAAGATAATAGTGTAACTAGTCCTTGACGATTGAGGAATCACAGTGACGTTGTTGATCGGAATATCAGGGACCGATCTGTGCGTGATCTAACTATTGAGGAGCTGAATCTACATCACAAGAAGATTAAGGACAGAGTATGTGTCAGTACTTAAAAGGTACTGAGCATTCAAGATAGAATAAAACTAAACAATAACATAACTGAACAAAGAAATAAAGTAATGATATAATCTGAACATGATAAGGATACTGAAATTACAAAACATGAAATAACTGAATGCAATGTTCAAGTTTAAAATATACTGAGACTGAATTACTAAATTGTAATTATAACATTGTAAATGCAATACTGTTTGACTGAACTGTGGGAGCGACTAATAACTGACATAAAACCACATGATCTAAATGTGAATCAGGAAGAACTAATATGTAGCACCCATATTATATGTGTACTAGTTTATTTATATGACAGTTATAAATTTCCTTGTGATATAGCTATGGACTCGGTTTCCTATGCAACTAGTTACAATAGAATAGGTTTAAAGTGAAATCTCCTGTAGATTTTAATGTGACCTGAGTAAGTTGAAATTGATGAAATTATTTAAGCTTGATATCATAAAGTGACATTTGAGTCGAAAGTTTAAAGTGATAGTGTATATAAGTTTTAAGTTAAGTTAAAGATATTCAAGTCTAGAAATGGAATAAAATATTGATCTGCTTGCTTAAACTTAAGGTAATAGGTGAAGTAGCTACTTAGAATTAGTGAACCGCATTTTAAGTGAAAAGGGCAAGTAGGTGATGCAGCTACTTAGAATTAGTGGATTCATTTTGAGTGAAAAGGGCAACCAGGTGATGCACCTACTTAGAATTAGTGAACTGCATTTTAAGTTAAAAGGGAAAGTAGGTGATGCACCTACTTAGAATAAGTGGAGTGCATTAAGTGAAAATTACAAGTATGTGATGCCCCTACTTAATAATTTGTGGAAGAAATTAAGGAGGTGATGCACTTGCCTGCTTAATGTTAAGGACCATATTATTTTCCAATTCATTAAGTGAAAACTTCCAAAAGGGACCCTCTAAAGCATCAATCTTATCACATCTCCTTCATATTACCTATTCTCAGATAATTTCTCCCAAGGAAAGACATGGTAGCTCCAACAGTTTTGGTCTATAGCTTCACCATTGAAATTTGAAGCAAGCCATTGTTTTTAAAGTATAAGTTAGTAGAATATCTCCCAACTTAAGGAATTCAAGTGAATAATCGGATTCAATATCAAGGTAAGGGATAGAGGATAACCTAAACCTTGAAGAACCCAACTCCTAGCAAGTGAGGTTTCTTCCTAGCAAGGTAAACTGTGAAAATTTTCATCCCTCTCTTGTTCTTGCATAATTTGTAAGAGTTTGTATGTCTTAATTAACTGAGAAGTGTTGCCTCTATATTATGTGATCTAGTAAATGTTCAGGTAGGATATGTTGGGACAGACATGGTGTAAAGGACTTAAGTTTTGATTGTGAGATTGTTTTGAGAATCTAAATGTTAGTTGTAATTCACGGGATGCTGATAATAAGTCATGAGTTTATATTGCTATTTCCACTTTGTGATGATGAAGGACTATTTTGTGTATCGTAAAATAAGGGGGTATGGAGGGATATGAGCAAAGAAGTCATGGCAACTGATTAGAGGGAAGAACATTGAAAGTGTATATATATGACACTTAATGAGTGTTGCATGAGCTGACTTCCTGCCATCCCTTTATATACTATTTTCCAAACATGTGAAGCCCAAAGAGTTTCCAAGAACCTTATAAGAAAGTTGTATAGTATACGAAAAAATTAGAGGAGAATGAGTGGGAAGAACACCCTTGATGGTATCAATTGTAGATTTATTGCCAAGTACTGTTTTGGTCTTGATCAAGTAGCCCAAATTTGTTGATCAACTACTATAATGCTAGTTTTTTTATTTACTCCATTATAGAGAAACAATCTGAAAGGAAGATGGTTAACTCATTGTAATATCCAAATTTGTGCAGCAAGGTATATAAGACAATTTGATTTCATATTTGTTCATCATGAATCTAACATTTTATTATAATGTAAGCTTTCTAAGTGCCTTTGGTAGTGACTGGTTCCTACTCCCTAGAACATTAAAAGGATTAGACTAATATGATGTTATTACTAAATATATGTGCTTACTCTAACAAGTATTAGCAATCAAGGTTTAAACTTGTTTCATCATCAAATTTCCCTTGGCACGTACTCCCCTTATATAATCAAAAGTGATGCTAGATTACACATGGTACATATGTCTATATATTGGATATATAATCTGCCCGTATCTTGCCAACTTTCTTCAATTGTCTATTCCATCATATATATCATCTTTTCACACGTTCATATTCTTCCTTTATTAGTTATTATTACTCTAATTCTTTTAGACTATAATGTTATTTAACAATATCCCTAATTTCTCTATTGTGGATTATTATATTGTACTTGGAATATGTATCCTTCCTTAAGTTGAATCATCCCACATTCTCAATTGGTTCCACGTTCATGTATACCTCGTATTTGATACTAATTAGCGAGTATTTGGCTATCATATAAATTTCAAATCCCTTGATTGAATGTTAAATGTCTTTAATTGATGTGCTTCAATTTGAGATGTCAAAATGCTTGTTGAGTCATTTAAGCTCCTAAGTATTATGTTTGTGTCACATTTGATTCCCATGTTATTGTTATAATCGTATGTCCATATTAATATATCTTGTACTACTGGTCCATAGTTCCAAATCTAAACAATGATTATTACCACTAAAACAACAATATCAAAAGAGATAATGATTATCAAAAGAACAATCTCAAAGGAGCTATGATTATCCAAAGAACAATCCCAAAAGAATTATGTACATCAAAACAACAACTTCAAGGATTAAAAAATCTAAGTAAAGAAATTTGTATCATTAAGGGTGGCATCCCAATGACAAATGCCTAGTATGGGTCGATCCCAATTGGTTTTGAAGGGTGGAAGCTCATGGGAAAAATCCTTGCATGGGCCGATCCCAATTGGTATTGAAGTTGGGGAGCTCAGGGGTGATAGCCCAGCATGGGCCGATCCGAATTTAAATTTGTGGAAATATGAGGAAAGTATCCCAGGGGTTAAATTGCCTAGAATGGGTCATCCTTTTCTACCACTGATCAGCTGGTCATTTGTGTCAGATGTCATATAAAGAATATAACACACAAAAAAGTAAAGAAAAGAATGTAACATGCATGATTCCACAAACTAAGTAAAAATGGTCTTAAATCCTATCTATTTTGATTTAGTTTCAGTT
The DNA here is from genome assembly GCA_027704785.1 of Solanum chmielewskii. Lineage (NCBI taxonomy): Eukaryota > Viridiplantae > Streptophyta > Magnoliopsida > Solanales > Solanaceae > Solanum > Solanum chmielewskii. The sequence continues at coordinate 6,749,835 of JAKWIX010000327.1, forward strand.
AAGCTCTAATTTTACATATGGTTGTCTTATTGGGCATGCTACATTTCATGGTGCAGGTAAAGGTACTCAACTAGTATATCTCCCCTATAAAAGAACATGATACACAGTGGTTGTTGGTGAGATCCAGTTTATTTAGGGCTTTTCCAAGTCCTTACTGTGCATATTTTCATAGTTGTATAGTCATAGATTCTAGTAAGGCTTTATAGACATTGTAAAGTTATCATCGATATCCATAGTTTCACTTGTCACATTTATCAATTTAGCTATTATATATGTATCATACATGAAGCTTTTTCTTATTAAGTCTATTTGCATAGTGGTTTACTTTTCATCATAGGTCACTTTAAAATATGTATTTATATGTTACATGTCCTCCTCACCCAGGGTTAGGGTGTGACAGAATATACCCTGCAAAAGGTATAGAGGCATGACTAGCGTGATCGCTAAAATGATGCCCATATATGGAGCTTACAACCTAAGGAGGCACGTAGTTCTAGGGATATGAAGGTAACTGACCCTAGTCCAACTCATTAAGCTACTCCCAATTGATTATGTAAATACACAATATCATGACTATAATGTTGTGATACTCGATAGCTCAAAATACAAACAATTATACTGATATTGTGACATTCCTAAACTAAAGCATGTACGTATATACCTGAATTAACTGACCTAGCATATGCAACTCTACTGATATTGTGATATTCATAAACTAAAAAATGTATGTATAAACCTTTATTAACTGACGTAGCATGTGCAATTCATAAACTAAAAGAAATACATATATAGGGTTCTAAATTTTATGCGAGAATCAGAGGAACAACGTGATAATTTGATTTGGATCATACTAAAAGTTGCACCCAAAAATTTCTAACATTCAAGAAACCCTATGAAATTGACTGAAATCTAGGTGTAAAAGGAACCTACTAGTGAAATCCCACATATCAAGAAACTTATTAAAATCTATGGACCTAATGTGTGAAGGGAACCCACTACTAAAATCCCACATACCTCGTGATGAATTTCATCAAGAAATATTTCAATTTTGGGGCTGGAACTGATGGAAACTCGGTGTGTTTAGGGTTGCTACCTCTTTCTCCTTTTTTATTCTAATTTTCTATGTTTTTGGTGAAAGATCTGACTTGTGTTAGTTCCACTAATGTCTCTAGGATAAAACTAATGCACCGTGGGACTGGTCATGGTCCTTGGCTAGTGGTTACTGGTCAAGGACTTGACCTATTCACGAGCCTTACCACGGCCCATGGGGATGACCACGGACCGTGAAGGTCCTCGTGGTTCTCACTTAGGTTGCGGGCTGGTAGATCAAGTTCACGGACCCTCCCATAGACCGTGTGAAGAACCACAAATTTTGAAGGTCCTTGTGATCCTCACTTAGCAATGGGGTCTAAGAGTTAGGCTTGGTGTCCTACACTTTAAGCTCCTATGGATGCCACCACATACCATCGTCCAAACCATAACCCGTGAAGAGTTCCCTGGTCTGTCGTCTAAGCCTGGTGGAGTCTAACTCTCCACCACGGGTAGGTCAACAGACGGTTGACCCTACCACAGTCCGTGATCCGTGTTCTAGTTCACTAGATCATGTATTTTTTTTGTAATTTTTTTCTAAGCCTGATTTTCAAGGTTTTACAATATCTCTTTGTGGGAACAATCATCCTATAATGAAGTCTAAACTAGCTGAAATGGATGGAAAGAGCTGAAACCTAACCACTAAATACTGGAAACTAATTTATGACTAAATTAAGCTATTGGAACATGCAAATACACCTACAATGCAAGTACAAACTTAAGGAATATGATACTAAGACTGAATATACGCATGAATAATTGAAAAATTGGAGAGGCACTATTACCTCAAGATGGAATAAAATCAGAAGAAGAGGGGTGATTATACTTAACCTTCATGGCTTCTTCTTCTTCCCAAGTAGCTCCCTCGACGGGCTGACTCCTCCACACAACCTTAATTGAGTTGACTTCTTTGTTTCTCAATTTTCTAACCTAAAGATCAAAAATATCAACTGGTACCTCCTCATAAGTGAGACTATCCTTCAGAGCCACAATTTCTAAGGGTACTATAGATGTTGGATCACTCATACACTTCTTTTGTAATGAAATGTAAAAGACCATTTGCAGTTCTGCTATTTATATTCGAAATTCTTACTCATAAGCCACTTTACAAATTCTTTTCAAGATATTTTAAAGGTCCTACATATCTAGGTCTGAGTTTTCTTTTCTTATCAAATCTCACATCCCCTTCATAGGTGAAACTTTCAGGAAAACACGATCATCAACTTGGCAATGTAATTCCCTTCTCCTCACATCTGCATAGGACTTCTAGTGACTCTAGGTTATCTTCATTCTATCTATAATGACTTTTATTTTTTCCATATCATCATGAAAATAATATGGCCCTATTAAGGCTTTTTCACCTACTTACAACCGATCAATTGAAGTTCTGCATCTACACTCATACAATGCCTCATAAGGGGTCATCTGAATGCTAGAATTGTAGCTATTATTTTAGGTCAACTCTATAAGATGAAAGTGAACATCGTAATGACCCTTGAAGTCGATCGCCCAAACCTTCATCATGTCCTCTAAGGTCTAAATGGTACTCTCTACATGACAATCCATTTTTGGATGAAATGTTGTTCTAAGATTAACTTCAGTACGAATACCTTTCTTAAATGAATTTGAGAAATGAGAGGTAAATTGAGGATCTCTATCTCAGATGATAGACAAAGGAACCCCATGCAACTTGACTCTCTCATTAATGTAAAGCCCGGTGTATTCCTCCACTGAATCTGTTGTCTTCACCCAAGAAGTGGGCAGAATTAATAATCGTTTCAACAATTTCCCAAAATGAGTCATGATGTCTACGAGTACGAGGTACATCTATGATAAAGTCCATGTTGATCAGTTCCCACTTCTAAGTAGGAATGTTGATCTCTTTGGGTCATACCTCCTGAATTCTTATGTTCTACCTTGACTTGTTGACAATTAGGCACTTAGCCACAAAATCTATTATATGTCTCTTCATAAAATTCAACTAAAAGACTTCTCAAAGCTTTGAATTCAAGAGTAAAGTGTTGTCAGCTTTACCTCTTTTGAAACAATTTTCAAGAAGAAATTTTAACAGTCGTTCATACAAAGCTTTGAGAGCCTACTTTAGGACATACAAGGCTTTGTCTAATTTCAACACATGATTTTGCAATTCATGATCTTCAAACCTGGAGTCGTATTACAATATACTTCTTCCTTTGGATATCCATTTAGAAAAGCACTTTTAACATCCATCTGAAAAAAGTTTGATCTCTATATGGGTAGCACAAAAAATTAGGATTTTGATTCCATCAATCTTTGCTAATGGGGAAAAAGTCTCATTATTATCAATTCCTTCTTCTTGATTGTATTCCTGAATAACTAGTCTTTACTTATTCCTTGTGATATTCCAATGTTCATTCACCTTATTTTTGAACACCCATCAGGTCCCAATAATAGTTCTATCGAGAAGTTTGGGGCTAGCTGCCACACGTTACTTCTTTAAAATTGATGAAGCTCCTCCTGTATTAAGTTCACCTAGTCAACATGATTTAGATCGTGTTTGATGTTCTTGGGTTCAATAGTTTAGATGAAAGCAAAAAAAGCAACTAGATTTCTAGTCTTTAATCTAATGTGCATTAAAGATTCAATGAAGCAAGATTGTCTGAGAGATGCGAAGACTAATGTTTCCACCCTGATTTGCTCATTGTCTCTTCTTTGGGTTCAAAAACGTGTTCCCCTTCTTTAGAACTTTCTTTGGTTGTGTGTTATATGTTAGAAGCATTCGAAATATTAGAAGGATCAGAATCTTTTGTAGCTTTTGCATCATCTTCTTTATTTTGGAACATTTTCCACCATAGTCTTGCACAAGACTATATCTTTGATTTTTCATTAGTTTTTCAAGTTCAAGTTCATCCATGTGTACAAGGTTTTTCCTTTCACCAGCGTCATTGACGATAACATGAACACTTTCCTCTATGCACAAAGTTCTCTTATTGTCGACTCTATATGCCTTGTATGCCTTGATTGTGAAGGAGTAACCCACAAAGATTCCTTCATCACTCTTTGGATAGAATATGACAAGATCATCCATCCTATTGTTCAGCATGAAAGAACTTGTAGCAAAAAGACTTAAGATAACTAAATGAGGGCTTTCTTCAATTTAGTAGCTCATATGGATTTTTCTTAAGCACTGATCTGATGAGACATCTGATAGAAAAATGTATTTACCGCTTCTACCCAAAAATTCATTACATGTCCTACATCAATAAACATGGTTCTACTAATATTCACTACGGTTATGTTCTTTCTCTCAACAACCCTATTTTTCTAAGAACTTCCGGAGAAGAAAAAGTTATGAAAAATTCCATTGTCTAAGAGAAAACCATTGATTTGGGCATTTTCATAATTTGTACCATGGTCTGATCTGATCCTTGCAATTGCAATTTACCTTCATATGGATCCTTTTTTGCAAAAATAAATAATACATGAGTTTTTTCATACTTTGTTTGCCTGAATTTTCCAAGTGAACCTTGAGAATTAATCGACAACCACCATAATGTTTTTCTTCCCATCCCCGCATTGAAATTTCACACGCCCACAAAAGTCCATGTGAAGAATTTTTAGTGGCCTGGTTGTGCTAACACCCTTTTTTCCTTAAAAGAAGCTCTCGTTTGCTTACCTCTTACGCAAGTATCAATTTTTGTTCTCTACAAATTTCAGATTAGGTATGCTACAGACCCAGTCCCTTGAAACCAACTTATTAAAAGTGAGAAGCTTACATGTCCTATCATTTTTGTCCAAAAATTAACACTTTCACCCTGAGCACTCAAGCATGTGAGATTATCTCTTTTGTTATGATAAAGGTCCGCAACATACATATTGTTAAGCCTTTTAGCTGTAAGAATAACTTCTTTCGAAGTAAGATTAGTGACAAAGCATTAAGTTGATAGAAATCTCACTTCATTTCCTTTAACACATATCTAAAAAACACTGAGAAGGTTGTATTTTAACCCATTTATATAGTACACAATATCTATGGAGTGTTCCATAGATCTCCCAATCCTCCAGATGCCAAGAATCAGTCCATTTAAAAGATTGATTTAGCTCTTGTTCGCCATCATTTGAATCCCTATAGTCACCAACGATCCACTATAGACTCCATTATCATTCTTCCAAAGAATACCTTTGTCGTTATAAGTAGATGAACTATCTTGAACTATCAAAATTTCATTGGGCAAGAGATAAACAAATGAAAATCCCCCCCTCCTTTCATCATCATATTGACTTCCTGAGAGTTAACTATTCTACAAACTAAAAGAGATTCAGTTTCATCCGTGCAAGCATCTTGGAAGATAATCATGTTCTTTTTATATGAATTTTGTCACCCGATATGTTCAAACAAAAAGAATCACTGAATTATGGATCAACGATAATAAAGAACTAGTAAAATTATATTTCTAGAAAACGCAACAATTAATCACTCACAGTAGAACATAAAAGAGAAATGTCACCGTTAACATCTTGATCGTTGGAAATGTGCACCAATGGTTGCATTGGACTATTATTGGACATGACATTCCATTGGATCTTTGTTTCATTATTATTGATAAATTCAAACAAGTTTGTTGTTTCATGGATAACCTAATTGTCTTGTGGCACTTAACACTAAACCAATAGGTTCACCCAAATCAGTATGTTCATCCTTGTCATTAAATGTTGATATTCTTCAATTTCTATTTGAATTATTTTCCACTTATGAGTAGTTTCACAAACCCCTGTACAAAAATTGTGAGTCATCGTAGAGCCAACATCCACATACCTATCTCATCCTTTGAACCAACTGCCATAAATGAAATATCATACTAATAAATTTTTATTTTATCAATACTCAAAGGTATAAGAAAAGGGTAAAAAGGATTTGCAAGTGTACACGGGTGTAATCATGCAAATCCTTTTGTGCCTTTTTTTTTACACTTTCGACTATTGTATAAAAAATGGATTCTGATGATATATCATGTATGGCGGTTGGTTCAAATGAAGAGATATATATGTGGATATTGTCTCAACACATGAATCACAATTTTTATGCAGAGGTTTGTTCTACTACTAATAAGTGGGAAATAATTCAGTTAGAAAATTGAGAAAATATTCAAAGTTTATGACTAGGACAGACATTGGTGATATGGGTGATCCTATTAGTGAAGTCTTAAGTTGTACAAAGATAATTAGGTTGCCCATGAAATAACAACACTTGTTTGAATTCTTCAAAATAAAACTAGGAGCCAATGGGATGTCTTGTCCCATAATGGTCCAATATAACAGTTGCTGCAAATTTCAACAGATCAAAATACTAATAGTGGCATTTCTCTTTTATGTGATAATGTGAGTGATTAATTGTTGTGTTTTCTAGAAATGTGATATTATTAGCACCTTTAATTTATGCTGATCTACAACTAAGTTATTCTTTTTGTTTGAACTTGTCGGGGGATAACAACAGTACAAAGAAAAACAACATGTTGATCTTTCAAGATTCCTACATGGATGCAACTGAATCTCTTTTAGTAGTTAACTCTCAGGAAATCTATATGATGATGATTGGTGGGGGGGAGGGGGGGGGGGGCTTCTTCATTTTTTCATCTCTTGCTCAATGGAATTTTGATAGTTCAAGATTGTTTGATAATTTATAATGACAATGGTATTTTTGGAAAGAACGATAATGGAGTTTATAGTGGATCATTGATGACTATAGGGTTTTAAAATATGGCGAACAACATTTCTGCTACAAATCTTCATATTGAGTCAATAAAAAATGCAAATGACATCATTTCTTATACAATTCATAAGGTCAAAACCTCTCTCAAATGCAAGTGTACGTCAAGACGCACTATTATATCCAATGGTTCATTACTTTTTTTAAAAAAAAATTTGTTTGAGAATAGGAGCGTATTAAATATCAATTTTAGAGTCCTGAATAATACGTTGTTTTTTAGAAACTCTCTTTTTTATTATTTTTTTACATTGAATGGTCTTGACATCACTCTATAATATTAAAATGAGTGAAAACTACGAGAGATAGATCAAATAATTTTATAAAAAATGTTACAGCATAAATATTGAAGAGTTACATATAAAAGTTATAAATCAAGCTGGTGGAACACTTTTCATAGTTTTTAGTGTATTGAAAAATTTTGGGTAAGTTTTCTGCAGGTTTAATTTGCATTTACAAAATTTTAACCCAACTTGGTGATGCATTCTCTCAAGCTTTGTTCGCTTCAGCGGAGCTTCTTCTACAGTGAAAAGCTAAACCGGACAAACTAGGTGAAGTTAGTGGGGAGCCATGCTTGCTGATGCCCATCGCCGGTGTGGTCTCACACCTACGGCTGGCATTCGCACCTGTAGAGCTGAAGGAATTTTGGAATCTCTGCTCTTGCAAACGTTATTTGTAATAGCAGCATCATACATGCGGCCACGAGTCCGCCAAATTCGACATTGTTGAGTGTTTTATATCTCTTGTTCTCTTTTTTCTCAAATTATTGTGTAGTAAACCCCATTGTTCTGAGCTTAGTTTAGACTTTAGAGTGTTGTTGCTCGTTTCTCGTCCATTTCTTCCCGTTCAAAGGTAAATTTCTTCGACTTTGTCTTCTATATCATTTCAAGTTTCAGTTCCATAATTCATTCTTGTTTTAGACCTTTCAAATTCTTTTATCTGCAATTCTCTAAGTAGTATTGTTGAGCCATTTTCAATTCTGAATTCACTTCCATGTGGCTATAGTATATACCAGAATTAAGACTCTCAACATACGTTCCTTATGGTGATTTAGATACAAATTGATAACACTGTACAGCGGACGAAATACAGGAATTTCAAGACTGTATGTGTCAATGATCTCCTTGTGACACCTAAAAGCAAAGGGATGGCATTACATTTTTTGCAACAAATGAGGTCAGAATTCTATAGTATATTTATGTAAGAAAATTATTTATTTTAAAAGATTATTTTAGAAAAGTATTTGAAAATCCAAAATTTAATAACATGAAGTGAAGTTACAAATCTAATTGTTTACTTGAAAAGGATGGTAATTGATAAGAATGTGATGACTTTTTTATTGTTAACTTTCTCCAAGTGTCACCTCATTGGACAAGTGGCAAGTGTCATGGACACTTGTCCTAATTTTGAACAATCTTCTAGCCTAAAATTGCTCCTCTCCATTTGATTATTTACAAAAAGAAAAATACTAATCACTATCTTGCTCCCTCTTCACTCACGTTTTGCCTCTCTTTGTTGGCTTTTTTATTCTATAAAATTGCGGCTTTGTTATTCTTTTATTTTCTCTAATGACATGCTGATGTTAATTAATTTGTTGATTTCTGATACCTCTATTTATTAAGATAGGGAAGTGTTTGTCTAATCCTGGAGAAACAGTTCACACCGTTGGAATAGTTTCTTAGGACAGTGCCCAAAACGATTCAAGTATTTATCTATTTTGTGTCCTATTATTTATACATCATCGTAGTAATATTTATCTTATTTTCATGATTACTCTTTGATAAATAATAATGTTATTTATTGTTATTATTATTTCCCTAACAATCTAAGCAACTATGACATACAATATGTGTTCCGAAACTTTTGATGACATGTGTCATGAAACTATTGATGATACTGATGGTATTGAGAATACTAATGTTGCAACTACTCTGATTGTTGCTGTTTTAGTCATTCTGTCGGAGAATATGGTAAAGATAATACAGGTATGCAATGGACATGGTTACAAATTCATTGCTAACAAAATAACTTTCGTGAAAAATACACCTCAATGCAAAAGAATGTTGAAAGGAAATGACAATCCCGCTAAGCTAAAAATAACTTTGGTTGAAACAGATGATCTGATTATTACTGTCATTTCATAAATAAATATTCTGGCCAATGTGAGAAACTGGGTTTTTGACTTTGGTGCTATTCGGCATATTAGTATAAACAAAAAGATTTTGTGTTATACACCCAAGTTGGAAAAGGAGATGAAATTATTTATTTTGTTGATCCAAGGACAAATAAATTATTTATTTTGTTGATTCAAGGACAACTAAAGTTCTTGGAAAAGGACATGTTCTTCTCAAGCTCATAGCTGGTAAAACTTTGACATTGAGTGATGTATTGTATGTTCCTAAAATCTAAATTAATTTGATTTCTGTGGGATTATTAGGAAAATGTGGAATTAAGATTTCTTTTGTAAATAATGAGGTTATATTGACTAAAAAAAACTTTTGTGGGCAATGAAATTTTGTAACTATGGCTTATTTATGCATAATATTTTTGATAATTTCAGTGTATTTATTTATGCTTACATGATTGATTCTATTTTATCATGGCATGCCATATTAGGACATGTTTATGTATCTTATATTAAAAATATTCGATTTCTAGATTTAATATATGATTTAAATTTAAATGGTTTTAATGATTATATTAAAGTTGTATTTGCTTTTGCATGTTTCTTTATAACATGTCAATGTATCATATATTAAGAACTTGCAATCTCTTGGTTTAATGACTTGTTTAGAGTTTAATTTTAATAAATTTGAAATAAGTGTTTGAAGCTAAAATTACTAAAAAGTCATGTTTTTCAGTAAGTAGAGAATCTAAATTATTATCTTTGATCCACACTGATTTCGGTGAGTTGAAACAGACTATAACTAGAGGTGGTAAATATATTATGTGAATTTTATTGATATTTTATATTAGATTTACTAAATTGTATTTGCTCAGAAATAAAGATGATGCATTTGATGTTTTATTGCTTATAACTCTGAGTTGAAAAACTGATAGAAAAATCAAAAGATTTCAATCTGATAGAGGTGGAGAATTTGTATCTTTAATGTTTTATATGAAAAACAAGGAATTATTAACGAAGTAACCCCTGCCTTATTCACCTGAGTCTAATGGAGTAACTTAAAGGAAAAATAGAACTTTGAAAGAAATGAATTTCATGTTAATTAGTCCTAATGCTCCTGATAATTTGTGGGGTGAAACTATTTTATCTCCATGTCTCTTACAAAATATAATTCGTCATAAAAGAACTTGTAGAAGTCCTTAGGAATTGTGGAAAGGTTATAGATCTAACTTAAACTATTTAAAATTGTGAGGTGTCTTGATAAAGTTCTTTTGCGTGAACCTAGAAAGAAAAATAGTGATACTGAAACATTCAATCAATAGGTTTTAAAACTGTTGATTATTTATTGTTTATTGGATATACTGAAATAGTGTTCCATATAAATTTCTTGTTTTGAAAAGTGATGTACTTGATTTCAATACTATTATTGAGACAAAGAATGCAGAATATATTTCTACAGTGTGATAAAACTTCTCATGCAACTGTTGAAAGAAATAATGATAATTTCTTTATTATTTAGGAACTGTGGAGGAGCAAAAGACCAAGAAAGAGCGCTTTTTCTATGAAAATGATGTTTGAACTTTTACTATCCACAATGAACCATTAAATAGTGTTGAAGCTATATCTTCTTCTGATGCTAAATTTTGAAAGAGGCAATAAAAATTGAACTTGATTCTATTATGAAAATATAACATAGATTTTGACTGACTTACCTCCTGGAGCATTACCTATTGGTTGTAAACTAATTTTTTAAAAAAGAAAATTAATCATGATGAACCTATAGATAAATGTAAAGCTCGGTTAGTAGCAAAAGAATTTTATGAGAAATAAAATGTTGATTTTTTATTCAATTGCACCAGTGCCTAGTATTTATTTTATTCAAATTTTAATTGTCTTAGCATCAATTCACAAGCTTTTTACTTACCAAATGGATATAAAAACGACTTTCTTAAATGGTGATTTAGAAAAAGAGATTTACATTATTTAAACTAAAGGATGTATTACTTTTGGACAAGAAAATAAATTTTCTAAGTTAATTAGAACTCTTTATGGACTAAAACAATATCCTAAACAGTGGCATGAAAAATTAGATAAAGTCTTATTGAAAGAAAACTTGCTATTTTATCAAAGTGGATAAATGTGTAGACAATGATTATGTGCTAATATACTTTTATGTTGATAAGATGTTTATATTTGGTACAAGTATAATTATTATGACTAGTGTCGATATATTTTATCTACTAATATCGATAAGAATGATTTTGGGTGAAGTAAAAATTATTTTGGGAGTTAAGGTAATAAGGAATGAAAATGGTATAATGTTGTCACAAGAACATTATGTGAAAATACTTTTTAAAAGATTTGAATGGTTTTAGGTGACACATGTATCCACTCCTTATGATACTAAATCTAAATTTATGTTGACCCTGTTGGTCAGTCTAAATATGAATTGGAAGTCTATTGCATTTGATAAATTTTAGTAGCTGATATTGCCTATGTTGTTTGTAGATTTAGTATATATACTCATAATCCCAATAATGAGCATTAGTTTGGCGTTGAATAAAATGATGAAATATTTGAGAGGAATCATGAATTATGGTATCATGTATAGTGGATTTCCTTCTACTTTAGAAGGGTATTGTGATGCAGCCTGGGTCTCTGATCCAGATGAGACGATATCAAATAGTTGATATGTGTATACCTTAAGTGGTGGTGCAATATCCAAAAAATTAGCTAAAGAGACGATCATTGCTAAATCGACTATGGAGTTAGAGTTTGTAGCTTTAGAGCTAGCTGGCAGGTTCTAAAGCTGAATGGTTAAAAAAAAAATCTTAGCGAATATCCCTTCGATAAAGGATGAATTGTTGATCCCTTTTATAAGAATAAATTGTAGATCCCTTTGATAAGGATAAATTGTCTCATGTGTTTATATGCTAGATTATGAAGGCGCGATCAATATTGCGAAGAATGAATCTTACAGTTGTAAGATTAGACACATGTATTGATGCATGATGTCGTTAAGCAGCTGCTGAAAAATTGAATAATTACAATTGATTATGTAAAGTCAGAATTGAATTTGACCCATTTACTAATGAAACCCATGGAAAGGAAATTTATTCTTCAAACCTCAATAGAAAGGGTTTGAGGTCATCTGTTAGCCAATAGAGATGGGAACTCAACCTATGTTATTGAAGATCCCATGAAGTTGGTTCATATGGGTAATAACAAGTCGATATTGGCTTTGTACACTAACTAAGAGTGTTTGAAACTGCTACTAAAAATGAGAGATGAATTATTAACTCTTAGTAAATCCATAGTCCTTAATTAAGGAAGGTTTATTTAAAGCAGTGTACATTTGATGAATTCACCTATATGGGAGTTGGAGTGTGGCCGCTCCTGTGAGACTTTGGACTAGACTCTAGAGATCTCATGAAAACCAGGCACGCGCATGACCTATAGGCGCAAAACCGCGTTGAACTACAATTTTTTTGTGGTCAAAATGTGATTGGTAAAGTCACTGATTTACAACTAGAATTATTTGATTCATAAAAATATTATATTTCACCAGTAATTCTTTAAATTAAATTTTATCGATCTACGTTTGGTTCATAGTCCTAAAGACACCAACCTATTGCATTTTTGTCCTGAAAATTCACCAAGTTATATTTTTAAAAAATCTTTTGAAATAAGTGGGGGATTGTAACAAAAATATTTATTTTAAAAGAGTATTTTAGAAATGTAGTTGATGGGGAAAAAATTTAATAAAATGAAGTGTAGTTAAGAAGTTAATTGTTTACTTTCTCCAAGTGTCACCTTTTAGGAAAAGTATGAAGTGTCATGGACACTTGTCCTAATTATGAACAATCTTCTAGCCTATAAATTGCTCCTCTCCATTTGATTATTTACAGAAGGAAAAATACTAATCACTTTCTTGCTCCTCTTTCACTCACGTTTTGCCTCTCTTTGTTGCTTTTTTTATTTCATTATATTTTTGTTTCGTTATTCTTTTATTTTCTGAAATGACTTGCTGATGTTAATTAATTTGTTAATTTTTGTTAACTCTATTTATTAATATAGGGAAGTTCTTGTTTAAATCTAGGAAATATTTCACACTATTGAAATAGTTTCTTAGGACAGTGCCCAGAACGACTCAAGTATTTATCTATTTTGTGTCCTATTATTTATATATCTTCATAGTAACATTTATCTTATTTTCAGGATTACATTTTGATAAATTATAAAGTTATTTAATGTTATTATTATTGTGAATTTTATAATATTTCCCCAACAATTTAAAAAAAAAACCACGTAGGTAACTTAGAAATCTTCATTGACCACTCAAAATTGAGTTTGGTGTTTCGAGTCAACTTGTTGTTATTGAATAAATCATATAATATGAGTCATATAGACTATTCGTTAAATTATTTTATGCACTCTCTTTCATGTACTACAATATTAGGGATAGTTAGGTAGAGCGAGAAACATGCAAAATAGGATGCATTAGTAATGCTTTTGTTAGTAGTGCTTGCATAAGTAATCCTTACATTAGTTATGCAAGCATTATGTATTATACATTTTTGGTTTGATGTATTATAAATAACAAATTTTGCATAATTTTTATTCAAAAATATATGTTACAATCTTTCACACTTTATTTATTTGTACACATTCTTTTCAACAAAGTTCATTCCTCCTCATCCTATTGCGTCAAAATATTTTTGTGAGAAGTTTGGAATGAATTATTAATCAAATTTATCACCACAGTAGAAATTTTTTTGATTAAATTATATTGAAATAAGAGTAATTTTTTTAAGAAAAAGATACTTAAGAGGCCATAAAACATATTACGACACAAACAAACTAAAAGACACTAAAAAGCAAATCAAAATTAAAAAAAAAACTTACAAAAACAAGGAAAATGAAAAGGTTTTATGGGTAGTTTTGTAATTATTTAATCTAATGCAAGTGTTAAAATTCTATTTACTACTAATACCTTGAATTCCTTGGTATTAGTAATGCACAAATTAATACACAATAGAATGTACCAAACAAGACACTACTAATATACACACGTAATGCATGCATTTTATCATTTTACTCAGAATGAGAGTTAAGGTAACATGAATTTTGTAGCACAATATTTATCCACTTTCACTCATTCCGCAAGTCTTTTATGCTAAATTTTGTCATTTTGTTTGATTTTTTTTGTTTTTCTACAGTGGAAGAAGAAGCGTATGAGGAGGCTTAAGAGGAAGCGCTGAAAGATGAGAGGAAGATTGAAGTAGAAGCACATTCCGCAGTTCTCAACGGTGTATCTATGTTTATCATCTTCTTTAGGCTGATGTTTTTTAAGTTTTTTTTTTTTTGAAACATTCCTCAACAGTTGAGTTTTGATTTTGTTCTAATTGTACTAAATTCAAATTTAGGTATCCAATTTTGGCTCCTTTTTATATAGAACTTCATTTTGTATAATTGTCTGCATATATATATTTTGGAAACAACTTTCTTTCCTCGTTTGCAAGGTAGTAACAATGTTGCACATACTCTATCTTCTTTAGATTTCACCTTGGACATTATACGGAATGTGTTGTTTATATATTTATGAAATTCGCTCATAAGTTATTTTAATTATAGTATTATATATGTTTCTTTTAAGGCTTTATATCATTCGTCAATATTTTTCCGCTTCCGACTAGATTGTTTGTCTAAATAAAATTAAAAGTTAAATTGATGATTAGTCAGTTTCGAAATGCACATATTTCTTAGGCTGTTTGATTAAAAAAAAACTTAGTGCATCATCGATCCATTTTATATGGCAATTTAAATTTGCTTCTATCATAATGAAAACTTGTTTGCAGTTCCTATTGGATATGCTACAAGACTTGGATATTATTTGAAGTTTTTTATTGAAAATTTAGTGAAGTCCAATCTACTAGAGGCGTTTTCATGCTAAGTGAGTTTAGCAGTTTAATTCCTAAGCCTGCTCTGATGTTGTTTAATTAGCAGACATGCTTAAATGGAGGAATATGGACAGCGAGTATCTATGTAGTTGAGATTGAAATTGATTTTGAGTAGATTGGGTTTTAATAGTAGTAGTTGAATTATAAATTCAATAGATATATGATATCTACTCTTCTAGTATTAGCATAGTAGGTGAACATGTGATGCACTTTTTGGGAATGAATGGATATATAGTTCCATGTTGTGATTGTGATATTGTCTTGTATAAGATGACATGACATTTTTGTACTAGATAAACATGTAGATGTGTGCTACGCGATGAGCTAGAGCTAAAATGGTTAAAGTTTGATCATTTTCCTTTTAAAAGATAGATATTATACCTTTTGTCTTTGGTATGGTAATGGGAAGGTTTAGAAAGCTAACTTTGCCCTTTAATTCTATCGCACAAGAGCTGTTTTTTTTTGGCCTCATGTGATCATTTTATCTACAGAGTAATAAAAGCTTATATTCTCTGGGTCTTGCATGTGAAGTGGTTGTTTCTCTGTATTGTGTCTGCGTATTTCAGGTAGACAAATCAAGTATGTCCTATTTTGTTAGTTAATTATATGTTTCTATTTTTATTGGCTCCATTAATGTCTCAAAGTTATCCGTAGAACTTTGGTGTTGATGCAAAAGAGTGCAACATATGTGATGTGTGAGTTAAGTTTGCGTCATAGTTTTAGACCCTATTGTCAACAAAATCTTGGTATTTAAGTGAGGGGTAGATAGGGGAACACACTCATTACTGATCGGCAGAAAACATTTGCTACGTTTCTATTCGTGAGGGGTAGATAGGGGAACACACTCATTATTGATCGGCAGAAAACATTTGCTATGTTTCTATTCGTATGTTATCCTAATCTCTATCTCTCTCATTCTCCGGGAGTCGGTTCGGGAGTGTAGTGAGAAGGGCGATTCAAGTTAATTTTGTGGTAAAATTTCACATTTGACGACTTTGGAGATAAATTTTGTTTAGATCATAAATTTCTAGCCTTTTCCTTCAAATTTTTGGGTTTATTTGTTTTTTCCCTTCAGGTACTGCTATAATTTACTTTGTGTTTTGTTTTGAGTATAATTCTCTTTTAAGATTAACAACATTAGAGTGATATTTAAGAACATACAAACATGAAATATGGAAAACAATAGAAGTTTCATTCAATTGTAATTCTAAGATCCTTCATTCTGTCATATGTATTCTACTTATTTCATTTTCTTTTCTTGATTTCAAACTCTTGCTTTTCACTCATTTAATGTAATTTGACTTTCTATAACATACGCTTTCACCGTGAAAAATAAGTAACTAAGTGGATTTAATTAGGTTACTAAACTTTTCCATAATCTTTTAATCAGTGCAACTTGAAAACATATTGATAATGGTGCAAAATCCCAGCCTATGTCTTACAAGTAGAAATTGTGAATGTTGCCTATCCTTATATAATGACTGTATCATCATTTCATTTCCCTTTAACTTTTTTGGTAAGATCATACTATGATAGAATCTCTTCATTGTCTCCATTACTGATATTAAACGTTGAAATATAGACTCAAAACTATTCATTGGTTAAATGTTTTCCTGGAATAAGAAAATATTTTTGCAATAGGTAAAATCACTCTAACTTCTTCTTTGTGATTTATTTGTTTGAGTTTGTTTACTTGAATGTGGTTCACTTGCTTTTTGAAGGTACCTTGAATCCTTTCCATATATTGTCGGTTAGAAATGGAAAAGGTTGAGCTTGGGACTACAACTCCTTCTCTGTTGGAACAATAAATTGAGGTGATATCTTCTTCAGATTAAAAACATTTGTTTTGGTTATATATGTTCTCTAAAAGTATTTGAATAAGAATACTTCTAATAGACAATTTATTTCCATATTCTACACTTATTGTAGATGAAATATCTACCAAGCGCATTGATGGCTAAATAGATATGATTCTAGACCTAAATTTTATTAATTATATTCTATTTCATGTGATGTGAATACCTTGTGTGCATTGACTATGAAAACATGTTATAAAGTCAATGAGAAATGGTTTCGGCAAGTGATCTGAATATAAATGCGATGGAAAATACTTCTGGTTAGTGATGTGATATAAAGATGATTAGAAATGGTTCCAACTAGTGATATGATAAAAATTTGATAGTAAATGGTTCCTTCTAGTGATGTGATATAAAGACGACGGAAATGTTTTTTGGCTAGTGAGGTCATATAAAGTCTATGGAAATTGATGCGGCTAATGATGTGATATATAACCTATGGAAAATCATTTCGGCTAGTGATGTGATATAAAACCAATTAATGAGAAATAGTTTCAACTAGTGATATTGTGTTGATGGAAAATGATTCTGGCAAGAGATTGTTAATTGATACTTGATGTATTTTATGCTTATGCGTGAGTTACTTGGTGATTGTGATTAATGCACTTGTTATGTGTGACTGAAATACATGACATTGGAATAGACTTATTTGATTTGCTTAATATTTGAATTGTGAAGATTACACTGTGGATATTGAGCTTTGTGGGCTGTGTATTTTACAATTTCTAGATTGGAGCCTAAGAAGTATTCAATTTCTAGCAAGTTTCTTTGTTTTGCAGGTCTCTTGTTGTGTAGCGTGTTGTTGGTACTCTCCCCTTACTTTTACCCATGTTTAGGATCCGAGTCCTGACTCGTGTGATCTTCTTCTTCTTCTCATGACAGTCAAGTATCATTAAAGGATTTGAGAGACAGCTACTTGTTATCCTGGTAGGCCCTCTTTTCCTTTTTTCTATTAATCTTTGTTCTACTTGAGAAACAAATATGAGACTTGTATCTTTTAGTTCTGTATTTTATTAGTGTCTTGTACATGTGAAATCCAAGTTTTTGGATGTTGTTTACAATGAACAAATTTTTCGCCTTCCTCTTGTTATTTCGTTACTGTTTTCCGCATTTCTTTCTTTTTATTAGGTTGACACTGACTTGTATTTGTGGGAATAGGCAGGTGTCATCATGTACTTTTCTGGATCGTGACAGTATCATTAGCATATCCCATAAATATTTGTTCAATGAGAATATCTTCAAAGTGTAAGTGACATTATTTCCTTAAGGATAGACGCTGCCACATTCAAAATCTAACAAGGTGAAGAAACCTTACCTAATACTCAAGAACCATATCCTGAATAATTCATACAAGATACATATTGAATAATTCATACAAGATACATACGTTAATGAACAATAACACAAATATATCATGGAAACCTTCCTAACTCAATGAAGGGAAAAACCACACTGAAATTTTGTTATTAATTCAAGATTTACAACTCAGTAAATCAATGAATCTAACTTAAAACTTCTATCATTTTTGATTAGTTATAAGTGAAAAAACTCTTAACTCTCCAAGAAGTCAAACTCGCTTCTAGTGTACACAGAATTTGAACTCTTGATTCTAACATCCATGAAGTCAAACTCACTTCTTGTTTACAGTCCTCACAGACTCAACTCTCACAAATACTGATCCAAGGACTGGTCAATGTGACTCAACTATTCCAAAATAATTCTAACTCTAGAATTCTTCCATTTCAACTTCTCGAACACCTTGGCCTTCAGTATGATTCTCTCTCTCTCTCTCTCTCTCTCTCTCTAACACACTTTTTCTCTTTTTTTCTAGATTAGCAATAGACTGACTTTCTTATCTCGTTTTTGGGATCAATAAGTCAGACCATGAGATAGATCATTAAAGAGGGACAATCAATAACTTCCATGTTTTCCAAGGCATGTCAATGCCCATATCCCTAAAAGGGTCCTCATAGCGTCTTTCACCCCTAGGTTGTATACCCTTATCGACCACTTCAAACATAAATTTCTAAAAGGGTGATGTATCCCCTTTTAGCACCTTTCTAGGACAAACACTGACCCATTCATGTGAGAATTTTGAGTTGAGAACACAATTGGGATCTTTTGTCTAGTTATAATCAGCTAATCCAGTAGAAGGTATTTGAAAGATTACACCCAGACGAACCTAATGAAAGACTAGGTCCTCATCATTTACCAACGACGTAATCAAAATATTTTCCAACGTATATAGTCAAGTTAAAAAAAATTGAATCACTTATTTTTCATAGAACATTTCCCCGGTGTTCAAAAACAAATCCTCCCACCCGTGATGTAGGTTGAGGTCCTCAACACTCAAATCACGCATAGATCTTTTCCAGATCTCCAGTTCAACAACATCAGTGGTGAGTCTACATTTTTCTAGGATGATTGACATGTCATCTTTCTATTTTAAGTCTTTTAGTTTTGGTATTGCTAGAGTTAGTTCAGCATGCTTTAGTCAGTTAGAGGCTATTATTAAAATATAGTTAGATTTAGTTCTAGTTGAGTTTCATCTTTTAGTTATCATTTAACTAGTTTTATATATTCAGATTGAGAATGGGTATTCCCCATCATTTCCCCTTTATGTCATGTTTTAGGATTTCACACATAATTATTTCATTTCAGTTATCTTAGTATCCTTATGATATGCCACCAGAGTTAGCTTGGGGTCACTCGTGATCCTAGGTCTTCTGTTCATTGCTTGGGGTAGCTTCAGGGTGTGAAAAACTTGGTATCCTATCACTAGGTTGAAGAGTCCTAAAGGTATCCAAAATGCTGCATTAAGTAGAACCCCTTTCATAAGTGTGTAGCGGGCCACACCTATGAGGAAGAACCTACGAAGTACTTTAGGAAAAACTTAAGTTTCTTGATATTTTATCGTATGTTGGTGTGATCTCTTTTTCAATCCATCGTTATGCGTTTTGAAATCATGCCTCAGCGTAGAGTTAACCATAGGAATGCAAACTTCACCCAACTCTCTAGGTATGCTCCACATATGGTTGCCTATTCTAGGTCTCACATGAGTAAGTTTCTTTTTAGGGTATCTGACTTGGTGAGAACAAAGTACATAAATGCTATATTGCTGGAAGATAAGAAAATCTCTAGGCCCATAACTCATGTTCAGCAGGTTGAGGGAGATAATCTTAAGGAACGGTCTAAGAAGAACAAAAAATATAGTATAGGAAACTATGAGTATTCTTAACAAAAATTGGGTGGTCGAAATTGCTCGCAGTGTCTATAGAAACTTTAACTCTAGCACCTTTCATCAACTAGTGTTCCCTCCTCTAGATCTCGTCAGGATAAAAAAGGTAAGAACCTACCCAACTAGTCCAAAGAGAAGTGTTTCCCTTACTAAGACCTACCCAACATTGCAAAGTGTGGTAAAAACCATCAAGGCGAGTGTCTTGCGGGAAAAGAGGGATGTTTTAGGTGTGGTTGAGGGATTTCCCTTCTTTAAAATAGGGTAAGAAGGTAACAATGGTAGGGTTCAATCTACAACTTTAGCAGCACTAGTAGGTCGCCTAACTCAATATTGTAACTCATCTGGAACATACTGTGGTAAGCGCTCTCAAGGTTGTATGCTCTCAAGGTTGTATGCTCTCTAGGATCGCTAGGATCAGGAAGATTCTCTTAATATGGTTACTTGTACATTGTGAGTCTTTCATTTAGTTGCTCATGCATTGTTATATCTAGGGGATACTCTTTCCCTTGTAATTCAGTATACAGCAGTACACTTTGGTGTTAGTCCATAAAACTCTCTTCGAACCCTTCTCGATCTCTTGTCCAGTTTGTGACCTAGTTATAACTAGATGGTGCATAGAAATCGCCTGTAATATTCCAAAAGTCAGCTCAGCAGATCTTTTAAATTTAGAAAGAATAAACTTTGATATCATTCTAGGAAAGGATAAGTTACACTTCTCTTATGCCTCAGTCAATTCTGAAACTAGGATCGTTCGTTTTCAGTTTCCAAATGAGTCAATCATAGAACGAAAAGGTAGAAACTCAGTGCTTATGAGTTAATTTATCTCTTCCCTTAAGACCAGAGAGATGATCTCTAAGGATTACATCTACCTTCTAGTTGGGGTTGAGGACTTATGCTCCAAAACCCCAACTCTTGAGTTAGTCCTAGTAGTTAAGGAGTTTCTAGAAGTGTTTCCAAAAGATATTCCTAAGTCCTTCTTGAAAGAGAAATCGACTACGAAATTTATCTCCTTGAAGATACCCACCCAATTTATTTTCGTCCTTACAAAATAGCTTCAGCTGAGCTTAAGTAAATAGAAAAAGTAGTGGTAATACTATCTAAATAAAGGTTTCATAAGAACTAGTATTTCCCCAAGGGGTGCACCCATATTATTCGTAAATGTCATGCCCCGACGATACCATTTGGACGTGGATATGGGACCTAGGATCACTAAAGACACAAGCCAACCATGCTGGCATATCATAAGCATAGTAAAGTAAATTGAATCAATAAACATTGTGCGGAAGCTAAATCATATTGTAATCAGAAATGGTGGGGAATACCCGTATACTAAATGTGAATATAAGAAACCATAGAGTTTAAATACAAATGAATATTAAAACTCTAGCACTTAAGTTGAGACTAACTATCTCTTAATATAGCCACTACTAACTATAAATGATGGGACAGGCCCCCACTAGATCTTCAAAAAACTAAAACTAAAGTTATAAACAACAAAGATAATAGTGTAAGTAGTCCTTGACGATTGAGGACTTACCAATGACGTTGTTGATCCGAAGATTAGGGACCGATCTGTGCGTGATCTAACTATTGAGGAGCTGAATCTACATCACAAGAAGATTAAGGACTGAGTATGCGCCAGTACTTTAAAGGTACTAAGCATGCAAGATAGAATAAAACTAAACAATAACATAACTGTACAAAGAAATAAAGTAATTATATAATCTTAACATGATAAGAATATTGAAAATACGAAACATGAACTAACTGAATGCAATATCCTAGTTTAAAATATACTGAGAGTGAATTACTAAACTGTACATATAACATGGTAAATGCAATACATTTTACTAAATTATGGGAGCTACTAATAACTAGCATAAAACCACATGATCTAAATATGGAGTATGATGTATACGCCCCATCGGGAAGTACCAATATGTAGCACCCATATTCTATGTTGGACTAGTTTATTTATATGACAGTTATAGATTTCCTTGTGATATAGCTATGGACTCGGTTTCCTATGCAACTAGTTACAATAGAATAGGTTTAAACTGAACTCTCCTGCATATTTTAATATGACCTGAGTAAGTTGAAATCGATGAAATTATTTAAACTTGAGATCAAAAGGTGACATTTGAGTCTAAAGTTTAAAGTGATAGTTTGTATAAGTATTAAGTTAAGTTAAAGAAATTAAAGTCTAGAAATGGAATAAAATATTGAGCTGCTTGCTTAAACTTAAGGTAATAGGTGAAGTAGCTACTTAGAATTAGTGAACCACATTTTAAGTGAAAAGAGCCAGTAGGTGATGCGGCTACTTAGAATTAGTGCATTACATTTTGAGTGAAAAGTGAAACCAGGTGATGCACCTACTTAGAATTAGTGAACTCTATTTTAAGTGAATAGGGAAATTAGGTGATGCACCCAGTTAGAATAAGTGGAGTGCATTAAGTGAAAATGACAAGTATGTGATGCACCTACTTAAAAACTTATGGAGGAAATTAATGAGGTGATGCACCTGCTTGCTTAATGTAAAGGACCATATTATTTTCCAATTTATTAAGTGAAAACGTCCAAAAGAAACCCTCTAAAGCATCAAGCTTATCACATCTCCTTCATATTACTTATTCTCATATAATTACTCTCAAGGAAAGCCATGGTAGCTCCAACAGTTTTGGTCTATAGCTTCACCATTAAAATTTGAAGCAAACCATTGTTTTTACAGTACAAGTTAGTAAAACATCTCCTATATTAAGGAATTCAAGTGAATAATCGGATTTAACATCAAGGTAAGGGATAGAGGATAACCTAAACCTTGGAGAACCCAACTCTTAACAAGTGAGGTTTCTGACTAGTAAGGTAAGCTGTGAAAATTTCCATCCCTCTCTTGTTCCTGAATAATTTGTAAAAGTTTGTATGTCTTAATTGTTAGGTAGTGGAACCTGATTAATTTTAGGCTTTCCTATTTATTCTTTATTTTAGGCTTTCCTATTTATTCTCTATTTTAGGCTTTCCTATTTATTCTCTATTTATTCTCTGTAATCGAAAATACTCTGATTTATTAATATAAATATACCTCACCGCCGTGGAAGTTTACTCACGGGGTGTTACCACAAAATATTGGATTTTCTCTTTCTCTCTCTAGATCTCTCATCTCTTTCTCTTGAAAGTTCTTGTGTTATTCATTCATCTAGTGTGTGTGCGTGAATTCGATCCTAACAACTGGTATCAGAGCTAAGGATATTTAACATGATCACTGATGGATAGTTCGAAGCTTGGAATCGAGAAGCTTGATGGATCCGATTTCAGATTCTGGAAGATGCATATTGAAGATTATTTGTACCAGAAAGATCTTCACGAACCGTTGACCGGGGTGAAGACGGAATCCATGACGGAGGAGAAGTGGAATCTCAAGGATCGCCAGGCTCTAGGGTTGATCCGGTTGACTTTATCAAGAAACGTGGCGTTCAACATCGTGAAGGAAAAGACTACGTCCGGTCTGTTGAAGGCACTGTCAAACATGTATGAAAAACCATCGGCTATGAACAAGGTATATTTTTATGCGTAGATTGTTCAATTTACATATGTCTGAGAATGGATCCGTTTCTGATCATATAAACGAGTTCAATATGATTGTGAGTCAACTCTATTTTTTGGATATTAATTTCGAAGATGAAATTAAGGCGTTGATTTTGATGTCATCTGTGCCCGAGTCTTGGGATACTGTTGTTGCTGTGATTAGCAGTTCCCATGGATCTGAGAAACTGAATTTTGATAAAATCCTTGATGTTGTTCTTAGTGAAAGTATTCGCAAACGAGAAGTGGGAGATTCATCGGGCAGTGCTCTCAGCGTTAATCGAAGGGGGAGAAGTAAGACGAAAGGCCAAAATCAACATGGTCGATCAAAATCAAAGAATCGAGGAAAATCCCTGAACAGATCAAACGTGACTTGTTGGAACTGTGGAGAAAAAGGGCACTTTCAAACGAATTGTACAAAGCCAAAGAAGAAACAGAATCAGAAATTTGGAGATGACAATGATTCTGTAATATTAGCATAGTACATTGAGGATGCTCTAATCCTTAGTGTGAACAACCCGGTTGAATCATGGATTTTGGATTCTGGTGCATCTTTCCATTCGTCTCCAACCAAGGAGTTGTTTCAAAATTTCAAATCTGGAAATTTTTGAAAAGTATATCTTGCTGACAATAAAGCCTTAGAGATTGAATGAAAGGGGGGTGTTTGCATAAAGACCACCTCGGGAAACCAGTGGACATTGGAGGATGTCAGATATATTTGTGGGATCAAGAAAAATCTGATCTCTGTTGGTCAGCTGGATGACACGGGATATGCAGCAGAGTTTGGGAAAGGTTCGTGGAAGATCGTGAAATATGTTATGGTAGTAGCTCGTGGCACCAAATCTGGAACCTTGTACACCACTGCAGGGTGTATAAACATGGCCGATGTTGCTGAAGGTGCTTCCGTTTCATGTCTGTGGCCCAACAGACATGGACACATGAGTGTTAAAGGAATGAAGATGCTGGTTTCAAAAAGACCATTAGAGGGTCTGAAGTCTGTTGATATGAGTCTTTGCGAGAGCTGTGTTATGGGAAAACATAAAAGAGTAAGCTTCACAAAGATTCCTAGAGATCCAAAGAAAGTGCGGTTGAAATGGTCCATACAGATGTTTGGGGACCATCTCTAGTATCATCACTTGGAGGATCCAGATTCTAAGTTACCTTCATTGATGATTTCAACAGGAAGGTATGGGTTTACTTCTTGAAGCATAAGTCAGATGTTTTTGCAACTTTCAAGAAGTGGAAATTTGAAGTTGAGAATCAGACCGGTTTGAAAGTCAAATGCCTAAGGTCTGACAATGTAGGAGAGTATGACAAATAAGAGTTCAAGGCATTCTGTGCAGCTAACGGAATCAGATTGATGAGAACAGCTCCTGGTAAGGCATGGTAGAATGGAATTGCTGAGAGGATGAACAAAACATTGAATGAGCGTGCAAGGAGTATGAGGATACACTGTGGGCTGCCCAAAATACTTTGGGTGGATACTGTGAGCACAGTTGCATACTTGATCAACAGGGGACCATCAGTTCCTTTTGGGCTCAAGATTCCAGAGGAGCTGTGGATAGGAAAAGAACTCAAGTAATCACACTTGAGGACTTTTGGTTGCACTGCTTATGTTCATGTTTATCCAAAAAAGAGAGACAAGATTGATGCAAAGGTTGTGAAGTGTTACTTCATAGGCTATGGTTCTGATATGTTTGGTTACAGGTTTTGGGATGACAAGAACAGAAAGATCCTGAGACATTGTAACGTGAAATTTGATGAGTCTTTCCTTTACAAGGACAGAGAGCAGAAGGTTCTAGAGATTACAAAGCAAGTGGGAGTTGAGGTTGAGTTAGACAATAGTAACCAGAGATGTCGAAGCAGATACTCAACCAACTCCTACTGAAGAATCTGAAGTGGAGCAAGTTACACCTGAGCAGGTGTTAAGGAGATCATCCAGATCCATCAGGGCACCAGATAGGAATTCACCTTCATTACACTATCTATTGCTGACTGATGGGGGGAACCAGATTCTTTTGATGAGGCCCTACTGATGGAGGATTCGATCAAGTGGGAGCAAGCCATGGATGATGAGATGAGGTCACTTGAGAAGAACGACACATGGGTGTTGACTGAGCTACCTGCAGGGAAGAGCGCTTTGCTGAACAAGTGGGCGTTCAGAATCAAGACTGAACCGTATGGCAAAAGAAGGTTTAAGGCTCATTTAGTGGTTAGAGGATATTCAGAAAGGAAAGGTATTGATTATGCTGAAATATTCTTTCCTGTTGTGAAGTTAACCTCTATTCGAATTCTGTAAAGTGTTTTTGCATCGAAGAATTTGCATCTAGAGCAAATGGATGTAAAAACAACGTTTTTACATGGAGATCTGGACAAAAAGATCTATATACAGCAACCGGAAGGATTTGTTGTTCCTGGCAAGGAACACATATTGTGCAAGCTCACCAGGAGCTTGTATGGACTAAAGCAAGCACCAAGGTAGTGGTACAAGATGTTTGACTCCTTCATGACCAAGAGTGGATTCTGCGAAGCTGAAAAGGATCCTTGTTGTTACTTCAAGAAATTCACTGATTCATATGTCTTTCTACTCTTGTATGTTGATGATATGTTGATTACAGAATCTAGTATGAGGGAGATTAACAATCTGAAGACAAGGTTGTCTACAACGTTTGAGATGAAAGATTTGGGTCCAGCAAAGAAGATTTTGGGGATAAAGATTTCTAGGGATAGATCTGTTGGCACTTTAAATCTATCTCAGGAGTTGTGCATTGAGAAGGTGCTGAGCAGATTCAGGGTAAATGATGCTAAACCAAGGACTACTCCATTGGCAAATCACTTTAAATTGTCAAAATAGCAGTCACCCAAGACTGTCGAGGAGCGTGATCACATGGCACTTGTTCCATATGCTTCAGCAGTTGGTAGTTTGATGTATGCTATGGTCTACACTAGACATGATATAGCACATGCAGTGGGAGTTGTTAGCAGGTACATGGCGAACCCTGGGAAAGAGCATTGGGAAGCTGTGAAGTGGCTTTTGAGATATCTGAGAGGTACATCCAGTACTTCACTTTGTTTTGGCAAAGGCAATGTGACTCTACAGTGTTTTGTGGATGCTGATCTTGATGGGGATGTTGACTCCAGCAATATTACATCCGGGTACATTTACACCATAGGTGGAACAACAGTGAGTTGGATGTCCAGGCTTCAGAAGTGTGTTTCTCTTTCATCTACTGAAGCTGAGTATGTGGCAATAGCTAAAGCTGGGAAAGAGATGATATGGTTGGCAGATTATCTTGAGGAATTGGGAAACAATCAGAGCGAGAAGATTCTTTAGTCAAATATCCAGAGTGCCATACAGTTGGTGAAAAATCCAGTCTATCATTCGAAGCAAAGCAAATCGAGAGGAGATACCATTTCACTCGAAGGGCAGTGGAAGATGGTGATATGTGCTTGGAGAAGATAGAGGTTGCAAAGAACCCGGCAGACATGTTGACAAAATGTGTTGATGTTGGGAAACTGAGGTTATGTAAAACCTCGGTTGGTCTTCTATAGTTGTTGCTACAGATGTTGCGGTGCGGTAAAGATGTTGATGATGAAGATATTTTTTTTGAGAATGTATTTTTTGGATGACTGAGCCAGTCTCCAAGTGGGAGAATTGTTAGGTAGTGGAGCCTGATTAATTTTAGGCTTTACTATTTATTATCTATTTTAGGCTTTCCTATTTATTCTCTATTTATTCTCTGTAACCAAAAATACTCTGATTTATTAATATAAATATACCTCACCGCCGTGGAAGTTTACTCACGGGGTGTTACCACAAAATATTGGGTTTTCTCTTTCTCTCTCTAGATCTCTCATCTCTTTCTCTTGAAAGTTCTTGTGTTCTTTATTCATCTAGTGTGTGTGCGTGAATTCGATCCTAACATTAATGAACTGAGGAGTGTTGCCTCTATATTACGTGATCTGGTGAATGTTCAGGTAGGATGTTCTTGTTGGGACAGTCATGTAGTAAAGGCCTTAAATTTTGATTGTGAGATTGTTTGAGAATCTAAATGTTAGTTGCAACTCATGGGATGTTAATCGGAAGTCATGAGTTTACATTGCTATTTAAACTTTGTGATGCTTAAGGACTATTTTGTGTATTGTAAAATAAGGGGGTGTGGATGGATATGTCCAGAGAAGTCATGGGAACTGGTTAGAGAATAGAACAATGAAAGTGCAGATGTATGACACTTAATTGAGTGTTGCATGAGATAACTTTCTGCCATCCCTTTATATACTATTTTCCAAACGTGTGAAGCCCAAAGAGTTTCCAAGAACCTTATAAGAAAGTTGTATAGTATCAGAAAAAATTAGAGGAGAATGAGTGGGAAGAACACCCTTGATAGTATCAATTGTAGATTTATTGCCAAGTATTGTTTTGGTCTTGATGAAGTAGCCCAAATTTGTTGATCAATTACTGCAATGCTAGTTTTATTATTTTCTCCATTATAGAGAAATAAGCTGAAAGGGAGACGGTTAACTCATTGTAATATCCAAATTTGTGCAGCAAGGTATATAAGACTATTTGATTTCATATTTTTTCGGCATGAATCTAACATTTATATTACAATGTAAGCTTTCTAAGTGCCCATTGTAGTGACTGGTTCCTACTCCCTAGAGCAGTAAAAGGATTAGTCTTATATGATGTTATTACTAAATATATGTTCTTACTCTACCAAGTATTATCAATCAAGGTTTAAACTGATGCTAGATTACACATGGCACATATGTCTATATTGGATATACAATCTGCCCGTATCTTGCCAACTTTCTTCAATTGTCTATTCCATCATATATGTCATCTTTTCACGCGTTCATATTCTTCCTTTATTACTTATTATTAATCTCATTCTGTTAGACTATAATGTTATCTAACA
This sequence comes from Solanum chmielewskii, assembly GCA_027704785.1. NCBI lineage: Eukaryota > Viridiplantae > Streptophyta > Magnoliopsida > Solanales > Solanaceae > Solanum > Solanum chmielewskii. Next base: position 6,778,344 of record JAKWIX010000327.1, read on the forward strand.
ATATCCCTAATTTTATTATTGTGCATTATTATATTGTACTTGGAATATTAATCCTTCCTTAAGTTGAATCTTCCCACATTCTAACTTGGTTCCATGTTCATGTATACCTCGTATTTGATATTATTTAGAGAGTATTTGGCTATCAAATAGAGTTCAAATATCTTGGTTGAATGTTAAATGTCTTTAATTGATGTGCTTCAATTTGAGATGTCAAAATGCTTGTTGAGTCATATAAGCTCCTAAGTATTATGTTTGTGTCACATTTGCTTCCCATGTTATTATTATTATCGTAAGTCAATATTCATATATCTTATACTACTGGTCCATAGTTCAAAATCTCAACACTGATCATTACGACTAAAACAACAATATCAAAAGAGATAATGATTATCAAAAGAACAATCTCTAAGGAGCTATGATTATCCAAAGAACAATCCCAAAAGAATTATGTACATCAAAACAACAAATTCAAGGATTAAACAATCTAAGTAAAGAAATTGGTATAATTAAGGGTGGCAGCCCAACGACAAATGCCTAGCATGGGTCGATCCCAATTTGTTTTGAATGGTGGAGGCTCATGGGAGAAAGCCTGGCATAGGCCGATCCCAATTCGTATTGATGGTGGGAAGCTTAGGGGTGAAAGCCGAGCATGGGCCGATCCCAATTTAAATTTGTGGAAATATGAGGACAGTATCCCAGGGGTTAAATTGCCTAGGATGGGTCATCCTTTTCTACCACTGATCAGCTGGTCATTTGTTTCAGATGTCTTATAAATAATATAACACACAAAAAATTAAAGAAAAGAATGTAACATTCATGATTCCACGAACTAAGCAAAGGTGGTATCAAATCCTATCTATTTTGATTTAGTTTAACTTAAGCTCTAATTTTACATATGGTTGTATTATCCTTCCATATTCAGTACATTTTTTTTGTACTGATGTCCCTTAGTGGGCATGCTGCATTTGATGGTGCAGGTAAAGGTACTCAACTAGTATATCTCCCCTATAGAAGAACATGATTCCAGTGGTTGTTGGTGAGCTCCACGTTGATTTAGGGCTTTTCCGAGTCCTTACTATTCATATTTCCATAGTTGTATAGTCATGGATTCTAGTAAGGCTTTACAGAAATTGTAAATTTATCATATATATCCATAGTTTCACTTGTCAGATTTATCGATTTAGCTATTCGACATGTATCATACATGAAGCTTTTTCTTACTAAGTCTATTTGAATAGTGGTTAACTTTTTCATCATAGGCCACTTTAAAACATGTAATCATATGGTACATGTCCTTTTCACCTCGGGTTAGGGTGTTACACAATATACCCTGCAAAAGGTATATAGGCATGACTAGCGTGATCGCTCAAATGGTGCCCATATATGGAGCTTAGAACCTACGAGGGCACGTAGTTTTTGGGATATGAAGGTAACTGACGCTAATCCAACTCATTAAGCTACTCCCAATTAATTATTTAAATATACAATATTATGACTATAATGTTGTAATAGTGGATAGCTCAAAATACGGACAATTATACTGATAATGTAACATTCGTAAACTGAAGCATTTATGTATATACCTTAATTAACTGACCTAGCATGTGCAACTATACTGATATTGTGATATTCATAAATTAAAGAATGTATGTATATACCTTTATTAACTGACCTAGCATGTGCAATTCATGAACTAAAAGAAATAAATAGATAGGGTTCTAAATTTTATGCAAGAATCGGAGTAACAACATGATAATCTGATTTAGATCATACCAAAAGTTGGACCCAAATATTTCTAACATTCAAGAAACCCTGTGAAATTGACTGAAATCTAGGTGTAAAAGGAACCTATTAGTTAAATCCCACATACAAAGAAACTTAGCAAAATCTACGGACCTAATGTGTGAAGGGAACCCACTACTGAAATCCCACATACCTCATGATGAATTTAACAAAGAAATATTTCAATTTTGGGGCTAGAACTAATGGAAACTCGGTGTGTTTAGGGTTGCTACCTCTTTCTCCTTTTGTATTCTAATTTTCTATGTTGTTGGTGAAATATATGACTTGGGTAAGTTCCAGTAATGTTTCTACGATAAAACTTACCGAAAAGCATAGTTTGGGTTGTTAAACCGCGTAGTTTAGGTGTCCAACACATATGAGAAAAAAGACCAAAATAACCTCACCTAAAAATTTGATGGGGATGACCATGACCATTATCACGGACTTTGAAAAGGGACATGCACCATGGGACTGGTCCTATTCACGAGCCTTACCACGGCCCATGTGGATGACCACGGACCGTGAAGGTACTCGTGGTCCTCGCTTAGGATGAGGGCTGGTAGATCAAGTTCAGGAACCCACCCACAAATTGTGCGGAGAATCACGACTTTTGAAGGTCCTTGTGGTCCTCACTTAGCAATGGGGTCTAAGAGCTAGGATTGGTGTCCTACACTTTAGACTCCTATGGATGCCACCACATACCATCGTCCAGACCATAACCCGTGAAGGGTCCCCTGGTCTGACGTCTAAGCCTGGTGGAGTCTAACTCTCCACCATGGGTAGGTCTATGGACGGTGGACCCTACCACAGTCCGTGATTCGTGTTCTAGTTCACTGGTTCCGATAATTTTTTGCAATTTTTTTCTGAGCCTGATTTTCAAGGTGTTACAATATCTCTTTGAGGGAACAATCACCCTTGAAAAAAGACTAAACTAGCTAAAATGGAGGGAAAGAGCTGCAAACCTAACCATTAAATACTGGAAACTGATTTATGACTAAACTAAGTTATTAGAACATGCAAATACACTTAAAATGCAAGTACAAACTGAAGGAATATGATACTAAGACTGAATTAACGCATGAATAATTGAAAAATTGGAGAGGAACTATTATTTCAAGATGGAATAAAATATGAAGGAAAGAGGTGAGGATATTTGACCTTCGTGACTTCTTCTTATTCCCAAGTAGCTCCCTCTACGGGCTGACTCCTCCACAAAACCTTAATTGAGTTGACTTCTTTGTTTCTCAATCTGCTAACCTAAAGATCAAGAATTTCAACTGGTACCTTCTCATAAGTGAGACTATCCTTCAAAGCCACAATTTCTAAGGGTACTATAGATGTTGGATCACTGATACAGTTCTTTTGCAATGAGACTAGTTGCAGTGCTACTATTTATACTAGAAAGTCTTACTCATAAGACACTTTAAAAAATTATTTTCAAGATACTTAAAGGTTCTACATATCTAGGTATGAGTTTTGTTTTCTTATCAAATCTCATCATCCCCTTCATAGGTGACACTTTCAAGAAAACACAATCATTAACTTGGAAATGTAATTCCCTTCTCCTCACATTTGCATAAGACTTCTAGTGTCTCTATGTTATCTTAATTCTATCTATAATGAGTTGCGCTTTCTCCATAGTCATGAACATAATTTGGCCCTATTAAGGTTGCTTCACCTACTTACAATCGATCAATTGATGTTCTGCATCTACACTCATACAATGCCTCATAAGGGGTCATCCGAATATTAGAATGGTAGCTATTATTGTAGGTCAACTCTATAAAAGGAAGGTGAACATCCCAACGACCCTTGAAGTCGATCTCACAAGCCCTCAACATGTTCTCTAAGGTCTAAATGGTACGCTCTACCTGACAATCCATTTGTGGATGAAATATTGTTCAAAGATTCACTTCAGTGCCAAGACCTTTCTGAAATGACTTTGAGAAATGAGAGGTAAATTAAGGATCTCTATTTTAGATGATAGACAAAGGAACTCCATGCAAATTGAGTCTCTCATTAATGTAAAGCCCGGTGTAGTCCTCCGTTGAATCTGTTGTCTTCATCGCCAAGAAGTGGGAAGAATTAATAACCTTGTCAACAATTTCCCAAATGGAGTCATGATGTCTACGAGTACGAGGTAAACCTATAATGCAGTCCATGTTGATCACTTCCCACTTCTAAGTAGGAATGTTGATCTCTTGGGTCGTACCTTCTAAATTGTTATGTTCTACCTTTACTTGTTGACAATTAGGCACTTAGCGACAAAATCTGTTATATGCCTCTTTATAACGTTCAACCAAAAGACTTCTCATAGATTAAGGTACATATTAATGGCGCTTGGATGAATAGAATATCTGGAATTATGGGCTTTTGCAAGAATCTACAGTCTAATTCACCCACCTTAGGAAAACACATGCACACTTGATACCGAAGAACACCATCTATCCTTTGGGAGAAAACAATATCCCCTTGATCTTTTAGTTGTCATTAAACTCAGTTTTATATATTCATATTTAGAATGGGTATTACCCATCATTTCCCCTTGATGTCATGTATTAACTTTGCGCCCAAAATTATATTATTTTAGTTATTTTAGTATGCTTATGATATGCCAGCAAGGTTAGCTCGGCACCACTCGTGATCGTAGGTCTCGTATTTACGCACTTGTGTAGCTTAAGGGCGTGAAAAAAACAGAAATTATATTTCAACAATATTAATTTAAAAATTATATATATTAGTTTTATGAAATTCTAAGGGTGATATCAATAGTTGAACAGAGTGATTTCTAAGTCAAATACAAATAGCTGAGTGATTTTTAATTATAAAACAAAGTTAAGTTACTTTTTAAGTGAATTATTCTAAGTTGAGTGACTTTCTAAAGAGGAGTTTTAAAAGTTCAATGATTGAGATATCAACTCATCATTTTAATCAACGTACTATTTTTCATTATTATATTAAATCATATAATTATATTATTATACTTATTGCACATTTGCCCATCAGATATGAAATCATAATTTGCAATCATGATATAAATTATGAGATGTAGTTGAAGTTTTATTTGGAAATGCAATTTGGACATTTTATGTTGTATGTTGTATACTAAACGTAAAAATTTTATAAGTTATAAAACTACTAAGATTATCTCAATTTTTTTAGAGTCTTACCAAATAAGAAAAAGTTTATAATCGCATAATATAGTATCACAAAGCTATTCTAAAAATTTACAAAATTTTATTGATCAAACATTTGATTCAACAAAATAAAATTAAACATAAGTTATACTGTCTGATTTTTAATATAATCCTCTCACATACTACCAACAACCATCTCATGTTGAACTAGCATTTCTCGATTATATAACTGAGAAGAGAAACAAACATTGGTACTTTAAGTCATTTGGTTGGTAAGTAAAGTTGATCGAAATTGAATAATAAAAATGATATAGTAGGATTTGGTATGAATAACTAATAAAACTTGTGTTGGTGAGAATAATATTTATATGCGATATGAATGGTTTAAAAGTAATGATATGAATTATGAATTTTCTTTGTATATGAAATAAACTGGTAGTAGATATAAATGCGGGATAGTTTAAATAAAATATAACTTTATTTTTAGGTCAACCTTAAATTTGAAAAATCTCATATCATGATTTAATATTCCAAAATTAGCATTAAATCACATGTCTAAGCGTTAATTTCATGTTGTGATTCCAGACGCCTTATTAAAGGGAAAACCCCGACAGAAAATATTGAAAGAATAAAAACCTATTCAAGTTGAGTGACTCTAATATCCTTTCTAAAACAAAAAAAATTATTTACACTTATGATCTAAATTAGTCATTGATAGTAATAATTTTTACAAAACGTGACATATATTTTTTTGACATGCCACATTAATAGTAAATATATATGATATTATAGGTAATTAACAAATATAATAGCACATTCTTGGTATGAATATGAAAGGAAAAAAATCTTCCATATCATACAAACAATATGTTGACACCAAATTTTGGCCTTCCTTAATGTAAATTAGTCATCGAACTTCTTTAATTTCAAACGATTTTAAATAATAAAATTATATAAATTTTAAATATTTTTCAATTCATTTCAATTCATTTTGTCATTATTATAAATTTTAAAATGTTAAAAAAACAATTTATATAGACTAATATAATTTTGTATATATTTACCATATTAATGTTTGAAAATCATGTCAAAAAGATTTTAGTTTTACTTAAATATTTGATTAATTAGTTTAGCTAATTATAGTTTATATTTTTGAGTAATAGCTTATAATAGAATTAATTATTATATCATGTTAAGATTAGGAGGCGCGTTAATTAATTAATCTAAATGAACTCAATTTGGCTAAATTCTTAATTCAATTGGTAAATTCGTAACTTAATAGACAAATTCTTTGAATCCAATTGTATAGCAAATTTTGGGCCCTTTTGCTCACAAAACCTGACCCAATTCTTCCTCCAAATAATGTCAAGCCCATCCCAATACAACATTGCAACATCAACACTAGAAACCCAATTCATTTAATATACTATAATAAAAGACATTTACCATTTATAGCAATAACATTTTTCTCACTTGTCTACTTTTAATATATTTATAATGCAAGTTTAATATATATATATATATATGTATATATATATCTATATATACAAAGATAAATTTATTATTAAAATATAATACAAGTTTTAATGATGGATAATACATTTATCACATATTTTAGTACACTTATAATACAATGTGACAATTTTTTACCAAACAAAAAGAATATATTTAAAAAACAATTATAATTTAAATATATTGCATAAATAATTCACTTTTAATACATATTACAAATTTATCACAATATTACTATAAATGATAATAAACAAAAAAAGCATTGCTAAAATCAGTATTTATTTTTAAAAATGTATTTATCCATGTAATTTTTCCTTCGTTCAACAACTCAATACAACAACAATACCCAGTATCATACAAAAACTGACCCTGTTCTTCTTCTCCAATGCGAACAACTAGGAAATGCCGCATCAATCCAGAAAATTCGAAGAGAAGTCACGCCCCCATCCCTTCATCCCCTTTCCCCCTTTTTCGCGGAGCTCCAAAGAAACAACAACTCTGCATGCTTTTTACTGTTATCTCGATAAAGAGCAAAGAAATTCAAGTTTTGAATTCCATTTCCCCGACTTTCAATCCCAATCTCAGCCTATTAATATCTCTTTCTTGCAATATTTAAATGAAGAAGTTTTAGAGGGCAGAAAATCGTGATGAGAAAAATAGGGCAGGAAAAAATAAGAGAGAAAAAGTTTTAGAGAGGAGAAAAAAACAGTCGGAAAAGGGAGATTAAGTTATTAAGGGGAAAAATAGGAGCGAGCATTGGGAGGTTCTTGAGTTAAGTTCCTTGGTAGTAGTCAAAAGACCACGAGTAAGAAGACAACGAGAAATATACCAAAAGACACAAAGATTTAACGTGGTTCGGTCAATCGACCTACGTCCACAAAGGAGATGAGCAATCCACTATTACTATGAGAGTACAAAATACAGAGGGAAAAAACCTCAACCAATTCACTCGGAATACATGGGAGGTTCACACAAGTGATAACGTATCAAGCTTGTGACCCACAAATTCTCCCCCTAACCAAAACTCTCAAAGCCCTTAAAACTACATTGTGAATGCTGATTAAGTTAGAAGGAACATGTCTCTATTTATAGAAACCTAAACCTTTTTCTACTAGAAAAAGGATTAGTCAATCCAAAACCTTTTCCTAAAAGGAAAACCTATTTATAATAAGAAATCAGAGCAAATAAAACCCAACAAATCTCCCCCTTGGCCTAAATTTCTGACAAAATAAATTTGTCCACCTTCTTCACTTAATCTTCAACAACTTGCTTCTCCTCTCCATAATCTTTTTTGCAAAATTTATGTCTCAATACAGAGAACCTCTCTGAAACAATTTCTTCAACAAAATCTTCATTACTGTCAAAAAGGTTGCTGCTAGAACTACACCGCCAAGATGAACACCTCTTTCTAACCTGGTTCAATCATCGATTATCGAACCACTAAACCTGACTCCATCATTAAATCTAGCTCTGATACCACTTGTTAGAACCGGAAATAAGAAGGTGTAAACGCAGAAGCTAGCAAAGCAAACCTCAAAAGACCACGAGTAAGAAGACAATGAGAAATATACCAAAAGACACAAAGATTTAACGTGGTTCGGTCAATAGACCTACGTCCACAAAGGAGATGAGCAATCCACTATAAATCTGAGATTACAAAATACAGAGGGAATCAACCTCAACAAAATTCACTCAGAATACATGGGAGGTTTACACAAGTGATAACGTATCAAGCTTGTGACCCACAAATTCTCCCCCTCACCAAAACTCTCAAAACCCTTAACACTACATTGTGAATGCTGATTAAGTTAGAAGGAACATGCCTCTATTTATAGTGTCCTAAACCTTTTCCTACCAGAAAAAGGATTAGTTAATCAGAATACATGGAAGGTTCACACAAGTTCTAATTTCTTATACTCGATTTTCTGATTCTATGTTTCGAGAAGATCGATCATCAGATTTCTTAGCTTGTTCATATTTGGATTTTATGGTGGAAGAATCGTTGTCTTCTCAATCTCGTCATCCTAGTATCGTTGCTCTGGAAAATGTAATATCCTTGTTCATCCCTAGTATTTTATTTTGTTACTGTTCCAGTAGTAAATTTTTTCCAGACTTCAATTGTTAATTAGTGACTTGTTATGCCTCACCTTATTGTTGGTTGTCTTTAGTGTTGAGTTTGGTGTATGGATTATTTGGAGAATCATGCTCGATTTTGCACAATATCTATCGAATATCATTGTGGATTTACTGTCTTGTTACATGCCTTTTCCTAGAGATATTTGGTGTAGTAACTTGATTTCTTTGTGATTCATATAAAATTTGTTTAAATCTCTAGTTCTTAAAAGTGATAAAATATTTGTTCTTTGAACTTACTAATTCTAATTTATTTTTGAAGAAGTTAAAGTTCTGTTGTTTGTGTATTATGATTTAGAAACATTGTTCATGATAAGTTATAGTAGCCTAAATATATGTTTTTTTTTATTTACTATTCTTCTCGTTGTTGCTACTGGAGAGGCATATGGCTGCATACCCCTTTGTTTCTTGTATTTTTAAGCATGTTCATCTTGTAGGCAAGATATCTTTGTCTATGTCAACATACATAGTCATCCATTTGATTAAAAGCTAATAACAATGACATGTTTTATTGTTTGGTTTCTTTATTAACCCTAACATTGAAATTATTCAATAACTTAATTAATTCCACAAGAGATGAACTATATTCTTTATGTTAGTATGTTTAAATAAATTTCATTTTTATCAACGCTTGGTTTTTATTTATTTGAAAACTTTTACTTAACCTTCAAATAACTCAAAATAGTCTTCATTCTTTAATTAACCAATTTGGTTTAAAATATTATTCTAAAAAATTCCTCAAATAAGTTCTAACAAATCTAGTCTTGTTAAAATTCTAGTCACTTGTATTATATTCAAATGTTTCAATTAACATTCCATTTTCTTGAAAAATTAGAAATTGTTCTTTAAACTATTTTCTCAAGTTAATCGAGTATTTTAAATTAATAATATTATTTTTATATTGAATTATTTTTTTAAAAAATAGTCAAAAATATTTAACCTAAGTCGTAGGATAACGGCATGTTCACGGACGCTTCAAGTGCCCTAAAAACCTTCTTGAAGCGTAAATAAGAATCTATTACCCATTTTCTCTAAATTTATTAAGATTTTATCTTTGAGATCCTTTTAAATTAAGTTTTTTTTAATTTATTCTTAAAAAATTAAGCGGCGACTCTTTTCTAAGTATTTTTCTCAAATGTTTTATACATATGAACATTTCAAAAAGTGATTTTTCCAAAGATAGTAAAATGATAGTAAAATTACGTCATAACACAATATATTCATTGTAAAAATACAAAAGGGGGAAAGGAACATTCATGATTATTCAATTTAGGTCTTTCATCTTCTAAATAATGTACAAATTAATTGTATTTTTTTTTCTTTTGGGGGGATATTTTAAATCACTTTTGACAACTTAATATACAATGTGTTTGTTACCTGAAAAGTTGAATATAATTTTTGAGAATCTAAAGAAGTAATATTCACAAGGTTTGAAAGGCTTCCAAAATGTTTTTATTATTTCTAAGCTATATGTAACTCACTTAATTGATTTTTCTACCACAAGACTTTTACAACTAGTTTCTTACATTTCATTGATATCTTTTTGCCCCTCTTCCCATAAATCATTAATGGTAGATCAAATTGTAACAAAAACATGCATATGAATTAAAAATTTGTCAAAAATAAATGTTTTAGAATCAAGTCTTTAACAAAAGTTTTTAGAATCTAGAAATGAACCAAACCCGGCCAATCTCAATAATATAAAGAAATATAAACAATAAAAGGAAAGTCTACAAGGTTTTAGAAGGGTTTCTTGACTTATTTTTCCTCTTCAAAACCCTTTTTTCATCGCCACCACACTTACCTACTCCTTTGGTGGGTGAGGGATTTTTGAGGTGAAGAGATTTAGGCTATGGTTGGTCGGAGCTGGGTTCATACAACATCATTGAGAGTCTCCAATTTCTTCTATGCTCAGGTAGGGGATCATATTCTTTTGTATTCAATTCTTGTGCAGATTGTTTTATCTTTTTGATGCTTTAGTTTGTTGAATTTGATCCTGATGCGTATTATCTTGTTCCAACACTAATGAGCTACCAAATTTATACCTTCTTTTTCTCAAATATATCATAATTGTCTTTAATTACATCTCCGAAGATTTTGGATAATTTATCATTCATCAAGTATTTTATTTGAAGGAAAATCTCATATGTACATTAATATTACCATCTAAAGGTTAGACTGCTGGATTGTGTGTGCGCATTAGTTATCACTATCCAGGTCCTTTGATAGAGTAATAGAGTGGAAACTCAATAGCTCAAGTTAAATCTGGCACAAGAATTTTACTTGGAAATCTCCTTGCTCAAGGGACTAAAATTACGACCTAACTTCACAGATTTTGAATTGCTTTCACTAATCTCAAGAAAAAGTGAATACAAATTCAAGGTAGAACAATGAATCTAAGCTCTTAGTCTCACACTAACTAATACCTCAATTACTTATTGAGCAAGAGAAATACATTCATTGCCCACTATATTAACTACCACGAATTAATATACACTTCAACACCCAAGACACACAATTAACTCTAATTGTGTTCTTACAACAATACACACAAAGGTTTTGAAATGTTTCTTTATGAATGTGAAACAATCCTACAAGTTTAGCAGAAAACATGAATTCAATAACACCAGCAGGTAAAGATTTCTCTTCTTTGGCCTATCAGGTCCCTTGTCGTATGTATTATTTTATGCTTGAGTTCTTTAGAAGAAATTTTCTCTTACTTTGAATGAAGGAAAAGTTGTTTGTTACTTTTAATATACAATAAACAAATAGAGTTATTTACCAATGTACAAATAACCATATCCGCTCCTATTGGTGAAGTACACTAACCTGCTCACCAACAAGCTAACATGACAACTTTACATCCTTTTGAATCTCAAAGAGAACACTCTGATAAGGTATGGTCCCTTAATTTGTGATGATTGGGAAAGACCTAAAATAAAATATTTTCTTTCTTTTTGATGATGAAAAACAAACCTCATTCTCAAACTGAGTGTATTCATTCATTCCTTTGTCAGGATGCCCACATGTTACTAAAAGTCATTCATTCCCTTGTCATCAAGCCCACTTGTTACAATAACATGGAAAAACCTATTCTTCCTTTTGACATCACTATTAAGGTAAACAGTAAGACACAAAAACAATATACAAATTAGTAAGGAATTCATAATCATAGGAAGTACAGGACAATGTCCTTTTAGATCAGTGTGTCACAAAACTAGATATTAGGTAGCACCAAAACAAATATATTGCTATCACAATATTTTCAAGAAGAAAAAAAAAAGAAGACTAGACGACATACAATTTAAGACAGAGGGGGGTCATGAGAAAAAGATATTCAATAAAAATTAGCATAAGTGTGCACCTGAACTAGCTTCTTAGTAAGGGAATTGACCTTCTCACTCAGTAAGGCATTTGGATCTACCAGTCTAACATTTTCAGCCTTCAATATGTCGATTTCCTCCTTATTCAAAGTGTTGGTACCAGGTCATTGAGATTATTCCTTTTAAGAAGTGCTAGACATTGAGAAATCTCTACATCCTTAGCTCGTAGAAGAGAAGTAAAATCGTTCATTTCATGTTTAAGAGTTTCCTGATTTTAAAGGTCTTCAAAAACATTAAACTACCTTTCCCTCCACACATTCATATTCAATAAGTGTGGTAATAGAGAATGTCTTCTTGATAGTACCTGCTACCCTTCTACCAAGGGACCTTTAAATGATCAAAAACCAAGTTCAATAAGGTAGCATAAGCTATCCATGCTTTGCATTCCTCTATGTCATTATCTGATGCATATGTTCAATCATGATTATGGGAAGATTTATTGCTTCAAGCTTATCCAATTGTTCCATGAGGAATAGTTCCGCAGAAAAGGGCACTGTTCGCTTTCCAATTCTACGTCGGAGTACCTTATTGACACACTCATTGAATAGTTAATGCTCCCCCTTTAGAAATTTCTTAGGAAGCCCAACTTTTTTTTTGTTACAATATTTTGTAGCCCATTGGACATACTCCATAGAAGTCTTGCATCCTTAAACAGATTAGATCATTTGTAGGTTTCCCCAGTATTATACCAAAAACTTCTTCACTTAAACTAATCTCTATTGCACAAACAACGTTATTGATTCCGCCATCTTTGAGAAGATTCATATTATAGTAAAAACAAGTACCTCAGGCTCACATATATATGGCACATGACATTCTAATAGATATTACCACCTTTGTGATGCCTCATAATCAAACAGGGAACACATTCTATGTTTAGTCAAAATTTTAGGATCAAACATCCTACCATTTAGTACATTCTGCTTCTCAAGCTTTGCATTTCTTTCTTCTCTGGTTAATACCTTTTCTTCCTCATTTCTTTTTATAGACGGACCAGGTCTCAAAATAGTGTCAAGATTAGAAGCAGCCTTTGTATTTACACATGCCTTCTTGGCAGGTGATTTCTTCTTTTTTCTTGTGATCCTTTTAACTTTTTTTCACATTGTTCCTCTATTTCCTTTTGAATTTTGTCTACAACTCTCATGATATCATCAACTTAGTTTTACTGGACCCTGGATCTTAAGACAACACTATATGCTTCATGACAGGTGTATTATCAACTTTTCTTTCCCTACAATTTAAAATTGTTTGAGCCTTATTTGCAATCATGGCATTACTCATACACTTTTGTGTGTTTCTCTTTGTTACATACTTCCGAACACCCTTTTTTGAGGAAGAAACCACCAAATTCCCTTTCCCATTTCTCGTTCTTTTTGCCCTTAGATTCACTAGGTCCTTCTAAACTTTTGGCTTTAATATCAAGAACAGTCCCTTCAATGTCAGCAGTGGCTTTTTTGGAGTATGTGCTCTTCGATGTCTTTCATCATCCAAGAGAGAGGGAATATGCTCACCATCATTCACATATTCCCTTTGACTAGCATCACTAGGTGCAACAATCTCTGAGGTTTGATTAGACACGAGCTTAGGTCTTTTAGGACCGGATCTGGTGAGTTGCATTTAACCTTAGAGAAAGGTGGATGAATAACTCCTCTTAAAGAGGACAAACTCTTCATAAGCCACTCCCTTGATGTGGCTAAAATGTTAGATTTCGTTCCATTTCCTTAAGGTTGGTCCCCATCAAACAATATTTCAGACATTATTGAGGATACTGCGTGCTTGATAAGTAACATCAAGATCTTCAATAGGATTAACCACTTAGTATGCTACAAAACTTAGGTAATTTTTACCTAACGAAACTAGGGTGGGAAAAAAATGGAGACCTTCGAGGACTGATCCACGACATCAGTTTGTTGCATTATAGATTCACCAATTACTCCCATTCCACATATGAGAGTAAAATTAGAGAGATCTGTAGAATTCCAAATCATTTGAGAAGGAAGAAAGGATTTCTTTTAATTTAAGAGAGTGGTCAGATTTCTTAGACACAATAACGATTGAAATTAAGAAGTCTATTTATTATTGGTGTCGAGTCCCTCAGAAAAGGCGACAATTGATTATCAAACTTAAAAGACGTCTATAACTGTCGTAGGAAATAGGGCAAAGACCATTGGGCAATAACTCAATATAGAAGAATGATACTGACCTTGCAAGAGGACCGATCACTTTCAATATATAGCATAACCATAATGACTAAATATTTTATATAGCTATAATTCCATGAGTGTATAGTTGCAGTAAGGTAAAAGTAGTGAAATCACAAATAGTAAGCAATAAGACAAGTGTAGTTACCTGCCATCTTAGCTTAGTTAATGTAGAGGATGCTTGCAAATTTATTGAGGATTAGTGTGGATTTTGCATTCCCAAATTCACTGTACTATTGACAAAATGTTTGTTTCTTAATGTTTTGGTAATGATGCCAGTTAAATGGTCCTCCACTTTTCAAAATCATATCACCTCATTCCCTTTATCAACATTGTTTCGAAAGAAATAATGTCTAAAATTAATGTGATTGGTTCTCTTAATTTTGACTAGATTCTTTTCGTTGTTCATTGAGCTTGTGTTGTCACTCATAAGAGGAATTTTGTCAGTGAGAACACAAAAATGATCAAGTTGTTGTCTGATCCACGGGAGTGACCAGAATAGGAAGTAGCAACTTTATACTCAACTTCAGCTGTAGACAAAGTTATCGATTTTTTCTTCTTTGTTTCCCATGAAATCGGTGGTGAGCCTAGAAAATTGGCCATTACTAAGGTGTTTTTCTTGTCAATAAAAAAACCTGCATAATCATCAGTAGCTCTGAATATATTGTCATCCCCATATATTTGTACTATAAGAAGCTCCATTCCACTTGAATTCAAGAATAGAGTGTTGTGAGCTTTACCTCTTTTGAAACAATTTTCAAGAAGAAATTTTAACAGTCGTTCATACAAAGCTTTGACAGCCTACTTCAGGACATACAAGCCTTTGTCTAATTTCAACACATGATTTGGCAATTCATGATCTTCAAACCAGCAGTCTTATTACAATATACTTCTTCGTTTTGATATCCATTTAGAAAAGCACTTTCAACATCCATCTGAAAAAGTTTGAACTCTATATGGGTAGCACAAAAAATTAGAATTTTGATTTCTTCAATAATACAAGCAATAAGTCAAAACTAGTTGTTCAGGGATTCGATCAAGAAGGAGGAACTGATTATAACGAGACTTTTGCCCCATTCAATATGGGACTAGCTGCCACACCTTACTTCTTTTAAACTGATGAAGCTCCTCTTGTATTAAGTTCACCTAGTCAACATGCTTTAGATCTTGTTGGATGTTCTTGGGTTCAATAGTTTATATGAAAGCAAAAAATGCACCTAGATTTATAGTCTTTAATCTAGTGTGCATTCCGGATTCAATGAGGCAAGATTGTCTGAGGTATGAGAAGACTAATGTTTCCACCCTGATTTCTTCATAGTCTCTTCGTTGGGTTCAAAAACTTGTTCCCCTTCTTTAGAAATTTCTTTGTTGGTTTGTTATATGTTAGAAGCATTCTAAATAATAGAAAGACCAAAATATTTTGTAGCTTTTGCATCATCTTCTTTATTTGGAACATTTTCCACCATAGTCATGCACAAGACTATCTCTTTGAATTTTCATTAATTTTTCAAGTTCAAGATCATCCATGTGTACAAGGTTGTTCCTTTCACCTGCTTCATTGAAGATAACATGAACACTTTCCTCTATGCACAAAGTTCTCTTATTGTCGACTCTGTATGCGTTGTATGCCTTGCTTGTGAAGGAGTACCCCACAAAGACTCCTTCATCACTCTTTGGATAAAAAAAATTGACAAGATCATCCATTCTATTGTTCAGCATAAAAGCACTTGTAGCGAAAATCCTTTCGATAACTGAATGAGGTCTTTCTTCCATTCAGTAGCTCATATGGATTTAAATTAAGCATTGATCTGATGAGACATCTGATAGAAAAATGTATTTACCGCTTCTACCCAAAAATTCATTGCATGTCCTAAATAAATAAGCATGGTTCTACTAATATTCACTAGGGTTGTGTTCTTTCTCTCAACAACCGTATTTGTCTAAGAACTTCTGGAGACGAAAAAGTTATGATGAATGCAATTGTCTGCGAGAAAACCATTGATTTGGGCATTTTCAGAATTTGTACCAATGTTTGATCTGATCCTTGCAATTGCAATTTACCTTTATATGGATCCTTTTTGCAAAGATAATTAATACATGAGTTTTTCATAGTTTGTTCGCATGAATTTTCCAAGTGAACCTTGAGAATTCATCGACAACCACCATAATGTTTTTCTGCCCATCCCCGCATTGAAATTTCACGCGCCCATAAAGTTCCATGTGAAGAATTTTACTGGCCAGGTTGTGCTAACACCATCTTTTCTTAAAAGAAGCTCTCGTTTGCTTACCTCTTACACAAGTATCAATTTTTGTTCTCTACAAATTTCAGATTATGTAAGCTAGAGTTCTAGTCCCTTGAAACCAACTTATTAAAAAGTGAGAAGCTTACATGTCCTATCCTTTTTGTCCAAAAATTATCACTTTCACCCTGACCACTCAGGCATGTGAGATTATCTCTTTTTTTTATATATAATAAAGGTCCGCAACATACATATTGTTAAGCCCTTTAGCCTTAAGAATAACTTCTTTCGAAGTAAGATTAGTGACAAAACATTAAGTTGATAGAAATCAATTCATTTCCTTTAACACATATTTGAGAAACACTGAGAAGGTTGTATTTTAACCCATTAATATAGTACACAATATCTATGGAGTGTTCCATAGATCTCCCAATCTTCCCAATGCCAAGGATGAACCCTTTTTTGGTGTTTACAAATGACACACTACCACCTTGGTGTGCTTCTAGAGAGAGGAAGTTATGGTTTCTCAAGTCATATGCTTTGAGCAACCACTGTCCATGAACCAACACTGATTACTTCCTCCATTATGCAAAAAGATTTCATATCAAGTTTCTCGATATAAGATGGAGTTCCCAAAATATATCGAGAGACTTGATATGAAATCTCCCCGTCCATGGTGGAAAATGTTCTCACTAAAACTATATCTAAGACCAGGTGCTTTCCTTTTCTCAAATTTAAAGTAACTTGCTTGATTTTCTTTTGTATTTTTCAAGGATTCACATTTCTTTTCAGTGATCAGTTCTGCAATAGTGAGTGCATAACAAGTTATCATAGATAGACATGTGGTTGCTATGAGGGTTAAACGAGGATTATATTTTTTGACAACCCAAACCCTTACCACTATTGAATTTCTAATTTTCTAAGTTAGAAAGAATCTTTGAAGAATTAGTTCATTTCAAAGATTGATTTAGCTCTTGTTCGCCATTATTTGAATCCCTATAGTCACCAATGATCCACTATAGAGTCCATTATCGTTCTTCCCAAGAATACCTTTGTCGTTATAAGTAGCCGAACAATCTTGAACTATCAAAATTTCATTGTGAAAGAGATAAGCAAATGAAGAACCCCTCCCCTCCCTTTCATCATCATATTGATTTCCTGAGAGTTAACTAATCCATATACTAAAAGTGATTCAGTTTAATCCGTGCAAGCATCTTGAAAGATCATCATGTTGTTTTTATATGAACTATTGTTGTCCCCCTATATGTTCAAACAAAAAGAATAACTGAATTATGGATCAATGGTATATTAAAGGAACTAATAATATCATATTCCTAGAAAATGCAAAAATTAATCACTCACAATAGAACATAAAAGAGAAATGTCACCGTTAAGATCTTGATCCTTGGAAATGTGCACCAACGGTTGCACTGGACTATTATTGTACAAGACATCACATAGGATCCTTGTTTCATTATTGATGAAATATTCGAACAAGTATTGTTGTTTCATCGGTAACCTAATTGTCTTATAGCACTTAACTCTAGACCAATAGGTTCACCCAGATCAATATATTCATCCTTGTCATTAAATGTTGAAATTCTTCAATTTATATTTGAATTATTTTCCACTTATGAGTATTTGCACAAACCCCTGTACAAAAATTTTGAGTCATGCATTGAGACAATATTCACATACCTATCTCAGCCTTTGAACCAACTGCCATAAATGAAATATCATACTAATCAAATTTTATTTTATCAATACTCAAAGGTGTAAGAAAAAGGTAAAAAGGATTTGCAAGTGTACAAAGGTGTAATCATGCAAATCCTTTTGTGCCCTTTTTTTTACACTTTCGACTATTTTATAAAAAAATGGATTCTGATGATATATCATGTATGGCGGTTGGTTCAAAGGAAGAGATATGTATGTGGATATTGCCTCAACACATGACTCGCAATTTTTATGCCGGGGTTTGTTCTACTACTCATAAGTGGGAAATGATTCAGTTAGAAAATTAAGAATATCCAAAGTTTATGATGAGGACAGACATTGGTGATATGGGTGATCCTATAAGTGTAGTCTTAAGTTTTACAAAGATAATTTGGTTGCCCATGAAACAAAAACACTTGTTTCAATTCTTCACAATAAAACAAGGAGCCAATGGGATGTCTTGTCCCATAATGGTCCAATATAACAGTTGGTGCACATTTCAACGGATCAAATTATTAATAGTGGCATTTCTCATTTATGTGCTAATGCGAGTGATTAATTGTTGTGTTTTTTAGAAATATGATATTATTAGTCCCTTTAATTTATGTTAATCTACAACTATGTTATTCTTTTGGTTTAAACTTGTCGGGTAATAACAAAGTACAAAGCAAAACAACATGTTGATCTTTCAGGATGCCAACACCGATGCAACTGAATCTCTTTTAGTAGTTAACTCTCAGGATATCAATATGATGGTGATGGGGGGGGGGGGGTCTTCTTCATTTTTATATCTCTTGCTCAATTCGATAGTTCAAGATTGTTCGGCAATTTATAATGACAATGGTATTTTTGGAAACAATGGTTTGATCATTGGTGACTATAGGGTTTTAAATGATAGCGAACAACATTTCTGCTGCAAATCTTCATATTGAGTCAATCAAAAATGCAAATCACATCATCTCTTATACAATTCATAAGGTCAAAAATGCTCTCAAATGCAAGTGTATGTCAAGACGCACTATTATATCCAATGGTTCATTACTTTTTTTTAAAAAAAAATTGTTTGAGAATAGGAGCGTATTAAATATCAGATTTTAGAGTCCTGAATCATATTTGTTTTTTAATGTTAATGATCGTACGTTGTTATTGTGTCGTTGTATTTTGAGTTTACCTAGAAATTCTCAGTTTTGATTTTGCTTTAAATTGAAAGGTTTTGACATCACGCTAATATAATAATAAAATGAGTGAAAACTACAAGAGATAGATGCAATAATTTTTTAAAAAAAAGTTATAGCATAAATATTGAAGGGTTACATATAAAAGTTATAAATCAAGCTGGTGGAACACTTTTCATAGTTTCTAGTGTATTGGAGAATTTTGGGTAAGTTTTCTGCAGGTTTGATTTGCATATACAAATTTTTAGCCCAAACTGGTGATGTATTCTCTCAAGCTTTGTTCGCTTCAGAGGAGCGTCTTCTACAGTGAAAAGTGAAACCGGATAGACTAGGTGAAGTTAGTGGGGAGCCACGCTTATTGATGCCTATCGCCGGTGTGGTCTCACACCTACGACTGTCACTCACACCCGTGGAGCCGAAGGAATTGGGTGATCCTTGCTCTTGCAAACGTTATTTTGTACTAGCAGTATCATACCTGAGGCCACGAGTCCGCCAAATTGATATTGTTGAGTGTTTTATATCTCTTTTTCTCTCTTTTCTCAAATAATTGTGTAGTAAACTCCATTGTTGTGAGCTTAGTTAGACTTTAGAGTGTTGTTGTTCGTTTCTCGTCCATTTCTTCCCGTTCAAAGGTAAATTTCTTCTCCTTTGTCTTCTATATATCATTTTTAAGTTTCAGTTCCATAATTCATTCTTGTTTTAGACCTCAAATTCTTTTATCTTCAATTCTCTAAGTGGCATCGCTGATCCATTTTCAATTTCAAATTCACTTTCATGTGACTACAGTATATACCAAAATTAAGACTCTCAATAGACATTCCATATGGTGATTTAGATACAAAATTGATTTCTCTATAACAACGGCAGAAACACAGGAGTTTCAAGACTACATGTGTCAATGATCTCCTTATGACTCCGAAAAGCAAAGGGATGATATAACACTTTTTGCAACAAATGAGATCAGAATTCTATAGTATATTTATGTAAAGAAATTATTTATTTCAAAAGATTATTTTAGAAAAGTATTTGAAAAGCCAAAATTTAATAAAATGAAGTATAGTTAAGAAGCTAATTGTTTACTTGGAGAGGATGGTAATTGAAAAGAATGTGATGACTTTATTGTTAACTTTCTCCAAGTGTCACCTCTTTCAACAAGTGTCAAGTATCATGGAAACTTGTCCTAATTTTGAAAAATCTTCTAGCCTAAAATTGCTCCTCTCCATTTGATTATTTACATAAGGAAAAATACTAATCAGTTTCTTGCTCCCTCTTTCACTCATGTTTTGCCTCTCTTTGTTGGCTTTTTTATTCTATTAAACTGTGGCTTTGTTATTCTTTTATTTTCTCTAATGATATGCTGATGTTAATTAATTTGTTGATTTCTGCTACCTCTATTTATTAAGATAGGGAAGTGTATGATTAATCCTGGATAAACATTTCACACCGTTGAAATAGTTTCTTAGGACAATGCCCAACACGACTCAAGTATTTATCTATATTATGTCCTATTATTTATATATCTTCGTAGTAATATTTATCTTATTTGTAGGATTAATCTTTGATAAATAATAAAGTTTTTTGTTGTTATTATTGTGAATTTTTCTAATATTTCCCTAACAATCTAAGAAACTATGTGTTCTGAAACTTTTGATGACACGTGTCAAGAAACTATTGATGATACTGATGGTATTGAGAATACTAATGTTGCTGCTACCTTGACTGTTGATGTTTTAGTCATTCCGTCGGAGCTTATGGTAAAAATAATTACAGGTATGTGATGGACATGGTTACAAATTCATTGCTAATAAAATAACCTTCATGAAAAATACACCTCAATGCAAAAGAATGTTGAAAGGAAATGACCATCCCGCTAAGCTAAAAATAACTTTGGCTAAAATAAATGATCTGATTATTATTGTCATTTCAGAATTAAATATTGTGGTCAATGTGAGAAACTGGGTTATAGACTTTGGTGATATTTAGCACATTTGTATAAACAAAATGATTTTGTTCTATACACCTAAGTTGGAAAAGGAGAAGAAATTATTTATTTTGTTGATTCAAGGACAACTAAAGTTCTTGCAAAAGGAAATGTTCTTCTCAAGCTCACATCTGGTAAAACTTTGGCATTAAGTGATGTATTGTATGTTCCTAAAATAGAAATTAATTTGATTTCGGTGGGATTTTTAGGAAAATATGGAATGAAGATTTATTTTGTAAATAATGAGGTTATATTGACTAAATACTATTTTTGTGGGTAATGAAATTTTGTAACTATGGCTTATTTATGCTTAATATATGAGATAATTTCAGTGTATTTATTTATTCTTACATGATTGATTCTATTTTATTATGTCATGCAAGATTAGGACATGTTAATGTATCTTATATTAAAAATATGCGATCTGGAGATTTAATATATGATTTAAATTTAAATAATTTTAATGATTATATTAAAGTTGCATTTGCTTTTGCATGTTTCTTTATAACATGTCAATGTCTAATATATTAAGAACCTGCATTCTCTTGGTTTAATATCTGGTTTAGAGTTTAATTTTGATAAATGTGAAATAAGTGTTTGAAGCTAAAATTACTAAAAAGTCATGTTTTTAAGTAAGTAGAGAATCTAAATTATTATCTTTGATCCACTCTGATTTGGGCGATTTGAAACAGACTATGACTAGAGGTGGTAAAGATATTATGTGACTTTTATTGATTATTTTTTTAGATTTACTAAATTGTATTTTCTCAGAAATAAAGATGATGATTTGATGTTTTATTGCGTATAACTCTGAGTTGAAAACTTGATAGAAAAATCTAAATATTTCAATCTGATAGAGGTGGAGAATTTGTATCTTTAATGTTTTATGTGAAAAACAAGGAATTATTAATGAACTAACCCCCGCCTTATTCACATGAGTCTAATGGAGTAACTTAAAGAAAAAATAGAACTTTGAAAGAAATGATAAATTTCATGTTAATTACTCCTAATGCTCCTGATAATTTGTGGGGTGAAACTATTTTATCTCCATGTCTCTTACAAAGTATAAATCCTCATAAAAGAACTGGTAGAACTCCTTAGGAATTGTGAAAAGGTTATAGATCTAACTTAAATTATTTAAAAATGTGGGGGTGTCTTGCTAAAGTTTTTTTGTGTGAACCTAGAAAGAAAAAAAATTGATTCTAAAACATGAAATCAATATGTTTTAAACTGTTGATTAATTACTTGTTTATTGGATATACAGAAATAGTGTTGCATATAAGTTTCTTGTTTTTAAAAGTGATGTACTTGATTTCAATACTATTATTGGGACAAAGAATGCTAATGTTTTTCTACAGTGTGATAAAACTTCTCATGCAACTTTTTAAAGAAATAATGATATTTTCTTTAATATTGAGGAACTATGTAAAAGACCAAGAAAGAGTACTTTTTCTATTGAAATGATTTTTGAACTTCTACTATCCACAATGAACCATTAAATAGTATTGAAGCTATATCTTCTTCTGATGCTAAATTTTGAAAGATGCAATAAAAAATGAACTTGATTCTATTATGAAAAATATAACATGGATTTTGACTGACTTACCTCCTGGAGCATTCCATATTGGATGTAAAAGAATTTTTTTAAAATAAATTTAATCATGATGGACCTATAGATAAATGTAAAGCTCGGTTGTAGCAAAAGAATTTTTTGAGAAATAAAATGTTGATTTTTTATTCAATTGCCCCATTGACTAGAATTTATTCTATTCAAATTTTAATTGTCTTAGCATCAATTCACAAGCTTTTTACCCACCAAATGGATATAAAAACAACTTTCTTAAATGCTGATTTAGAAGAAGAGATTTACATTGTTTAAACTAAAGGATGTATTATTTTTGGACAAGAAAATAAATTTTGTAAGTTACTTAGAACTCTTTATGGACTATAACAATATCCTAAACAGTGACATCAAAAATTAGATCAAGTCTTATTGAAAGTCAACTTGCTCTTTTATCAAAGTGGATAAATGTGTAGACAATGATTATGTGCTAATATACTTATATGTGGATAAGATGTTTATATTTGATACAAGTCTAAATATTATGAATATTATCGATATCTTTTGTCTACTAATTTTTATATGAATGATTTTGGGTAAGTAAATATTATTTTTGGAGTTAAGGTAATAAGGAATGAAAATGGTATAATGTTGTCACAAGAAAATTATGTGGAAAGACTTAGTAAAAGATTTGAATGGTTGGAGGTGACACATGTAGCCACTCCTTATGATACTAACTCTAAATTTATGTTGACCCAGTTGCTCAGTCTATATATGAATCGGAAGTCTATTGCATTTCATAAATTTTACTAAGCCTGATATTGCCTATGTTGTTTGTAGATTGAGTATATATACTCATTATCCCAAAAATGAGCATTAAATTGCATTGAAGGACTCATAAATGATGGTATCATGTATAGTGAATTTCCTTCTACTTTAGAAGGGTATTGTGATGCATCGTGGGTCTCTGATCCAGATGAGATGATATCCACTAGTTGATATGTGTACACCTTAGGTGGTGGTGCAATATCCTGAAAATTAGCTAAAGAGACGATCATTGCTAGATCGACTATGGAGTTAGAGTTTGTAGTTTTAGAGCTGGCAGGTTCTTAAGCTGAATGGCTAAAAAAAATCTTAGCGAATATCCCTTCGATAAGGGATGAATTGTTTATCCCTTTGATAAGGATAAACTGTGTCATGTGTTTATATGCTGGATTGTGAAGCTGAAATCAATATTGCGAAGAATGAATCTTACAATTGTAAGATTAGACACATGTATTGAGGCATGATGTCGTTAAGCACCTGCTAAAAATGGTATAATTGCAATTAATTATGTGAAGTCAGAATTGAATTTTTCCCATTTACTGAAGAAACTCGTGTAAAGGAAATTTATCTTTAGACTTCAATAGAAAGGGTTTAAGGCTATTTGTTAGTAATAGAGATGGGAACTCAACCTATGTGATTGGAGATCCCATGAAGTAGGTTCATATGGGTAATAACAAGTCGATATTTGCTCAGCGCACTAACTAAGAGTGTTTGAAACTGCTATTAAAAATGAGGGATGAATTATTAACTCTTAGTGAATCCATAGTACTTAATTAAGGAAAGTGTATTTAAAGCAGTGTACATTTGATGAGTTCACCTATATGGAAGTTGGCATGTGGCGCTCCTGTGAGACTTTGGCCTGGATTCTAGAGCTCTCATTAATACCAGGAACGCTCATGACCCATAGGTGCAAAACCGCGTTGAACAACAAAATTTTTGTGGTCAAAATGTGATTAGTAAAGTCACTGATTTATAACTAGAACTATTTGGTTCATAGAAATATTATATTTCACCAGTAATTCGATAAATTAAATTTTATCGATCTACGTTTGAATCATAGTCCTAAAGACACCAAACCTTTTACATTTTTGTTCTGAAAATTCACGAAGTTATATTTTTATAAAATATTTTGAAATAAGTGAGGGATTGTAAGAAAATTATTTATTTTAAAAGAGTATTTTAGAAAAGTAGTTGAAAAGTCAATTTAATAAAATGAAGTGTACTCAAGAAGTTAATTGTTTACTTGGAAAGGATGGTACTTTCTAAGAATGTGCTGGTTTCTTTCTTGTTAAATTTCTCTAAGTGTCACCTTTTTGGACAAGTGTAAAGTGTCATTGACACTTGTCCTTATTTGGAACAATCTTCTAGCCTATAAATTGATCCTCTCCATTTGATTATTTACATAAGGAAAAATACTAATCACTTTCTTGCTCCCTCTTTCCCTAATGTTTTGCCTCTCTTTGTTGGCTTTTTTATTTCACTATGTTTTGGCTTTGTTATTCTTTTATTTTCTGTAATGACTTGTTGATGTTAATTAATTTGTTGATTTCTGCTAACTCTATTTATTAAGATAGGAAAGTTCTTTTTAAATCCTGGGGAAACATTTTATATTGTTGAAAATGTTTCTTAGGACAGTGCCCAGCACGACTCAAATATTTTATCTATTTTGTGTCCTATTATTTATATATCTTCATAGTAACATTTATGTTATTTTCAGGATTACTTTTTGATAAATTAATTATTTAATATTATTATTATTGTGAAATTTTCTAATATTTCCCCCATAATTTGAAAAAAAAACCCACATAGGTAACTTAGAAATGTTCATTGACCACTCAAAATTGAGTTTGGTGTTTCGAGTCACCTTGTTGTTATTGAAGAAATCATCTAATATGAGTCATATAGAATATACGTTAAATTATTTTATGCACTCTATTTCCTGTACTACAATATTAGGGGTTGTTTGATAGAGTGCAAAAGAACATGCAAAATAGGGTGCATTAGTAATGCTTGCGTTAGTAGTGCTTGCATTACTAATCCTTACATTAGTTATGCAAGCATTACGTATTATACACTTTTGGTTTGATGTATTAGAAATAACAAATTTTGCATAATTTCTATTAAAAAATATATGTTACAAAAATGTCTTTCACACTTTATTTATTTGTACACTTTCTTTGCAACAATTTCATTCCTCCACATCCTATTGCGTCAAAATATTTTTGTGAGAAGTTGGGAAAGAATTGTTAAATCAAATTTATCATCACAGTACAATTTTTTTGGATTACATTATATTGAAATAAGAGTAATTTTTTTAAGAAAAAGATACTTAAGAGGACATAAAACATATTAAGACACAAACAAACTAAAAGACACTAAAAAGCAAATAAAAATAAAAATAAAAGCTTATAACACAAGGAAAATGAAAAGGTTATATGGATAGTTTTGTAATTATTTAATCTAATGCAAGTGTTAAAATGCTATATACTACTTATACCTTGAAATTCTTTGTTTTAGTAATACACAAATTAATACACAATAGAGTGTACCAAACAAGGCACTACTAATATACACACCTAATGCATGTATTTTATCATTTTACTCAGAATGAGAGTTCAGCTAACATGAATTTTGTAGCACAATATTTGTCCAGTTTCACTCATTACGCAAGTCTTTTATGCTAAATTTTTTCATTTTGTTTGTTTTTTGTTTTTCTATAGTGGAAGAAGAAGCTTACGAGGAGGTTGCAGAGGAAGCGCTGAAAAATGAGAGAAGGATTAAAGTATAAGCACATTCCGCAGTTCTCAACGGTTTATCTATGTTTATCATCTTCTTTAGGCTGATTTTTTTTATGTTTTTGTTTGAAACATTCATCAACAGTTGGGTTTTGATTTTGTTTTAATTGTACCGAATTCAAATTTTGGCATCCAATTTTGGCTCCTCTTTATATAGAACTTGACTTTGTATAATTGTATGTATATATATATTTTGGAAACAACTTTCTTTCCTCGTCTGCAAGGTAGTAATAATGTTGCACACACTCTATCTTCTTTAGATTTCACCTTGGACATTATACGGAATGTGTTGTTTATATATTTGTGAAATTCGCTCATGAGTTATTTAAATTATAGTATTATATATGTTTCATTGTAGGGTTTATATCATGTGTCAATATTTTGCCGCTTTCGACTAGATTGTTTGTCTAAAAAAATTAAAAGCTAAATTGATGATTAGTCGTTTCGAAATGCACATATTGCTTAGGTCATTTGATTAAAAAAAAACTTAGGGCATCATGATGATTTATGCCGGTACTATACGATCCAATTTGTATGGCAGTTTAAATTTGATTCTATCATAATGAAAACTTGTTTGAAGTTCCTATTAGAGATACTACAAGACTTGGATATTATTTGAAGTTTTGAATTGAAATTTTAGTGAAGTCCGATTTTCTACTAGAGGCGTTTTCATGCTAAGTGAGTGTGAGCTTGAACTTGATTTTGAGCATATTGGGTTGTAAAAGTAGTAGTTGAATTATAAATTCAATAGATATAGCTAGTGAACCTTAGTTTGCTTTTACTAGGATGGGAATATATGATATCTACTCTTCTAGTATTATCATAGTAGGTGAACATGTGATACACTTTTCGGCAATGAATGGATATATAGTTCAATGTTGTGATTGTGATATTGTCTTGTATAAGATGACATGACATTGTTTTACTAGATCAACATGTAGATGT
Source organism: Solanum chmielewskii (assembly GCA_027704785.1). NCBI lineage: Eukaryota > Viridiplantae > Streptophyta > Magnoliopsida > Solanales > Solanaceae > Solanum > Solanum chmielewskii. The sequence continues at coordinate 6,805,727 of JAKWIX010000327.1, forward strand.
GTGCTATGAGATGGCTAGAGCTGGACGGGTGAAAGTTTGATCATTTTCCTTGTGAAAACATAGAAACCTTTTGTCTTTGGTATGGTAATGGGAAAGCTTAGAAAGCTCACTTTGCCCTTTAATTCTATTGCACAAGAGCTGTTCTTTTTTTGTCCTCATGTGATCATTTTATCGACAGAGTAATAAAAGGTTATATTATCTGGGTCTTGCATGTGAAGTGGTTGTTTCTCTATATTGTGTCTGTGTATTTCAGGTAGACAAATCAAGTTTATCCTAGTTTTGTTAGTTAATTGTATGTTTCTATTTTTATTGGCTCCATTAATGTCTCGAAGTTGCCCGTAGCACTTTGGTGTAGATGCTAAAGAGTGCAGCATATGTTATGTGTGAGATAAGTTTGCGTCATGGGTTTAGACCCTATTGTCGACAAAAGTTTGGTAGTTAAGCGAGGGGTAGATAGGGGAGCACACTCATTATTGATCGGCAGAAAATATTTGCTATGTTTCTATTCGTATGTTATCCTAATCTATATCTCTCTCATTCTCCAGGATTCGGTTCAGGAGTGTGGCAAGAAGGGCGATTCAAGTTAATCTGGTGGTAAAAATTTTCACATTTGACAACTTTGGAGATAAATTTTGTTTACATCATAAATTTCTACCCTTTTTTCTTCAAATTTTTAGGTTTATTTTTTTTCCCTTCAGATACCTTTTTAATTTACTTTATGATTGTGTGTTGTTTTGAGTATACTTATTTATTAAGATTCACAAAATTAGAGTGTAATTCTAATTCAGTTGTAACTCTAAGATCCTTCATTCTATCATATGTATTCTAATTATTTCATTTTCTTTTCTTGATTTCAAACTCTTGCTTTTCACTCATTTAATGTAAATTTTCTCTCTATAACAAATTTTTTCACCAAGAAAATAAGTAAATAAGTAGAGTCAATTAGATTACTAAACTTTTCCATTATCTTTTAATTAGTGCAACTTGAAAACATATTGATAACGGTGCAAAATCCCAGCCTATGGCTAACAACTAGAAATAGTGAATGGCGCCTACCCTTATATAATGACTGTATCATTATTTCATTTCCCTTTAACTTTTTGTTATGATCATACTAATATAGAATCTCTTCATTGTCTCCATTAGTGATATTAAACATTAAAATATAGACTCAAAACTATTCATTTGTTAAATGTTTTCCCATAATAAGAAAATATTTGTGCAATAGGTAAAAAAAACACTCTAACTTCCGTTGTATGACTTATTAGTTTCAGTTTATTTAGTCGAATGTGGTTCACTTGATTTTTGAAGGTACCTCGAACCCTTTCCATATATCATCGTTTTGAAATGGAAAAGGTTGAGCTTGGGACTACAACTCCTTCTCAATTGGAACAATAAATTGAGCTGTACTTGTGATATCTGATTCGGATACAAACATTTGTTTTGGTTATATGTTCTCTAAAAGTATTTAAATATGAATAGTTCTAATAGACAATGTATTTCCGTATTCTACACATATTGTAGATTAAAGTATCTATTAAGCACAATTATGGCTAAATAGATATGATTCTAGACTTAAATTGTATTAATTGTATTCTATTTCATGTGGTGTGAATACCTTCTGTGCCTTGACTGTGAAAACCATAATGACATATGTGGTAATGTTACAAAGTCAATGAGAAATGTTAAATATAAATTTGATGGAAAAGTTTTTGCTAGTGATGTGATATAAAGACGATCAAAAATGGTTCTGACTAGTGATATGATAAAAATGGGATGGGAAATGGTTCCTTCTAGTGATGTGATATAAAGACGATCGAAAATTGTTTCGACTAGTGAGGTGATATAATATCTATGGAAATGGTTGAAGCTAATGATGTGATATATAACCTATGTAAAATGGTATCGCCTAGTCATGTGAACCAATGAGAAATAGTTTCAGCTAGTGATATTGTGTTGATGGAAAATGATTCTATCAAGAGACTGATAATTGATACTTGATGTATTTTATGCTTATGTGTGAGTTACTTGGTGATTGTGATTGATGCACTTGTTACGTGTAACTGAAATACATGACATTGGAATAGACTTATTTGATTTGCTTAATTGTTGAATTGTGAAGATTACACTGTGAATATTGGGCTTTGTGAGCCGTGTATTTTAAAATTTCTTGATTTGGTTGATTTATGTGTAGGCTGTAGTTAAAGGTGGTTCATTGGAGTGTAAGAAGTATTCAATTTCTAGCTAGTTTCTTTGTTTCAGAGGTCTCTTGTTGGGTACCGTGTTTTTGGTACTGACCCCTTACTTCTACTGATGTTTAGGTTTCGAGTCCTAACTCGTGTGATCTTCTTTTTCTTCTCATGACAGTCAAGTCACATTAAAGGATTTGAGAGGTAGCTACTTGTTATCCTGGCAGACCCTCTTTTCCTTTTTATTTTAATCTTTACTCTTCTTGAGAAACAAAGACTAAGACTTGTAGTTATCTTTGAATTCTGTATTTTCATTAATGCCTTCTACATGTGACAACAAGGTTTTCAGATGTTGTTTACAATGAATAAATATTTCGCCTTCGTCTTGTTATTTCGTTATTGCTTTCTGCATTTCTTTATTTTCGTTGGGTTGACACTGACTTGTATTTGTAGTTTTAGGCAGGTGTCATTATGTCCATTTCTGGATCGTGAAAGTATCATTAGCATATCCCATCAATATTTGTTCAATGAGAATATCTTCATAGTGTAAGTGAAATTATTTCCCTAAGGATAGACACTGCCACATTAAAAATTAAACAAATTGAAGAAACCTTACCCAACACTCAAGAACCAGATTCTTGAATAATTCAAACAAGATACTTACTTTACGAACAAGAACACCAATATATCGTGGAAACCTTCCTAAGTCAATGAAGGAAAAACCACACTGAAGTTTTGTTCTTATAAAAAAATTTAATACTAAGTTAATCAATTAATCTAACTAAAAAACTTCTATCTTTTTCGATTAACTTTAAGTGAGAACTCTTAACAATCCATGAAGTCAAACTTGCTTCTTGTGTACATAGACTATCAAATCTTAATTCTAACCCCCAAGAGGTAAAACTCACTTCTTGATTACCATCCTCACAAACTCTCTCAAGTCTCACAAATACTGATACAAGGACAAATCAATGTGACTCAACTATTCGAAAGTAATTCTACTCTAGAATTCTTCCATTTCTACTTCTCGAACACCTTGGCCTTCACTATGATTCTTTCTCTCTCTCTCTCTCTCTCACACACACACACACACACACACACACTTTTTCTCTTTTTTTCTAGATTAGCAAAAGACAGAATTTCTTGTCTTGTTTTTTGGGATCAATAACTCAGGCCATGAGCCAGATCATTAAAGAGGGACAATCAATAGCTTCCATGTTTTCCAAGGCATGGAAATTCCCATCTCCCTAAAATAGGCCTCATGGCGTCTTTCACCCCTAGGTACTATACCCTTATGGACCACTTAAAACATTAATTTCTGAAAGGGTGATGTATCTCCTTTTATCACCTTCCTAGGATAAACAATGACCCTTTCCTGCAACATTTTTGAGGTGAGAACACAAATGTCATCTTTTGTCTAGTTATACTCAGCCAAGCCACTAGAAGGTATTTGAAAGATCTCACCACACGAACCTTAGGAAAGACTAAGTCCTCACCATTTACAGAAGAAGTAACTAAAATATTTTCCAACATAAATAGTCATGTTAACATAAATCTAAATCACTTATTTTTCATATGACATTTCCCCGGGGTTCAAGAACAAATCCACCCACCCGTGATGTAGGTTGAGGTCCTCAGCACCCAGATCACTCATAGATATGTTCCTGATCTCCATTTCAACAACATTAGTGGTGAGTCCTCATTCTTCTAGGATGATTGACATATTATCTTTCAATTTTCAGTCTTTTAGTTTCAATATTTGCTAGAGTTAGTTAGGCATGCTCTTGTTACTTAGAGGCTTTTATTCATATATAGTTAGATTTAGTTTAATTGAGTTTGGTCTTTCAGTTGTCATTAAACTAGTTTTATATATTCAGATTTAGAACAGGTATTCCCCATCATTTCCCCTTTATGTCATGTTTTAAGATTTCACACATAATTATGTTAGTTCAGTTATCTTAGTATCCTAATGATATACCACCAGCATTAGCTTGGGGTCATTCGTGATCCTAGGTCCTGTGTTGGGGGTAGCTTCAGGGTGTGACAAACTTGGTATCATATCACTATATTTAAGATTCCTACGATGTCCAAAATGCCGCATTAAGTAGAGCCCTTTTCATGAGCGTATAGAGCACCACACCTATAAGGGGGAAGGCTACGAAGTATTTTAGGACAAACTCTAATTTCTTGATATTTTTATCGTGTGTTAGTATGATCTCTCTTTGAATCCATCGTAATGAAATTTCAAATCATGCCTCCTCTAAAAGTTTACCCCAGGAATGTTAATGCCCTTAACTTTAGCGCAACTCCTCCAGTCCCAGAATATCGGGTTTCAAATGCAGTTTCATGATGTAATTCAAATATTGGCATAGATTCTAGCTTACAAGAATAATCAACAGGTTCCAGTTCATGCAAATGATAGTGGTGGATCAACGACAACTACGATCTCTGATTTTGTTAAGATGAATCCACTTGTGTTTCTAAATTCGCATGTTTGTGGGATCCCTAAAACTTCATTAATGTGATCAAGAAAATATTTGGATTGATGCAAGTGACGGTAAATGAAAGTGAAGAGTTGGCATCCTTCCAGCTTAAAAATGTAGCTCACATATGGTTTACACCATGGAAAGTCAATAGGGGCGAAAATGTCACCCATGTGACTTGGGAATGTTGTACTGGAGCTTTTTTTGACATGTTCTTGCCAAGATAGAAGATGGAGTCTAAGGCTCAGGAATTGATGAATTTTAGACAACGTTCCATATCGGTCCAGAAGTATGGACTTAACTTCACCCAACTCTCTAGGTATGCTCCATATATGGTTGCCTATTCCAGGGCTCCGATGAGTTAGTTTCTACTTAGGGTATCTGACTTAGTGAGAACAAAGTGCATAAATGCTATGTTGCTAAAAGATATGAAAATCTCTAGGACCATGAATCATGCTCAGCAGGTTGAGGAAGATCAGCTTAAGGAACGGGCTTAGAAGAACAAAAAGGATAATATAGGAAACTAAGAGTATTCCTAACAAAAAATGGGTGGTCGAAATTGCTCGCAGTGTCTATAGAAATGTTTTGCTCTACCACCTTCATACACTAGTATTCCCTTCTCTGGGTCTCGTCAGGATAAAAAAAAAGGCAAGAACCTACCCAACTTGTCCAAAGGAATGTGTTTCCCTTACTAAAACCTATTCAACTTTTCGAAAGTGTGGTAAAAACCATCCAAGCATACATCTTGTGGGGAAAGATTGATGTTTTGGGTGTGGTTGAGGGATTTCCCTTCTTCAAAACAGGATAAGGAGGTAACAATGGTAGGGTTTAGTCTATAATTTCAGCACCACCAGTAGGTCGCTCGACTTAATAGGGTAACTCATCTGGTACATGTGTGGTAAGCGCTAGAAAACATTGTATGCTCTCCTACCCCACTAAGATTAGGAAGATTCTCTTAATATGGTTACTTGTACATTGTTATTATTTCATTTAGATTCTCCTGCATTGTTAAATCCAGGGTGTACTCTTTCCTCTGTAACTCAATATATAGCAGTACACTTGGGTGTTAGTCCATAAACACTCTTCGAACCCTTATGGATCTCTACTCCAGTTTGTGACCCACTTATAACTAGATGATAAATTGTAATAGTCTCCCAGAAAGTCACTTCTGTAAATGTTGTAAACTTAGAAAAACAAGACTTCGATATCATTCTAGGCAAGTATTAGATACACATCTATAATGCCTCAGTTAATTCTGAAACTAGGATCATTCCAAATGAGAAGATCTTTGAAACGAAAGGTACAAATTAAGTGCTTATGGGTTGATTTATCTCTTCCCCTAAGGCCAAAAGATGATCTCTAAGGATTATATCTACCTTCTAGTTGGGGTTGGGGATTCAAGCTCCGAAACCCCAACTCTTGAGTTAGTCCTATTTGTTAATGATTTCTAAAAGTGTTTCCAAAGGATATTCCTATGTCCTTCATGAAAGGGAAATCGACTTCGAAATTGATCTCTTTCAAGATACCCACCCTATTTAATTTCGTCCTTACATATTAGCTCATGTTGAGCTGAAGGAACTTAAAGAGTAGTGGAAATACCTTCTAAATAAGGGGTTCATCAGAACTTGTATTTCCCCAATGGGTGCACCAATATTATTAATGAATTTCACGGCCCGAGGATAACCTTAGACACGGACACAGGACTAGGATCACAAATGACACGAGCTAACCCTGCATGCATATCATGAGCATAGTAAATTAAACTGAATCAACAAACACTATGCGGAAACTAAATTATATTGTAATAGGAAATGGTGGGAAATACCCATATACTAAATGTGAGTATAAGAAAACCCGAGAGCTTGAATACAAATGAAAAGTCAAACTCTAGAACTTATGTTGAGACTAACTATCTCTTAATATAGCCTCTACTAATTATAAGTGATGGGACATACCCCAACTAGATCTTGAAAAAATTGAAACTAAAGCTAAAAATAACACAGATAATCGTGGATCTAGTCCTCAAAGAGTGAGGACTCACCAGTTATCTATGCGTGATCTAACTAGTGAGGATATGAACCTACATCACAAAAAGATCAAGCACAGAGTATGTGCCAGTACTTGAAAGGTAATGAGCATGCAAGATAGAATAAAACTAAACAATAACATAACTGAACAAAGCAATACCGTAATGATATAATCTGAACATGATAAGAATACTGAAAATATGAAACATGAACTAACTGAATGCAATGTCCAAGTTTATAATATGCTGAGACTGAATTACTAAACTGTACATATAACATGGTAAATGCAATACAGTTTGACTGAACTGTGGGAGCTTCTAATAACTGACATAAAACCAAATGATCTAAATATGGAGTCTGATGTATACGCCCCATCGGCAGGAACCAATATGTAGCACTCGTATTCTTTGTGCACTAGTTTATTTATATGACAATTATAAATTTCCTTGTGGTATAGTTATGGACTCGGTTTCCTATGCAACTAGTCACTATAGAATAGGTTTAAAATGAACTGTCCAGTAGATTTTGATGTGACTTCATTAAGTTAAAACGATGAAATTATTTAAACTTGAGATCATAAGGTGACATTTGATTCTAAAGTTAAAAGTCATAGTGTATATAAGTTTTATGTTAATTTAAAGGTATTGAAGTCAATAAATGGAATAAAATATTGAGGTGCTTTCTTACACTTAAGCTAATAGGTGATGTAGCTACTTAGAAGTAGTGAATCACATTTTAAGTGAAGCAAGTAGATAATGCAACTACATAGAATTAATGGACTACATTTTGAGTGAAAAGGACAAGTAAGTGATGCACCTATTTAGAATTAGTGAACTTCATTTAAAGTGAAAAGGGCAAGTAGGTGTTTCACCTACATAGAATAAGTGGAGTTCATTAAGTGAAAAGGACAAGTATGTGATGCACCTACTTAACCTTGTGGAAGAAATTAAGTAGGTGATGCACCTGCTTGCTTAATGTAAAGGACCATATTATTTTCCAATTTATTACGTGAAAACGTCCAAAAGGGACCCCTTAAAGCATCAAGCTTATCATATCTCCTTTATATAACTTATTCTCAGATAATTACTCCGAAGGAAAGCCATGAAAGCTCCAAAAGTTTTGGTCTATAGCTTCACCATTAAAATTTGAAGAAAACCTATTGTTTTTAAAGTACAAGTTGGTAGAACATCTCCCATCTTAATGAATTCAAGTGAATAATCGGATTTAACATCAAGATAAGGGAGAGAGGATAACATAAACCTTGAAGAATCAAAGTCTTAGAAAGTGTGGTTTCTTCCTACAAGGTAAGCTGAGGAAATTTTCATCCTTCTCTTGTTCTTGCATTATTTGTAAAAGTTTTATGTCTTATTAAACTGAGGAGTACTGCCTCTATATTATGTGAGCTTGGTTAATGTTCAGGAAGGATGTTCTTTTTGGGACAGACATGGAGTGGAGTCGCCTTAAATTTTTATTGTGAGATTGTTTTGAGAATCTAAATGTTAGTTTAAACTCACAGGATATTGATCCAAAGTCATGATTTTATATTACTATTTCAACTTTGTGATGCTTAGGGACTATTTTGTGTATCATAAAATGAGGAGATGTGGATGGATATGTGCAGAGAAGTAATGGGAACTGTTTAGAGCATAGAACATTGAAAGTGTAGATATGTGATGCTTAATTGAGTGTTGCACGAGCTAACTTCCTACCATCTCTTTACATACTGTTTTTCAAACATGTGAATCCCAAGGAGTTCCATAGGACCTTATAATAAAGTTGTATAGTATAAGAAAAATTAGAGGAGAATGGGTGGGAAGAACACTCTTAATAGTATCAATTGTAGATTTATTGCACAATATTGTTTTGGTCTTTATGAAGTAGCCAAATTTGTTGATGAGCTACTAATTCTAGTTTTATTATTTACTCCATTGTAGATAAATAATAGGAACGGAAGACGGTTCACTCATTGTAATATTCAAATTTGTGCAGCAGGTATGTAAGACTATTCGATTTCCTATTTCTTTGGCATGAATCTAACACTTGTATTACATAGTAAGTTTTCTAAGTGCCCTTGATAGCGACTCGTTCCTACACCCTAGAGAATTAAAGTTAGTAATCTAATATGAGGTTATTACTAAATATACGTGCTTACTCTACCATGTATTAGCATGCAAGGTTTAAACTTGTTTTATCGTCAAATTTCCCTTGGCACGTACTCCCCTTATATAATCAAAAGTGATGCTAGATAACACATGGTACATATGTCTATATATTGGATATACAATCTGCCCATATGTTGCCAACTTTCCTCAATCGTCTGTTCCATCATATATGTCATCTTTTCACAAGTTCATATTTTTCCTTTATTAGTTATTAATACTTTCATTTTGTTATACTATTATGTTATATCACAATATCCCTAATTGCTCTATTGTGTATTTTTATACTGTACTTAGAATATGTATCTGTCCTTAATTTGAATTTGCCCACATTCTCCCTTGGTTCCACGTTCATGTATACCTTGTATTTGATATTATTTAGTGATTATTTTGCTATCGTATAGAGTTCAAATCTCTTGGCTGAATGTTAAATATCTTTGCTTGATGTGCTTCAATTTGAGAAGTCAAAACGCTTACCGAGTCATATAAGCTCCTAAGTATTATGTTGGTGTCACATTTGCTTCCTATGTCATTGTTATTATAGAAAGTCCATATTCATATGGCTTCTACTACTGGTCAATAGTTTCAAATCTCAACAATTATCATTACCACTAAAACAACAATCTCAAAAGACATAATGATCATCAAAGAAACAATCTCAAAGAAGTTATTATTATCTAAAGAACAATCCCAAAAGAATTATAAACATTAAAACAACAACTTAAAGATTAAACAATCTATGTAAAGAAATTTGTATAATTAAGGGTGGCTGGAGAGCGAAAAATGCCTAGCATGGGTCGATCCCAATTGGTTTTGAAGGGTGAAAGCTCAGGGGTAAAAGCCTCACGTGGGCTGATGCCAATTGGTATTGAAGGGGGGAAACTCATGGGTAAAAGACTAGCATGGGATTTGTGGAAATATAACGACAGTATCCCAGGGGTTAAAATGCATAGAAGGGTCATCCGTTTCTACCACTGATCAGTTGTTCACTTGTATCATATGTCTTATAAAGAATATAACACACATAAAAGTAAGGAAAAGAATGTAACATGCATCATTCAACAAGTACAAGCTAAGGTGGTCTTAAATCCTTATCATTTTTTATTTGGTTTAACTTGATCCCTCATTTTACATATGGTTGTATTATACCTTATATATTCAGTATATTTTTTCGTACTGACGTCCCTTATTAGGCATGCTGCATGTCATGCTGCAGGTAAAGGTACTTAACTAGTACATCTCCTTATAAAAGAATATGATAATGATCTCAACATTGATTTAGGGCTTTTCCAGGTCCTTACTCTACATATTTTCATAGTTGTACAGTGATGAATTCCAATAGAGGCTTTGTAACATTGTAAAGTTATCAACTATATCCATAGATTCACTTGTCACATTTATCGATTCATCTAGTCGACATGTATTGTGCATGAAGCTTCTCCTTAGTAAGTCTATCTACATAGTGGTTTACTTTCTCATCATAGGTCACTTTTAAATCATGTATTCATGTGGTACTTGTCCGCCTCACCTAGGGTTAGGGTATGACACAATATATTCTGCAAAAGGTGTAGAGGCATGACTAGCGTGATCACTAAAATGATGCTTATATATGGAGTTTACAACCTATGGGGGCACGTAGTTCTAGGGATATGAAGGTAAATAACCCTACTCCAACTCGGTATTAAGATACTCCCGATCGATTATATAAACAAGCAATAATATGACTAGTATGTTGTAATACAGGATAACTCAAAATGCGAACAATTATATTGATATGGTGACATTCCTAAACTAAAGATTGTATGTATATACCTTAAATTGTAGAAGACCATAACTCTTGGTATTCTATTCATCCAAGTGCCACTAAGATGTACCGTCATTAAAAGGGACAAAATTTTTTATGTCTAACTGCCCCAATTCTCAGAAAGTAAAGGTAGAACATCATACACAAGGAGGTAAACTCAAGGGATTAACATTCCTACATGGATGTGGGAGGTGGATAACATGGACTTCATTACAGGCCTACCTCGTACTCGTAGACAACATGAATCCATTTGGATGATAGTTTACAAAGTTACTAAGTCTACACAATTTTTGGTCGTTAAACCTACAAATTCGGCAGAGTACTACGCCAAGATATACATTAATGAGATAGTTACGTTTTATGGGTTTATTTATCTATCATTTTAGATAGAGCTCCTAAATTTACCCTCATTTATTGAAATCATTTAATAAAGGCCTTGGTACTCAGGTTAATCTCAACACAATATTTCATCCACATATAGATGGTCAGGGAGAGCGTACAATTAAGACCATAGAGGACATATTGAGAGCTTGCATGATTGACTTCAAACGTAGTTAGTATGATCATCTTTCTCCTATAGAGTTCACCTACAATAATTGTTACCATTCCAACATTCAAATGGCCCCTTATGAGACATTGTACTGGCGTAGATGTAGATCTCCAATTGGTTGGTTTGAAGTAGGTGAAGAAGCTTTGATAAGGCTAGATTCAGTTGATGATGCCATAGAAAAAATTTAACTACTAGAGATAGACAAACGATATTCTAGAGTCACTAAAAGTCCTATGCAGATGTAAGCAGAAGAGACTTCGATTTCCCAATTGATTATTGGGTTAATTGAAAGTTTCACAAATGAAAAGGGTTATAAGATTTGTCAATAAAGGGAAGCTCAGTCCTAGATATATAGGCCCTTATGTGTCTTATGAGTCAGAGTTGCCCGCAGAACTAGTAGAAGTGCATTTGGGGTCTTCATATTTCATTGTATAAGAAGTGTGTGGGGTGGTCTAACCATTGGATAGTCTGGTTATGAAGGAGAGTATCATTTATTAGCATGTGCCTGTTGATATTCTTGATCGTAGGTTCGATGTTTGAGAAACAAAGAAGTCGCTTCAGTTAAGGTTCTGTTGAGAAGTGAGTCCGTAGAGGGAGCAACCTGGGAAGAAGAAGAAGCCATGAAGGCCAACTACCCTCATTTCTTTCCTTCCAATTCTATTCCATCTTGAGGTAATAGTTTTCTCTAGTCTTTTAGTTACTCATGCGTATATTCACTGTCAGTATCATGTTCCTCCAGTTATAGTTGCTTTTTCAGCATATTTCTATGTCCTTGGAACTATATTTAGTCTGATTTTTGTTTCCAGAACATGGTGACAGGGTTTGAAGCTCTTCATTTCATCTTTAGCTAGTTTAGTCTTCATTCGAGGAACAATGTTCCCATAAGGGAGATATGTAACACCTCGTATCCTAAACAGAACAGAATGCAAATTTTAGAAGTTGCATATGCTATTGACAGGCACCACCCACGGACCTCAGGTAGGGTCCTTCAATGGCCACCTGTGTTCCTCCCACGAACACCCAAAAAAATGTCTCTAAGGGTCGACCCATGGCTGGAAAATCGTAGGTCAAACCACGCGCCATAGTCCTGGTCCATCGATCGAGAACCTATAAATCCCCTCTTCAAAAGCCAATGACAGTTGACAGAACGAATCATTGGTGAGTTAACGGTCTGTTGGTCAGTCCATCGATTGGCCCCGACTACTTTTAAGTCATAGGTTGTTTGGTTTTTTCCATGTGTGTTGGACCCTCAAACATCGTTGTTTTAGTCAATATCACAGTAAAAAAATAAGAACATACCCTAGTCAACTCATCCTCCAAAATAATCAAGTTGAACAAAAAGAAGGAGAAAAAGTTGACCAAACCCTCTCAAAGAATGTGATAAGTTTTCTTTGAATTCAACCCTAAAATTGAAAGATTTCTCGATGATATTCTTCATCGGGTATGTAGGATTTCACTAGTGGGTTTCACTTATTAGGTACCTAGAAATTTGTCAGATTATTGATTCTTTATATCATGTTTAGACCTAGAGTTTCTCATCCTTTCAATATTGTCATGAATTAGCTGTTATAGTATTCCTAGTCAGATTATCACATTTTCGTAGAATTGTTACTTAGTCCATGCATGAAACCCAAAACCTTAGATGTGTAGGTTTTTTTAGTTGATAAATTACAGTTGCTAGGTCAAATTATCCAAATAATCGTGCCTCGTTTAAGAACGTTTCGGTTATCAGTATATTAATGTTGCATTTAAGTTAACATGTCATTATTTTTAACTATTCAGTGTTAAAGAACTTCAGTCATAAGGAGTTTTTGCATAATTAATTAAGAGTAGGCTTAATACCAAGTAGACAAAGGGTGAGTCACCCTCATAGTCACAAAATTGCGTGCCCTCTATGATAAATCCCTTCTGTGGGCATCACTTTTATTGATCACGTCAGTCATGTATTTATACCATTGGCAAGGTATATTGTTCCTCTCGGTGGGGAGATACATTCTACTCCACGGATTACTCTAGTGGTTTTATGTCGGTTAATAGTAGCTCCCATAGTCAGATTCTAGTGTATTGACCAGATTATCAGTTATAATTTACTATCAATTTCATCATATCATATACTTGGTCGTTACATTCAGTTAGCTTAGTATTCAACATGTTTCAGTACATATATGATGTTTAGATTATATCATTTCTGATATTGCTTAGTTTAATTATGTTTATGTCATTCAACTTTATTCTATCTTGCATAATCAATACCTTCAAGTACTAAACAATACTCTACCCTACATCTTCTCGTGATGTAGGTTTAGATCCTCAGCACTCAGATCACAAATAAATCATTTTTTGATGTCCGGTGAGTAATCATTCTTCGAGGACGGTTGACATGTTATCTTTCTATTTTGAGTCGCTTCGTTTCTACTTTGCAAGAATTAGTTACGGAATGTCCCAACAACTCTAGTCAGTTAAAGGCTTTTATTTTGACATAGTTAGATTTAGTCTTAGTTATGTTTCTTCTTTTAGTTGTCATTAAACTCAGTTTTATATATTGGGATTAAGAATGGGTATTACCCTTCATCTCCCCTTTATGTCATGTATTAACCTTCCGCACAAAATTATCTTATTTCAGTTATCTTAGTATGTTTGTGATATGCCACAAAGGTTAGCTTGGGACCACTTGTGATCCTAGGTCCCGTGTTTACACCCTTGTGTAACTTAAGGGCGTGATAAAATCAGAAATTATATTTCAACAAAATTAATTATAAAATATATATATATATATATATATATATATATATATATATATATATATATATATAAATTAATTGTATGACTTTCTAAGGGTGATGTCAATAGTTGAACTGAGGGATTTCTACGTTCAACACAAATAGCTAAGTGGTTTTTTAATTATAAAACAAAGTTAAGTGAATTTTTAAGTAAATTATTCTAAGTTGAGTGACTTTCTAAGTGGAGTATTAAAAGTTCAATGACTGAGATATAAACTCATCATTATAATCAACGTACTATTTTTCATTATTATATTATATCATATAAATATATTATTAAACTTAGTGCCCATTTGGCCATCAGATATGAAATCATAATTTAAAATCATGACATAAATTATGAGATGTAGTTGAAGTTTTATTTGAAAATGCAATTTGGACATTTTATGTTGTATGTTTTATAGGAAACATAAAAATTTCATTAATTATAAAACTATTAAGATTATCTAATTCTTTTTACAGTCTTACCAAATATGAAAAAGTTTATAAAATCGCATAATATAGTATCACAAAGCTATTCGAAGAATTTACAAAATTTTATAAATTAAACTTTAATTCAATAAAAAAATAAAATTAAAAATAAGTTATAGTGTCTGGTTTTTAATATAATCCTCCCACATACTACCAACAAGCATCTCAAGCATTTCTCGATTATGTAACATAGAAGAGAAAAAAACATTGTTACTTTGAGTCATTTGGTTGGTAAGTAAAATTGATCAAAACTGAATAATATATATGGCATAGTGGGAATTGATATGAATTACTAATAAAATTTATGTTGGTGAGAATAATCTTTATATGAGATATAAATGGTTTAAAAGTAATAATATGAATTATAAATTTTAGTTATATATGAAATAAATTGTTAATACTTATAAATACGGGATAGTTTTAATAAAATATTTTTTTTAGGTCAACCTTAAATCAGAAAAATCTCATATCATGATTTGAAATTCCCAAATTAGCATGAAATTACATGTCTAAGCTCTAATTTCATGTCGTGATTCCAGACGCCTCATTATAGGGAAAGCCCCTTGAGAAAATATTGAAAAAAAAAAGACCTATTCAAGTTGAATGACTGTAATATCCTTTCTAAAATAAAAAAAAATTATTTACCCTTATGAAATGAATTAATTATTGATAGTAATAATGCTTAAAAAAACATAACATATACTTTTTTTCATATGACAAATTTATATTACAAGTAATTAACAAATATAATAGCACATTCATGGTATGAATACAAAAGGAAAAATTCATCCATATCATTCATACAATACATTCATTGTATGAATACAAAGGGGGGAAAGGAACATTCATGATTATTCAATTTAGGTCTTCCATCGTCCAATTAATGTATAAATGAATTGTATTTTTTTTTGGGGTGTGGGGGTGGGTTGGTTATTTTTTATTACTTTTGACAACTTAATATAAAATATGTTTATTACCTGAAAAGTTGAATAGAATTTTTGAGAATTTCAAATAAGTAATATTAAGGAGTTTTGAAAGGCTTCCAAAGTGCTTTTATTATTTCTAAGCTATACGTAAATCACTTGATTGATTTTTAAATCACAAGACTTTTACAACTACTTTTTTTTTTTACATTTCATTGATATCTTTTTGTCCCTCTTGCCTCCATCTAATACCTTGTCACAAATTATTAATGGTAGATCAAATTGTAACAAAATCATGCATATGAAGTCAAAATTAAATTGTTCAGGATAAAGAAATAGTTCAAATTCCAGGAATTAGTTAATATAAATAAATTTTCACAGATACTCTTTTTTTAAAAAAATTCATAAATCGAGTCTTTAACAATATTTGTTTCGAATCAAAGAAATGAACCAAACCCGGACCATCTCAATAATATACAGAAATATAAAAGAATAAAAGGAAAGTCTACAAGGTTTTAGAAGGGTTTTTTGACTTATTTTTCCTCTTCAAAACCCTTTTTTCATCGCCACCACACTTACATACTCCTTTGGTGGGTGAAGGATCCTTGAGGTAAAGAGATTGAGGCTATGGTTGGTCGGGGCTGGGTTCATACAACATCATTGAGAGTCTTCAATTTCTTCTATGCTCAGGTAACCTTATTCTTTTGTAATCAGTTCTTGTGCTGATTGTTCTATCTTTTTGATACATTATTTTGTTGGATTTGATCCTGATACGTATAATCTTGTTCCAACACTAATGAAGATCCGAGTTGGGTTCATAAAACATCATTGAGAGTCTCTTCTAATCTCGTGTAGGGAACCTTATTCTTTTGTATTCAATTCATGTGCAGATTTTTCTATGTTTTTGATACTTTATTTTGTTGGATTTGATCCTGATACGTATAATCTTGTTCCAACACTAATGAATCTGCCAAATTTATACCTTCTTTTTCTCAAATATATCTGTAGACAATAAAATTCGCGTCGAGAAAACAATAATCAAGAACGAAAAATTATATCAACAATCGATTTGATTATTTCAAATGCGAGTGTTACAATCTCTATAATTCCTCTGAATTCGCCTTTTCAAATATAAATTTAAGGGCTTTAAAGCTTGTTCTTGAATCTACGATTAACTTGAACTTGAACTTTATCTTGATCTTGACTTTTATTTGAACTGAAGGGCTTCAAGCTTGTTCTTGAATTCGGTGGTCTTGATCTTGATCGTTCTTGAACTTGAATTCTTGAATTCTTAAACTTGTAGCTTTGTAGAGAATTAAATGGCGTTTTTACCACAGAGTTTCTCTAGCTTCTTGTTTAGAATTTCCCGTCTCCTTTCTGAATTATGAGGACCCCTATTTATAGTTTTAGAATAGAGGAGTTGTGATTGGAATAGGATTCCATTCAGCCAATCAGATTAAAGTGACATGGCATTTGGGATTTATGGAGCGGGCTGGTAATCTTTGACACATGTCATGATTCTATTGGTTTTTTTATTTGACTTGGCATGCCACATCATCTGCACACGTGGCGCCAAGATGGGCTCTAGAATTAGATGAGATTGGGTTTAACAAATTGGGTTCATCCAATATAGCCCAAATCAATTAATTTAGACTTTAATTAAATCCATATTTATTGGACTTAAATATTTAACTCAATTATATCAATCCACAATATTTATTTGGATTAATATATTAATGAATTCAATATAATCCGAATCATTTTATAAATTTATATTTACTAAATTTTAAATGATTACAAATGCCCCCTGCTTCAAGTCTTGTCGAGATATTTTATTTTTTAGAGACTAGGCTTGAAGCATTAACTAGTTACTAAATTCACCTTAGTTAAAAAAATGAATTATAATTGAATTAACAATTGTAATCCTACTCAATTTCATATTCATATATATGTTTTATTGCCCAAGCCAAAAAAGAAATTGTAATTGAACTAGGAATTGTAATCCTACTCAATTTCATATTCATATTATGTTTATTGTCCAAACCAAAAAGAAATTGTAATTGAACTAGGAGAAGGATTCTATCCCACCACATGACATCTATAAATAGATACATTGTCTCCATAATTTTATCTTCAATTACAGATTGTGAGCCTACGACGAAAAGGGCCTACTCAAGGTAATTTTCCTTCTTTTTTTCATTTATTTTCGTCACTTTTTTACAGCTTGACATGTCAGTCGTAGAAAACTCATATCTCATTGTAAAAAAATCGAAATCATGAACCGTTTAATTTTTCATAAACTAGACTTTTAGATATCCAACATACCAGAAATTTAAAATTTAAAATATTTTTAGATGATTTTTTGAAGATAGCTCTAGATTCTGCCATGCTAAAAATTCATCACGTTTTTTACAGCCTGACATGTTCGTCGTAGAAAATTCATATCTCATTGTAGAAAAATCAAAATCATGAACCGTTTGATATTTCAGAATCTAGACTTTTAGATCTCCAACATACCCGAAATTCAAAATTTAATACCTTCAGAATCGTTTTAGATGATTTTTTGAAGTTAGCTCTAGATTCTGTCATGCTAAAAATTCGTCACTTTTTTTTACAGCCTGACATGTTCGTCGTAGAAAATTCATATCTCATTGTAGAAAAATCAAAATCATGAACCGTTTGATTTTTCAGAAACTAGACATTTAGATCTCTAACATACCTGAAATTAAAATTTTAATACCTTCAGAATCTTTTTAGATGATTTTTTGAAGTTAGCTCTAGATTCTGTCATGCTAAACATTTTCAGATTTGTGTGACTTACTAAAAATCTCGTGTCTTGACGTTGGAACAGCGAAATCACAATCCACTTGGTGATTCCTAATCTAGACATAAAGGTCTACAACACATCCAAGATTCAAGATTTAATACCTTTCGAGTCTTAAACATCTTGACAGGTAACAATCTCTTCTTCACTTGTTTTACCTTTTTTTTTTTGTAGATCAGCAAAAGGAATTAACGACTTGATGCTTTACTCGAATACCGTATAATGCTCCCGCCTTGAAAATAACCTCAAGGTTTTACAAGATCTCGAATGCTTGACCAACTTGAAGCTTTTACTAGAATACAGTGTAACGCTCCCGCCTTGAAGATAACCTCAAGGTGTTACAAGGTCCCTAATGCTTAACCATGAAGCTTTACTAAAATATCATGTAACGCTCTCGCCTTGAAGATAACCTCAAGTTGTTACAAGGTCCCCAATGCTTAGCCAACTTGAAGTTTTAATAGGATACCATGTAACGCTCCCGCCTTGAAGATAACCTCAAGGTGTTACAAGGTCCCGAATGCTTAACCATCTTGAAGTTTTAATAGGATACCATGTCACGCTCCCGCCTTGAAGATAACCTTAAGGTGTTACAAGGTCCCGAATGCTTAACCATAAAGCTTTACTAAAATACCGTGTAACGCTCCCGCCTTGAAGATAACCTCAAGGTGTTACAAGGTCCCGAATGCTTAACCATAAAGCTTTACTAAAATACCGTGTAACGCTCCCGCCTTGAAGATAATCTCAAGGTGTTACAAGGTCCCAAATGCTTTAACCAACTTGAAGTTTTAATAGGATACCATGTAACGCTCCCGCCTTGAAGATAACCACAAGGTGTTACAAGGTCCTGAATGTTTGACCATGAAGCTTTACTAGAAAACCGTATAACGCTCCCGCCTTGAAGATAACCTCAAGGTGTTACAAGGTTCCGAATGCTTAACTATGAAGCTTTACTAAAATACCGTGTAACGCTCCCGCCTTGAAGATAACCTCAAGATGTTACAAGGTTCCGAACGCTTGACCAACTTGAAGCTTTAATAGGATACCATGTAACGCTCCCGCCTTGAAGATAACCTCAAGGTGTTACAAGGTCCTGAATGTTTGACCATGAAGCTTTACTAGAATACCGTGTAACACTCCCGCCTGAAGATAACAAGGATAAACCCGTGTGAAAAGACCAGTTTAAGGTGCAAAGGGACGAATAATGTCCACCTTAAGGCATGGAAATTTAAAGATCCTTTAAATATAAATCCGTCGGAACTCTAGCTTAAGGTGCAAAGGGACAAGTTTGTCCACCTTAAGGCATAGAAATTTAAAGATTCGTTGAAGGATAAGCTTGACCAACTTGAAGCTTAATAGGATACCGTGTAACGCTTCCCCCTTGAAAATAATCTCAAGGTGTTACAAGGTTCCGAATGTTTAACCAACTTGAAACTTTAATAGGATACCGTGTAACGGTCCTGCCTTGAAGATAAGAATTCAAGCATTCATGTTCAAGAACGATCAAGATCAAGACCACCGAATTCAAGAACAAGCTCGAAGCCCTTGAGTTCAAATAAAAGTCAAGATCAAGATAAAGTTCAAGTTCAAGTTAATCTTAGATTCAAGAACAAGATTTAAAGCCCTTGAATTTATATTTGAAAAGGCGAATTCAGAGGAATTATAGAGATTGTAACACTTGCATTTGAAATAATAAAATCGATTGTTGCTATAATTTTCCGTTCTTGATTATTGTTTTCTCGACGCGAGTTTTATTGTCTACAAATTCTGGCACGCCCAGTGGAACAATCTCTACCTCTCATCTCAACTTTTCAACAGTCAAAGAATATCAAGATGACTTCCATGAACAAGAACTCTCGATCAACCTCCTCTAAGGTCACTAGCTCCAAGTTCTCTACTGAAGTTGAAGACATCCTTGGAGTTACCTTTGGAAGTTTTGGAGTTGTTTCGAGAAGCAAGGCTGCTACACTAGGGCAACAAACGCTTCAAGTGTCGTCTGCATCAACTCCTGTTTTTGGGTCTTCGACTCCAAAAAGAGCAAGTTCCTCCGCAAATTCTCTAGAAGGAGGAAGTAGTGTTGCTGAAAAGATCAAGAAGACATTGGCTCTACTTGAGCAATCTGGTTCCAAGAACTCTACCACAAGGGAGAACTGTGATTCAACTTGTGAATCATCTTCACGTATATCGCATAATGTGAGTTCACTGAAAATTAACTTACACGACAATCCATGTTACTCGCCTGCATCTCTGATGATCATGCAAACGATGGTGACTGCTGCTTCCTCTCCTAAGGAACAACTCGCAAATCTGACAAAGTTGGTTGAAGGATTAACGAAGCATGTACAACACCAATAATCTCGAATTAACAAGTTTATGGACAGGATAGAAGGACTTTTAGATGGAGATGCGAGCCATGCACCTGGAAAGGGCATTGAAGTTCAAGAAATCGAAGATCCTGCTAAGAAAGCCCTGTTTGTTAAAGAAATGCCAGTTTCTTCTGAAGGAATGATCCCACTCGATCGCTTGAAGGAGTTTATTGAAGGAACTATCAAAGATAAGTATGAAGTCTCCACCAAGTCTTCTCATATGTATGCTAAGCCATACACTGCTAGGATTGATAACTTTAAAATGCCTATTGGTTATCAACCTCCCAAATTTCAACAATTAGAGGGAAAAGGAAATCTGAAACAACATGTCACGCACTTCGTGGAGACATGTAATAATGCTGGAAAAGATGGAGACTATCTTGGCAAACAGTTTGTCCGCTCTCTAAAAGGAAATGCCTTTGATTGGTACACGGATCTTGAACCTAACTCTATTGATAGTTGGGAGCAACTAGAACATGAGTTTCTCAATCGCTTCTATAGCACAAGACGCACAGTGAGCATGGTATAACTCATGAATACTCGCCAAAGGAAGGATGAACCGGTCATAGATTTCATAAATCGATGGAGGAACGCGAGCCTAAATTGCAAGGACAGGCTTAGTGAAGCTTCTGCAATCGAAATGTGTATTCAAGGAATGCACTGGGAGCTTTTTTACATCTTGCAAGGAATAAAATCAAAATCTTTCGAGGATTTAGCTACTCGCGCTCATGATATGGAGTTGAGCATTACATCTGCCGGAAAAGATATGATTATTGTCCATGATCCTCGCAAAGGAAGGGACAAGCAGGAACCCAAAAGATGGAGAAAGTTTCTGCCAAGAAATGAATACAAAGAATCCATGAGTGTAAATGTGTAACCCGCAAAGTTCACCACGAATGAGGGCGTAAAACAAAATATGAGAACGACTTTCCAAGCACGTTCAAATCAAAAGTCAACGCTAAGGGAGATGCAAGGAAAAAAGTATCCCTTCTTGGATTCTGACGTTTCTGAAATTTTTGATGAATTGCTTGAGTTAAAGCTCATTGACTTGCAAGAGATGAAGCGACCCGATGAAGCTGGAAAAACTGATGACCCAAATTATTGCAAGTATCATAGACTTGTGAGTCATTCTCTTGAAAAATGTTTTGTCTTTAAGGATAGAGTGATGTGATTGGCTAACGAAAATAAAATTATCCTTGATGATGAGAAGGATAGTTCTAACCATACCTCTATCACGTTTGGGTCAGTGGATCCGGTCAAAATATATATCTCTAAAAAGCATGAAGAAGAGCCAGTAGACCAGGACGTTGACATAGATGGTGATGAGGGTTGGATTCTTGTAACTAGGCGAAGACGCAACAAGTCAATCTTACGAAAAGAATTATCAGAGCAACCGGTTAGAGGAAAAATTGTGAAGAAATTAGAGAAGCAAAAACCAATCAAGCGCCCCAAAAGGGCAAAGGTTGAAGTGCATCACTACCAAAAACCTCGACGTCTTGTGACTCTAGAGGAATTCTTGCCAAGCTCCTTCGACACAAAGTCTACTCAAGGCAATGTCGAGGCATCATGTTTCAATGTGGATAAAGGACAAGCAATGAAGGTGCCTCCTACTGTAAAAAAAAAGGAACAACGAGTGAATCCTCACCAAAAGTGTCTCCTAGGGAAAAAGAAAAAGAAACAAGGGAAATCTTAGAAATGATGTCTCTTTCATCTTCTAAAAAATATATTGAACTTTCTTTCCAAGAAGCACATGTCTGTGATACTAAAATCACATTTACAGATAACGATCTTCTATTTGGTGAAGCACTACACAATCGTCCTTTGTATATGGTGGGCCATGTGCTAAAGAAGAAAATAAATAAAATCTTAATAGATGAAGGATCTGGAGTCAATATTTTGCCTATCCACACATTAAAGGAACTTGGCATCACGACTAGGGAACTTAGTGAAAGTCGTCTGTTGATACAAGGATTTAATCAAGGCGGGCAGAGGTCCATAGGCTCTATTAAATTAGAGATCCACATAGGAGATTTGCGATCAAGCGCATGGATGCATGTGATTGACGCAAAGACATCATACAATATATTACTTGGTAGGCCTTGGGTACATGAGAGTAGAATTGTCTCATCTTCTTACTATCAATGTTTGAAATATCTTGAAGGTGGAATTGAAAGAAAGATAGTTGCAGAAGATAATCCTTTCACTGAAGTGGAGACACACTTTGCGGATGCGAAATTCTATATGAGAAGTTATGTTGTTAAAGGGGTCAAATCCAATGACGTCAAATCAATCAAGATTGATAATATCATAAGCAAAAGAATTGATGCAGCTATCGAAAAGGTGAAATTGACACTAAAGACTCTTGTCCCATTCTTAATGAAGGGAAGATCGTGTCTTCAAAGAAAAAGCAGTCTTCTAGGCTTTGCTATATTCCAAAAGCGAAGAAAGAACAAGATCAACCATCTAACCTTAAAGAAAATGCATTAAGAGGGCTAGCTCTTCCTATCAGATGGATTGATGCAATAAACTTGTCTTCAAAGTTGCCAGAGAAGTCAGTCGCTCAAGATCAAGTGCTAGATATGGCTCTCCCTACAAAGCGCACAAGAGAAGGTTTTGATCCCAATGCCTACAAGTTATTTGTGAAGGCGGGATAGAACCCTAGTGAGCCATCAGCGCTAGGGAAACTCCAATCAGAAGATACAACTAGGAAAACGCGTGAAGGCCTAGGTTATAGCCAACCGCCGCCAATTCGCATTTCCATAAGAAGGGCCAGTAATAATCATATAACTTTTGAAGATGATGTTACTGCTCCCAATAAAAGGCCTTCTGTCTTTGATCGACTTGGTGAAGCAACAACAAGAATTTCTGTGTTTGAGAGGTTAGGTCCTCTGAAGAATAACAAGAACCTGAGATGTTATTTGAAAGTTACAAAGCCTACTTCATATTTGATTCGAAAGGATTTCAGAAGTTTGATTCCTTCTAGGATGAGGCGATGAGTGGAACTTATGGTTTCCTGTAAAGAGGAACTAAAGGCAAAGGTTCATACTATGGTTTACACCAAAGAGCGCGAGGAAGATGAAGAAAGTGTAGGTTCCTCAAATTATGTTACAACCCAAAATGAGTATTATTCTTTGCCTCAAAGGAAGATTGAGGGAGAGGTAGAAGATATTGTCTCGTGTTTTCATATATCAGTCAATGACAATGATCCTGTGGAAGAGGAAGATGCTAAAGATGCTCCACCAGAACTTGAAGAAGGAGTAAAGATCACAATAGATCCTTTGAAGGAAGTTAACCTTGGCACTGATGAAGATCCTAAGCCAACTTACTTGAGTGCGTTTCTAGAAATTGATGAAGAAGTAGCTTACATTAATATACTCAAAGAGTATAGAGATGTATTCGCTTGGAGTTACAAAGAAATGCCTGGATTGAATCCTAGAGTAGCGGTACATCAATTGGCAGTCAAAAATGGTTCTCGTCCAGTTAAACAAGCTCAAAGACGTTTTAGACCAGACTTGATTCCGTTGATAAAAAATGAAGTTAACAAACTCATTGAGGCAGGCTTTATTCATGAGGTCAAATATCCTACATGGATTTCAAGTATTGTTCCTGTGAGGAAGAAGAATGGTCAAATTCGAGTTTGCGTTGACTTTAGAGATCTCAATAATGCATGCCCTAAAAATGAGTTTCCTCTTCCCATTCCAGAGTTGATGATTGATGCCACCACTGGTTATGAGGCAATATCGTTCATGGATGGTTCTTCTGGATATAATCAAATCCGCATGTCACCAAAAGATGAAGAACTCACTGCATTTCGCACGCCAAAAGGTATTTATTGCTACAAAGTGATGCCATTTGGTTTAAAGAATGCTGGCGCCACATATCAAAGGGCTATGCAAAATATCTTTGACGACTTGCTCCATAAAAATGTTGAATGTTATGTTGATAATTTGGTAGTAAAGTCGAGGAAGAGGGGTGATCATTTGAAAGACTTAAGGATGGTGTTTGAGTTACTTCGAAGATAACAACTAATGATGAATCCATTGAAATGTGCCTTCGGAGTTACTTCCGGCAAGTTCCTTGGCTTTATTGTGATACATCGAGGAATTGAAATTGATCAAGCCAAAGTCGATGCAATATCAAAGATGCCTGAACCTCGAGACATTCATGAGTTAAAAAGTCTCCAAGGAAAGTTAGCCTACTTGAGAAGGTTCATCTCAAATCTAGCGGGGAGATGTCAACCATTCAGTCATTTCATGAAGAAAGGCGCTCCTTTTAATTGGGACCAAACATGTAGCGAAGCCTTTAAAAGTATCAAATCGTATCTAGCGAAACCTCCGGTTTTGGCAGCCCCTATACTTGGAAAACCATTGATTCTCTACATTGCAGCACAAGAGAGGTCTATAGGAGCCCTGTTAGCTCAAGAGAATAGTGAAGGCAAAGAAAATGCTCTTATTACTTAAGTAGAACGATGACGCCAAATGAGCTAAATTATTCGCCAATTGAGAAGTTATGCTTGGCACTGGTCTTCTCAATTCAAAAGATGAAGCATTATTTTCAAGCTCATGTTGTCCGCCTTATTTGTAGAGCAAATTCCATCAAGTTTGTTATGTCAAAACCTGTCCTTAGTGACCGAATAGCAAGATGGTACCTCCAATTCCAACAATTTGAGATTGTGTACATCCCTCAAAAATCCGTGAAGGGACAAGCACTAGTGGATTTCTTAGCAGACCATCTTATACCAAATGATTGGGAGTTAACTGATGAGTTTCCTGATGAAGATGCGATGTTAATTGAAATTCAACCTCCTTGGAAAATGTACTTTGACGGGGCTGCACAACGCGGCGGAGCTGGTGCTGGTGTGGTGTTCATCACTTCACAAAAAGAGATTCTACCATTCTCTTTTACTCTAAAACAATGTTGCTCCAATAATGTCGCTGAATATCAAGCACTGATACTTGGACTTGAAATAGCCGTTGACATGACACAATTACATTTACAGGTCTTTGGTGACTCTCAATTGGTGATTAATCAACTCTTAGGAAGCTATGAGGTAAAAAAGCCTGAATTGCGACCTTATCATGATTATGCTCAAAAGTTGATAAGATGGCTTGGGGATGTAACCCTTCAACATGTGCGTCAAACATAGAATAATAAATTTGATGCATTGGCTACTCTAGCTTCAACGCTAACCCTTCTTGATCAAACGCAAGTAACTGTCTGTCAAAAATGGATAGTACCACCATCAAATGAGGAAGAACATATTGAAAATAAGCTTGATCATATCGTCGCCATTGTTGAAGCTGCGAAGGAAGATTGGAGACAAACCATCATTGACTACCTATGTTATGGGATACTTCCAGAAAATCCAAAAAGAAAAACTGACATACGTCGTCGTGCACCTCGTTTCCTTTACTACATGGATACATTATATAGAAGATCATTTGAGGGTATTTTATTACGATGTTTGGGAGAGGAAGAAGCGATTCAAGCTCTGCAAGAAGCACACTCAGGAGTATGTGGATCACATCAATCTGGACCAAAACTTCATTTTCACATAAAGAGGATGGGGTATTACTGGCCAACCATGGTGAAAGATTGCTTATATTATGCTAGAAAATGTGATGCTTGTCAATTTCATGCGAATTTCATTCACCAGCCACCGAAGTATTGCACCCAACCATCGCATCTTGGCCATTTGACGCTTGGGGACTGGATATTGTAAGACCATTACCAAAGTCTTCTGGTGGACACTTGTACATCTTGGCTGCAACTGATTACTTTTCAAAATGGGCTGAAGTTAGTCTCTCTAAAAGAGGTGAATAAAGAGAATGTTGCAAATTTTATCCGAGTAAATATTATCTCACTTTGGCATCCCTCGATATATAATAACAGACAATGGCAAACCATTTGATAACAAGTTAATGAACAATATTTGTGATCTTTTGACTTTAAGCAGCGTAAATCTTCTATCTACCATGCTGCCGCTAATGGTCTTGCTGAAGCATTCAATAAAACTCTATGCAACCTGCTCAAGAAAGTTGTCTCCAAATCCAAACGGGATTGGCATGAAATAATGGAAGAAGCTTTGTGGGCATATAGGACAACATATCGCACACCAACTCAAGCAACACCATATTCACTTGCTTTTGGAGTTGAAGCAGTCCTGCCACTCGAGCGTCAAATACCTTCCTTAAGACTTGCTATTCAATAAGGGCTCACTGAGGAAGAAATTGCTCGATTGCGTCTTGCTGAGTTTGAAGCACTTGATGAAAAGAGGTTACAAGCCCAACAAAACCTTGAATGTTATCAAGATCGTCTATCTCGTGCTTTTAATAAGAAGGCTCGCTTGAGGTGCTTTCAAGTTGGAGATCAAGTTCTCGCGGTAAGAAGACCCATCATTACTTCGGACAAGTCTGGGGGCAAATTTACCTCAAAGTGGGATGGACCATATGTTTCACAAGAAGCATATTCAAATGGTGCTTACAAGCTTGTTGATGCTGATGGCTTAAGAATCGGTCCTATTAATGCCAAATTTCTTAAGAGGTACTATCCTTGAAGAAAGATGATGCTCCTTAAGGTATGAGCCTAAACTGCATGTCACTCCTGGCCCGCAAAAGTATAAACTGTGTACGGCACAACAACAAAAAAAAATATAATAACTCAAATCCCCAGAACAACGTTGTGACTTGATCCTCTTTATTGAGGTACGTAGGCGCTTAGAACCATATTCTAAGTTCAGTTGCATGAGTGTCAAAAAAATGTTCCCACTTGATCTATTGCATGAAAGTCAAAGCGATATATATTTTAATTTTATCTTTTGTCTCATCAAACTTAAGACTTACACGAAGTATTGATAGGTCTATGGAAGGGGCAAACCCTTACAAAATATGAATCTCTTATTAGTACGGTGAAAGTCTTTAAATTAGATCAAATATGAAAATTGGAGTCTTTATATTCTTCGAGTTTATTATTTGAAGTATCCAATTTCTCTAAGTATACAGGTTGAAGTATTCAAATACTCTAAGTATGAAGGTAAGGCTTCAATTATATAAGTAAAAGTCTCCAAATGCGTATGTAATTGAATTCCATGCCTAAAGGTGCGCGAGGTTTGTCCCTTTGCACCTTAAGCTATCTTTGTTACGGATTATCCCTCAATAGATCATTGAATTTCCATGCCTTAAGGTGGACAGGCTTGTCCCTTTGCACCTTAAGTTGACTTTTTCACTAGTGTATATTTAAAAGGCTCTTTAAATTTTTCATGCCATAAGGTGGACGATACTTATCCCTTTGCACCTTAATCTAGCTTTGTTGCGAGATTATCCTTCAACGAACCTTTAAATTTCTATGCCTTAAGGTGGACAAACTTGTCCCTTTGCACCTTAAGCTAGAGTTTCGACGGATTTATCTTTAAAAGGATCTTTAAATTTCCATGCCTTAAGGTGGACAATATTTGTCCCTTTGCACCTTAAACTGGTCTTTTCACGGGTTTATCCTGTCTCAAGTTGGTTAAGCATTCAGGACCTTGTAACACCTTGAGTTTATCTTCAAGGCGGGAGCGTTACACGGTATCCTATTAAAGTTTCAAGTTTGTTAAACATTCGGAACCTTGTAACACCTTGAGATTATTTTCAAGGGGGAAGCGTTACACGGTATCCTATTAAGCTTCAAGTTGGCCAAGCTTATCCTTCAACGAATCTTTAAATTTCCATGCCTTAAGGTGGACAAACTTGTCCCTTTGCACCTTAAGCTAGAGTTCCGACGGATTTATCTTTAAAAGGATCTTTAAATTTCCATGCCTTAAAATGGACAATAATTGTCCCTTTGCACCTTAAACTGGTCTTTTCACGGGTTTATCCTGTCTCAAGTTGGTTAAGCATTCGGGACCTTGTAACACCTTGAGGTTATCTTCAAGGTGGGAGTGTTACACGGTATTCTAGTAAAGCTTCATGGTAAAACATTCAGGACCTTGTAACACCTTGAGGTTATCTTCAAGGCAGGAGCGTTACATGTTATCCTATTAAAGCTTCAAGTTGGTCAAGCGTTCGGAACCTTGTAACACCTAGAGGTTATTTTCAAGGCGGGAGCGTTACATGGTATCCTATTAAAACTTCAAGTTGGTTAAAGCATTCGGGACCTTGTAACACCTTGAGGTTATCTTCAAGGCGGGAGTGTTACACGGTATTTTAGTTAAGCTTCATGGTTAAGCATTCGGGACCTTGTAACACCTTGAGGTTATCTTCAAGGCGGGAGCGTGACATGGTTTCCTATTAAAACTTCTAGATGGTTAAGCATTCGGGACCTTGTAACACCTTGAGGTTATCTTCAAGGCGGGAGCGTTACATGGTATCCTATTAAAACTTCAAGTTGGTTAAGCATTGGGGACCTTTTAACAACTTGAGGTTATTTTCAAGGCGGGAGCGTTACACGATATTTTTGTAAAGATTCATGGTTAAGCATTCGGGACCTTGTAACACCTTGAGGTTATCTTCAAGGAGGGAGCGTCACATGGTATCCTATTAAAACTTCAAGATGGTTAAGCATTCGGGACCTTGTAACACCTTGAGGTTATCTTCAAGGCAGGAGCGGTACATGGTATCCTATTGAAACTTAAAGTTGGTTAAGCATTTGGGACCTTGTAACACCTTGAGGTTATCTTCAAGGCGGGAGCGTTACACGGTATTTTAGTAAAGCTTCATGGTTAAGCATTCGGAACCTTGTAACACCTTGAGGTTATCTTCAAGGCGGGAGCGTTACACGGTATTCTAGTAAAAGCTTTAAGTTGGTTAAGCATTCGGGATCTTGTAAAACCTTGAGGTTATTCTCAAGGCGGGAGCATTACACGGTATTCTAGTAAAGCATCAAGTTGGTTAATTCCTTTTGTTGATCTACAAAAAAAAAAAGGTAAAACAAGTGAAGGAGAGATTGTTACCTGTCAAGATGTTTAAGACTCGAAAGGTATTAAATCTTGAATCTTGGATGTGTTGTAGACCGTTATGTCTAGATTAGGAATCACCAAGTGGATTGTGATTTCGTTGTTCCATCGTCAAGACACGAGATTTTTAGTAAGTCACGCAAATCTGAAAATTTTTAGCATGACAGAAGCTAGAGCTAACTTCAAAAAATCGTCTAAAAAGATTCTGAAGGTATTAAATTTTTTATTTCAGGTATGTTGGAGATCTAAAAGTCTAGTTTCTGAAAAATGAAATGGTTCATGATTTTCATTTCTCTACAATGAGATATGAATTTTCTACGACGAACATGTTAGGCTGTAAAACAAAGTGACGAATTTTTAGCATGACAGAATCTAGAGCTAACTTCAAAAAATCATCTAAAAAGATTCTTAAGGTATTAAATTTTGAATTTAGAGTATGTTGGAGATCTAAAAGTCTAGTTTCTGAAAAATCAAACGGTTCATGATTTTGATTTTTCTACAATGAGATATGAATTTTCTACGACGAACATGTCAGGCTGTAAAAGTGACAAATTTTTAGCATGGCAGAATCTAGAACTAACTTCAAAAAATCATCTAAAAAGATTCTGAAGGTATTAAATTTTTTATTTCGGGTATGTTGGATATCTAAAAGTCTAGTTTCTGAAAAATCAAACGGTTCATGATTTCGATTTTTTTACAATGAGATATGAATTTTCTACGACAGACATGTCAAGCTGTAAAAAAGTGACGAAAATAAATAAAAAAAAGAAGGAAAATTACCTTGAGTATGCCCTTTTCGTCGTAGGCTCACAATCTTTAATTGAAGATAAAATTAGGGAGACAATGTATCTATTTATAGATGTCATGTGGTGGTATAGAATCCTTCTCCTAGTTCAATTACAATTTCTTTTTGGTTTGGACAATAAACATAATATGAATATGAAATTGAGTAGGATTACAATTCCTAGTTCAATTACAATTTCTTTTTTGGCTTGGGCAATAAAACATATATATGAATATGAAATTGAGTAGGATTACAATTGTTAATTCGATTATAATTCATTTTTTAACTAAGGTGAATTTAGTAACCAGTTAATGCTTCAAGCCTAGTCTCTAAAAGATAAAATATCTCGACAAGACTTGAAGCAGGGGGCATTTGTAATCATTTAAAATTTATTAAATATAAATTTATAAAATGATTCGGATTATATTGAATTCATTAATATATTAATCCAAATAAATATTGTGGATTGATATAATTGAGTTAGATATTTAAGTCCAATAAATATGGATTTAATTAAAGTCTAAATTAATTGATTTGGGCTACATTGGATGAACCCAATTTGTTAAACCCAATCTCATCTCATTCTAGAGCCCATCTTGGCGCCACGTGTGCAGATGATGTGGCATGCCAAGTCAAATAAGAAAACCAATAGAATCATGACATGTGTCAAAGATGACAAGCCCGCTCCATAAAGCCCAAATGTCATGTCACTTTAATCTGATTGGCTGAATGGAATCCTATTCCAATCGCAACTCCTCTATTCTAAAACTATAAATAGGGGTCCTCATAATTCAGAAAGGAGACAGAAAATTCTAAACAAGAAGCTAGAGAAACTCTGCGGTACAAACGCCATATAATTCTCAACAAAGCTACAAGTTTAAGAATTCAAGCATTCAAGTTCAAGAACGATCAAGATCAAGACCACCGAATTCAAGAACAAGCTCGAAGCCCTTGAGTTCAAATAAAAGTCAAGATCAAGATAAAGTTCAAGTTCAAGTTAATCGTAGATTCAAGAACAAGCTTTAAAGCCCTTAAATTTATATCTGAAAAGGCGAATTCAGAGGAATTATAGAGATTGTAACACTCGCATTTGAAATAATAAAATCGATTGTTGCTATAATTTTCCGTTCTTGATTATTGTTTTCTCGACGCAAATTTTATTGTCTACAAATTCGAGAAAACAATAATCAAGAATGGAAAATTATAGCAACAATCGATTTTATTATTTCAAATGCGAGTGTTACAATCTCTATAATTCCTCTGAAATCGCCTTTTCAAATATAAATTTAAGGGCTTTAAAGCTTGTTCTTGAATCTACGATTAACTTGAACTTGAACTTTATCTTGATCTTGACTTTTATTTGAACTCAAGGGCTTCGAGCTTGTTCTTGAATTCGGTGGTCTTGATCTTGATCGTTCTTGAACTTGAATGCTTGAATTCTGAAACTTGTAGCTTTGTAGAGAATTAAATGGCGTTTGCACCACAGAGTTTCTCTAGCTTCTTATTTAGAATTTTCTGTCTCCTTTCTGAATTATGAGGACCCCTATTTATAGTTTTAGAATAGAGGAGTTGCGATTGGAATAGGATTCCATTCAGCCAATCAGATTAAAGTGACATGGCATTTGGGCTTTATGGAGCGGGCTTGTCATCTTTGACACATGTCATGATTCTATTGGTTTTCTTATTTGACTTGGCATGCCACATCTTCTGCACACATGGCGCCAAGATGGGCTCTAGAATGAGATGAGATTGGGTTTAACAAATTGGGTTCATCCAATGTAGCCCAAATCAATTAATTTAGACTTTAATTAAATCCATATTTATTGGACTTAAATATTTAACTCAATTATATCAATCCACAATATTTATTTGGATTAATATATAATGAATTCAATATAATCCGAATCATTATATAAATTTATATTTAATAAATGTTAAATGATTACAATATCATAATTGTCTTTAATTACACCTCCTATGATTTTAGATAATTTATCATATATCAAATATTTTATTTGAAGGCTAATATCATATATACATTATTATTACCATCTAAAAATTATATTGTTGGATTGTGTGTGCGCACTATTTATCACTATACAGGTCCTTTGATAGAGTAATAGTGCGGAAACTGAATAGCTCAAGTTAAATGTGGCACAAGAGTGTTAATCTACTTGCTTAATGGACTAAAAGCACGACCTAATACACAAAGATTTTGAATTGCTTTCACTAATCTCAAGAAAAAATGAATACAGATTTAAGCTACAACAATGAAACTAAACTCTTAGTCTCACACTAAATAATACCTCTACTACTTGCTGAGCAAGAGAAATACATTCATTGGCCACTATATTAATTACCATGAATTAATATAGACTTCAACACCCAAGACACACAATTAACTCTAATTATGTTCTTACACAAATACACACAAAGGTTTTGAAATGTTTCTTTATGAATGTGAAACAATCCTAAAACATTAGCACAATACAAGCATTAAACAACACCGACAGATAAAAATTTCTCCTCTTTGGAAAATTTCTCTTCTTTGGCCTATCAAGTCCCTTGTTGTATGCGTTCTCTTATGCTTGAGTTCTTGAGAAGAAATTTTCTCTTACTTTGAATATATCAATAAACAAATAGAGTTATTGACCAATGAACAAACAACCTCATCCGCTCCTATTGGTGAAGTATGCTGACATGCTCACCAACAAGTTAACACGACAGCTTTACATCATTTTGACCCTCGACGAGAACACTCTACTAGGGATCTGGTCCCTTAATTTGTGAGGATCATAAAACACCTAAAATACAATATTTTCCTCCTTTTTATGATGAAAAACAAACATCGTTCTCACACTAAGTGTACTCATTCATTTCTTTGTCAGTATTCCCACCTGTTATTAATAGTCATCCATTCCCTTTTCATCATGCCCACTTGTTACATTTAGAAACATTTAAAAACCTATTCTCCCTTTTGACATCATTGATAAGGTCAGTAGTAAACAAGCAAAAGAAATATTAAAATTAGTAAGGATTTCAGAGTCGTAGGAAGAACAAAACAATGTCCTTTTAGATTAGTGTGTCACAGAACTAGCTATTGATTATCACCAAAACAAATATATTGCCATTACCCCATTTTCAGGAAGCAAAAACAAGAATAAAAGACGACATACAATTTAGGACAGAGGGGGACTATGAAAAAAAGATGTTCAATTGAAAATTAGCATATGTGTGCATCTGAACAAGTTGCTTAGTGAGGGACTTGACCTTCTCACTCAGTTAGGAATTTGAATCTACCAGTCTGGCATTGTTAGCCTTCAACCTGTCGATTTTCTCTTTATTCACAATGTTGGTACTAGGTCATTGAGATTTTCTTTTTTAAGCAGGGTCAGGCATCTAGAAATCACTACATCCTTAGCTCGTAGAAAAGCAGTGAAATCGTTCATTTCATGTTTAAGAGTTTCCTGATTTTCAAGGTGTTTAAAAACATGAGACCACCTTTCCCTCCACATATTCATATTCAATAAGTGTGGTCATAGAGAAAGACTGCGTGATAGAACCTACTACCCTTCTACCAAGGGGACCTCAAAATGATCAAAAACCAAGTTCAATAAGGTACCACCATAAGTTGTCCATGCTTTGCATTCCTGTATGTCATTATCTGATGCATTTGTTCAATCATGATTATGGGAAGATTTATTGCTTCAAGCTTATCCAATTGTTCCATGAGGAATAGTTCCGTAGAAGAGTGCACTGCTTATGTCACGCCCCGAGCTACCCCCGAGACATGGATACATGGAACCTAGGACTACAAGTGATCCCAAGCTAACTTTGCTGGCATGTGCATGAGCATACTAAAGAATATAAACTATTACGAAAGCTAAATCATAAATTTAAACTTAAAAGATGGGGAATACCCATATTCTATAACTGAGATAAATGAAGTCAATGACTTCAATACAGAGAAGTTATTAAATCAATACTAAGTTGAAACTAACTATGTCTAAAATAGGCCTCTAACTGGACTAGAAATACTGGGACAAGTCCCAGCTAAATCTAACAAAACTGAAACTAAATGACTAAAGACTGAAATGAAACTCATGATTGTTGTCATTGGAGAATAAGGACTCACCACTAAATCTGCTGAACTGGAGATCGAAAGTGGATCTATGCGTGATCTAGATGCTGAGAATCTGAACCTACATCACGAGAAGATGTAGCGCATGTATGCATCAGTACTTGAAAGGTATTGAGCATAGAGGATAGAGTAAAGTTGAAACAAAATATGACTGAACAAGCATAAAAGTAATTATAATAATCTGACATGCTAAACTGAATTTTGAGCTAACTGGATTCAATGACCAATTTATAACATGTTGAAACTGAATACTAAATATACTGATAAATGGTCAATGTAGAGAGATTGATTAATTTGTGGGAGCTACTAATAGTCGATAATAAAAACACATGAGCTAAATATGGAGTGCGATGTATACGCCCCATCGAGAGGACCCAATATACTTTGCCACAAGCAATAAAGGTGTGTTGACGTGACCACTAAACTTATTTCCCACATAAAGGACTTACAACCTACTTGGCTAGTAGTTCTTGGACTATTGGGTACGCTCAAACATAGTCCAACTTGGTATTATGCTACTCCCAATGTATTCTGTAAATTTACTGATTATGTCTGAGTTTCTGTAAATACTGGATAGATCGAAACTGAACCTCCAAATTGAGAATACGATAATTAATATGGTAACTATGCATTTAAAACTAAGGCATATATATCTGAAGTAAGTGAAATATCTTACCTAGCATGTGCAATTCAAGAACTAAAGAAATACATAGCCAGGGTTCTAAAATTCATGAAATAAACTAAATAATAACATGATAATCTGATTTGGAACATATAACTAATAACTTCATGAAGTTTTGTTGAAGTTGTAGAAACCTTAGGTCTAATCATGATATGGGAATAAAGAATCTAAGTGAAAACTAGACACCCAATGGGTGAAAGGAACCCACTAGTGAAATCCCACATACCTTGTGATGAAGTCCATGAAAAAATACTTAGTTTTCGGGGCTGCAACTGCTGGAGCTTGTTGCGTTCTTGAGCTTTTTCTCCTTTCTTGTTTCTAATTTTCTAAATTTTTATTTAATGATTTGACTTAGATATGTTTTAAATATGTTTGTAGGCTTAAACTGACTAAAATTTGATTATTTAGGGTCAAAACGATGTAACTTAAGGTTTAAACAAAGTGGGAAAGGTCAAAAATACCCCTGGGAAAGTTGTTGTCAGACCAATCGACGGCTAGGTTGACGGTCCGTCGATTGACCGACGTTCCGTCGGTTGGTCCGTCTATTGGGCCCGTTCGTTAGAAATTTACTAAAATGGGCATAACGTTTTACTCAGAGGTCTAATTTTAGCACGGTTTGCAAATATGGAAAGCTAATTTAATTATCTATCTGTGGGTAGGTCATGGGACACCTAATTCAGTTTGTGCTAAGAGTTATTACAATTTGAAGTTGACTCAAATGCATTTCCCCCTTAACTGTCTGCTAATCCCACCTACGGATGGACCGTAGTTCCACCTACGCATCAATAAAGGTTTTGTGGATGAGTCAGACCGTAAACGTGGGTCTCGATCAAAGGTCATGACTACGGACCGTAGTCTGACTTACGGACCGTGAATATGTCTGTCGACCAACACTTGACCAATTTTCCCGGGCTAAGATTTTTGGGAGTTTCTGATCCCATAAACGGTTGTACAGGATGGACCATGGGTCATGCTACGGTCCCTCGATGGCCATGTCAGTTTAAAAAAACTAATTTTTGGTTTGTTTTGGCTACGGGGTGTTACATTATCTCCACCTTGGGAACATTCGTCTTTGAATGAAGACTAAACTAGCTGGAACAAAGTGAGAGAGCTGCAAACCTTACTACTAAACACTGAATACTGAGTTTCTAACTGAATTGAGTTATGAGAACATGCAAATACGCTGAAAATGCAAGTACAAACTGAGGGAATACGATTCTAAAGCTCAATTCATGCATGAATGACTGGAAAACTGAAGAGGACTTATTACCTCAAGCTGGAGTGGAGTCGAAAGGAAAGAGGTGAGGAGACTTGCTTCTGCTTCCCAACTAGCTCCCTCTACGGACTGACTCATCCACAAAACCTTTATTGATGCGATTGTTTCTAAACCTTCTAAGACGATAAAAAATCTCAACTGGTACATCCTCATAAGAAAAACTATCTTTCACCGCCACACTCTGTAATGGCACTCTAGAGGTTGGGTCACCCACACAGTTCTTCAAGAGTGAGATGTGGAAGACCGGATGCACTGTTGCTAATTATGCTGGCAACTCTAACTCATATGCCACCTTGCCAACCATTTTCAAGATCTTATAGGGGCCTACATATCTAGGATTGATCTTTCCTTTCTTTCGAAATCTTATCACCCCTTTCATAGGTGAGACTTTCAGAAAAACCTAATCATTAACTTGGAACTCTAGCTCCCTTCTCCTTACACCTGCATAAGATTTCTGACGACTTTAGATTGTCTTTAGTCTATGTGTAATCAGTTTAACTGTCTCCATAGCATAAAGGACTGAATCTGACCCTATCAAAGCTTCTTTAACTTTTTCAAACCAACAAACAAGAGATCTACATCTACGCCCATAAAAAGCCTCTTAAGTGGACATCTGAATGCTGGAATGGTAGCTATTGTTGTATGCGAACTCAATAAGAGGAAGGTGATCATCCCAACTACCTTTGAAATTGATCACTCCAGCTCTTAACATATCCTCAAAGGTATGAATGGTACACTCTGCTGCCCATCCGTTTGTGGATGAAATGTTGTACTAAGGTTAACTTGAGTACCAAGACCCTTCTGAAATAACTTCTAGAAATGAGTGGTAAAATGAGGACCTCTATCTGAGATGTTAGACAAAGGAACCCCATGCAACCTCACAGTTTCCTTAATGTAAAGCTTGGCATAGTCCTCTGCCAAATCTGTAGCATTGATCGCCAAAAAGCGAGAAGACGTAGTTATCCTATCAACTATCACCAAAATTGAGTCATGTTGTCTACGACTACCCAGTAACCCTGTGATGAAATCCATATAGATTACTTGCCACTTCCAAGTAGGAATGTTGATCTCTTGAGTCATTCCTCCTGGTTTCTAATTTCTACATTAACTTGCTGGCAGTTGGGGCACTTACTCACAAAGTCTGTTATATCCCTCTTCATGCCATTCCACCAATAGACTTCCCGCGGATCGCGGTACATATTAGTGGAACCTGGATGAATAGAATACCTAGAGTTATGGGATTCTGAAAGAATATGTTGTCTCAACTCGCCCACATCAAGAACACACAATCTACAGTGGTAGCATAGTACATCATCTCACTCTTGGGAGAAAACCTCCACTCTCTGATTGTGGACTGTATTCTTAAGTTCAAGCAAAATTAGATCACTACCTTGCTTTTCCTTAAAATCCGGTAACAAAGAATATTCTTCCCCATTCTAAACTGTTACACCATTGTCTGATATGCTCATAAGGCAAACTCTTAAGCGAGCAAGCCCGTGAACATCCTTCACTAGCTCCTTCCTTTCTTCCTCAACATGGGCTACACTACCCATAAAAAATCTGCTAAGGGCATATTCTACTACATTCGCCTTACCGGTATGATAATGCACACTCATATCATAATCCTTAAGGAGCTCAAGCCATATCCTCTGGAAAAGATTCAACTCTTTCTGGGTGAACCCATACTGAAGGCTCTTATGGTACGTGAACACCATACAAGTAGTGTCTCCAAATCTTGAGTGAAAACACCACTGCTGCAAGCTCGAGGTCATGAGTTGGATATTTTTTCTCATGCACCATAAGTTTTCTAGAGGCATACGCTATAACTTTATCTTGATGCATCAACACACAACCTAGGCCAACTCTGGAACCCTCTGGTAGAGTCAAGATAAGATATGTAGTCAATCTAGTTTTCAGTTCTGCAAAGCTTTTCGCACAATCATCTGAAAATTGGAATTTGACCATCTTCTGAGTCAACCTAGTCAATGGTGAGGATATAGAGGAGAATCCTTCCACGAACCTTCTATAATAGCCTTCTAGACCTAAGAAACTTCTAATATCTGCAGTAGAGGTAGTTTGGGCCATTGTTTCACTGCTTTTATCTTTTGTGAATCAATTCGGATCCCTTCACTAGATACAATACGACTAAGGAAAGAAACGAATTGCAACCAGAACTCACATTTGCTAAACTTAAAGAATAGCTGTCGTTCCTTGAGAGTCTGTAAATCAATTCTCAAATGACTCGCATGTTCTTTCTCATTCCTAGAGTAAATAAGGATATCATCAATGAAAATGATAAAGAACAAGTCCAAGTACTGTTTGAACACTCTATTCATCAAATCCACGAAAGCTGCAGGAGCATTGGTAAGTCAAAATGATATAACTACAAATTCTTAATGACCATACCAAGTTCTGAAGGCTGTTTTTGGAATGTCACTATCTTTGACTCTAAGCTAATGATAACCCGATCGGAGGTCTATCTTTAAGAAGTGACTAGCACCTTGAAGTTGGTCAAGAAAGTCATCAATCCAGGGGATGGATATTTATTCTTGATTGTGACCTTGTTCAACTATCTAAAGTCAATGCACATTCTGAGAAAATCATCTTTCTTCCTTACGAACAACACTCGTGCACCCCATGGTGAAATACTAGGTCTGATTAAGCCTTTATCTAGGTCTTTCAAATGCTCTTTCAATTCCTTAAGCGCTGATGGATCCATTCTGTAAGGAGGACTAGAAATAGGTTGGATATCTGAAAGGAGATCAATTCCAAAGTTGATTTCTCTTTTGGGAGAAACTCTGGGAAGATCTTCTGTAACACTTCTGAAACTCACAAACTACTAGAAATGACTCAAGAGTTGGGGTTTCAAGGCTAGAATCCTTAACCCAAACTATATGATAGAGATAACCCTTTGATATCATCTTTCTAGCCTTCAGGTAAGAAAAAAATCGACCCATAGGCGCTAAATTACTACCCTTCCATTCTAATATTGGTTCGTCTGGTAACTGTAAACAAACAATCCTAGTTCTACAATTGACTGAGGCATAATATGAGTGTAACCAATCTATGCCTAGAATGACATCGAAGTCTACCATTTCTAACTCTACTAGATCTGTTGAGGTTACTTTTTGAGAGACCGTGACAGGCATACCCCTCTAGCTATAAATGGGTCACCGACTGTAGTAGAGATTGAGAAATTTATGAGATTATTTCTTGACTAATACAAAAGTTTAGTGGTATACTGAGTTACAAAAGACAAAGTCTTGTCTGTTGTCTTTCCACTTAGTGAACCATATGTGAGTCATATCCTTGAGTTGGTAGGATGCAAATCTCACCTATCACTACCAGTTACTTAAATCACACCAAATATCTTCTTGACCTTATCAACGAACTTATGTAGGTCCTTACCAATTTGTGACCCTTAAAACTTAGGCAGATTCATCCTAACAAAATCACAAACTCTGGCTGTCACTAATCAGTCATTTATATTAGTAAGAACTAGAGCCTGCTAATTGTTCTGGTTGGTCACACTCTGAGCCAATAAGTGTATGGCATTCCTGAACTCAAAATTGGAGACTTCCTGATCTGGGACTAGAGGAGCTGCGTTTGCATTTCTGGCATTTGCATTCCTAGCTTTAGCTCTACGAGGAGGCATGATCTAAAACATAGAGCATCAAGTTAGAGTGGAATAATATCATACCTGACGCACAATAAGAGTAACAAGAAAGTGAAGTTTTCATAAAACACTTTGTAGCCTTCATCTCATTAGATGTGGTGCACTTCACACCCATGAAAATGATTCTACTTAGTGCTGCTTTTAAGACATCCTAGGGATCTTGAACCTAGTGCTCTAATACCATGTTTTGTCACTCCCCGAGGTACCCTTGAGATGCAAACACGGAACCTAGAACCACAGAACCACAAGTGATTCCAAGCTAACCCTGTCGGCATGTACATGAGCATACTAAATAACATAAACTTTTGCAGAAGCTAAATCATAAATTTAAAAATAAAAAGATGGGGGATACCCATATTGTCTAACTAAGATAAATAAAATCAATGTTTAATACAAAGAACTTATTAACTCAATAATAAGCTGAAACTATGTCTGAAATAAGCCTCTAACTGGACTAGAAAAACTAGGACAAGACCCAGCTAAATCTGGAAAAACTGAAACTAAATGACTAAAGACTGAAACGAAACTCATGATTATTATCCTCGGAGAATGAAGACTCACCACTGAATCTGTTGAACTAGAGATTGAAAGTCGATCCATGCGTGATCTGGATGCTGAGAACCTGAACCTACATCACGAGAAGATGTAGTGCACATATGCGTCAGTACTTGAAAGGTACTGATCATGTCGGATAGAGTAAGCTGAAAAAAAACATAACTGAACAAGCATAAAAGCAAATATAATAATCTGAAATGATAAACTGAATTATGAGTTAACTTGTTGCAATGACCAATTTATAATATGCTGAAACTGAATACTGAATATACTAATAATGGGTCAATGCAGAGAGTCTGAATAATTTGTGGGAGCTACTAATAACCGATAATAAAACCACATGAGCTAAATGTGAAGTTTGATGTATACGCCCCATCGAGAGGTATAAAGGCATTATGACGTGATCACTAAACTGATTACCTACAGAGGGGACTTATAACCTACTTGGCTAGTAATTCTGGGACTATTGGGTACGTTAAACCCTAGTCAAACGCGGTATTATGCTACTCCCAATGAATTCTGTAAATTTATTGATTATATCTGAGTTTCTGTAAATAGTGGATAGATTAAAACTAAACATGCAAACAGACAATGCAACAATTAATCTGGTAATTATGCATTTATAACTGAGTCATGTATATCTGAAGTAAGTGAAATATCTAACATATCATGTGTAATTCAAAAACTAAAGAAATACATAGCTAGAGTTTTGAAATTTATGAAATAAACTGTATAATAACATGATAATCTTATTTGGAACATATAACTAATTAGTTCATGAAGTTCTGTTGAAGTTCTAGAAAACCTAGGTCAAATCATGATATGGGAATAAAAAATCTGACATAAAACTAGGGACCCAATGGGTGAAAGGAACCCACTAGTGAAATCTCACATACCTAATGATGAAATCCATGGAAAAATACTTAGGTTTCGGGGCTGGAACTACATGAACTTATTGTGTTCTTAAACTAGTGTTCTTGATCCTTTTCTCCTTTCTTGTTGCTAATTTTCTAAGTTTTGATTTAATGATTTGATTTATATATGTTTTAATTATGTTTCTAGGCTTAAACTGAGTAAAATATGATTATTTAGGGTCAAAACGACGTAACTTAATCTTTAAACAAAGTGGGAAAGGTCCACATGACCCCTGGGGAAGTTGGTATCAGACCAATCGGCGGCCAGGACTGACGGTCCGTCGACTGACCGACGCCCCATCGGTTGGTCCGTCGATTGGTCCTATTTGACAAGCCTTTACTAAAACGGACATAACTTTTTACTCAGAGGTCTAATTTTAGCAAGGTCGGTGGCTATGGAAATCTAATTCAATTATCTATCTATGGGTAGGTTATGGGACACCTAATTCATTTTTTGCTAAGAGTTTATGACTATTTTAAGTTGACCCAACTACATTTCTCCCTTAACTATCTGCAAATTCCCACCTACGGTCAGACCTACGGACCATAGGTCCACCAACGGACCATGCTGGTAATCTGTAGCTCTTGTTAGAGAGTGGGTGAATGGGGGTCTCGATCGACGGTCATCGACTACTGACCTTAGTCTGACCTACGAATCGTAAGTATATCCATCGACCAACACTTGACCAATTTTCCTGGGCTGAGATTTTTGGGAGTTTCTTATCCCATCGACGGTTGTGCATGATGGACCATAGGTTAGGCAACGGTTAGTCGATGGTCATCAGTTTCACCTGTATATTTTTTAAAACAAAATTTATTTTAGGTCTGTTTGGCTATGGGTTGTTACAGTTCACTTTCAAGTTCTAGACAGGAGTACCTTATTTACAAATTCAATGAATAGTTGATGCTCCCCATTTAGAAATTTCTTAGGAAGCCGAGCACACTTCGTGTTACAATATTTCGTATCCCATAGGACATACTCAATAGAAGGCTCGCATCCTTGAACAAATCAGATCCCTTTGCAGGTTTCCCCAGAATTATAAGTAAAACTTATTCACTTAAAGTGATCTCTACTGCACGAAGAACTTTATCAATTCGGACATCTTCGAGAAGATTTATATTATAGTAAAAATCAAGCACCTCAGGCTCACTCTGCAATATGGCCTCGACCAAATTAGAGAAAATTTATATTATTTATGGCATTGAACAGTAAAATAGATATTACCAACTTTACAATGCCACAGAATCAAACAGGGAACACATTCTATGTTTAGTCAGAATTTTAGGATCAAATATCCTACCATTTAGTACATTCTGCTTCTCAAGATTTGCCATTATTTCTTCCGTGTTTAATACCTTTTCTTCCTCCTTTATTTTTATAGACGAACCAGGTCCCAAAATAGGCTCCGGCTTAGAAGCAACCTTTGTCTTTACACATGCCTTCTTTGCTCGTGATTTCTTCTTTGTTCTTGTGATCCTTTGAAATTTTTTCACATTTTTCCTCCATTTCCTTTTGACTTTTGGCTATAGCTCGCATGATGTCCTCACACTTTGTTTTACTAGACCCTGAATTTTAGGACAACGCTATATGGTTCATGACTAGTGTATAATCAACTTTTCTTTCCCTGCAATTTAGAATTGTTTGAGCCTTATTTGCAATCATGTCATTACTCATACACTTTTGTGTGATTCCCCTTGTTACATACTTCCGTTCACCCTTTTTTGAAAAAGAAACGACCAACTTCCCTTAACCTTTTATGTTTTCCTTTGCCCTTAGATTGACTAGGTTCTTCTAAAATTTTGGCTTCAATATCAAGACTGGTCCCTTCAATTTCAGCAGTGGTTGTTTCGGAGTATGTGCTCTTCTAACTCTTTCCTCGTCCAATCATCATCTTTCATATATTCCCTTTAACCAGCATCACTAGGTGCAGCAATCTCCGAGGTATGATTAGACATGAGCTTAGGTCTTTTTAGGACCGG
This sequence comes from Solanum chmielewskii, assembly GCA_027704785.1. Lineage (NCBI taxonomy): Eukaryota > Viridiplantae > Streptophyta > Magnoliopsida > Solanales > Solanaceae > Solanum > Solanum chmielewskii. Next base: position 6,849,240 of record JAKWIX010000327.1, read on the forward strand.
ATCCGGGAGTTGCATTCAACCTCAGAGAAAGGTAGATGAATGAATCCTTTTAAAGTGGCCAAACTCTGCATAAGCCACTCCTTTGATATGGCTAAAATGTTAGATTTCGTTCCATTCTGTCATGTAGGTCCCCATCAAACAGTATTTCAGACATTATTGAGGACATTGGTGTGGTTGGAAGTGACATCAATATATTTAGTAGGCTTAACCACTTACTATGCTTCAGAACTTAGGAAACTTTTACCTGATTAAACTAGAGTCGACGAAAAAGGGAGACCCTCAACGTGATTTAGTAAGGACTGATCCACGACATTAGTTTGTTGCATGGTAGATTCACCATTTTCTTCCATTCCACACATAAGAGTAGAAGTAGAGATATCTATAGGCGTAATTGAGAACCAGTAGGGAATAGAGATTACCATTTCTGGAGAGAGAGGAGTTCTTGAGGAAGACGAAGGATTCCAAATCATCTGAGAAGTAAGAGAAGATTTTTTTAATTCAAGAGAGCTGTCAGATTTATTAGACACAATAAAGATTTAAAATAAGAAGCCTATTTATCATTAGTATTGGGTTCCTCAAAAAAGGCGGCAGTTGATTTCAAACTAAAAAGACATCTATAACTTTCATAGGTTATAAGACAAAGACCGTTGGGCAATAACTCAATATAGTAGAATGATATAGACCTTGCAAGAGGAAATGGTCACTTGCCATAAATAGACTAACCATTATGACTAATATTATTATTAGTTATAATTTAATGAGAGTATAGTTGCAGTGAGGTAAAAGTAGTGAAATCAGAAATAGTAAGCAATAATACAATTGTATATACATGCCATCCTTAGCTTAGTTAATGTAGAGGCTGCTTGCAAATTTATTGAGGAATTATTGTAGCTTGTGCATTCCAAAACTCAATCTATTATTGACAAAATGTTTTTTTCTTAATATTTTGGTAAAGATGTCAGTTATTTGAAAAATGTTATCACCACATTCCCTTTATCAACATTATTTCGAAAGAAATGATGTCTCAAATTAACGTTGTTGGTTCTCTTATGTTTGACTACATTCTTTGCCTTGTTCATTGACATTGTGTTGTGGCACATATGAGGAATTGTGTCAGTGAGAATACAAAAATCTTCAATTTTTTGTTTAATCTACAAGAGTGATTAGAATAGGAAGTAGCTACTTCATACTCAACTTCAGGTGTAGACAAAGTTACTGAATTTTGCTTCTTTTTTTTCCCATGAAATCGGTGATGAACTAGAAAATAGTCAATTCCTAAGGTGTTTATCTTGTCAATATAAAACCTTGCATAATCATCATTATCATATCATACTAATACACAAGAATCTCCTGAAGGATAAAATAGGACTAGGTCCTAAGAACCCTTTAAATATCTTAAAATCATTTTTGATACCTTCAAGTGTAATTCCTTTGGAGCTTCTTGAAATCTAGCATACATCCTCACGCAAAAGACAATATCTAGTCTCCTTACGGTAAGATAACGGAGATATTCATTGTTCTTTTATACATTGTTCCATTCACATCAATGCCTAAATCATCACTGTCAAGTTTGGTACTCATGCTCATAGGTCTATCAATTATCCTGGCCTCCTAAATATTGAACCTTTTGATCAAAAGGTCTTTGATATTTTTTTTTGACAAATAAAAGGTCCAAGAAGAAAATGTTTGATTTGCAAACCTAGGAAGTAGGTGAGTTATCCATCATACTCATCTCAAATTCACTTCCCATCAGTGCTATAAGTCATTTTGAATGAAGATCTAAAGTAGCGCTGAATATTTTGTCATCCTCATATACTTGTGCTATGAGAAGCTTCATTTCAATTGAATTCAAGAAAAAAGTGTTGTCCGTTTTTCCTCTTTTGAAACAAATTTCAAGAAGAAATTTTAACAGTAGTTCATACCAAGCTCTAGGACCCTACGTCAGAACATACAAGAATTTGTCTAATTTCAATACATGATATGACAATTCGTGATATTCAAACCCTGGAGTCTTCTTAAAATATACTTCTTCATTTGGCTATCCATTTAGAAAATCACTTTTAACATCCATCTGAAAAAGTTTGAACTCCATATGGGTAGCACAAGCAATTAGGATCCTGATTTCTTCAATTTTTGCCAATGGGGAAAAAGTCAAATCATAATCAATTCATTCTTCTTTATTGTATCTCTTCACCACTATTCTTGACTTATTCCTTGTGATATTCCAATGTTCATTCAGCTTATTTTTTAACACCCATCAAGTCCTTATAATAGTTCTGTTTAGAGGTTTGGGACTAGGGGTGTGTTTGGTATGAAGGAAAATGTTTTCCATGAAAAATGTTTTCCTAGAAAATGTTTTCTTGGAAAACAAGTAGATTTTGGACTTATTTTCTCATGTTTGGTTGGTGAGTAGAAAATATTTTTCGAAAATGATTTTTAGTGTTTGATTTATGAATGAAAAATATTTTTGAGGAACATCTTTTATTTTTACTAGAGTAGAAAATAATTTATGAAATTGAAAATATTTTTTAAAAATAATTTTTTTTGGGTTGGGGTGGTGGGGGTAGTGAGGGGAGGCAGGAGGACGGGATAGAAGTGAAAAAATAAAAATTTGAAGTTGATAGTATTTTAAAAAAGCAAATTAATTTTTTTTGGCGGATTGGGGTTGGGGTTGGGGGGCTGGTAGGGGTGGGTAGGGGGAGGTAGGAGTTTAAAAATAAAATTTGAAGTTAAAAAAATTATTAAAAAGCAAAATTAATTTTTTGCGAAGGGGGTGGGATTGGGGGAGGGTGGTCAGGGATCGGGTGAAAAAATAAAATTTTGAAATTGAAAATATTTTTATTTTAAAAAAAATTGATGTTTTTCCAAAAAATAAAATGTAATTTGAAATTGGAGGAGAGCTTTGGAAAATGTATTCCTTAATTTTTTAAGGGAAGTCATTTTCCTTAATTTTGAGGAAAATAAGTTGATTTGAAAAACATTTTCCAAAACTTTTGCCCCAACCGAACATGAGAAAATTGGAAAACATTTTCCAGAAAATGTTTTCCTTCATACCAAACACACTCTAGGTGTCACACTCTAACTTCTTTCAAACTAATGAAGCTCCTCCTGCATTAAGTTCACCTAGTCAACATCCATTATATTTTCTTTGAAGTTCTTGGGTTCAATAGTTTAAATGAAAGAAGAAAATGCAACTAGATTTCTAGTTTTTAATCTAGTGTGCATTCCTGATTCAATGAGACAAGATGGATGAGAAGACTAATGTTTCCATCTTGATTTCCTCATAGTCTCTTCGTTGGGTTCAAAAACTTGTTCCCCTTATTTAGAACTTTCTTTGTTGGTTTTTATATATTAGGAGATCTGAGATAATAGAAGGAGCAGGTTCCTCTGTAGCTTCTGCATCATCTTCTTTATTTGGAACATTTTCCACCATAGTCTTGCACAAGGCTATCTCTTTCAATTTTCATTAGTTTTTCAAGTTCAAGATCATCCATGTCTACAAGGTTGTTCCTTTCACCAACTTCATTGAAGATAACATGAAAACTTTCCTCTATACACAAAGTTCTCTTATTGTCGACTTTGTATGCCTTGCTTGTGAAGGATTACCCCACAAAGACTCCTTTATCACCCTTTGGAAAGAATATGATGAGATCATCCATTCTATTGTTCACCACAAAGCACTTGTAGCAAAAAGCCTTCAGATAACTCAATGAGAGTTGTCTTCCATTTAGTAGCTCATATGGATTTTTCTTAAGAATTTATCTGATGAGAAAACTGTTTGTAATATAGAAAAATGTATTTATCGCTTCTACCCAAAAATTCATTGCAAATCCTACATCAATAAGCATGGTTCTACCAATATTCAGTAGGGTTCTGTTCTTTCTCTCAACAATCCTATTCTGCTAAGAACTTCTAGCTGAAGAAAAAGTTATGAAAAATTCCATGGTCTATGCGAAAACCATTTATTTGGGCATTTTAAGATTTGTACCATGGTCTGATCTGATCCCTGCAATCTTGCAATTTACCTTCATATGGACCATTTTTGCAAAGATAATTAATACATGAGTTGTTTCATACTTTGTTCGCATGAACATTTTCCATGTGAACCTTGAGAAGTCATCGACAACCACCATAATGTTTTTCTTCCCATCAACGCAGTGAAATTTCAAACACCCACACAAGTCCATTTGAAGAAGCTTTAGTGGACTAGATGTGCTAAAACCTTTCTTTTACTTAAAACAAGCTCTCGTTTCTTACCTCTTAGGCAAGTATCAATCTTGTTCTCTACAAATTTCAGCTTAGGTAAGCTATAGACCCAGTCCCTTGAAACCAATTTATTAAACAGTGAGAAGCTTACATGTCCTAATCTTTTTTTCTAAAAATCAACACTTTCACCCTGAGCACTCAGGCATGTGAGATTATCTCTTTTTCTATAATGAAGGTCTGCAACATATATATTCTTAAGCCTTCTAGATGTAAGAATAACTTCTTTCGAAGTAAGATTAGTGACAGAGCATTTATTTGATAGAAATCTCACTTCATTTCCTTTATCACATATCTGACAGACACTTAGAAGGTTGTATTTTAACCCATTCATATAGTACACAATATCTATGGAGTGTTCCATAGATCTCCCAATCTTCCCAATGTCAAGGATGAACCCTTTTTGGTGTTTCCAAATGACACACCACCACCTTGGTATGCTTCAAGAGAGAGGAAGTTATGAGTTTCTCCAGTCATATGCTTTAAGCAACCATTGTCCATGAACCAACATTATCTGCTTCCTCCCTTGTGCAAAGAGAGTCCCTTGTTAGATTTAGGTACCCACATAAGATGGAGTTCCCAAAAAATATCGAAAGACTTGATAAGAAACCTCCCCGTCCATGGTGGAAAATGTTCTTCCTAAATCTATATCTAAGACCAGATGTTTTCCTTTTCTTAAATTTAATGAAACTTGCTTGATTTTCTTTTGTATTTTTCAAGGATTCACATATTCTTTTCAAGTGACCAGTTTAGCAACATTGAGAGCATAACAAGTTATCTCATATAGACATGTGGTTTCTATGAGGGTTAAATGGGGGTTCTATCTTTTGACAACCCAAACCCTTACCACTGTTGAATTTCTGATTTTCCAAGTTAGAAAGAATCTTTGAAGAATCAGTCCATTTCAAAGATTGATTTAGCTCTTTTTAAACTTGACTTAAGTCCCTTACTAATTGTGAATTTCTTTCAAGGGCACAAACTAGTTTAGACTTAGAAATTCTTAGACTTACTCTATATCAAGCTAAAAACTAATGATCTTCCTTTTTCTATTCTTCGAGGGTTCTAGTTCTTGATTATGTTGTGAGAAATAAGGGTTGACTTTTCATCTTGACAAAGATCTATGTTTTCAGTAATGACCTTTTTGATCATTTGTTAATTCATCAAGTGAGTTGATTAACACAGTTGCAAGTTTTCTAAACCTTTTAATTGACAAGGTATCTCTATCACCCTTAAGGTCAATAAGTGTTACCTATTCCTTGTCGTCTTCATCGTAAGACTTTGCTATAATGAGAAGAAGAAGTTGAATATGTCCGCATCATCCTTGAAAGCCATCATGGAGACATCTTCATGGTGTTCTCCATCTTCAGAATCACTAAAAGTGTTTCCCACATAAATGCAAAGGTCTTCTTCACTGTTTGATCAACATTAGCCTTTCTCTTAGAATCATCAGGCACCTGGTACTTTCGCCATTCTTTGAAGTCTTGAAATTCATGATTTATTCAAGGCTCTAATCTTATATTTAATACATTCCGGTTCTCAAACAAAATTTTTTTAAAAAAAAGTGATGAACCATTGGATATAATAGTCCGTCTTGGCGTACACTTGCATTTGAGAGCGGTTTTGATATTATGAATTGTAAAAGAGATGATGTCACTTGCATTTTTTATTGACTCCATATGAATATTTGTAGAAGAAAGGTTGTTCTCCATTATTTGAAACCCTATAGTCACCAATGATCCACTATAGACTTCATTATCGTTCTTCCCAAGAATACCATTGTCGTTATAAGTAGCCGAACAATCTTGAACTATCAAAATTCCATTGGGAAAGAGATAAACAAATGAAGAACCCCACCCCCACCCCCACTTTCATCATCATATTGAGTTCCTGAGAGTTAACTATTCCATATACTAAAAGAGATTCATTTTCATCTGTGCAAGCATCTTGAAAGATCAGCATGTTGTTTTGCTTTGCATTATTGTTGTCCCCCTACTGTTCAAACCAAAAGAATAACTTAGTTATAGGTCAACGATAAATTAAAGAACTAATAATATAATATTTCTATAAAACGCAACAATTAATCACTCACAACAGAACGTAAAAGAAACATGCCACCATTAAGATCATGATCCTTGGAAATGTGCACAACGGTTTCAATGGACTATTATTGGAAAAGAAATCCCATTAGATCCTTGTTTTATTATTAATGACGAATTCGAACAAGTATTGTTGTTTCATGGGTTAACTAATTGTGTTGTGGCACTTAACACTACACCAATAAGTTCACCCTGATCAATATGTTTGTCTTTGTCATTAAATTTTGATATTCTCAATTTCTATTTGATTTATTTTCCACATATGAGTAGATGTACAAACCCCTACACAAAAATTATGAGTCATACGTAGAGCCAATATCCACATACCTATCCCATCCTTTGAACCAACTGTCATAAATAAAATATCATACTAATCAAATTTTATTTTATCAATACTCAAAGGTGTAAGAAAAAGGTAAAAAGGATTTGCATGTATAAAAAGGTGTAATCATGCAAATCCTATTGTGCCTTCTTTTTTACACTTTCGACTTTTGTACAAAAAAAAAAGGATTCTGATGATATATTATTCATGGAAGTTGGTTCAAAGGACGAGATAGGTATGTGGATTGGTTCAACGCATGACTCGCAATTTTTATGCAGGGGTTCGTTATACTACTCATAAGTGGGAACTAATTCAGTTAGAAAATTGGAATATCCAAAGTTGATGACGAGGATAGACATTGGTAATGTGAGATTATGGGAACTAATTCTGTTAGAAAATTGAGAATATCCAAAGTCGATGATGAGGACAGACATTGGTAATGTGGGTGATCCCATTAGTGTAGTCTTAAGTTGCACAAAGATTATTAGGTTGCCCATGAAACAACAACACTTGTTTGAATTTTTCATTGATAATAAAACAAGTAGCCAATGGGATGTCTTGTCCCATAATGGTCCAATACAAGAGTTGGTGCACATTTCAACGGATCAAAATATTAATAGTAGCATTGATTTTTTATGTGCTAATGTGAGTGATTAATTGTTGTGTTTTCCAGAAATATGATATTATCAGTCACTTTAATTGATGTTGATCTACAACTAAGTTATTCTTATGGTTTAAATTTGTAGGGGGACAACAATAGTATCTGTTTTTAATGTTAATGACCTTTTATATGTATTAAATATCATATTTATTAAATATTCTCAATGCAAATGACATCATCACTTTTATATGTATTAAATATCATATACACATTCCTGAATAATATCCGTTTTTTATGTTAATGACCTTATGTTGTTATTGTTTCGTACTATTTTCGGTTTACCTAGAAATTCTCTTTTTTGATTTTGTTTTACATTAAATGGTCTTCACATCACTCTAACATAATGTTAAAATGTGTGAAAACTACAAGATGTGGATGCAATAATTTTTTTCAAAAGTTATAGTATAAATATAGAAGGGTTACATATAAAAGTGATAGATCAAGTTGGTGGAACGCTTCTCATAGCTTCTACTATATTGCAGAATTTTGGGTAAGTTTTCTGCTGGTTTTATTTTCATTTACAGATTTTTATCCCAAGACGGTGATGCATTCTATGAAACTTTGTCCGCTTCAGCGGAGCTTCTTCTACAGTGAACCAGCTAAACCGACAAAAGTAGGTGAGGTTAGTGAGGAGCCACGCTTGATAATGCCTATCGCCGGTGGGGATATCTGCTCTTGCAAACGTTATTTTTTACTAGCAACATCATGCCTATGGCCACGGGTCTGCCAAATTGACATCGTTGAGTTTTTTATATCTCTTATTCTCTCTTTTCTCAAATCATTGTGTAGTCCCCATTGTTGTGAGCTTAGTTTAGACTTTAGAGTGTTGTTGCTTGTTTCTTGTCCATTTCATCCGGTTCAAAGGTAAATTTCTTCCCCTTTGTCTTCCATATTATTTTTAAGTTTAAATTTCATAATTCATTCTTGTTTTAGACCTCGAATTCTTTCATCTTCAATTCTCTAAAGTATCATTGTTGGACCATTTTCAATTCCGAATTCACTTCCATCTCTCTATAATATATACCAGAATTAAGACTCTCAATAAACGTTCCTTATAGTGATTTAGATACAAAATTGATTTCACTATAACAGAGGCAAATTATAGGAGTTTCAAGACTAAATTTGTTGATGATCTCCTTGTGACTCCTAAAAGCAAAGGGATGGCATTACACTTTTCTCAACAAATGAGATCAGAATTCTATAGTTTATCTATGTAAGCAAATTATTTATGTCAAAAGATTATTTTAGAAAAGTATTTGACAAGTCAAAATTTAATAAAATGAAGTGTAGTTAAGAAGCTAATCGTTTACTTGGAAAGGATGACAATTAATAAGAATGTGTTGGCTTGTTTATTGTTAACTTTCTCCAAGTGTCACCTTTTTGGACAAGCGTCAAGTGTCATGGACAATTGTCCTAATTTTGAACAATCTTCTAGCTTATAAATTGCTCCTCTCCATTTGATTATTTACATAAGGAAAAATACTAATCACTTTCTTACTCCCTATTTCACTCACTTTTTGTCTCTCTTTGTTGGCTTTTTATTTTATTAAATTTTGGCTTTGTTATTCTTTTATTTCCTTTAATGACTTGCTGATATTAATTAATTTGTTGATTTATGCTTACATGATTGAGTATATTTTATTATGGCATGTTAGGACATGTTAATGTGTCATTTAATAAAAATATGTGATCTCGAGATTTAATATATTATTTAAATTTAAATAATTTTAATGATTATATTAAAGTTGTATTTGCTGTTGCATATTTCTTCATAAAAAGCTACATTATAACTTGTTACTGTCTCATATATTAAGAACCTGCATTCTTGGTTTAATACATGATTTAGAGTTTAATTTTGATAAATGTGAAATATGTTTTGAAGCTAAAATTACTAAAAGTCATGTTTTTGAGTAAGTAGAGAATGTGAATTATTATTTTTGGTCCACTCTGATTTGGGTGATTTGAAACAAGATTATGTCTAGAGGTGGTAAGATATTATATGATTTTTATTGATGATTTTTTTAGATCTACTAAATTGTATCAAAAAAAAAGATGATGCATTTGATGTTTCATTGCTTATTACTCTGAGTTGAAAATAAAATTAATAGAAAAATCCAAAGAATTCAATTTGATAGAGGTGGAGAATTTGTAGCTTTAAATATTTTATAAAAAAAAAAGAAGGAATTATTCATGAAGTAATCCCCGCCTTTTTTCACCTGGGTCTGATGGAGTACTTAAAGAAAAAATAGAAATTTGAAAGAAATGATAAATTTCATATTAATTAGTTCTGAAGCTCGTGATAATTTGCGGGGTGAAACTATTTTATCTTTATGTCTCTTACAAAATAGAATTCCTCATAAAAGAACTGGTAGAACTCCTTACGAATTGTGGAAACGTTATAGACCTAACCTGTAATACTTAAAAGTGTGGGTGTGTTGCTAAAGTTCTTTTGTTGAACCTAGAAAGAGAAAATATGATTCTAAAACATGCAATCAATAGGATTTAAAACTGCCGACTAATAGGTTGCGTATTGGATATACTGAAATAGTGTTGCATGTAGATTTCTTGTTTTGAAAAGTGATGTACTTGATTTCAATAATATTATTGAGACAAACAATATTGAACTTTTTTTCTACTGTGTGATTAACTTCTCATGCACCTGTTAAAAGAAAAAATGATAATTCCTTTAATATTGAGGAACTGCGGAGGAGCAAAAGGCCAAGAAAAGAGTATTTTTTTTTCTATGGAAATGATTTTTTAACTTTCCTTGTCGACAATGAACCATTAAATTATTTTAAAGTTATATCTTCTTTTGATGCTAAATTTTGAAAGAGGCAATAAAAATTGAACTTGATTCTATTATGAAAAATAAATATACATTTTGACTGACTTACCTCCTGGAGCATTACCTATTGATTGTAAATGAATTTTTAAAAAAGAAACTTAATCATGATGAATCTATATAAAAATATAAAGCTCGGTTAGTAGAAAAAAGAATTTTCTAAAAAATAAAATATTGATTTTTGATACATTTGCACCAGTGACTATAATTTATTCTATTCAAATTTAATTGTCTTAGCATCAATTCACAAGATTTTTATTCAACAAATGGATGTAAAAGCAACTTTCTTAAATGGTGATTTAGAAGAAGAGCTTTATATGGCTTAAACTAAAGGATGCATTATTCTTGGACAAGAAAATAAATTTTGTAAGTTAATTAAATCTCTTTATGGACTAAAACAAGCTCCTAAATAGTGTCATGAAAAATAAGATCAAGTCTTATTGAAAGACAAATTGCTCTTTTATCAAAGTGGATAAATGTGTAGACAATGATTATGTGCTAATATACTTATATGTTGATAAGATATTTATATTTGGTACAAGTCCAAATATTATGAAGAATATCAATATATTTTGTCTACTAATTTTGATATGAAAGATTTGGGTGAAGTAAATATGATTTTGGGAGTTAAGGTAATAAGGAATGAAAATGGTATAATGTTGTCACAAGAACATTATGTGGAAAGGATTTTTAAAAGATTTGAATGGTTTGAGGTGACACATGTAGACAATCCTTATGATACTAACTCTAAATTTATGTGACCTAATTGCTCAATTTAAATATGCTCAAATTACTGAAAGTCTATTGCATTTGATAAATTTTACTAGGCTTGATATTGTCTATGCTGTTTGTAGATTGAGTAGATATACTCATAATCTCAATAATGAGCATTAGTTTGCATTGAATAGACTGACGAAATATTTGAGAGGAATCATGAATTATGGTATCGTGTATAGTGGATCCTTCTACTTTTGAAGGATATTGTGATGCAGTCTGGGACTTTGGCTCTCATTCAGATGAGACGAAATCCACTAGTGGATATGTGTTCACCTTAGGTGGTGGTGCAATATCCTGGAAATAAGCTAAAGATACGATCATTGCTAGATCGATTATGGAGTCAGAGCTTGTAGCTCTAGAGCTGGCTGGTTTTGAAGTTGGATGGCTACAAAAATTCTTAGCGAATAACCCTTCGATAAAGGATGACTTGTTGATCCCTTTAAAAAGGATGACTTGTTGATCCCTTTAATAAGGATGAATTGTCTCATGTGTTTATACACTATATTGTGAAGCCACAATCGATATTGCGAAGAATGAATCTTACAGTTGTAAGATCAGACACATGAATTGAGGCATGATGTGGTTAAGCAGCTGCTGAAAATAGAATAATTGCAATTGATTATGTGAAGTTAGAATTGAATTCGGCCGATTCAGTGACGAAACCCGTGAAAAAAATTAATTCTTTAGACCTCAATAGAAAAGGGTTTAAGGTGAATTGTTAGCCAATAGAGATGGGAACCCAACCTATGTAATTGGAGATCCTATGAAGTAGGTTCATATGGGTAATAACAAGCCGATATTGGCTCAGCGCACTAACTAAAAGTGTTTGAAACTGCTACTAAAAATGAGGGATGAATTATTAACTCTTAATGACTCCATAGTCCTTAGTTAAGGAAAGTGTATTTAAAGCAGTGTACACTTGATGAATTCACCTATATGGGAGTTGGAGTGTGGCCGCTCCTATGAGACTTTGGCATAGTCTCTATAGCTCTCATGAATACCAGGCACGCACATGGCCTGTAGGCGCAAAATTGCGTTGAACAACAAAATTTTTGTGGTCAAAATGTGATTGGTAAAGTCACTGATTTACAACAAGAATTATTTGGTTCATTGAAATATTATATTTCACCAGTAATTTTGTAAATTAAATTTTATTGATCGAAATTTGGTTCATAGTCCGAAAGATACCAAACCTATTGTATTTTGTCCTGAAAATTACGCAAGTTATATTTTAATAAAATCTTATGAAATAAGTAGGGGATCGTAAGCAAATTACATATTTCAAAATATTATTTTAGAAAAGTATATGAAAAGCCAAAATTAATAGAATGAAAAGTAATTAAGAAGCGAATTGTTTACTTGGAAAGGATGATAGTTTATAAGAATGTGTTGGCTTCTTTATTATTTTCTCCAAGCGTCACCTTTTTGGACCAGTGTCAAGTGTCATGGACACTTGTCTAATTTTGAACAATCTTCTAGCCTATATATTGCTCCTCTCCATTTGATTATTTACATAAGGAAAAATACTTATCACTTTATTGATCCCTCTTTCACTCACGTTTTGCCTCTGTTTGTTGGCTTTTTTATTTTATTAAAATTTATCTTTGTTATTTTTTATTTCCTCTACCGACTTGCTGATGATAATTAATTTTCTGATTTTGTTACCTTTATTTATTAAGATAGAGAAGTGCTTCTTTAATCCTGGGAAAATATTTCACACCATTGAAATAGTTTCTTAGGACAATGCCCAGCACAACTCAAGTATTTATCTATTTTCTATCCTATTATTTACATATCTTCGTAGTAATATTTATCTTATTTTCGAGATTAATTTTTTATAAATATAAAGTTATTTATTATTATTATTATGAAATTTTCTAATATTTCCCCAACAATTTAAAGAAAATAAACCACATAGGTCACTTGAAAATCTTCATTGACCACTTGAAATTGAGTTTAGTGTTTCGAGTCACCTTGTTGTTATTGAATAAATTATCTAAAGGGTAATATTATTAGACCTTTATCATAATGCATAAGTTGTTTCTTTATATACCAGCAATAAGGTAAAAAGATGAGTTAGTTATATTATTTTACTCACATCTTTAACTCTCCTCTTTTGAAGGATTTCGGGAAGTTTAGTGCTGAAATACTAGGCCTTAAGCTAGTCGATTTCTTTGAATTGCTCCCTTTCCAATGACTTAGTGAAATATCAGCGATCTGATCCTCTGTGCTATAGAATGACATGATGATGTGCCCTTTCTCCAGATTATCCCTTAAAAAGCTATAACAGAGATCAATTTGTTTTGTTCCTTTGTGTTGAGGTTGATCCCTACCATTCCGATTCCTTGTATTATTCCTATTTTTCCATTTCCAAAAGCTATGTTTCCGCCCTTCAGATTTTTCAGTGAGAGGAATTTGTTTCTATCTCCAACCATATGCTTGGAATATGTGATGTCCAGGTACCAAAGTTTTGGCTTTCCTCCCGCTGAATCCTGCAGTCATTAGACAGAGCTAGTTTTAGGTACACAGATCCACCTTGTTCCCTGTTTGTTAGAGAAAGGATGAATATGATTTTTCTTAGCCCATGATGGAAGGGTTTTAAGTGTGGGAACCAATTCTGTGTTGTTTTCTTTCTGCATCTTTTTTTTGGTAGGAAACTGAATTTGTTTTTATGTGCAGTTTTTTTTTATTGCATGCATAACTCTTATGTCCTCTAAGTCCAAAGTGGGAACACAAACAATCTATGTTGTGATTTTTTTTCTTCAAAAAAGCCTTTTCCATGTCTTGTGGATGACTCTTTTGGATTCTATCAAGTGGTATGGAGGACCAGGTCCATCTCATGTTGTGATCTATTTCAATTTTTGTGATGTTAAGTTTTTTCTCGAGGTCTTCATTTTTTACAGTCATGGATTTAAAATCTTTGTTCAGTTCTTTTAGCTTATTATGAAGAACACTGTTTTCTTGTTTTAAGTTTTCATTTTCTTCTCTCAGTATGCGTACTCTTCCATTAACATGTACATGTTGTGTGGTATGCAATTATTAGAGTATGTAATAGAGATTCTAATTTTCTTTTTGAATAAGAATAAAGATTTTGTTTGATGTAATGCAGTCTAACCTGCTTCTGCTTGTCTTTTTCTTCTTCTTCTTCTTCAGAATCTGATCCACCCATCAATGCTTGAATTGTCAGTTTGTTCGACTGTATGTAGGGATTGATTTTCACCTTCCTCACCTTCTGACTCATCTCCTAATATGCCTCCCATTGCAGCAAAGGCTTTCTTCATTGAGAAATCAGCCTCCTGGTTAGTCATCCTCCTGTTTGTAGGAGTATATCTGTCACCTTTACCGTCCTTTGTTTTGTCTGTGCTATTCTTATTATGTTCTAGGGATCAAAGTGGGCAGAATTTAACGAAGTGATCTGGACATCTATATCTATGGAATAGTCGCTCTCTTGAATTTTCAGCAGTCTTCTGAGGAACTCTTTTTGAAAAGTTTGTCCTCTTCTTAATGTTCTGGAGAATCTCTTTTTCATAAGTGCAATATTTTCATCCTCAAAATCTTTAGGCATTGTAGCTTTCAGAACCAGGTCCTTCTCTTTTCTCCTGCTGCAAATTTCCTTTTGTTGGTTTTTCTTTAGTTAATATGTAATGAACTTCCCAATAAGCTCATTAATGGTCAATTTTTCTAGATCACGTGCTTCAGTGATGGATTCAACATTGCTTTGCCATGAGTCTGATAGGACACTTAAGATTTTTTTAACTGCTTTTTTGTTTAGAAATACTTCTCGTAACGAGTAAATCTCATTAGTCATTGCAGTGAACTTGGCGTGCATATCTTGAACTGTTTTTCCCTCCATCATTATGAACAGTTCATATTGTCTATTCAAGTTGTCAATTTTAGATTTCTTAACATGAATTGTTCTTTCATATGCAATTAGTATACTTTCCCAAATTGACTTTGCATCCTCACATGTTGAAATTCTATTGTAATCGTCTGGTCCTATGCCGCAAATTAGGATCTTTTTAGCTTTGGCGTTATTTTGAATGGCTAGTTTGCATGCAACATCCCATTATTTTCTTTCTTTGGGTAACAGTGGTGACTCCATCTTCTCCCTTCTTCATAGGTATAGTAGGACCATCTAGAACTATACTCCAAATATCGGGACTATCAAGTGATCCATCATACAATTTTCCACCATCCATAGTACTTTCCATTGAATAGTGGTGGTCGAGTTTTGAGAAGCCCTTTCTTGTGGTGTAGGTGGTGCCGCCATTAGTTCTTTTCAAGATGTGAATATTTTAAATAGAAGACATGCACTCTGATACCAATTAAAGAATCTTTGCCTAACACTCAAGAATCAAGTTCTTGAATGATTCACATAAGATACTTACGTTAATGGACAATAACACCAATATATCGTGGAAACCTTTCTAACTCAAGGAAGGGAAAAACCTCACCGAAGTTTTATTATTCATTCAAGATTTACAACTCAGTTAATCAATGACTTTAACTCTAAGACTTCTACCCTTTTTTATTAAATATAATCGGAAAATCATAACTCTACAAGAAGTCAAACTCACTTTCTGTATACACAAACTCTAACCTCTCTTTTAACTCTAACCCCCCAAAAAGTCAAACTCACTTCTTGTTTACAATTCCACAAACTCTCTCAACCCTCAAAAACACTGATCCAAGGACAGATCAATGTGACTTAACTATTCTAATGTATTTTTAACTCTAGAATTCTTCCGTTTATACTTCTCAAACATTTTGCCTTCACTATGATTCTCTCTCTTACTTTTTTCTGTATTTTCTCGATTAGCACAAGACAGACTTTCTTGTCTCGTTTTTACGCCTTCTATAGACACTGATTCTTTCCGTCATCAACTTCAATAAGGAAAGCACTTTGTGTTTTTCCTTTCCTTGTTTGTCTTTCTTTTTTGTTTCTTTATATGTCTCATTTTACCTTTCCTTGTTTGTCTCTAACTCTCTTTATTATTTTTGTTTATCATCTTTGACTCGAGGTTCTGCTCTCCTTTATTGACTTGGACTGCTAATTATTTCGTACACACGCCTTTATTCCTGCTGCCTCTTTTATTTTATTCAATTTCATAGATATGAACACCTGTTTCATATTATTTCATCATCAAAAGTATTTGTATGACCATGTCAATTCTCATCACAAGGTGTGTATGTTATCCTTTAGGCTGATGGACTATTGGTAGTATACAGATTTGCAATCAACTTTGGAGGTCACTGGGATTAGTTCTTACCGTTGTGTGAATTTTCATACAACAAATGCTGTCATTCTAGCATCGACAACACAATTTTGAGGGACTTTATGGAAGAAGGTGTAGATCTTCTATAGGGTTATTTTAGACGGATGATGTGAAGGCCTTATAGGTTGACTTTGTAAAGGAAACATACTTAATGAAACTTCACGGCAAGTGCGGAGCCAAGCTTTGATCACTATTGTGAAGCAATAGGAACTTGTAACTCCCAACTTAAAAAGGACTAATTTTTTGTATTATGTTTGTGGATTTTAAGGGAGAGAAGAACCACAATAATTACATTTTTTATTATTTTAAAAAAGTATAGATCACTCTTAATAATTTAAAACAAAAATTATATTTCGACAAAATTAATTTTTAAAAATCATTTAAATAAGTTAGGTGACTTTCTAAGAGTGGTATCAATAGATGAGCTCGGTGACTTTCTAAGTCAAAATACTAATAGTTAGGTGATTTTTGAGTTATAAACAAAGTTGAATGACTTTCTAAGTGAGCTACTAGAAGTTGGTGTTTTTTTATTTATAAAACAAAGTTGAGTGACTTTTTAAGTGAATTATTCTAACTTGAGTGACTTTTATTTTATAAAACAAAGTTGAGTCACTTTCTAAGGGGACTATTGAAAGTTGAATGAAAATCTGATATATGAACTCATCATTTTCATTAGTTAAATATTGTACTGTACTGTACTGTATACAAGGCTGGCGGTAGTTCGCACGGCCATCCAGATCTAGCTTTAATCTAATAAACGACCAAGACATAATAAAAACGTATTATAGTTTTGGTAATATCTTATCTTATCATGGTTGTATGGTAATATTTTACCTAAGCATGGGGCCTATCATAAATTTTAAACATATTGATATTTAGCAGTTCTAACAGTGGTTTAAGACGGCCCCTTTTTTTCTTCAATTTAATGGGGACTTACAGCACCACTGCTCGCTAATACCAATAGTGTACAATCTGCATGTACCTCCACCTTAGAATCAAGTCAAGATATATGATAAGAATGTAAGAACTATAATAAGAACTTATTCTATCTTGATGAGATCCAGATATTTTGCTAGAACATTGTACAGAAATCATGCAGCTGACATAGATATGAAAGGTATCTAGCCGGATATAGTCACGACTATAATAATAATGGAGAAAATAAAATAATTAAAAGAAATTTAAATTACCTAAGAGAGTTTCCCAAAAACTTGGTCTTTTATTTCTTTGCTGGAATATATTAAGAGAGAGAGAGAGAGAGAGAGAGAGAGTTACTAAGGAAAGAAAGAAAAGATAAAATTCCTAAAGAGATCCTCCCTCTGATCTGAGGAGGAGTGCCTCTTATATAGGCAAGTTTAAGAGACATAGCATAATAGTGGGTCTCTTATCTGGGCCCCTTACACACTATATCTACTATTTAGACAGTGTTTTCACTATTAAGGATAAGGAGGAATCTAGATTTTTCCTTTTGACTTTATCCTTGACAGGTTTTCTTGGTCCTTAATGGATAGCAAAAAATCTTGTACCTTGCCGAGCTCACTTTCAGTCATAATTAGCTCTTGTTTATCGGACTGTGCATCTGCAATATCATTGCTAGTGCCACTCTTCATTGAGGTATCCAATTTATCAAATTCTGAGAGGTTTTGTAATATATTTATTTTAACCTCTTCGAGATACTCGTTGATCATTTCGTCTTTATCACCCTCTTGGGTGGAGATTCTGTTTGCAATATGCTTGATAGAATTTTCAGTTAACAACTTCCTTTGGGGTATCTCCTTATAATTCTGGATTTTTTGTTGTATCTGATCTACAAGCTCTTTACCATGGGGTTGACCGGTCTTTGGGTCTTGCCTTGTTAGCTTGTCCCAAAAATTATAATAATAAATATGGTATAAACAAGGAATCTTTTCTTCAAGAGTAAAACCTACTTCTGGGATCCATTTATGAATCCATGGAATGGAGAATTCTATAAAAAGAAAATACATCTGATCAATTTTTTCTAAATTGCAGATATGTTCTGATAAATATAAATTTGTTAAAAAGGGGGAAAACTTGGCCCATTCTTTATATAAATTTAAATAATTATTTGGTAAAATCTTTACTGAAGGTCCGTGATATTTCCACCAGTTTGGGATAGTTTAGTCAAAGACTTTTGCACAGACCATAATAAACCATGTGTGCTTATGTTTGTCATTATTGTAATAAAATATTTTACTAAAAGCATGGATATAATCCCAGTAGGTAAAATTCATATTTATTTTGTTAACATAAACCTGTTTTTCATGCATAGTGGAGATTCCCCACTCTTCTGCATATATGATCTGCTTGATAATAAATTTTGAGAAGTTATAAACTTCTTTTTCATTTTCTGAGGTAAAATGCTGGAACTCGGCACTTCATGTATGAACAATAATAGCTTCATAATATGATCGCATTTTATAAGAGTCTCTGGGAAAATATAACCTCTTTATTAAATACCGTATGAATATTTTCCAAGGTTCATTGCTTCTTTGAATATAAGAGTTTTCCAAAAGAAATATAATATCCTTGGTGGTTGCCTCTTTAGAGAATTTTTGGGTATCACCTTCTTTCATTAAAGAAGCATAGGTATCACCTTGCTCTTGTGTCTGCAGATATGCTTTAAGCTGTCCATATAATGGACTATCTGCTGGAATATCTTCCAAATTAATGGTCGGTGTTGAAGATGAAGCTTCGTCAATTTTTGAATTGACTAGCCTCATGTTTTCCTATTGTATTATTGGAGATGAAGCGTATGACGACTTCTGAGAGGATTGAGAGGTTGATCTTCCTCTTCCTCGATTGTTCTTTCCTCCTCTGCCACATACTTGCAACCAAGGAGGAGAGTCATTACCTATGTTGTGATCATTAGAAAACTGATTAGTAATGGTCAAAATAATAGTTCATATCATTTAGTTCAATTGATCCAATATAATCTTTTAGATCTAAATAATAAGGACCATCATTATCTTCATAGCTATGCATAGAAAAATGAATTTCGTTTTGTATGATTGACATTATCACTTCTCAATAAATATTTCTTGAATATCCCTTCCTAAATGGATTGCCTTTAGTATGAAAATTAATTTCCTGTCATCAATGAAATTTGTAAAATAGGACATAAGAACTTTGTCTAAGAATTCAGGTATTCCCTAGATAAAAAGTCTGGAAGAGAATTATCAATTCCCTTTTTATATTGTATTTCAAAATCAAAACGAGCTAGTTGGGCTTGCCACCTAGGAAACATCATTTTTGATGCATCATGTTTAAAATCTTTACTAAACATATATTTAACAGATTGAACATCTATATTGATCAGAAATTTCTGATTGTAAAGATCATCCTGAAATCTTAATATACATTTAACAATACAAAGCATTTCATGTGCCACAGTAGCATATTTGCTCTGTGCTTCAGTCCATTTCCTAAATGAAATTGTATAAGATATTTATTTTTGTCATGTGGATTAATCTATTTAAGTATTCCTCCATAACCAATATTAAAAGCATCAGTTTCAACAATCATTTTCCATGTTGGGTTAGCAAGAGTCAGACATGGCAATGATTTAATACTTTGCTTAACATTTTTAACAAGATTAGTAAGATTATAATTCCAAGGAGATTTATTGGTCTTTTTTAATCTATTAGTTAAAGGAGTTAAATCTTTAGAAAGATCTTTATAAAAAGGAGAAATATAATTTAAACTTCCCAAAGATCTTTGTAACATAGTCCTGTCTTCTATAACATCAGGAAATTTTGAGGCAAAATCAATAGATCTTTGGATGGGATTAATTTTTCCTTGACAAATTTGATGTCCTAAAAATCTGACATTTGTTTGGAACAAATTCATTTTTGATTTTGAGATGACTAAACCATTTTGTATAAAAAAATTTTGAAAAATATCAAGATGTTTGATATGAGTCTAGTAAACTGGGATATCATCTATATATAAAATAATAAAATCCATATATGGATTAAAGATATCATTTATAATTTTTTGAAATTCTGATGGGGCATTTTTTAAATCAAATGGCATAACATTCCATTCATTTTGCCCAAAAAGATAATTAAAAGTAGTTCTATAAGTATGTTCCTTAAAAACTTGAATTTGCAATGTCCTGATTTTAAGTCAAAATTTAAAAATATATTGGCATCATATAATATTGATAAAAGATCATTTTTATTCGGAATAGGATATCTAATTCATTTTGAATTTTTGTTTAAAGGTTTATAGTTGATGACCAACCTGGGGACACCATGTTCTTATTCTGCAACTTTATTAACATAAAAGGCAGTGAAAGAACAAGGAGATTTTGAAGGTTTTATCAAACCTTGTTGTAATAGATTATCAATTTCTTCTTTGCAAAATTCCACTAATTCTGCATTCATTTGGCAGGGACGTGAATTAGTGGGAATATCACTTTCGCAGAAATCGTCCTCGTATGGCAAAGTTACAATGTGCCTTTTTTTGTTCCAAAAAACACTTGGGTGGTCTGTGCAAATATCAACAACCATTTGTCCAACAATTAATTTAATTTTTTCCTGTACTTTAGCCGGTCGAAGTGTATCTACAATATTCATACTATAAATTTTCATTTGCAAAGAATCAATGTGTCTTGGTTTAAGATGAATCAATGTATTGATATCTCTAGTTAATGGTTCACTTATAAAATCAAAACTAATGGTATTACCATCAAAAGTAGTTGTAAATCCTTTTTAATCTAGATAGGAAAAAGGATAATAGCTTCAATAAAAGGGGTTCCAAGTATAATTGGAGGGTGCAACTGATTTTTACTGAAAACAAAAAATGAGGAATGCAAACCCTACTTTGGCAAATGCAAGTATTAGATTGTTTATAATTTATATCTAAAGCATGATTGGCAGCTGATTTAACAATATACGTTTTTTTTTTCAAAAAAACTTGAAGGTATTAATCCTTCTTGAATACAACTAACATCTGCTCCACTATCAATCATAACAGTACTAGTGATATTAAAATCATTATTGATTAAGATGGTACATTTAATATACCAACAATGGGCAGTAACAATTTGCATCATTCCAAGGAAACTATTGGGTTTTGAATTGTTAAGATGAAGAGACCATTTATCTCTTTCTTCACCAATTTTCTGTCCTTTATCGGTAAGCTGCGTTAGGGGAGAACCATTATTCTCACTGCTCTCTAGTTGAGAAATCTTGTGATCATGAATTATTTGGTTTTGTTTAACAGATTTAATCTCTTTTTTAAAATTTTCGACTTCAAATTTTAAATCATCAAGAGAAGTATTTCTGGTTTTGACATCTTGATCATTTTTCTCAAGACGAGTAAAAACTTCTTGTAAAGAATAGGGGTTTTATTTTGAATCTATAAGTTCATTCTAACAAGGTTTTTCAAAAGTCTTGGAAGAAGAGGTTTTAGAAGAAGCCATTTCTAAAATCTTGTTCCTTCTTTTAATAAATTAATTACATTACTCAAAAGAGATCATATAAAAATTTAAATCCTCAAACTTGGATTAGCTTATAAAAAAATCATCTTTTTCACACGTACAAGTATTACCTGCACATTTAGCACACTGATTAGAATGATCAGAATTGTTATTATCACTACTGTCATTTGAACTAGACTCGTAATGATCAGATTCTGATTCTGATTCGTATAATAACTCATAAATTTTGTCATGAGTGGCTTCATCCAGCTCTAATATTTTATCTTTTTCCAACTTACAATTTGGAGCAATATATCCATACTTTCCACATTTCCTACACTTGATATCCTTCAGTTCTCTTTTAGAGAAGTTTTTGGCAAATCTGGTTGCCTAGCGATGAGCTATTTTTGCTTCATGTTTTTTTGTATCGCTTTGAACGATGATGTCAAGTGTGGGATTTCTTTGGATCATTCTCATCATAAGATTTCTTTTTTCTATTATCACGAGAAGGTACGTCGATGCCAACTTGCATGCAAAAATCTCCTAATTGAGATTTTTCTGACATTTGGTTCCTCTTGACCTGTTGAGCAACTTTTAGCTCATTGCACAAATTTAATCCTTCTTGTGTGCAAGTGCCTATCAATTTTCCATAAGTGTAGTTATCGTAGGCAATCTCACTGAGATCTCCTCTTAGGGTCTTCTTCACCCTTTGAACAAACAATGGAGGGAGTCCATCAATGAATCTTGCCTTCCAATAACTTATTTTACTTTTTGGTAAATCCATAACTCTACTTAGGAAAGTATCCTTATACCATCTAAATTCTCCTAAATGTCTACATTAAGGCGATTTAGAAGGGTATGAATAGTTTCATTGTGGTTGGAAAATCTTAAATTTAAATGTTCTAGAATTGTTAGAATAAAGGTATAAACCGCATCTTCAATATTTTTTTAGTCACCTTTTTTGTTGGTTTTCTATCTTCACCAACTACTATTTCTCTTTCTATTTTCTCTTTGGAGACATTTGTAACAGCATACTTCTCTTCAGGAGATAGCAAATTAACCCACCATCCACGAAGATGTCCTGTAAATCCTACAATAATTATCTTACAGGTAGCATGATCAGAATTATTATTAGTATGCCTGCAAATAGCCAAATACATCAACATCCGATGTACCATAATTGAAACCTTCCTTTTTGTTTAGCCATCTAAGTTTCATTCATAGACCTCATTTCCACTATCTGAAGTGTCCGTCTGATTCCAATCTCTTTCTTCTATCAAAAAATCTTGAGGAGTTGGACGGTGGTAGTAGTAAGTCATCATGGATGGAATAGTAGAATAGACACCTTTGCCAACAACCTTTTGTTAGTTACAATATCCGGATTTAAATCGTCTCAAATTAATCTCAAAGGTTTCTAAATTAATATTTTAAGAAAATTGTCCTTCAATTTTATAAATATATGAAAAATCATTTGAAAGGCCAAGAGGTTTTGTACTTAAACCTGAAAGATTTTTATCAATAAGACTTTCTAAATCATTAAAAGATTTTATTTTAAAATTAGTAGTATCAATAGGACGCTGAATATGTGTTGGAAAATTTTTGGGTGTTTTGGAAGTAGTAGCAATATTTTCTTGTGAATTTTTATGAACACCCTTTACCAAAACTATTAATTCATCCTATTTTTTATCAAGAGAACTAATATGTTCTTCTAACACTTTAACATATAACCTCAAATAATTATTTTGATAAATCAAATTATTAGTTTCATTAATAATAATCTGGGCAACATCACTTTGAATAAATTTCTGAAAAACCAAAAAAGTTAACCCAGTATTATTTGGTAATATAAACGGAGCTTGGGGAGGATAGATGACTTTTGTAATAGATCCATCACTCTCCTTAAAATTCCTTTCAATTACCTTGATATACAATGAACCAAGGGACAAAGTAAATAATTTTATTATGTAAAGCACAAGTTTCATAAAAATTTTGTGATATATTATTCAAATCATATTGGCTATATGCCTCAAAAAACCAAGTTCTAAACTTGTTCCATTTTTCATATTGAAATTCTTTTTTAATATGTTTTCTTGCCAGGGATCCTGGACTAAAATAAATTTGGTGAATCATCATTAATCACACTTCATTGAGGTCTGACGCTTTATTAACGTCAAAATCCATCTCAAATAGAGTTTGTTCCAAATTGAACAACTTATATGTTGCTTGAACAATATTAGTCTTGGGATCAATTTATACCCTTTCAACCATTCTTTCACTCAGAGTATCACTTAGAGTATGCAAAGATAATGTCCTACATTTAGCTGGGCCATAAATAGGAATTATAGGGGTAATAGGGGAAATATGATGTATTTCCGATAAAGTCCTATAACCTGAAAAGGATCGCCTATTATAAACAGGTGATTTATCACTAAGTTGGATATGTATCCTTCCATTAGGATTTTGAATAATATGAGAATATTCACTATTAGTAGCTTCATCAGTTACCTGCCTTTGAGATATAGCCGAACTTAAAGTCCATGTACTCGTTTAATAGGTCTTCTAGTGGTGACTTTAGACTTTATAAAATTGGTTTTCACCAAGATAGTCTCATTAGATGTATCATATAATTTACATCTAGGATTTAAAGTAGATAGCAACTTATAATATATCCTATAAGACAAACATATTAGTTCAAATCCAGGAGCATAATTATAACCATGTGTTTTAACACTTAATGTTAAAGCATCAAGTATATTAACATCATATAATGACAACTGAAGATTAGGTTGTGTATTGAAATATACTGGACCATAAGCTACAGTAGATTCAATTAAACCCATGAACAATTGTCTAAAATTTAGATTTCTAGCATCTCTTAAAGCTGCTAAAACTGTCTCAGATAACCCTTAAAGGGTCAAGGTTTAAAAGCAATCTGAAGCATACCTATATGCATCCAATTGTATTTGGTTTTATAGAAATCAATATCTCGCTTATTTAATAAATAATAGTTTGCTCTTCTGAGTTGATAGTTAAAGACTGTTCAGTTGTTTTTATCAAGTGTTTTGAAGAATGTTTATCAAACCATCCATAATCATAAATAATTTTTGTATCCACCTTAGGGATAGTCCATTTGTTTAATAAATCAAGGTTTTGGGGTATATCCACCTCTTCTAATCTAGTACTTTTAATACTAGTTTCTCCAAAATCCATAAGTTTAATAAATTCCATATCTTTGTCTTGCATACATAAAATCTGGTATATGTTCTTTTAAAAACCTGGCTCAGATACCAAATATTATATTATATTATTACTCTTAGTACCCGTTTGACCATCCAATTTGACCATCCACTATGAAATCATAATTTTAAATCATGATATAAATTATGAGATGTAGCTGACGTTTTATTTTGAAATGCAATTTGGACAGTTTATGTTGTATGATTTTTCATAAACATAAAAATCTCATAAGTTCTCAAACTCCTAAAATTATCTGAATTCTTTTTACAATCTTACAAAATAAGTAAAAGTTTAGAAAATTGCATAACATGCTATTATAAAATTCTAAAAATACAACATTTATTGGTCAAATTTTTGTTCCATTAAAAACTAATTAAACCTAAGTTGTAGTGTCTGGAATTTAGTATAATTCTACCACATACTATGGACAATCTTCTTATGTTGAACTAACATTTCTCGATTATATAACTGACAAGACAAACCAACATTGTTACTTTGAGTCATTTCTTTGGTAAGTAAATTTGATCAAAATAATTAATATAAATGGTAGAGTAGGAATTAACCTGAATTAATAATATATTTTTTTTGTTGGTGAGAATAATCTATATGCGCTATATAAATTGTTCAAAAGTAATGATATGAATGATAAATTTTGTTTCTATATGAAATAAATTGTATATAGATATACATTT